>OY978528.1:47811507-49011507 GCA_963854835.1 Megamerina dolium | reverse complement strand
TCTGTTGTTATTATTATTGTTTTTAGTTTTTATTACAATATGTTTTGTTAATTTGCATTTAAACAATATTTGTATCTCAATTAAGCATAATAATTTACAAAGTATAATTTATTGGAGCGTTTTCATAATTTGGTTCTGTTTGTTTTTATTGTTATTGTTGGTGGTGGTGGTGGTGGTTAAAATACCATACGTGCAGTTTTCTTTGCTAATAAAATGTTGTTATATTATTTTGAATGTATCAGCCTATTTTAAAAAAACACTTAAATATATTTTTGAAAAGTGTTTGTACTCTGAGATATTCCGAATGGTCAGAATGAGTCTATAAATTTATATCCAATAAAAAACTTTAGCCTCCATTTCAAACCATGAATTTTAAAGCCAATGCATTAAGGTGGATGAACTTTTTAAATGGCTTGGCTCAAATATAAAATTATTATCATTTGAAGTATTTTTTCTTGGAAGCATAAAGAAATGGACCCGATTAAGCTTTAACTGCCATTATAAAAGAGCATTTTGGGCATAAGTGCAGAATAGCCCACTTAAAGGAAAAAAAGAAAAAAAAAATTTTTCGTGAATATAAAAAACCAAAAATTGCTTCTTGCTCACGCCCATATAAGGCGTGGCTTACGGTCAAAGTTCAAATTTGCGAAAAGAATAAAAGAATTTACAGAAAATATGATGGTCTCGTAGCTCAGTGGTGGGTGCCGTAGCTCAGTGGTTAGTGTGTTCGCCTTCTGATCTGTAGGTCGTGGTTCAATCCCCGGCTGGCGCATAACAAATTTAATATCGAAAAGATTTTTCTTTCGAACGGTACCCACCTGTCGGCAAGCAATTGGCAATTCTTCCGACAGTAACAACTTGCCATGAAAAAGCTTCTAAAAAGAACTCTGTGACAAAGCTCAGAAAAAGTGATGTCACAAGTGTTCTGCCGTTCGGAACCGGCTAAAATACGTAGGTCCATTGTAATACTGTCCAAAATTTAAGACGCACAACAGTAATGGAAGAGAAGCTCGGCCAATGAGCCCTTTGGGGCTTTAAGTGGCACATATTTATTTTTTTTATGATGGTCTCGAAGCCGGCGTCGGGCCTATAAGGGTTATTCTTCTTTTGCGCCCGGCCAAAGGCCGGCTATCAAGAAAGACTTTTATCTAAAAAACTGATGGTCGCGAAACCGTCGTCGGGCCTATAAGGGTTATTTTTTTAGCGTCCGACTATCATGAAAGACTTTTATCTAAATATACTGATGTTTGCGAAACTAAATTTGAAGACATACAGGCAATTCTATCGAGAGCCATCCATATTAAAAAATTGCATGAAGTATCAATTTAAAAGATATATTAAAAATATATAAGCATTTTCGAAAAATATGTTTTATATATGTAATTGGTAATTGGTTTTAAATTTTCTATAGGTCAATAGTGA
The DNA here is from genome assembly GCA_963854835.1 of Megamerina dolium. Classification (NCBI taxonomy): domain Eukaryota; kingdom Metazoa; phylum Arthropoda; class Insecta; order Diptera; family Megamerinidae; genus Megamerina; species Megamerina dolium. The sequence goes on along the minus strand of OY978528.1, from coordinate 49,010,085 downwards.
TTGTTTTTGAAAAAAAAAATTGGTTTTTGAAAAAAAAAAACGTTAAAAAATTTATTTTTGACCATAATTGAAAAGCTATTAAAAATACCTTTCTTTTAATATCCATATTGTGAGAAAAATTTCCGAATTTATTGAGTAATTTCGATGGGCGTGAAATAGAAATAATTATTGGTTTTTTATATTCACAATAATAGGCTCTATACGAAGAATGTTTTATTTTTTTTTCCTTCAAGTGGGCTATTCTGCACTTGTTCCAAATTTTGTAGCAAAGCCCCATAAAAAGTGGGGACATGGGGTAAATACATTCGAAAGAGATATTGAGGAAAGAAATTAATAGTTGTAAGTTATACATTTTACCACTCCAGCGACTAATCCAGTTCAATTATGGAGCTTTTGTCGATTTGCAGTTAGTTTATTAGTCAATTCGTAAGAAAGGGGTAAGTATATTCAGAAAATATGTTATAAAAAAATTAATTGATGCTAGTCATTTATTTTAACGCTCTACAGGTGATTGCTTAACAATTAAGTGGATATTTGCCGATTTTCATAGCATCCGAAAATCGTCAAATAACCCTATAGCTGCTGGGAAATCACCCCTAGAGGCATAATATGCATGACCAACCTCACATAGCTTTCCTTCTCAACATTTTATCAGAATGTAATTATTCCGTACATTCACCTTTTAACGGGACTCCTATACAAAATGCACTTAAAATCAGCTGAATTTGACAGTAAGTGTTCAGTAGTCATCCCGCAAGCGGTAAAAGTATGACTGATTTCAATTGATTTCATCTCCGGAATATTTCCTCTCAACATATTTGCCAAATATCTCTACTTCTTAGGTAGCCCCCCCTAAGAAATTTGAAGTTTTTTTAAAACCTAACAGTGGTTAACAGTGGTTTTTTAAAGTTGTTTAAATATTTTTGAAAAAAGTCAACATTCAAATAAGCAACTTCTTTATTTTCCCTATGGAAGAAATGCCGGAAACGATCCCAAATTAGAATAAGCGGAATCGACATATGTAGATGTGGACGTAAAAACTTTGAAGCGACTTAGAAGAGCTCAATGCTAAATGTAAGAGTTACTGTCTGGTGTATTTTGGTATGTAAGTAGTCAAATATCGCACTTTCAAATACTTTAAATAACAATATTTTATATACAACCATTTTCTCAAAATCATAAAGTCAGTCTTGTGATGTTATAACATCATTCCATGTGAAAAGAAAGGATCTTAAAGGAAATTATCCCCAGGCATTACAAGGCATTACTGGTGATACACTTGTAGACACTTACAATTTTGGTTCTGTCACCCTAATTTAGACAGTATTTAGAAACTTACAAATTTATTTCAAAAGAAAAATTATTTTATTTCATAGAAAACAAGACAGTAAGTCCATAGTACTTCATTCAAAATTAACAAAACATAATTCAATTTTGTAAAACAAAACATGCATGTGTGTTAATGCATTTCATGAAAATGAGCGAGACATACCAGGTGTACAAGCTTAAATCCGCTGTTTTCCGGTAAAATATTTTTTTTTAACCTTCCCCATGGCTCGTAAACGTATGAAAATGGCTTGTTGAGTAACAGCTAACTGTTCGGCAAGCATTTTGTGCGATTGGGAGTCGTCCTCATCCAAAAGAGCCTGCATATGATGGTCCTCAACTCCTCTGGGTCTATTTTCACGCTTCTTGTCACTCAAGTAAAAATGGCCTTCTTTGAACCGACGAAACCAGTCTCTGCAAGTGGTTTCCGATAGCGCACTGTCTCCACAAGCATTCGATGCGACTCAGCAGCAGATTTCTTCAAATTGAAGCAAAAAAGTAGAGCTTCCCGCATATGCTCTTTTTCTGGCACAAAACTAGACATGATTATACGAGGAAAAATGCATATTGTTGTATGAAATCACTGATGATGTTTACTAATTGATGTAAACAGGTGTCGAACTCATAAAAAAAAGGATGCACAGTCGATAATAGCTCAATATGCTCACTGACGCCATCTACGAACAAACAGCGGATTTAAGCTAGTACACCTGGTAAACATGGAGCTTGAGGACATTCTAAGCAAATGTAAATGTTCACCAGTGATCACAATAGTAAAATATGGTATGATCAAACATGTCGTAAACATGACTGCTATTATTGGTGCAGAAATAATCTGCTGACTCAGAGCGTAACATGTATATTTTTCCTTGCACCTGGGGATAATTTATTGACGTGATAACCGGTGGTACATTGGCATATAAGGAATGACTTTTTTTGTGATCACTGGTGATACCCAGGCAGCCAACGTGTTAATAATGAAAATTGATTGAAATCTGAAATCCAGGTTCATATTTTTGTTCAAACTTTACTTTTAAATGCCATACTGGATACATACTTAAGTACATACTAATATACATACTATAATGTGTACATAGTGAATTGTTGATAAATTCATTTGGATACTCTTACGATTACATACTGAATACAAACATCAATTTAAGAGCAATTCATTAACTCAACAACTCATTAACATTCATGCCATTCATTTTGTTTTTATTTTTTTTGTTTGTTTCTTTTTTGATCCCATATGGAAATTATTCATTTTTATTGTTAGTTCTTGCAAACTATATAACCACATATAATTGCCATCATATTTAAACCCTTTTAGCCTAGTTTCAGTAACATATAAAAATTTATTAAACTCTTATATGCTGTAGGCAAAATTTAACCAAACACAAATATCATCGTAAGGGGAGAAAAACCAAAAAGGAAAAAAAAATGTATAGTAGGAAAACCGACAAAAAATTTAAACAAAAAACAATGGTTCATGTCCGTTTTGCTTTTTTTTCCATATACATATTTCATATACATATAACTTACAGTACATATTTCAATTTGCACTACGATGCTCCTTCACAGAGAAAATAAAATGTTCACTCATAAAAGAAGGCGCTTAAAATTTGGATGATGGTTGAATTGTATGTACATATAGTCGGATAGTGAACTTACATACATATTGTGTTGTCTCTCTTGTATTCAGCTAGTAACGCTGTCAGTAAGAGACATAATCCGTAATGGCAATAATAATAATGATTACAACAATAATAATAATTTATATGAAATGAAAGTGGCAGTGGTAGTGAAAATGTAAACAAAAAGGAAACGACAAAACATACTAGTTTAAGCACATTTCGCACTTTGAGTAATAAATAAAAAAATACGTAAATGACATCTGACCGTTCATTTTTTCCCTTCATGGTTACTACATAAGCAAATGTCGTTTTGTAAAATAAGTTGCATAGCAGCTAAATACCATTAAATTTAGTCATACTTCTGCATACTTCATTATGAAGGTGTTTTACATTCAAAATAATTAAATTACCTTAGAGTTCAGTTGATCTACTATAAGAAATGAGGATGCTTACAATAGCTCATAGGCATTAGGCATTAACATAAGTCAATGTCGAATGTCAGAACTCTTTCTACATTATCCTTTTCTAAGTATTGTTCCAGAGCTCTCTCATATTTACCGTACAAAGGGGCGTGATGTGCCATTAAAAAATGTTAATTTCATTTGTGAAAAACAAAGTTCCTTGAAATAACATTTTCTAAGCGTAGCTTCCACATACATCATAACTACCCACAACCATAAGAAAAATAAAAAATCTCTTCTCGACGACATAAACATTTCTCTACGTTCTCGGTAGATTATGGTATATACGGTAATATATAGTACATGATACAACTTTAGAGTCGTATTGGGTCTCCTTAAACATTTTTTTTTAAGTAAAAGAATATGCATTTTTTAGGGAAGCCTCCTCAGGGGATGGATTTATGACGCAAGAATATATGGATAAAATGTTAAGGCGGAAAATTAATGTGAGTCGGCTATACATGTTCGATTGTTTGATTTTCAGGAGCTTTTCAGTTCATTTTGTACGGAAGTGTAATTATAAGATAATATTAGTTGATTAGTTAAAATGAATAGGGATCTATCATATATTTTAAACCTTTAGGGGTATTCTGGGTACAGTGGGAACTAAATTATATAATTTTATCAATTTTGTAAGCGAGCACCTCTAGGGAGTAAATATAGAGGTACGTATGTTGAGAAAAAAAGTTGACAAGAAAGAAGTGGGTTCATTCATATATTGCGCAGCCTGATTGGTGTGTTGTGTGACAAAAAGATGCCTGAACATATCAAGGGGAAAGTCTACAAAACTTGTGTGCAGCCTGTGATGATGGTGCGCTGGTTATCAGGAAAGACACGTATGGACAAAGTTAAAAATGTAGACATAAGAAATGCTATGAGAGTTGCACCAATTGCGGAGAAACTACAAGAGAACAGATTACGGTGGTATGGCCACGTAATGAGATGGGATGAAAGCCATATTGTGAGAAGAGCCATGAATGTCAAGGAAGCACCAAGAACAAGGGGACGACCGCAAGCAACCTGGATGAGCACGGTACGTCAAAGAGCAACGCCTGGAAGACGTGACAATACAGGACAGAAGATCCTGGCGTCTAAGAACAAGGAGGCCCAACCCCGCATAGGGATATGGCAAAGAGAGAGGGAGAAAAAAAGTGTCTTTAAGTTCGATTTCTAAGAAAGAGTCACCTTTGCGAGTAAAAATAGGGAGTAGGTAGGTTAAAAAGAAAAAAATTGAGCATTGAAAAGGAATAAGGGTGGTCATATATTTTATACCTATAAAATCATTCTGTGAACGCTGAAAATAAAATTTATGTACATGCCAGTTTTGTATGGGAAACCCTCTATCGGGTAGAGTTAGAATGCTAGTACGTTAAAAAAATATTGAGAACGTTATAAGGCAAAACAGCGTGTGCCGTAGCTCAGTGGTTAGTGTGTTGGTTATCTGATTTGTTGTCCGTGGATTCAATCCGTGGCTGAAACAAAAAAAATTTGATATCGAAAAGAAAGTCGCGAAAGTCACCAATAAGAGTGGACGTCTTTATTTTGATTTTTAGAAAAAAAAAAAAAAAAAAAACAAATAAAATAATAATATAATTTGCAAACATTTTGTTTATAGTATGAGTGTTCAGCGCTCTCCTCTCCGGCAACGGCAATCGCCTGTTAATGTGTGTGTAAACAATAATTTGCAATCACCCGCGCAAACCCCCCCGATAAGTGCATTATCAAATAAAACAGTTGATACACACTGCACAAGTGAAAGTAACAGTGCAAATCTTTTGCCTGCACATATTAAAAATTCATCAAATTTTGCAACAACAATAAATACAGACAAAAAAAATAATTTGTTCTATCGTGATATACTATCTCCCTCTATACCGTGGAGTGTACAATGTGCTTCTCCTGCTGTAACACCAACAGCTACAACATCAAAACAATCAAATAACGGCACTTCTACTGAAGTGCATGACCCAGTAGTTAAAGCAACTAGTGCGATGACTAATAAAGAACCAGTTGCTGTTCAAACTGGTATTGATCGCTACATTACTGTAGTAAAGCGAAAGAGAAGTCCGCAAAATTCAAAACAAATGAATTCAACAAAAATTCAAAAACAGAACACTGTCCCTATTAGTTCGGAAAATAGATACGCTCTGCTTTCAGGTGATGAAAGTGACGAAAATATTATCTCCAAGAAAAATTTCAAACCCCCACCCATTTTCTTGAGAGAACGCAACTCAGATAAGTTGATTTCTAGAATTACAAGTCTTATAGGACCAAAGAATTTCCATGTTGTTCCTATTCGCAAAGGCCAAATTGAGGAAACAAAAGTGCAAATCTACAGCGAAACTCATTATCGCAAAGTAATAGCGGAATTTGATGCTGTAAAAAAGAATTACTGCACATATCAGCTAAAAAGTAGTAAGGGCTTAATCGTTGTACTCAAAGGCGTCGAACCCAACGTTGATATTAACGAAATCAAACTTGCCCTCCAGGAAGAAGGGTTTCAAGCCAAAACAGTATTCAACATTCTCAACAAGAGCAATATACCTCAACCGTTATATCGTATTGAGCTTCAGCCTGAAACAAAACCCCTAAAAAAATATGAGGTACACCCCATATATAAAATTCGATATTTATTGCATCGCAAAATCACAATCGAAGAACCCCATAAGAGAACTGGACCTCCTCAGTGCAGCAACTGCCAAGAATATGGACATACTAAGACATATTGTACCCTGCCAGCTGTTTGTGTGATTTGTGGAGATCTCCATAAATCAAACATATGCCCAAAATCTAAAGGCGATGCTAGCATGAAAAAATGCAGCAATTGTGGAGGTAATCACACCGCAAATTATAGAGGTTGCCCAGTATATACAACCCTAAAGCTAAATTTCTCCGCTAGCAATCAACCTCTAAAACCAGTTGAGCAAACTCAGATAGCCAACTCAAGTAAGAGACAAAATATTGATGCAACACAATTCTTCTCTGCAATCCCAAACAAGAATCAAACCAATTCATACGCTAGCGTGTTAAAACAAAACCCACACCAACAAAGCAATGTAAATAATGAGCAGAAACACTCACTGCCCACCCAACAGCCAAGTACCCTTGAACATTTGCTTCAAACATTGATTCAGAATATGAACCAATTCATGAACTCAATGCAAACAATGATGCAAGAAATGATGAAAAATCAATCGATGTTACTCCAAACATTGCTATCCAGACCATGAGTTGTCTCAAGATATGCCACTGGAACGCCAACGGCTTAAGCCAGCACCGTTTGGAGCTAATTCAATTCCTTGAATCCAGCCAAATCGACATAATGATGATATCTGAGACCCATTTCACTGACAAAAATTGCTACCAAATACCATATTACAAACTGTACACCACAAATCATCCGCATGGTAAGGCACGCGGAGGAACTGCCATATTGATAAAAAGCAGAATAAAACATCATGTTCTTGAAGATTTTAGTAGCGTCTACTTGCAAGCAACATCTATATGTCTGGAAGAATACATCTCTAAGCTAGTAATATCTGCGATATACTGTCCCCCAAGATACAGTATTACCGAACAGCAATATAAAGAATTTTTCTCAACTCTTGGTAGCAAATTCTTGGTTGCTGGCGATTTCAACGCCAAACACACTCACTGGGGCTCCCGATTAATAACTCCAAAAGGCAAAAGACTATGTTCAATCATCACTAACCACGGCTACGATGTTATTTCAAATGGTCAACCGACATATTGGCCGACGGACAAGAGGAAAATACCCGATCTCATAGACTTTGGAGTCGCCAAAGGTTTGCAGATGGAAAATATCTCCACAGAGTGTAATTATGATCTATCATCTGACCACTCACCCACGGTAATATCTATAAAATCACCAAGCCCCCAAAGCAATTGCGTTAGAAAGAAAATAGACTGGTTAAAATTCAAGAAATATATAAATTCCCATCTTCCTCTGAGTACTGTATTAAGAAATGGACACGATGTAGACTCAGCACTCGAAAAATTCAACCAGCTGCTCTCATTAGCTCTCAGCTCAGCCACCTGCACAAAGGTATGCAAGCAATCAAACTATAGCCCATACACACCAGCCGATATTGAATTGCTAGTAAGACAAAAAAGAAGACTCCGAAGACAATGGCAAGAATTCAGATCACCGAATCTGAAAACACAGCTACAGCACTGCACTCGAAAGTTAAAGCAAGCCTTAAAAAATAAAAACAACAAAGAGTTAGAAGAGCACATAGCGAAATTAACACCTGGTGAAGCGTCAGACTACTCTTTGTGGAAATCAGCAAAAAAATCAAATCGGCCAATTCTCACTGATTCCCCCATCCGTTTGAGTGACGGTAATTGGGCTAGAAGCAACTGTGAGAAGGGTTTGGCTTTTGCAAACCACCTAAAAAGTGTGTTTACACCCAATCCAGCCTCTTCACAGTCCTCATTACCAAAATTAACTTCTCAACCTTGCTCAATAACGCTGAAAATTAAAAAAAAGGACATATTCAAAGCAATTTATAAAGATTTAAACCCAAAAAAATCACCTGGTCCAGATAAAATTACCGGTAAAATGATAAAAGAGCTACCTCCGGCTTCAGTAATTCATCTGATGCACATTTTCAATGCTATCCTTCGTATTAAACACTATCCCAAATGCTGGAAAACTTCAAAAATTATTATGATAGCAAAACCAGGAAAAGACCCTACAAAAGTTGCATCGTACAGACCTATCAGCCTCCTGCCTCTACTTTCTAAAGTATTCGAAAAGCTACTTGTCATGAATATAACTCCATTTATTAATCTCAACCAACTGATTCCTCAACATCAGTTTGGATTTAGAAAACAGCACGGCACAATAGAACAAGTCCACCGCATTGTAACTCTGATAAGGAACACTTTTGAAGAAAAAAAGTATTGCTCAGCTGTCTTTCTTGATATCACTCAAGCTTTCGATAAAGTATGGCACGATGGCCTTATTTACAAACTCAAACTATTACTGCCTGCAAATGTCTCCTCATTGCTTAGTAGCTACCTCACGAAAAGACAATTTCTCGTACATCACAAGGATTACACAACAAATCCATTGGATATTCACGCTGGCGTTCCTCAAGGAAGCGTTTTGGGTCCCTTACTGTATCTCTTATACACTTCAGATATGCCCAACAATAACTATACATTCATATCGACCTTTGCTGATGATACGGCAATATTGTGCTCTCGCTCTAACCCCATAGAAGCTACTAAACTCCTGCAGACTCATGTCGATTCTCTCGAAATCTGGCTAGCAAAATGGCGTATAAAAGTCAATGAATCAAAGAGCGTACATGTAACCTTCACGCTAAGGCTAGATACATGTCCCCCACTTAAAATTAATGGCCAATCAGTTCCACAATGTTCCTCAACAAAGTATTTGGGTATTCACCTCGACAGAAGGCTGACATGGAAAAATCACATAGAGGCAAAGAAAACTCAGATCAAGCTTAAAATGAATCAGTTATGGTGGCTGTTACACAAAAGATCAAAGTTGAATCTTGAATACAAAGTGCTATTATATAAAGCAATCCTGAAACCAATCTGGACTTATGGTATTCAGTTTTGGGGCACCGCATCTCCCTCTAATATCGAAAAATTGCAGCGAATACAATCCAAGTGTCTGCGAATTATTGTAAACGCGCCTTGGTATATGAGGAACGTTAACATCCATCGAGATTTAAATGTATCCACAATTTCTGAGGAAGTTGCAATGTCCTGCAGAAGCTACATTCAAAAATTACACAATCATCCGAATCCCCTTGCTAGGCAATTGTTGCTGAGCAAGGGGCATCGTCGATTAAAAAGAAAAGACACACTGAATATGCTGTAAAATTGCTACATCTCGCGACTCACCAAATTGTGATGGAACGTAGGGGATATCACATAGTTTTATTTAGTTTGTAAGATTTTAATACTTATTGTTAGTTTCTTGTATTTAAGAAAGATTCAATAAAAAAAAATAAGCTAACAAAAAAAAAAAAAAAACAACAGTAATGGAAGAGAAGCTCGGACAAAGAGCCCTTTGGGGCTTATAAGTGCCGCATATTGATTATTTTTTTTAAGGCAAAACAAATCATATGCATGCATAAGAATCCGTCAGTGTGGCCACTTAGCTCTGATAAATATGACTGAAACTTTCTTCTGAGTTCTGACTAAGTATTTCATCATATAATATCAGTCATCGATCAATTAAAAATTAATGGCGCATATTCATAGTCAAATTAACACTAGCAAACCTCCAACTTAACTTTAAGTACCAACTTAAACGTTGCCTCTATTCACAGTCGAATTTTTAGTACCTGCTAACTGGTAACAACTTTATAAAAAGCTTGCTCAGGATAAACAAATAAAAAAGTTGTGGTAATTTATCATGATCAAAGATGTACAAAATGAAAATTATATTGATTATTTGTTTGAGGATACACGGCATATGTATTTATGAAAATTTTATCGTTTTGCTATCGCCTTAGTAACTACTCGAGCTGTTGCTAAGTTTTTAGTTGTAACTAAGCAGATAAGTCGATACTAAACCGTTTTTGAATAACTTACGTAGTAGTTTAAATAAAGTATGTATTTAATCTGTGACTAAGAACGACTATGCGCCATTGTTTTTAAACGTTTTGATTTTTTGACCAATGATGTGATGATTTGACCAAAACAGCACAGCCGATGGATTTAATTCACTTAACCATGCCGATGTAACTCATAAAATTCATATTTGTGTCTTACTTGTTACTTACCGCCGCCTTACCGGCAATAGCAGCATCTATAACAGCAGTAGCAGCAGCAGCAACACCAGCAATAACAGAAGGTAACTCTTATTAATTTTTGAATTTCGGTATGACAGAGCGCAAGCGTTTACCCGGGAATTTCTAAAATGCTGAGCTGCTACTGTTGATGCTTCTGATACCAATGCCTCTGCTGCTACTGTAGTTACTGCTTATGCGTCTGCTTCTGCTTCTGATACCGACGACATTCAAAAGTGTGAACGCGTCTGATCCCGACTGCTACGGTTGTTCTTGTTATGGCTATACGCAGTAATGTTAATGCTGTTAAAACTGCTCCTCTGTGGTCGAGATGATGATGACGACGATGATGACGGTGTTCATGATGCTATTTCTGTTCTGTCTTTGATATTGCTTCTTTTCGTGTCTGCTATTGATTTCTGCACAAAATATGGCAACACTTTAAAGTGGTATGTGTGTGTATACGTGTATATTTGTGTCACTTTTCTACAGATTTATTTCCAATTACAATATATTTTTAAAGTTTTGTTGTTGTTGTTCACTGTACTTATACCACCTATTCAACACATTTTTGGTACTAAGTATGAGTACCAATATCGTATGTATCAGCCAGCGAATTTACTGTTGCGACTGCTGCTGATGGGTAATATTTATGTGGTTCTTGTTCTTGTTCTTTTTGTTGTTGTTGTTGTTGTTATTATTATTATTATGGTTATTGTTATTGTTATCCATACTATTGTATTATATTAATGCTATTGCTATCGCTGCTCTTGATCACATAGTACCTTGCTATTTATTTGACTTGGATAAATGAATATTTGCAATATTCATATATTTGTATGTTGCTATTCTAGAAAGATGAGTAGTATAGAGATGAATCTGTGTTTGTGTATTGATGAGTTTGCTCGAAATGACGTTTGTCTGTGTACGTTGAAATATTACTTTGAAATATCAAATATGAGTAGCAGCAAAAGCATTCATGCCATATACTCATGTGTATGTAGTATGTGTAAGTGAAATAGGATATACTTATTTAAATGCTACGTGTTTCATGCTTTTTCCTATTCTAAATTCTGTAGCAACAAGACAAAACAAGTTAGTTATTTCAGTGCGATCTTAATACAATACAACTGCACCATATAATGTTGCGTTTTTAATACACATGAATGGCTTGTTTCACTTTAATGACTTGTATATGGGTGCACTTTTTCCATTAATTCAAAATATCTACGCATCACTACTCATGGTTTGATGCATACCAGTATCTGAATTACTATTTACTCTTCACATTGCGGTATTACTATACTCCTGCCCTATATTAGTGTGCTTTTATATTAAAATGTATACTTTACTTTTATCTATGAGAAATGGTATTTGAGCCATATTTGAATGGAGATATCGAAAAAAATGATGTACTGTTGGGAAGTGGGTATGTAGCTATATTTTTGTATCATTAGGTTTTCAAACAATTGCTTTTGGAGTGATTTGAAGCACCTTAAAAATATGAAAAAATGGCCTTACAGTCGGCTGGGGCCGACCAAATTATACCCTGCATATGTAGAGGTATATATAAAAAGTTTGCTCGTATATCCATCCTCTTCTTCCACTACTTTGTATAGGAGCTACATTAAGAAGCAGGCGTACCTCACCAATTTTTAAGGAACAATTTCTGCCTATAATACTAAACTACCTAGGTTGCAATGGGTTGACCTAGGCGTATTATTTAGTAAGTTATGGGTGTTTTAATGTTTAAGATAAATCCGAGACATTGTACGGAAGCTATATAAAAAGTGGGCGTGGCTTAACTCTTTCGTGTACATCTAATTAATTTTTCAATATCAATCCACTCCTCAAATTTGGTTGTCCTACGCTGAATAGTTCGTAAGTTATAGCGGTTTAAATTTTTTAAAATTTTCGCAACTTTGTAACAAGAAGAAGTGGGTGTGGCATGATGATTTTTTGTCAGATTATTTTCGACTACCATATTAACCTAAGTATTAATTATGATGGGTGGGTGCCGTAGCTCAGTGGTTAGTGTGTTCGCCTTCTGATCTGTAGATCGTGGGTTCAATCCCCGGCTGATGCATAACAAATTTAATATCGAAAAGATTTTTCTTTCGAATGGTACCCACCTGTATTCTTCCGACAGTAACAACTTGCCATGAAAAAGCTTCTTAAAAAGAACTCTGTGACAAAGCTCAGAAAAAGTGATGTCACAAGTGTTCTGCCGTTCGGAACCGGCTAAAATAAGTAGGTCCCTTCTAATACTGTCCAAATTTAAGACGCACAACAGTAATGGGGCTTTAAGTGCCACATATTTATTTTATTTTTTTTATTAATTATGATTATTCTAGACAGAAGGATACAGAAGTTACAATTTCAATTTTAAAAAAATTAATTTCCTGTGAGTCTAGTTGCTCGTACAATACTAATCCACACCTTAAATCTGGTTGTTCTACGCTGAATAGTTTATAAGTTATGGCGGTTAACATTTTTGTTTAATTTCCTCAACTTTGTATAGTAGCCCCAATAAGAAGTGGGCGTGGAACGCTGCTTTTTTGCCAGATTATTTCCGACTACCATGTTAATCTAAGTGTCAATTATGGTTATTCTGGACAGAAGATTGTAGAAGTTACAGCTGTTTCAATTTAAAACAAGTACAGACACTTTGTATGGGAGCTACGCTAAAAAGTAGACGTAGCTCACCCATTTTTGGCGAGGTTATATGGTAGTATAATGTAACTCAATGTGCCAAATATTGTTGTCCCAAGTGGTATATTGTGTGAGTTATAGCAAGTTAAAGATTTTGAAAATTCCGAGGTTAGTGGCTTTAAATGCTTGGTGTGGGCGTGGCTATTGACCGATCATGCCCAATATCAATCCCCTCGGTATCCTTGGATCAAAGGTTACTTATGCCAAATTTCGTCAAAATAGCTCAATATTTACTCAAGTTATAGTGCGAACCACCCAGGTGACAGACAGACAGACAGACGGACGGACGGACTGACGGACATCGTTAAATCGAAAATATAATCAACGCTGATCACGAATATATATCTATATCTATATCTCCGGAGATTTCTTCAAGTGGTCACAAACATCTGACCGAAATGAATATACCTTGCATATTGCATTCTGCAGGGTATAAAAATGAAGGAAGTGAATTCATTATTTGTTAGAATGGCCAAAAAGGAAAATAAAAACGAGGATTGTTATTTAACCTGATTTGTCAAATTTTGTGATAAGAACCACAACTTAAATCTTCGAAATTTATTAAAATTAAAAGATTTGTTCTACCATATGCATGGCTTCATGTGCAATTTCTTCTTTCGAAACAAACTCTATCTCTTTATAAAGTTTCTAATTTTATCAAATTTTAGTTTCCCAGTTTATTTCAGATCATTTGTACAGTGTGTAGAAAATTTTTGTTCTAATAAAACATAGAAATATCAATGAAATCAGAGATGAAAGTGGAGCTATTCCACTGTGCAGTGATTGGCTCAAATATTAATAATATAGTAGTGTTCGATCCAATTTTGTACAACTTTCCAATGGCGTATAATCAGTAGTTCAAGGGAGCTGAATCACATGTCCCATGTAACCAATTGATAGGCCCATTTGTTGAGCTCTTGTTCGGCCACCGAAAATTCGTCCCAATAAGGTTCATACACTCAGTTTTGCAGTTTATAATCCATTTCTTTTGAATTTTTAATAATTGTTATAAAATTTATTAATAAAGTTCTTACAAGTTCATAGGATTGTTCGAGGCCTCGCCATTCAGTAACGTAGAGAAGTGTTTCCTTTATAAGCTCAGTATAATATGGACATCTATAACTAGATTCTGATTGTTGTCACAACAGGATGAGGCTCCGAGATTTAAACCGCCACTTAGACGCTTGATCTTTTCGAAGAATTTTCGAGTTTAATTCCTGTCTCTATACATATCTATCTTATTACACTCGTGTCTTCCTTGCTCTCTCTCTTCTTGCGCTTTAAAAGACGTCACTCCGCTTTTGCTTCACAGCTCTGGTAGCACTTGCACGCAGCTTTTCTCTACGATAGCTCCGCGACAATCCTGATCATACCACTCATTCCTCAGAGGCCGGTAGAAAGCGATTACCTCCTCGGCAGCAGTATTCATGTATCATAAAGAGGGGGAGTGTTCTGCATAAGCAGAACCGATAGTCGAGTGGTAAAATCATTTGCTCTCTCCAAAGATTGCAGCCTATTGACGTCCAACTTTCTCTCTATGGGACTTTGTTTGTTCTTTGCTACACATAAACGTATTCGCACCTTAGGTGCAACAATGTAGTGATCAGAGTCGATGCTGGCACCACTAGTTGATTTCACGTCCATGACACTGAAAGCATGCCTTCCGTCGATCAACACGTTATCAATTTGGTTTTTGTTCGTTGAACTGGAGGCAACCACGTCACGTCATGAATATCGAGATGCTGAAATCTGATACTACTGATTACCATATTCCGTGCTACGACAAAGTCGATCAGCGTGTTTCCGTTATTGGAACTGCTCTGGTGTAGGCTGAATTTTCCAACAGTTGGACCAAATATACTTTATTTGCCTACCCTGGCATTAAAGGTGCCAAGTTGACGATAGCAGCGGTCATAAAATTCTTCCAGGCCCTGACCTTGGCCTTGTGCTTCTCCACATGACAACTGATATCATAGGATGGCCTTTCAGAGCAACTTTGACTCTTCCATCGCATTTCCTGAAGTATAGTGATGTCAGCCTTATATTTACCGAGGACACCAACTAGCTTTATAGAGGCATCTTCTCTATGGAGGGACCGGACATTCCAGATGCATACCGTAAATCGAGGTACTTATTTCGTTTGCGGGGTCATCAAATTAATCGTTGGGGAAGAGTTTTTGTGTGGTGGATCCTAAGCCCAACGCACAAGCTCTAGCCGCGGAGGAGTTCTCTACTTACTTTAGTCGCCTCCCAGCGAGTACGAAGGAGACATTGCCCGGTGGTCAACCCCCATAAAAAATAAAAGTGTCATCACATAGCAAGCAGGACTGGCTACATGAAGGCGCCCTCATTACAGAATGAAAGCGCCATCACATAATGCGCTAAACAAGTCCAGTGAGTTGACTTGCGATGAGTTCAACAAGAATTGCGCTAGCTTCACCAGGTGGAGGCACATTTTACTGCTATAAAAACTCATATTAACTTAATTTTGTGGTCAAAAATCTTGAAAATTGCATTTTTATCCGTTTTTTCAAAGTTTACTCTCATATTTCGGAGATGTACCGCCAGAGATTCGAGAAATACAACTGCATATTTTCTTGACAATGAACCTTTCGAAATGTGACGAAATGCGAGGGATGTACCGAAGATAATTCGTGATGGCAGTGCTGGAGCTAGTAATTATACTTGTCATATTCAATCCTTTTAAAATCTTATCTTATCGTGTAAATGCAATCAAATAGTTTTGGTAAGATCTTACTAATTTTCCCATAATAACTTTATGTTATCAGAATTATATTGCTAATGACGCTGTACTCCTTTTGCCATACTTCTATGATTTGGTGAATTTCATTTTTGATATTGATAACAATTGCTATTAAGATGTTGTTACGTTTTTATTTTGTGGACGTCTAATTCTATTTGAATCAACTTTGTTCGATCACTGGATTCTGTCAATAATAATTGCAACCCTTATTTTGTACAACTATATACATCATTATTTTATTCATTCAACTCTATTTACAATAAGCTATTTACAATAACTTTTGAATGTACTTGCAACTTTTGCCTCTGATACTGTACCAATGTTTGCTCGATCACTTTCGGGATTTGATTAAATCCATTTGTCAACAACTGGCCCTATTTATACTCTGTGGCAACACTCCAGAATCTTCCTTTATCGAGATTCTTCTCTTTCCTTATCGTTGGCTTGTTCTGGTTTCTTTTTGTTGACATTCGTTTCGATGCTGCCAACATTCGTGCTACTCACAATTGTGACATTCACAATAATGATTAGTAACCAACCATCGATACTCGTTACAATATTAAAAAAATAAATGAGGTTATTGTACCTATTTACTCGTATGTTAAGTGAAATCAAATTCAAAAATCAAAAATATTTACACATATACATTACATTTACAAAAATTTTCATATATAGGCAATAAAATTTAATGTGAACGCACATAAACTTACAATAACATATGCGACTATAGTATAGTATTGTACAATATATGTACTATTTACACACACATATATTGATTACAAAGGGAATTCTTATATTTAACGTGTAAAACACGTTTGTATATTTTGGGTCGCATCAAAGATTTAGGCGAAATTCAACAGTGAAACAAATGTAAATGAGTACGAATGGACTGAAGCAAAATGCTTAAGAGTGTACAATATAGAAGAAGTTGGAAGTCTGTTTGTACATGTTGTACTTTGAAGGCATTCTGTTGATGGCAAATGGGGAGTGTCACCTGTTTTACATGTCGTATAAGTAATGTACAATAAGCGAATATACGAGCATTTATGGTTGTTTTCGTTGTTGGTCTTGCATGGAATGTAGCGTTGATACATCAAGTAGAAAATCAAAAATACCAAATAATTGCTTGCTTTAGTATCTATACGTACACGAAGCAGTGTATAATATTGGGAACACATATATAAGTGTGAACGCACTTGCAGAGGTACAACACTTGTGCAGATACAAAGAAGGTTTTTTGTTATTGCGGCTCACTTCAATATATGTTGATGTCGCAATATATACTAGTTTACCTTATTGAAGACAGATGTCCACCATTAAAATCATATTTGAATTGTACGTTTTATACAGACTTGGATGAGATATACAGAGAAATTCAACGAAAAGAGTTCAAATATGATTAGAAAGAGCAACGGAGCAAGAGTGTATTCTAGAGGTAAACAGAAATTGTGAAAAAGCTCTATTGAATAGTGTTTATATTACCAATAGCAGCAGCGGCAGCAGCAGCAGCAGCAACATTAGCAGTGGTAGCTTTTGTTAACATCTTCAGTGTAAATTGACAAGTTGGATGCGTATACCCTTGTTACTGCAGCAGCTCCCACTGCTGCTACTACTACTGATGCTCCTGACGATGGTAATGAGATTACGTACAACCTCGTTAGAATAATACAGAATCATCAATTGTGCTTAGTATTTGGTTTACTCTTCGTATTTCTTTTTAATGGCGGCATGTACGACCATTTCCATTTGTACGACGAGTATTAATGCTGATGAACAATATATTTCCTCTCACAATTATGTTCTCCTATTCATTTGTATCAAATTGCTCTCTTGATTTAGTAAAATTTTACTCTCATGGGAGTTTCTTCAACCTATTGTTATTTATAGTGAAAATATGTGTAGATAACTTGATTTGGAATATATGTATGTATCCGTATTTATATATGAACATATATATATATATATATATATATATATATATATATGTACATATATATATATATATATATATGTATATATATATATATATATATATATATATATATATATATATGTATATATATGTATGTATATATATGTATGTATATATATATATATATATATATATATATATATATATGTATGTATGTATATATATATATATAAACGTATTTATATATTACTTATGACGTCATTGTAAATGAATGTTCATACATACTACCTCACGTTGTATGATTTTATTGCTGGTAATATGGTGATGTTGTTCGTTTTGCTACCGTCCCTACTTAATGTTGTTGTTGTTTATAAATCTGCAAAAAGCCTCCAACCAATATGCAGCAACTCAGGAAAAAATCTACATCATCATCATATTGATAATTATTATTACAATTATCATCATCATATTGATAATTATTATTATTACAATTATCGTTGGTAGTAGCACCACCATCGTCATCATCTTCATCTTTATCAATTGGTATAAATAGCAACTACAGCGTGTGAACCTGTGGGAAGATTTAATGTGTATTCACACACACATATATGTATCAGTAATAAGTATTATGGGGACCAATTCTAAGTAAACGATAGAAAGTTGAGGAGGGTAGTTATATTTATATTCGTTGTTGTTATTTTTATTCGCTTCGTTTTTAGCTTAATATATAAAGTAGATATGTATCTATATCAACGCTATATAAGAGTCAGTGCTTGTCAGGGTTTATAGTATATATTCACATATGGTATATTCTGTTATGTCTCTTCTTATTTTTTTTGGTGCTCTATAGCTAATGTGCAGATACATACAAATATAGTTTTCATATGTTCCAATACATATGTGTTAGTCACTATATGAGTATGGCAGTTTGACATTTGTTTACATTTTTATATCAGTCAGTTGGTTGATAGGTTGTTTTTGTTTTTCATTTTCCTTTTATTCGCAATTTTCTGGACATTTATATATTTTTAAGTAAATGTATTTGTATATATTCACTACAACGACCCCACTATCGTGTCGTATATCACATTTATGCTGTGTTTTGTTGGTGTTGGTGATTTGTTGGCGGTGGTGAATTATTATGGACATGTACAATATATCGTATATTACGGCTATGGGCCTATGATTATATTTAAATTTGTCTGTATTGGAATTCATAAATTATATTATTTGTTTCTACATTATTTGGCTGGTGTTAATCATATGCTTTCTTTGTCGTTCGCGTTTCTCTCGAGAGACCTAGTGACAGTGTAAATCCTGGTAGATATAAACGGGTTTGCACAGAAAATAATAGTAACGACGGCCTATCTACCAGGGGAGGACCCTTAGGCACAACCCGTGGCCCGCAGATGAAGATACCACTGGTACTCGGAGGAGACACAAATGCGCACAACGAGGTCTGGTGCAGTATGGACAGCAATGCACGGGGTGAACGCATTCTCGTATTTATTCTAAATAATAGTTTAGAGGTTGCCGTAGCTCTGTGGTTAGTATGTTGGCCTTCTGTGGTTAGTGATCTGTAGGTCATGGATACAATCCCCAGCTGAAGCATAACAAATATAGTATCGAGCCCTTCTAATACTGTCCAAAATTTAACACGCACAACAGTAATGGAGAAGAAGCTCGGCCAAAGAGCCCTTCGGGGCTTATAAGTACCACATATTTAATATTTTTTATTTGCTTTGGGTTTCATTGGAGGTTGCTTACTAGGCCGCCATGATCAAGATAGTTTGTGGCTTTACTATAATTTTTTTTTTTACAAGTGAAGTGTTTTTGCAAGCGCACACATCGTACATTTAAAGCTTATTTTAGTACAGCGTAAGTTTTCATTCCGTGCATGCATAAAACTAATATGATATAATTCTTATTTGGTTTAGAGCAAGCATAACAGAAATAGATTGTGCTGAAGCATCTAGAACTGGAAAGCATTTGGAGCTCAAGCTGTAAGCATAATCGTAGCGTATGACTATTTGGCACAACATCGTCGTCAAAAATTCGTCTTGAAAATTTGCTTAGTTAAACCCATTGGAAGCTGTTTTTGGCTATTAGAAATCAGAGATTATATATATTACATCGAAAATATGAATCGGTGGATTTTTTGTTTTAAATCAAATTTTAAAAATATTAACACTCAGTTGTGGGTAATTTCATATGTGTTCGTATAGCTTAATTATCACAGGGCGAATTCGACAAGGTGAATACTGCTAGTCTCTTCAATTGTGTTTCGACCTTGATGAGTTGCGGAGTAGCGTTATAAGTTGCCCTTCTTTCAAGTCGTATGGGGTCCAAATTGAGAGTATATTGACCAAAACCATCACATGCAAGAGGTTCTTTACACTGACCTTATTTGATATGGGTCTTTGGAAATATCTCGAGTAATTTAGGAAGGGTTGGTTTCAATCATAGCTTTTAAAAGATCGTTGTCAATATTTGTAGGTTTGTTACTCGAAATCGTTATTGAAATAGCCATTATCGAATATGTTACTAATTTACATTGACCTTTCCGACAGTTCTTCGAAGTTGTTAGTACCTAATATGAATGAAATGTGTGTCTGAATGTACAAGTATATCCAATAGAATTGGGCAAACCATTTCTGTAAAGTAATTCAAATTTTTTTGGACAACAATTATTTTCATTTAAGGAGCAAATTTGTTTAAAGAATTCTTTTACGCTTTTATGAAGTAATTGACGACTTCAAATTGGTTGAACAAGAATTATTCCTACTTAAGTAAACCCAGCTCATTATTTGGATAATCTACCAAAAACGCACATTGCATCTATACAATAATAAACTGCCTTTTATATTGTTTACCATTTTTGTTTATTATCTAAATATTTAAAGCACCCTTGTGGCAGAAAAATGAATTTTGTATAAATCAAAATATTTTTAGAGCTCAATTTTTAATCAACAAAAAGAAAGAGGAAAAAACATGAAAGCATTGAAAATATGTTTAATGAAAATAATGAGACCCTGAATTTAAAATTAAAAAGGTGGCAACAATGCATGTTATATGACCTAACGAACCGTATTGAGCCCAGTCGGGTATATATGCATGTAGTTACATATGTATGTATAGGTATGTTGTGAGTAGTATAGTGTATGTTGAATATATGCTGTTCTCTCTAGCGCACTTAATTAAGAACTCATGTTAATTGTAATTATTTGGCACATGAAAATTTTATTAATTTATGCCGCACACAGAGACTGACACACACTCATAAACTGTATGAACTTATAGTCAGCAGACAACACAGGTGAATTGTAAATGAAGAGTAACATCCATATTTAGTTGTTGTTGTGCTTGTAGTTGTTGATGTAGTTGCTTTTAGTGTATAAGTTGTTGTTGATACCAAATAAAATGATGATATGGCACTGAACGAATAAACATGTACAAATGGAAGAGCAAACGAACGAATAAACAAACAAATAAGCAAACATTCATACTATATTCGTATATGTGTATGTATACACATTAAGGTAGGGATAAAGCAAAAACCGTAAATTTCGAATCATTCCAAGAATGAATAAATATATATTTCATTTCGACTCGTCTAGTTTTTCAGTTTTTTAGAAAACCATCAACTTTTTAGGGAAGCCACTTTAAGAAGTGGATATAAGGGGTGTGTATGTATAGAAGAATAGTTAAAAAGGGAATTTTATTAGGGGTTGGTCCATATTTCAATCCTTGATTCCTTGCGTTTCCTTGAGACTTGTTGTCGATTTTCAGAACGTTTCTTCGGGAATTTCGTATGGGAGGCACCTTAACGGGTGGATATACGTGGTAAATAAATTAAGAAGAAATACCGTAATGGAAAATTAATGTACTTTAGTCATATATCTTGTCGCTCCAGCGCCGATTCTTCGACAGGTATGACCGAATACTCTTCCTCAATATTTCCATGGTACCATCGTACATGCGTACCCCTTATTTCCATAACTTAACCCGACGAGCGTAACGTTGGGCGTGGTATACTCGGCCTGAGATTAATCGTTTAATTTCGCACCAAATCGTTAAAATGCGCTATACGGCTGGGTAGCTGCAGAGGTGAAGGGGCGGAATAGGTGAGCGACAGGACCGGAAAGTACTCGACTGATGAAGTACACCCACCTTATGCTCTTCACATCAAGATGAATAGCTTAAGTCTGATTAATTATTATAAAATAGACCTAGTTTTTTATGATTTTGTTGTTCTTGCGAGATGTTATTTAGAATGGAAAAAAGGTTTATGATGCATGATTTTTTTTTTTAATTTTTTTACAAGGTAAAGAGTTAAAGGTTAAAGGAGTTAAAGGTGCCAAATAGCTAAATTTCAACTTAACTTATTACTTCGGTAATAAATGTATAAATCTAAAAATTTCGTTTATTTTTTTCTTCTTTCTATTTTATACTGAATCTAAGGTATACTTAGCGATAAATTAAGTTTTAATAAAAAATAAACCCAGAAACCTAATGGGTTTGTGCGTGCTGCGAAAATGAATCTTACGCTCGCCGGGTTAAGCGAACTCCCATACAAAATGATCGAAAATACTTTCGATTTCTCCCAACATACTCACTTCTTATCTCCACCCCTTATGTGCACTCCTATACATAATGGTCGACAAACACCTGAAAATTGATAATAGCTGCTCAGGAATTGACCTTAGAGCTGTGCAATATATCAACGACCTCCTTTAATTCTTCTTTAGCAACATTTTCTTTAAACATACTTATCGCATTTCTGCGCTTCTTAATAAAGGAAATCGGGAATTTGTTTATGCTTCATTGGAAAGCAATTCTTGAAATGGTCCATATTGTGTATTCTTCATTGAGGCAAGCCTTTTAAATATTTGACTCGCCTTTATGTACACATTTTTTCATACATTCATCATGGATAATGTTCACGTGTTGGCTACAGAAGCGCCAAAGTGTGCTTCATTGGAATGGCTCCTTTGATGCAGATTATAAATAGACAAACAACAACAGCTGAATAACATTGAACACACACATATAGGACACATTCATACGTCTATCTATACATATTCCAGCGAATGAACTAATTTTTTTCAGTTGAAGCGGTATGAGTAACGTGGATCACAGGTCGTTTATTGTTTACCTTTATATAGTACAATCAGCAGTAGCAGCACTATTATTATTACCAACATACTTTACTCACACATGCATAGATAATATTATACTAGAGTATATATGCAAATTTACTCGATTATATTGCAATACTTGTTTGAAAGTGTGGATGTGTGAATATAGTAGTGTCACATAAACAAGCACTTCATTACGATTAAGTGTGATATTTCACGAGTAGTGAAGAATCTATTAAGCTTTAAAAAATATATTGTAAGTATATACGAGTGTGTATAATTGTGTCATTTACCTCGCTAACTACATTTAGTGTAATATATTTGTATGTTAGCATGTTCAGATATATGCTGGCTAGTTTGTCTTGATTGACTAATCTTGTCGTGTTCCGCTGCCGTTGTTGTTAGCTGGCATATGTCGATGCAGCCACAATTGCTCCTCCTTTTAATTTTTCTTCATATTTATATATAATTGTATTTTTGTTTGTTTGTTGGGTTTATTGCTTTTAAATCCACTTTGTTCTTAATTTATATTTTTGATTTTAAATTTAGTTTGTATTTTTATTTTTTTATTTCCTATTGTTTTGTTTACATGTGTTTATAATTTTATTTTTATGTTTTACTTTATTATTTACTTCGAGAGGGAGAGACACGCACTGCCGTATATATATCAGAAGAATAATAATAAAAGAACGATTACAATAGCTAAGGAAAGGACTCACGAAAAAGACAGAGAGAGAGAGAGACAGTAGGAAAAGAAACACAGAATAGAGTATTGATCGGAATGGGGGAAGATGGCAAAAATCGGTGATGCCAGATCACCACACCGCCCAATGCCTCAATCCAGTAAAAGATACACAGGGCAGTACGGGAAATTTATTCTGGCGTAGACAATGCCCGTATGCATTTTCATCTCATATTCTTTTTACAACCTTATATTATTACTGTTGACATTTTGTTGTAGGTACAAAATGGGTGCCGTAGCTCAGTGGTTAGTGCGTTGGCCTTCTGATCTGGTCGTGGGTTCAATCCCCGGCTGAAGCATAATAAAATTTGATATCGAAAAGATTTTTCTTTCGAACGGTACCCACCTGCCGGCAAGAATTGGCAGTTTTTCCGGCAGTAACAATTTGCCAAAAATGCTTCTTAAAAGAGCTCTGTGCCAAAACTAAGTTAAAGTGATGTCACAAGGGTTCTGCCGTTCGGAACCGGCTAATATAAGTAGGTCCCTTCTAATGCTGTCCAAATTTAACACGCACAACAGTATTGGAAGAGAAGCTCGGTGGTATCACAATGGGCCTTTCTGGCCTAAGTGTGTCCTCTCAGAGAGAGGGCAGCCTCATAACCTAACCTAACCTAACACAATGTTTTTTTTTTCTATCCCACATAATTCTTTTAATGACAGTGCATTTGTATTAAAAGCACTATGATTTGAGACCTTACGAGCATATGAATGGATTGATGGTGTAGGTATATACATTCGTACATATTTGTTGCACCCATTTGGATGTTTGTTGTTTATTACTAATACTTACTGAGTATGAGGATGAGTTATCCTTTGTGGTTGGCTAGATTGAAAATGGTTGACATTAGCGGAAATGAGAATTTACATTTGTATTAATACAATATCAACTATGCATGCGAGTGAAAATAATATGCAATTGTATTTGTATATCATTCATTTAGGAACATTATTTATGTACTTATATGTATTTTGCTTTGATATATGAATTTAATCAACGTATATGATATTTGAGTAAAATTCATATTTTCACATATCTATAAAGTAAAAAAAGTATAAAATGAACATGATACGTACATATGATAAAGGTTGACAGTCTGAATGACAGTACCTATTGTATTATTAGCGTTATTGTATGTCATTTTGAATAAATTTTGTATACAAATCCTGTACAAGGATATTGATTTCCATTTTAATTCTCTGTTTCTTAATACTAAGCATTGTCTATTCCTTTACTATTCCGGATTTGTTTAATGGAAAATATTAAATGGGTATTATAATTTACTTAAAATAGAAAAATGCATAGCAAAAAATTTATTACATTACTCTCATTAATAAGCTATTTTCTTTAAGGCGTATTAGCACTCATTGATATCAAAGAAAATAGAATGATTAAGAAGTATTATCTTCCAGTCTACACGAAATTTGTCGGGAAAATAAGGCAAGTGAGATGAGTAGCACCAAAACAATATACAAGTTGGTGTTGCATTCATGCAGGGTTCTACATGTTGGGAACTGTTTGATTACCATTTGAACAGCTTCAAACCTTCCCTTCATGCAAAATTATCAAAATAGTAAACAAAAATAAAATCAGATGTGATACTCGTATATACAAATTTATATGTGATTTAGCAAATATATTTATCAATGAATTCTATATATTTGAAATAGAATATGTATATATAAAAGCATTTTTTTCCTATTTTTCAAAATAAATATATATGGAGTATATTATAGGCATACAAATTCAATATTTTTAAATATCTGCTCTTACTATATATATATATATATATATATATATATATATATATATATATATATATATATATATATATATATATATATATATATATATATATATATATATATATATATATATATATATATATATATATATATATATATATATATATATATACGATTTTTAACAATATATCATTTTTATAATTTAAGATTTGATAAAATTACAATATTTTGACAAGGAGCAAGGGCATAAAGCATTTTTCCATATATCCACTGTACGTCCTGTACCAGGCAATCAAAAATATCAGCAAGTAATGTCACTGATTCAAACTCAATGTAAAGTAAAGGAAGAGCAGTGTCCAAACACACGAAGACGTTGTTGTTGCTCCATTTAGTAATTTCGTATCATTTTCGGCTTTCTCTGCTTTTTCTCTGCCGACACACGAAGGATAGGCAGCCACGCATATCAATTGTTGTTGCCGAAATCATGTATGTAAATTTGATCGCATATATATTATATGATATAACCAGCCACACAACAACAATAGACATGAGTAAGGATGAATAGAGAGTCACGCATGTCTATTGTTGTTGTCGAAAACATGTATGTAAATTTGTTCGCATATATGTTCAGCCACGCAACAACAATAGACATGCGTAGCTGTCTATTCCTTTGTGTGACGGCAGAGCCAAAGCAGAGAAAGCCGAAAATGATACGAAATTACTAAATGGAGCAACAATAATGTCTTCGTGTGTTTGGACACTGCTTTTCCTTTACTTTACATTGAGTTTGAATCAGTGACATTACTTGCTGATATTTTTGATTGCCTGGTACAGGACGTACAGTGGATATATGGAAAAATGCTTTATGCCCTTGCTCCTTGTCAAAATATTGTAATTTTATCAAATCTTAAATTATAAAAATGATATATTGTTAAAAATCGTATATATATATATATATATATATATATATATATATATATATATATATATATATATATATATATATATATATATATATATATATATATATATATATATATATATATATATATATATATATATATATATATATATATATATATATATATATATATATATATATATATATATATATAGTAAGAGCAGATATTTAAAAATATTGAATTTGTATGCCTATAATATACTCCATATATATTTATTTTGAAAAATAGGAAAAAAATGCTTTTATATATACATATTCTATTTCAAATATATAGAATTCATTGATAAATATATTTGCTAAATCACATATAAATTTGTATATACGAGTATCACATCTGATTTTATTTTTGTTTACTATTTTGATAATTGTGCATGAAGGGAAGGTTTGAAGCTGTTCAAATGGTAATCAAACAGTTCCCAACATGTAGAACCCTGCATGAATGCAACACCAACTTGTATATTGTTTTGGTGCTACTCATCTCACTTGCCTTATTTTCCCGACAAATTTCGTGTAGACTGGAAGATAATACTTCTTAATCATTCTATTTTCTTTGCTATTTTCTTTAAGGCGTATTAGCAAAGAAAATAGAATGATTAAGAAGTATTATCTTCCAGTCTACACGAAATTTGTCGCGAAAATAAGGCAAGTGAGATGAGTAGCACCAAAACAATATACAAGTTAATGTTGCATTCATGCAGGGTTCTACATGTTGGGAACTGTTTGATTACCATTTGAACAGCTTCAAACCTTCCCTTCATGCACAATTATCAAAATAGTAATCAAAAATAAAATCAGATGTGATACTCGTATATACAAATTTATATGTGATTTAGCAAATATATTTATCAATGAATTCTATATATTTGAAATAGAATATGTATATACAAAAGCATTTTTTCCTATTTTTCAAAATAAATATATATGGAGTATATTATAGGCATACAAATTCAATATTTTTAAATATCTGCTCTTACTATATATATATATATATATATATATATATATATATATATATATATATATATATATATATATATATATATATATATATATATATATATATATATATATATATATATATATACGATTTTTAACAATATATCATTTTTATAATTTAAGATTTGATAAAATTACAATATTTTGACAAGGAGCAAGGGCATAAAGCATTTTTCCATATATCCACTGTACGTCCTGTACCAGGCAATCAAAAATATCAGCAAGTAATGTCACTGATTCAAACTCAATGTAAAGTAAAGGAAAAGCAGTGTCCAAACACACGAAGACGTTGTTGTTGTTCCATTTAGTAATTTCGTATCATTTTCGGCTTTCTCTGCTTTGGCTCTGCCGACACACGAAGGATAGACAGCCACGCATATCAATTGTTCTTGCCGAAATCATGTATGTAAATTTGATCGCATATATATTATATGATATAACCAGCCACACAACAACAATAGACATGAGTAAGGATGAATAGAGAGTCACGCATGTCTATTGTTGTTGTCGAAAACATGTATGTAAATTTGTTCGCATATATGTTCAGCCACGCAACAACAATAGACATGCGTAGCTGTCTATTCCTTTGTGTGACGGCAGAGCCAAAGCAGAGAAAGCCGAAAATGATACGAAATTACTAAATGGAGCAACAACAACGTCTTCGTGTGTTTGGACACTGCTTTTCCTTTACTTTACATTGAGTTTGAATCAGTGACATTACTTGCTGATATTTTTGATTGCCTGGTACAGGCAATCAAAATATATATATATATATATATATATATATATATATATATATATATATATATAGTATACATATTCTATTTCAAATATATAGAATTCATTGATAAATATATTTGCTAAATCACATATAAATTTGTATATACGAGTATCACATCTAATTTTATTTTTGTTTACTATTTTGATAATTGTGCATGAAGGGAAGGTTTGAAGCTGTTCAAATCGTAATCAAACAGTTCCCAACATGTAGAACCCTGCATGAATGCAACACCAACTTGTATATTGTTTTGGTGCTACTCATCTCACTTGCCTTATTTTCCCGACAAATTTCGTGTAGACTGGAAGATAATACTTCTTAATCATTCTATTTTCTATGCTTTGCTTGCCTTATTTTCCCGACAAATTTCGTGTAGACTGGAAGATAATACTTCTTAATCATTCTATTTTCTTTGATATTAGTACCCATATGGGTCGGATATTGGCTACAGTGTGGTGAAGTTTGTGGTTGTTAAGCATTTCGAATTTCGAATAAATTGAACTTTGTTGTAAAAAGCTTTATGAAAGCTCATCGGAATATATAATAAGACCAGAAAAGTAGAGAACTTTTAATACCAGAGAAGTCCTACTTTGGCTTTTGAGCTTTTCGCTGTTTATAATATCAGGGTCACTTAACAAAGTTGCAGTATACAGAGATGTTGAAGAGAGCAATGCCATGACTAGGAGACCAATGCTGTAAGTAAGATCACATAAAAAGTAAAATTTATATGTGAATTAGTAAATATGTTTATGAATGAATCCAATATATGGTAGAATATGTATATGCGTGTTCAGTATTTATAGGCATGCGCCATTCCCGCATATATATATATATATATATATATATATATATATATATATATATATATATATATATATATATACGCACACACACACACACACACACATATATATATATATATATATATATATATATATACAGTATTGTGCAAAACTTAAGCAACTGGCATAGTGCTCTCATTGATTTCAAATTTACTAAAAAATAAAAGCGCTTAGATTGAATGTTTTAATATTTATTTGTTCCTTCATTAAATACATAAAAAACAACAACCATAAAAAGTTCGGTATTCTTACGAAATTAACTGTAAACAACAAAAAACAAATTATACTCATATTTCATCTGTGCAAAACTTAAGCAACTTTTAATATTTTGTGTAGTATCCCTTATTTTTAATTACTGCAGCACACCTTTTGGGCATAGAAGCTACTAATTTCGTTAAATATGATTTATTTATATTTTCCCATTCAGTTTTGAGGCCTAAAAATAGTTCGTCTTTATTTTTAAAGCGCTTTGAGCCCAAGCCTCGTTTTAAAATTGAAAACAAATTTTCAATAGGATTCAAGTCGGGCGATTGTGCCGGCTAATCAAGCACTTGAATCTTATTTGACTATAGCCAATCCTTCACAATGTGAAGGATTGGCTTGATTGATGTGTGTTTCGGATCATTGTCGTGCTGAAACACCCATCGAAGTGGCATATTCCATTCCGCAAAAGGCAACATTGCAGTTTCTAAGATGTCCTTATACATAAATCTGTCCATTTTGTGGTCAATCCTATGCAACGGACCAAGTCCACTTCCCGAAAAACACGCCCACACCATGACGTTCCCTCCTCCATGCTTTACAGTCTTTTTACAGTATCGCGGATTGAGGCCTTCACCTTTCACATGTCGAGCTCTTATTATTCCGTCTGAATTAAATAAATTTATTTTAACTTCATCACTGAACAGTACGCCAAACCACTTTTTTATGGACCAGCACACGTACTTCTTAGCAAATTCAAGCCTGGAAAAAAAATATATGTTGTTGTTTTTGTTTTGAAGGCATTAAACCAAACATACCTTTTTTTTACATGTTTTGGTGTAAGCATTGGTTTCTTTACCGCTTTGTAGCTTTTTAAACCAACTTTAATCAAATGCCTTCTTACTGTGCTTGAATCGACATTTAAATTAAGAGTATTTACTATATCTTTTGAAGACATGAACGGATTTTTTTTAATCAATTTTTTAATTTGAATAGCTTCCCTATAAGAAATTTTTTGAGGTCTTCCTCCTGAATTTCGATCTGTAACGCTACCAGTTTTTTCAAATAATCGTATCCATCTTGATATCATAGATTTGTTGATATTTAATGATTTTGCAATGTCATTCTGTGGTTTTCCTTCCTTAAATAACGATATAACCTTCATCTTAAATTGATGACTATAACGGACACGTTGCATTTTGGATTTCAATATGTTTGAAAGAACTGTGCGCTAAGAAAGACTTTTTTGTACTGAGTTAGATCAATGTTAATGCACAAAGCAGAAAAAACTCCGAAAAAGATCCGTTATTTTCTGAACAAAGAAATATCGAACACCTTTGCACTCCGAGTTGCTTAAGTTTTGCACAGATGAAATATGAGTATAATTTGTTTTTTGTTGTTTACAGTTAATTTCGTAAGAATACCGAACTTTTGTTGTTGTTGTTTTTTATGTATTTAATGAAGGAACAATTAAATATTAAAACATTCAATCTAAGCGCTTTTATTTTTTAGTAAATTTGAAATCAATGAGAGCACTATGCCAGTTGCTTAAGTTTTGCACAATACTGTATATATACATATATATATATATATATATATATATATATATATATATATATGTATATATATATATATATATATATATATATATATATATATATATATATATATATATATATATATATATATATATATATATATGTAAATATATAATAATGTATGTTAATTTAACATAATTGTCACTCTCTTTACAAGAGAGTAATTACTCTGCGCATGTAAAAGATTAGTATATCTTATATGTGAACAAAAATGAAATTAAATAAATAAATAAAATAAAATAATGTGTTATTTATCGTATTATATTAAAATATATAATATATTATCTCTATATATTACCCCTATCAATTGTATATAAGTGTACATATTATTATTATAAAATATATAAATAACGGTTTGAAAATGACGCCGCCGAAGTAATCTGCCGAAGAGGCAGCCACTAAAAGATCTTGATTTATTCACTTAGCCCTCTTTACTTTCGACTAGCGATGAAGCAAGCGGTCACAAACAATTATTGTTCTATTTATTATATAAAATAAAATAACACGTAAATCATTTTGAATTAAAGGATTATTACTTAAAAATAAAACTAATTCATTCGATATAAACATAACTTATATGTGTGTGTGTGTGTATGTGTACACTCGCAAATAAGCGAGTGTTCTTTTTCATCTCGCGTGAAAAAAAAGCACCTATAATTGTGTTCAATGCATAGAGCAGAAGTACAGAGATAACGGGACTATTTTTTCGTAAAAAAGTTTTAGCAGAAAACTCAATTGTTACTGTATAATTCACTTTTTATGCAAGGTATACACGCACCAACCGTTGGTTCAACATGGGTGTGTTGGATAAACGGTTGTATCATGCAGAGACATACATATATGCTTAGAGAATTCTCACTTTCCAGCATATAAAATTTTGACAGGAATAACGAATAATCAGCGGGAGTGGACATTGCTGTTGAACGTGTGTGAACCGAAATATCAGAAGAAATAGAAGTGGCAATCGAACAAATGGATCGATCATACGGCAAAAAGTAGAAAGCGACATGCTATTGAAAAAAGATGAAAAGGCACTGCACATACAATGGCAAAACGTGCGTACATATTTTGCAGTGCTTACATTTATGAATTTTTACCTTATTCATCTTCAATAATATTTCATCTCATTTATTTAACATTATTTGTTATTTAATCTTTAAGTAATATATTTTATTTAGACATAATTTATTTATTTCATTTAATTTTTTTAAATCATAACATCTTGTTTTATAAAGAAAAGTGAGAATTGAAATTATTTACAAAAAATTTATGTATTATATCATTATCTGAATAATCAAAATGCGTTATCAATATCCAGTACGCATGTGCAATCAATTTTTATTATATCATTATATGTACATATTTACATACATATCTGCAATATACACTCAAATTGAGAATAACTTCGCACGCATGTCAACCATCGTTTGGAAACTCTCTCAATTTCGTTTCTTTCTATTTGTCTATCTAAAAAGTATGGGGGCGGTACCAGAACTACCCGACCTCACACATACATGGCGCCAGTAGTTTGAAAAAAATTACTTTGTTGAAATGTGGCAACCTTATAAAATATATGTTTTAAGTTTCAAGGCGCCATGTTGTTTAGTATTTTTTTTTTTTGGAGCCATCGAAAGTTAACGACCTCAGTGAATTTTCAATACTTTCATTTGAAAGGCCTCAATCCAACGAATATTAAAGCCGAACTAGATTTTACTCTGGGGAGTTTGTTTACGACCATAAAATATTGGGTGGGAGAGTTTAAACGAGGTCGTACGAGCTGCCAAGACGAACACCGTAGTGGTCGGCCAATTGAGGTGGCCACGCCAGAAACGGTTAACTAAATCCTCAAAATGGTATTGGATGAACGCCGGCTGAAGGTGCGCGAGCTAGGTGAAATTACAGGCATTTCAAAAGTGCTATACAACGTATATTGACCGAAAATTTGGAGATAAAAACGCTGTGAGCAAGATGGGTGCCGCGTTTGCTCACAATAGAACAAGAACAACGTCGTGAAGATGTTTCTATAGAGTGTGTGTCGATTCCTAACCATGGATGAGACGTGGGTCCACCACATCATACCTGAGACAAAGGAACAGTCAAAACAATGGATTGAAAGGGGAGAATCGTGTCCAAAGAAGGCGAAGACAGTACCATCTGCAGGCAAAGTTATGGCGTTTGTTGGCCAAAATCAATGAGTTAAAGCTCGAGTTGCTTCAGCACGATCCTACTTCGGATTATTTTCTATTTCCAAATTTGGAAAAATGGCATGGTGGTAGAAGAATTGCAAATGTTGAGAACAATTTTCGCAAATTTGTTGTATTTTCTTTGTTAGGTCGGATACTCCACCCCCGTATATGTACGTATGCTCAGCAAAATACTATATTTTTCATTGATAATTGCACTCAATCGGAAACACAGCACATGCGATTGAATTTTTAAAGTAAAACTTCTTAGGCGGCGGTTTGTAAATGGAGTGTGAAATTTTTAAAGCAAATTCATGAGTAGTTACATAAGTAGGAAGGAATATATAGCATATAGAAAGTGAATGAGAAAGAAAGCAACATATTGTAACGAGTATCGATGGTTGGTTGCTCATCACTATTGTGACTGACACGAATATTGGTAGCATTGAAACGAACGTCAACAAAAAGAAATAGACGATAACCAGAATACGCCAACGAGAAAGAAAGAGATGAATCCATCGTCATCAGGTACAAAAGCAGAACTACTGGCGAGGCTAAGGCAAACCATGGAGGCTAAGGGTATTAATGTAGAAGAACATGAGTTATTTGAGGAAGCCGAGATACATGCAGTTGGGCACGCTGAAGAAGAGAGAAATATAGATACTAGTGTTCAACTCATGGATTTCATGAAAACCATAATGCAACTGCCACAAGAAAATGCAACTCACATTGACTGCAGACTTCAAGAACATTCGGTTAAAGTGTTTATGGAAATTCAAGAAGGTTCTTCTCACTAAGAGGACGTTATTACTGAATAGCGTATGGAAATTCAAGACCATTCGGCTCGTCAAGAACACGTCATCGAAAATCTACAAAAAGGAATTGAGATTAGATTTCAGGAAATTTCCGGAGCCATGAAAAGGTCACAGATCTGAAGGAACACGTAGATGATTTGGAAGATAAGTTCGATAAATTACAGCACTATCTCAACCAACTAAAAATAAATGGACCTGCCGTATCAGTGATTAGAGATTCAAGTACAATTAAACTAAAGCCACCAACATTTGATGGAACCACACCATTCAACATCTTCAAGCTTCAGTTCGAGACAACAGCTTCGAAGAATCAATGGGACGATAGTGACAAGACTGCTGCCTTAATAGTCGCGTAGCTATCAATCACTGATGGACACACTTCAGTGGAAATATAGAAATGAATACAAGAGCCAATTACATCGAATGGAATTAAGATCGCGAGTAATGAGAGCCTTCAGGATTTCGCTTCCGACATTGAGCGCTTATGTCATTTTACGTTCTCTGGTAATTCGGAAGAATTCGTCCAGAAAGTAAAAAGAGAGGTATTCATAGATGGTATATGGGACGGAGAGACTAAGCGTACCCTCGTCATGGCACCAAGGAGTACATATGCGGAAGCAATTAGTAGTGCCTTGACGTATGAAACCGCCAGTTTAATGTGTCGACCAGTGCCACGTGTACGCCAACTAGAAACAATAACATCAGATCTGGTTGAAGCAGTGTATCAGGCATTCAAGACCGTAGTGCAGCCTGAAGAAGAAGGAGAAGGTTTTACGTGAGTACCTGCCTGGAAGGCCTATCTCACGGCGCTCGATAAGCGCCCCTCAGGACTAGAAGGCAGACGACTTCTAGCCCTGAAGTACCAATTTGGGGTGCGTGAATGGTCGATCAATCCTCACCCACCCTTGGTGAGGATCGAGGCCCATCTTAAACCTGAATCCTATGGGGTCCAGCATCCGGTTGAGGTGGTTGAGCGGGTTGAGCAACGTACTCTACCCGCGTACCTTTGGGTATAAACCATAGCCACCACGAAGCTTCCCGAAAGGCCGTTCGCAACGATCAGGTTGGAGCAAGCTCCAAGGGCTCCTGATCCC
This sequence comes from Megamerina dolium, assembly GCA_963854835.1. Classification (NCBI taxonomy): domain Eukaryota; kingdom Metazoa; phylum Arthropoda; class Insecta; order Diptera; family Megamerinidae; genus Megamerina; species Megamerina dolium. Next base: position 48,975,394 of record OY978528.1, on the reverse strand, counting down.
CATGATAGTGCAGCCTGAAGTAAGAACAACAGGTCGACGTGAAAATAAATTTACTGATAAGTGCTTAATTGTGGACAAACCAGGACACATGGCGCGTGACTGCCGCCGAATTCTCCTTTAAAACAAAAGAAGGATAATAAAGTGGACAGCGATCGCTCCACTAACACAAATCCATCGTTAAACTAAACCGAGTCAGTTCAGCGGTCGTGAACTGGCCCCAACAGCAGGTTGCCCCATCATTCACATTTCACAACTAAAGCGTGTGCCAAGCAGCTGACTTAAGACCGATTTGTAAAGAGGTTTGAGCCTTTAATGGGAATAAAATTGCGTACAACAACGGGTGAGGATGCACAAATTCTGGGTGAGATAAAGAAACAAGTATCTATTGGAAATTGCACGTGGGAAATGAATTCATTGTGGCCGACATGATGGAAAACGGATTTACGTTAGATTTAAATCAACGTAAACCGTACGGTTACAAGCGTAGTGGAAACATCGAACGAATACGGTCAACGCTAAGAGGTTCCAGCAAAATCAGAAGCGGTGATTTGGGCACAGATGAATGTATATAATGGGACTGGCAAGTTGTGGGCAGTTGAAGCAGATAAAGAAATACCAAATAAAAACATCATACTTGGTAGGTCGTTAGTGGAACCTAAAGAAAATGGAATAATACCGGTGTGAATATTAAATCCAACCAATACATCTACAATTGCGAAGAAAGGAATGGTGATTGGTCATTGCCAGGAAGTTACAGCCGTAGTAGACTGCGAAAAGGGTTCGTCGATGAAAAGTAGAAGATCAAGAACTGTTAGAGAGGAATTAAAAGCACAGATGGAAGAATGGGCAGGTGTGCTTACCAATCAGTAAAAAGAAAAGGCTTTACAACTATTGGAGAAGTACAGTTCAATCTTTTCTTCAAATGGAAAAACTGGAGGACGAACAACCATCGTGAAACATCACATTGACACCGGTGATTCTAGGTCAATTCGTGAAGCACCACGAAGAGTTCCATTGGCCAAAAGAGATGAAGCCATTAAGCTAATTACCGATATGCAAAAACAAGGTGTGATTGAACCATCAGCGAGTCCATGGAGTTCAATAGTTGTACTGGTAAAGAAGAAGGATGGAAGTACTCGGTTCTGTGTGGATTACAGAAAGCTAAATGATATTACGAAAAAAGACAGCTATCTACTGCCAAGAATCAATGACACTCTGGATATGCTATCTGGTTCGAAGTGGTTCTCAACTCTTGATCTGCAAAAAAGCTACTGGCAGGTGGAACTTGGTAAGGAGCATAAAGAGGAAACAGCTTTCAGTATTGGCGATGGTTTTTGGCAATTTACAGTGATGCCATTTGGTTTATGCAATGCGCCAGCTACTTTCGAACGTTTGATGGAGCGTGTACTCAGAGGAGTACACTGGAAAACTTGCTTGGTGTACCTCGATGATATTATCGTGATGGGAAAAGATTTTAACGACCACCTGGAAAAGTTGAAAGAAGTATTTGAGCGTATACAATCAGCAGGGCTCAAACTGAGTATGAATAGTGTTCACTCTTCAGGCGAGAAGTTAAATATCTTGGTCATAAAGTAACAACAGAAGGGGTACATACCGACGAGGAGAAAGTAGCAGCAGTACAAGAATGGCCTATTCCGTCGAATCTTCACAAGTTAAGAGGCTTCCTAGGCTTATGTACCTACTATAGACGATTTGTTCCTGGATTTGCAAACATCGCCAGCTGTCTGCATGAGTTAACAAGAAATAACAAACCGTTTGTGTGGGGCGAGGAACAACAGAAAGCATTCGAACAGCTGAAAGGAAGACTCTGTTCACCACCAGTATTAGCTTATCCAGTACCTGGTGAAAAGTTTGTGTTGGACACAGATGCTAGTGGCTATGGAATAGGTGGTGTGCCCTCTCAGATCATAGATGGTCAAGAAAAAGTAATAGCATAAATAAATAAAAAATAAATAAAGTAAGTAATAGCATACTACAGTATAATCCTGTTGAAGTCAGAAGGACATCATGGAATCGCGGATGCTCTATCTCGTCGTTCTTGCAAAATATAATGTAAACATTGTTCTAGAGTGGAAAGCAAGGAGCACATTGTCGACATACGACAATGAATATATTGCCGGAGGAATCATGGACCACCGAACGGGTGCAAGAAGATCAGCGGAACGACCCAGATCTCGTAAAGATTATGGAATATAAGGAGCAGGGCGTACGTTCAGATTGGCAAGAAATGGTTAATGAGAGCCCAATAGCAAATGCATACTGGGCGCAGCAGCAAAGCCTGCACTTACGAGACGGATGTTTATTCCGAGCATGGAAAAGTGAAGATGGAAAAATTTCCTTACAGTCGGCTGAGGCCGACCAAATTATACCCTGCATATGTAGATTTATATATAAAAAGTTTACTCGAATATCCACTTTTTCATTTATTTCCACTTTTCGAGAAACAATTTCTGTATATACTACTAATTTACACCCGAAATATGGTTGACTTTGACGAAGTACTTTGTATGTTATGAGGAAAGCTATATAAAAAGTGGGCGTAGCTTACCTCTTTCTTGTAAATCCAATTAATTTTTCAATATTATTAATTTGTTTGTCCTACGTTGAATAGTTCGTAAGTTATTGCGGTTTAAATTTTTTTAAATTTTCGCAACTTTGTATGGTAGCCCCATTAAGAAGTGGGCGTGGCATGTTGATTTTTTGCCAGATTATGTACAACTACCAAATTAACCTAAGTATTAATTATGATTGTTCTAGACAGAAGATTGCAGAAGCTGCAGATATCTCAATTTAAAAGTAATTCAGTCATTCTGTATGGGAGCCACTATAAACAATGGGCGTGGCTGGCCCATTTTTTGTGAGTATATTTGCTCGTACAATACTAATCCATACCTTAAATCTCGTTATTCTACGTTCAATATTTTGCAAGTTATGGAGCTTAAAAGTTTTAGCTTAATTCCCTCGACTTTGTATCGGAGGCCCATGAAGGAGTGTGCGTGGCACACTGATTTTCTGCCAGATTATTGCCGACTACGATATTAATTAAAGTTTCAATTATGGTTATTCTAGACAGAAGATTGCCGAATTTACAGCTGTTTCAATTTAAAAGAATTTCAGTCATTTTGTATGGGGCTACGATAAACAGTAGGCGGGGTGCACCCATTTCCCGTGAGCCTAGTTGCTCATACAATACTAATCCAGACCATCAATTTCGTTATTGTACGCTAAATGCTTTCTAAGTTATGGAGCTTAAAAGTTTTAGTTTAATTCCCTCGACATTGTATGGGAGACCCATGAAAGAGTGGGTGTGGTACGCTGATTTTTTGCCAGATTATTTCCGACTACCATATTAACTTGAGTGTTAATTATGATTGTTCTAGACAGAAGGATGTAGAAGTTACAGCTGTTTCAATTTAAAAGAATTTCAGTCATTTTTTATGGGTGCTACAATAAACAGTGGGCATGGCGCGCGCATTTCCTATGACCCTAGTTGCTCGTACAATATTAATCCATAACTTAAATCTCGTTGTCCTACGCTAAATGATTTGTAAGTTATGGAGCTTAAAAGTTTTAGTTTAATTCCCTGAGTTGCTTGTTGTAAATTGCTATATCCATAGCAATTCGCTCAAATGTATTGGTGTACGGTGTATTGGTCCATCTTACCTTGACTTTTCTTAGTGGGACCTTTGGCCATTGCACATTGCTTACACTTCCGTATCCAATCAACGACATGGTCGTGGCTTCCAACCCAATAAAATCGTTTCTTTATTTTCTGGACGGTTTTGGTGATGCCCAAATGCCCTCCACTGAAAGCATTGTGATACTCAGCTATCACTTCATTTATTCTTGCTTTGGGTACAGCTAGAAGATCATCAGTGATTTTTCCATCTTCACTTTTCCATGCTCGGAATAAACATCCGTCTCGTAAGTGCAGGCTTTGCCGCTGCGCCCAGTATGCCTTTGCTATTGGGCTCTTCTTGCCAATCTGGACGTACGCCCTGCTCCTTATATTCCATAATCTTTACGAGATCTGGGTCGTTCCGCTGATCTTCTTGCACTCGTTCGGTGGTCCATGACTCCTCCGGCAATATGTTCGTAAGTCGTATGTCGACAATGCTTACTATCCACTGTGCAAGTACGACGATATGAAGTAGCAGCTTTACTACGATGACTAACATAACGATCTTCCTTTCATTGTCCTTGTGAATTCGATCATGATTGCTTTCGTCGTAGGCGGCAATTACGCTCCATGTGTCCTCTTTTTTCGCATATGAAGCACTTACCGGAAAATCTATTTTTGCGTTCATTCCTTGTTCTTGCTTTAGGCCCTCGTTTGTCGCAAATGAAGCACTTCCCATTAAATTTGTTTCCGCGTCGACCTACTGTTCTTGCTTCAGGCTGATTTTACTGCCTGATGCAATGCTTCAACTAGATCTGTTGTTTTTGCCTCTAGTTGGCGTACACGCGGCACTGGTCGACACATTAAACTGGCGGTTACATACGTCATGGCACTACTGACTGTTTCGGCATATGTATTCCTTGGTGACATGACGAGGGCACGCTTTGTCTCTCCATCACGTATGCCATATAGGAATGCCTCTATTTTTATTTTTTCAACGAACTCTTCCGAATTACCAGAGAACGCTAGATGACATAAGCGCTCAATATCGGAAGCGAATTCCTGAAGGCTCTCATTACTCCGTTGCACTCGTGATCTTAATTCCACTCAATGCAATAGACTCTTATATTCATTTCCATATTTTCGCTGGAGTGTGTCCAACAGTGATTGATAGCTACCACGATATTTCTCTGGAACGATTTGTAACACTTCGGAAGCATTGCCTTTTAATGCGAATATTAAAGCAGCAGTCTTGTCACTATCGTCCCATTGATTCTTCGAAGCTGTTGTCTCGAACTGAAGCTTGAAGATGTTGAATGGTGTGGTTCAAACAAATGTTGGTGGCTTTAGTTTATTTTTGTTTTATTAAGTTCTTCCAAGTTTATTATTTTTTATTATTTCTCCCAAGTCATCATGTCTGTCTACATGTTCCTTTAGCTTGTCATCCAAATCATCCACATGCTCTTTCAGCTCTGTGACTTTGTCATTAATAGCTCCGGAAATTTCCTAAAATCTAATCTCAATTCCTTTTTGTAGATTTTCGATGACGTGTTCTTGTTTTGAATTTCTATACGCAATTCACTAATAACCCCCTCTTGGCGAGAAGAACATTCTTGAATTTCCATACGCACTTTAGCCGAATGTTCTTGAAGTCTGCAGTCAATGCGAGATGCATTTTCTTGTAGCTGTTGCATCATGATTTTCATGAAATCCATGAGTTGACCACTCGAATCTATCTTGCTCTCTTCTTCAGCGTGCACAACTGCATGTATCTCGGCTTCCTCAAAGAACTCATGTTCTTCTAGATTAATACCCTTAGCCTCCATGGTTTGCCTTAGCCTCACCTGTAGTTCTGCTTTTGTACCTGATGTCGATATATTCATCTCTGAGAACTTTTTTTTCAGTTGGTCCACTTTTAGTTGGTCAATTTTCACCATCTTTACAGAATTCCACTTCTGACACCAATTGTTACATTTTTATTTTGTGAGCGTTTAATTCTATTTGAATTAACCTTGTTCGATCACTGGATTCTGTTAATAATAATTGCAACACTTATTTTGTTTACAATCAACTATTTACAATAACTCTTTTAATGTACTTGTTACTTTTGCCTCTTATACTGTATCGATGTTTCCGCAATCACCTTCTGGATTTGATTGATTTGCATTTGTCAACACTGGCTCTATTGATACTTTGTGGCAACACTCCAGAATCCTCCTTTAGCGTAGTCGAGATTCATCTCTTTGTTTCTCGCTGGCGTGTTCTGGGTATCGCCTATTTCTTTTTGTTGACATTCGTTTCGATGCTGCCAACATTTGTGTCATTCACAATAGTGATGAGTAACCAACCATAGATACTCGTTACAATATTATAGAACGCCTTTTGATTCATGATGTATTTTTATTATTTTTTCTTGCATCTAGAAATTGTTTATATTAATAAATATTCTTACTTACTTACTTATGTGGCCATAACAACCGAATATCGATTAAGGCCGAAAATAACATGCTTCGCCAGCCATCTCTGTTCTTCGCTAGCTGGCGCCAGTTAGAAATTCCAAGCGCCGTCAGGTTCTCCAGTATTTGGTCTTTCCACCGGAGGTTTGGTCTTCCTCTTCGAAATATTCTTATATGTTGGAATTATTTTAATTATCACATTTAGGAATTTAATAATTTCGTGCCCAAAACCAAAATTTGCATAGTTGTGCATTTGCTTGTGTTATGTGCATTTTGTCTGTAATTTGATTTTGTATATCTACATATATGCCTTTTTATCTTGAGTGTCGTTCTCACGTTATTGTACTGTGCTGCATTGTTATGCATTTTGTTTAATATGGTCAACATGCTATTAATTTTATTATTATTGTTCTTTTTTTTTAACAGAATTTCGTTTTTTGCATTGTAGTATTATTATGTATTTTGTTTAGTCTAAAATTTTAATTCTCGTGTATCTTTGTTTTGTATATTTCTTTCTCATGCTTTTATGCATACTCGGTATTATGTTATAGTAGGGTCCTTTTTGCAGAGGTTTGGATCATCGAATTTAATATTAACCTAATTTTGGTGGAAAAGTTTTATTAAATTATTGTTTATTGTTATGAATGTTTATGTTTACTATTTCGTTTTTCCTCGTTTGATATTGTAAAAAAACCTTTTCTCCTACTCTAAAACTTATCAGGTGTATGTTCTTGTCGTTTTGTCTCTTGGCGTTTTCCTTTGCCGTTTCTTGATTTTCCTTAATTAGTTCATGGGACCTCTGTATTTGATATTTTAATAACTTATTTTGGGATTCTGCATTGTACAATGGTGTTCTTTTAGTTTTTAGATTTGTTGGCATGTCGGTGTTAAAGCCGTATAGTATGCTGAAAGGTGTTCGTTTGGTGGTAGTATGTACTGTATTGTTATGAACATCCATTGCTGACGCCAACCACTGATCCCAATTTGAACCATCTTCTTTAATGAAACTCTTAAGATATTCCGCTAAGGGTCTATGACTTCTTTCTAGAGAACCGTTTGCTTGTGGGTGATATGGCGTTAAATATAATTTTTTAACACCTAGCATCTTGCATGTATCTGAGAACAATTTTGATGTAAAATTTGTACCATTATCTGTGACTAAATTTTTTGGTATGTTGTAGTGTGTAATAACCTCGTTGTGAAAAGCTTTTACTACTGTGCTAGATTCTGCATCAGGAATCACAAATGAAAAATTTTGAAAAATCATCCTGAAAAGTAAGAATGTACTTATTTCCTGATGTGGTTTCTCGGAGAATTCCCACCATGTCCATATAAACCTTTTCAAATGGTCTTGAAGGCGTGTCGATCAATATCACTGGCATTTTGGTAAGCCTTGAACTTTTGTTGATTTAGCATTTTTACAATTTTTTACATAATCTTTAATTTGGTTACGCATACCTCTCCATCTATATTGTCTTCCAATTCTGAAATAAGTTTTCAGTGCACCCTGATGTCCTCCTAATGGTGAATCGTGAAATTGCGTAGTATTGTCATTATGTCCTTTTCATAGGTTAACAGCTCCGCTTTTTCGTTTTCTGTATTTTGTGCTTCCTTAACCGGGTCCTGTTCGTCGTCGGAATTTTCATCACGTTCTTTTGTATTTTTGTCTTGAACCTTTTTTCTTCCCATAGAACGAGCCTTAACCATAGCTCTTACAGGTTCTGGCTGTGGTACTCTGCTAAGTGCGTCTGCATTTAAATTTCTTTTACCTGGTTTATAAATTATTTCAAAATCAAATTCAGATAATTTGTGCCTGAAACGTGCTAAATGTGTCTGATCCTTTAGGTTTGCAATTCCTCTGCTGGTGGTCGGTGTAGATCTTGAACAGCCCACACGATGGCCAGGAATTCCTTTTTGATGGTGGAATACATTTTCTCAGTATCACTGAGCGACCTGCTCGCAAAGGCTATTGGTCTATCTTTTCCAATTTCACCTTGTGATAGAATTGCACCTACAGCCTCGTTGCTGACATCTGTTGTTAACACAAAAGGTTTAGAAAAATCTGGTTAGGCTAAAATTGGCGGAGAGCAAATTGTTTGCTTCAAATCTTCAAAAGCTTTCTGACATTTTTCTGTCCATTCAAATTTCGCGTCTTTTCTGAGTAGTTTCTTGATTGGCAGTGCCATACAAGCACTGAACATCTTTCTTATTTTTTGGCACAGGAATATTTTTAACACATTCCACCTTACCAGAGTCTGGGAACGCTCCTTCTTCAGTGCATTTATGGCCTAGGTAAATTATCTCGTTTCGTAGAAACTGGCACTTTTCTGTATTTAACTTCAAGTTATGTTTACGTAAAAGTCCAAATACTCTTTGTAAACGCGACTCATGTTGTTCCAAGTTCCCACCATAGACAACAATGTCATCCAAGTAGACGAAACAATCTGTACTTTGAAATCCTGTTAATCATGGTTCATAAGTCTTTGGAAGGTGGCGGGTGCTCCTGTCATAGTGCCCAACACCTGTACTAAAAGCTGTTTTTTCTCTGTCTGATTCTTTCAATAACACTTGATGATACCCACTGGCCAAATCAAGTGTAGTGAAATATCTACAATGACCTAACTGGTCTAATATTTCTTCCATGCGGGGAATGGGAAAAACTTGTTTAATGGTGGCGTCATTTAATTTCCTGAAATCTACTACTAGCGTCCATTTTCTTTTACCATCTTCTCCCGTTTTCTTTGGCACCAAAATTATGGGAGAATTTCAGGGCGATGAGCTGGGAATAATTATGTCGTCTTCCAACATTTTGTTTACTTGTTTATTGATTTCTTCTTTACGCGCTTCTGGTAGCCTGTACTGTCTTTGGTTGATTGGCGCCTGTTCTGTTTTTATTGGTATTGTGTGTTTTATACATGTGGTGTGAGACAGTTTATCGCCTTCCAAGAAATATAAATCGTAGAATGACTTAATTATGCTGGCTATGTATCTTCTTTCCTCAATGTTTAAGTTTTCGTCTATCTTAATTGTTTCTAATATTTTATTAACCCTTTTGTGGCTATCAGTTTTCTTAATGTTTTTTATTTTATAAGCTAGGTCGTATTCTTCGTGTTCTAAATTATTAAATTTAATTATATTAATTAGCTTAATATTTACAATTTAAGGATCTATATTCGTATTTAGCATTGGGACATAAACTGTGTTGTCCGTCACACTGCCCAATGTCTCACCTAAATATATTCCAGGAGATATTTCCTGCTTCTCTACTATAATTGTTTTGAAATTCGTATTTACTTTAATGGGGACTACCTACATACTTCTTCCTGGTACTACAACCTCACTGGTGTGTAGTATTCTGTTACCCTCGTACGACGGCTTGAGATGTAGAGTCAGCAAATGCTGTTTTTGTTCACCGAAGAAAATCACTTTCTTTTAATGGTATTGATAATCGATCGGTTCCATAAATTGTCTCTACCTAGGATACCATCAGCAGGTATCCCTCTCTCTTCAGAGCTTAAGTGTAGTTCTAAAATCAAATCTTTAGTTCTCTCGTGTTGGACTGCTATTGACCTTAATGTGGTGACAAATCCTCCGAATGCGCCACTAAGATTTTTCCTTAAATGTCGCTTCTTGCTAACAGATTCATTAATTACTGATGACTTTATTAAACTGGTATCTGCCCCAGAGTCTTCCTCGCACGGAACTCAATCAACACATCATCTACATCAGCGACTCTCGAACAGTAGCCATGTTTGTTAATACTGGATGGAAAAGATGGTTCAATAATCCCCCTGGACGCTTGACTACCAACTTCCGCCATCTTGCTATCTAACTTGGAGGGTGTGTTAACAATCTCTAAAGACGCATGACTGACAACTTCCATTTGAACTGGCCTAATTTTAGCAAAATTTTGAGGTTCCCGGTTTATCGGCCGTAGTTTTCCTGAGTTTTTTCCAATTCTTTGAGTTTATAACAGTCTGCGATCCTGTGTCCCGGCTTCTTACAGAAAAAATATTTGGTCCCAGAATTTCTGCTATCAGGGCCTTTGCTTTCTTGACCTCCCTTACTAGGTGCAGCTGTTTGATGGCCTTCTCCTTGTGACCTGTTGTTGCTAAAAGGTGTGCATGACAAATTGAACTCATGTCCGAATTTTTTACACTTTATGCAATAGGGCATGTTTTTTCTCTTAAAGCAGTCGTTTCTGATGTGCCCCTTTTTGTCGCAGAAGGAGCAGGTAGGAACTTTCCTTTGGCTATTTTGGGGACTTACGTTATTATTTTGGTATTTGTTCATTCCGAGTGGCATCTTGAATATAGTGAATATATTAAACTGATTTAACCGTTGTCTTCTTTCGAGCAGAATACCCGTGTTTACGGCCTCCTCTGCTAATTCTTCTAACGTGCCCGTCTTACCTAGCATATGAGTTTTTAGCAATGGGTCTTGAAGGCCTGATATAAAAGATGTCCTCCCCCAACCGATCTCCGATCTCACCGATCTATTCTAAATACACTGTATCGCCGTGGATTTTAAATCACCTAATCTCCTTGCAAAACCGCGTATATCTTTCTGAGGTAGTTGGCGTGCGAATTGTATTTGATGCATGAGCGAACGGTCTTCAAATATGTGTTTCGCAGAAGTGTATACAATTCCTCTATATTAGCGAACTTCTTATTTAGCATCACGTTATAAGCATAACCATATAGTCGCTGTTTTATACAAGTTATGAACTCTTCCAACTCGTCGGGTTTTATGGCTTTTCGTTCTAATTCGCACCCAGAAATGAACGGGCGTATTTCGGTCCTCAAACCTTTAGACTCCGCTCCAGTGAGTACTGGGACTAGTCTACTGACGGTCTGTGCAATTTCATCAACACACATTTTTAGTCTTAATTTAGGTTGTACATCTGGTTGTCTTTTTCGTTCTGGAGTCGGCGACGAAGAGGTGTCTCCTGTGCTATGCACCGTTTTCTTTCGAGATTCCTCTCTTTTGCCTGGAGTGCACTTAGCTGCTCATAGTCAACCGAGGTTCTGAGCCTTCTCTCTATAAATTCTTCTGAAAATTATTCTAATTCCTTATTTTTATTAAGAGTCTTAGTAATCTCTACTTCTAGCTGTTCCGCTTCGGATCCCTGTTTTGCGATCTGAGTTCGCAGAGCCCTAATTTGTATCTCTGCTGCCTCTAAATCGTTTTTTTTTGTTTTAAGGCTGCTTCAGCCTGACTTTTCAATAGATCGTTTAACTCTTATAGCGTGGCGTCTAATTCCTTTATTGGATTTAGTACCTTTCCGTGCTATACGTTTGATTTTATGAGCTGCAATTGCTAGTATGTGATGTGTTGCTTAATTAAGCTCCACACGAAGTCGATTGACTCGGTTATTGCAACTTCTAGTTCTATTGCTAATGCTTTATAGGATTTATTGTCCATTTGACCCCAAAAAGGACAACACACACTAGAATTAGAGCCTGTACTGCGTTAAACGTTGAACGTAAAACACCTTGTATATTCAAGATATTTCACAGTATCCTACCGGCTGCGCCAAAGTGTTGTGTACTATTTTTCCACAACACTCACGAATCATCTAACGGCTAGACTTAAGGACGTAACGTACAAGATTCGCACCTAAACCTAAGCTCCTAAAAATTCTTCGGGACTATAACACTAGATAGCTGAAATAAAACAGGGTTAATTATATGATCTTGTGAAAGTCACCAATAAGAGTGGACGTGTTTCTCATCTCTCCTTTGATAGAGTCGGAAAAGTGATTGTTTTCGGTAAAAAAAATTTTTAATATTTAGCGAAAAGACGCTAAGAAACTCAAGGAGTTATTTCGGTGATTTTTTTTTTTTTTTTTAGAAAAAAAAAAAAAAACAAATAAAATAATAATATAATTTGCAAACATTTTGTTTATAATATGAGTGTTCAGCGCTCTCCTCTCCGGCAACGGCAATCGCCTGTTAATGTGTGTGTAAACAATAATTTGCAATCACCCGCGCAAACCCCCCCGATAAGTGCATTATCAGTTGATACACACTGCACAAGTGAAAGTAACAGTGCAAATCTTTTGCCTGCACATATTAAAAATTCATCAAATTTTGCAACAACAATAAATACAGACAAAAAAAAAATTTGTTCTATCGTGATATACTATCTCCCTCTATACCGTGGAGTGTACAATGTGCTTCTCCTGCTGTAACACCAACAGCTACAACATCAAAGCAATCAAATAACGGCCCTTCTACTGAAGTGCATGACCCAGTAGTTAAAGCAACTAGTGCGATGACTAATAAAGAACCAGTTGCTGTTCAAACTGGTATTGATCGCTACATTACTGTAGTAAAGCGAAAGAGAAGTCCGCAAAATTCAAAACAAATGAATTCAACAAAAATTCAAAAGCAGAACACTGTCCCTATTAGTTCGGAAAATAGATACGCTCTGCTTTCAGGTGATGAAAGTGACGAAAATATTATCTCCAAGAAAAATTTCAAACCCCCACCCATTTTCTTAAGAGAACGCAACTCAGATAAGTTGATTTCTAGAATAACAAGTCTTATAGGACCAAAGAATTTCCATGTTGTTCCTATTCGCAAAGGCCAAATTGAGGAAACAAAAGTGCAAATCTACAGCGAAACTCATTATCGCAAAGTAATAGCGGAATTTGATGCTGTAAAAAAGAATTACTACACATATCAGCTAAAAAGTAGTAAGGGCTTAATCGTTGTACTCAAAGGCGTCGAACCCAACGTTGATATTAACGAAATCAAACTTGCCCTTCAGGAAGAAGGGTTTCAAGCCAAAACAGTATTCAACATTCTCAATAAGAGCAATATACCTCAACCGTTATATCGTATTGAGCTTCAGCCTGAAACAAAACCCCTAAAAAAATATGAGGTACACCCCATATATAAAATTCGATATTTATTGCATCGCAAAATTACAATCGAAGAACCCCATAAGAGAACTGGACCTCCTCAGTGCAGCAACTGCCAAGAATATGGACATACTAAGACATATTGTACCCTGCCAGCTGTTTGTGTGATTTGTGGAGATCTCCATAAATCAAACATATGCCCAAAATCTAAAGGCGATGCTAGCATGAAAAAATGCAGCAATTGTGGAGGTAATCACACTGCAAATTATAGAGGTTGCCCAGTATATGCAACCCTAAAGCTAAATTTCTCCGCTAACAATCAACCTCTAAAACAAACTCAAATAGCCAACTCAAGTAGCAAACTCAAATAGCCAACTCAAGTAAGAGACAAAATATTGATGCAACACAATTCTTCTCTGCAATCCCAAACAAGAATCAAACCAATTCATACGCTAGCGTGTTAAAACAAAACCTACACCAACAAAGCAACGTAAATAATGAGCAGAAACACTCACTGCCAACCCAACAGCCAAGTACCCTTGAACATTTGCTTCAAACATTAATTCAGAATATGAACCAATTCATGAACTCAATGCAAACAATGATGCAAGAAATGATGAAAAATCAATCGATGTTACTCCAAACATTGCTATCCAGACCATGAGTTGTCTCAAGATATGCCACTGGAACGCCAACGGCTTAAGCCAGCACCGTTTGGAGCTAATTCAATTCCTTGAATCCAACCAGATCGACATAATGATGATATCTGAGACCCATTTCACTGAATAAAATTGCTACCAAATACCATATTACAAACTGTACACTACAAATCATCCGCATGGTAAGGCACGCGGTGGAACTGCCATATTGATAAAAAGCAGAATAAAACATCATGTTCTCGAAGATTTCAGTAGCGTCTACTTGCAAGCAACATCTATATGTCTGGAAGAATACATCTCTAAGCTAGTAATATCTGCGATATACTGTCCCCCAAGATACAGTATTACCGAACAGCAATATAAAGAATTTTTTTCAACTCTTGGTAGCAAATTCCTGGTTGCTGGCGATTTCAACGCCAAATACACTCACTGGGGCTCCCGCTTAATAACTCCAAAAGGCAGAAGACTATGTTCAATCATCACTAACCACGGCTACGATGTTATTACAAATGGTCAACCGACATATTGGCCGACGGACAAGAGGAAAATACCCGATCTCATAGACTTTGGAGTCGCCAAAGGTTTGCATATGGAAAATATCTCCACAGCGTGTAATTATGATCTATCATCTGACCACTCACCCACGGTAATATCTATAAAATCACCAAGCCCCCAAAGCAATTGCGTTAGAAAGAAAATAGACTGGTTAAAATTCAAGAAATATATAAATTCCCATCTTCCTCTGAGTACTGTATTAAGAAATGGACGCGATGTAGACTCAGCACTCGAAAAATTCAACCAGCTACTCTCATTAGCTCTCAGCTCAGCCACCTGCACAAAGGTATGCAAGCAATCAAACTATAGCCAATACACACCAGCCGACATTGAATTGCTAGTAAGACAGAAAAGAAGACTCCGAAGACAATGGCAAGAATTCAGATCACCGAATCTGAAAACACAGCTACAGCACTGCACTCGAAAGTTAAAGCAAGCCTTGAAAAATAAAAATAACAAAGAGTTAGAAGAGCACATAGCGAAATTAACACCTGGTGAAGCGTCAGACTACTCTTTGTGGAAATCAGCAAAAAGCTCAAATCGGCCAATTCTCACTGATTCCCCCATCCGTTTGAGTGACGGAAATTGGGCTAGAAGCAACTGTGAGAAGGGTTTGGCTTTTGCAGACCACCTAAAAAGTGTGTTTACACCCAATCCACCCTCTTCACAGTCCTCATTACCAAAATTAACTTCTCAACCTTGCTCAATAACGCTGAAAATTAAAAAAAAGGACATATTCAAAGCAATTTATAAAGATTTAAATCCAAAAAAATCACCTGGTCCAGATAAAATTACCGGTAAAATGATAAAAGAGCTACCTCCGGCTTCAGTAATTCATCTCATGCACATTTTCAATGCTATCCTTCGTATTAAACACTATCCCAAATGCTGGAAAACTTCAAAAATTATTATGATAGCAAAACCAGGAAAAGACCCTACAAAAGTTGCATCGTACAGACCTATCAGCCTCCTGCCTCTACTTTCTAAAGTATTCGAAAAGATACTTGTCATGAATATAACTCCATTTATTTATCTCAACCAACTCATTCCTCAACATCAGTTTGGATTTAGAAAACAGCACGGCACAATAGAACAAGTCCACCGCATTGTAACTCTGATAAGGAACACTTTTGAAGAAAAAAAGTATTGCTCAGCTGTCTTTCTTGATATCACTCAAGCTTTCGATAAAGTATGGCATGATGGCCTTATTTACAACCTCAAACTATTACTGCCTGCAAATATCTCCTCATTGCTCAGTAGCTACCTCACGAAAAGACAATTTCTCGTACATCACAAGGATTACACAACAAATCCATTGGATATTCACGCTGGCGTTCCTCAAGGAAGCGTTTTGGGTCCCTTACTGTATCTCTTATACACTTCAGATATGCCCAACAATAACTATACATTCATATCGACCTTTGCTGATGATACGGCAATATTGTGCTCTCGCTCTAACCCCATAGAAGCTACTAAACTCCTGCAGACTCATGTCGATTCTCTCGAAATCTGGCTAGCAAAATGGCGTATAAAAGTCAATGAATCAAAGAGCGTACATGTAACCTTCACGCTAAGGCTAGATACATGTCCCCCACTTAAAATTAATGGCCAATCAGTTCCACAATGTTCCTCAACAAAGTACTTGGGTATTCACCTCGACAGAAGGCTGACATGGAAAAATCACATAGAGGCAAAGAAAACTCAGATCAAGCTTAAAATGAATCAGTTATGGTGGCTGTTACACAAAAGATCAAAGTTGAATCTTGAATACAAAGTGCTATTATATAAAGCAATCCTGAAACCAATCTGGACTTATGGTATTTAGTTTTGGGGCACCGCATCTCCCTCTAATATCGAAAAATTGCAGCGAATACAATCCAAGTGTCTGCGAATTATTGTAAACGCGCCTTGGTATATGAGGAACGTTAACATCCATCGAGATTTAAATGTATCTACAATTTCTGAGGAAGTTGCAATGTCCTGCAGAAGCTACATTCAAAAATTACACAATCATCCGAATCCCCTTGCTAGGCAATTGTTGCTGAGCAAGGGGCATCGTCGATTAAAAAGAAAAGACACACTGAATATGCTGTAAAATTGCTACATCTCGCGACTCACCAAATTGTGATGGAACGTAGGGGATATCACATAATTTTATTTAGTTTGTAAGATTTGAATACTTATTGTTAGTTTCTTGTATTTAAGAAAGATTCAATAAAAAAAAATAAGCTAACAAAAAAAAAAAAAATTATATGATATTTTCGAATTTAGGTCTTCACTTTATTCCTCGTATTACTTTACACTTTTATACTAAACACTTTTACACTAATACTGGAGGGCCTCGTAAGGATCGCAGTATTTTACAATTGCTTACACGCTAACACTTCACAACTTATAACTCACAACTGAAAAAGCACAGCCTTCAGTAAGCTGGCAGCTTATATACCATATTTCTCATACTATTTACATATCGATCTACCCAAATACCAACATATAACATACAATAATATATTCACACCACTTGTGTGTATGTATGTATGTATACGATCGATGCACTCCACATGTGTGTACATATGTACCCGCAACTTTTTGATATTCACACACATGAATAGTGCACGTGATTTTAGTTATCATGGAATGTCTAAACATGTATATTTATTCTTACGTAAGTGCAGAACTACGAATTGTGTGCTTTGTCAGCATTTTCACACGCAACTGCAACTCAGTTGGCTCAATGTTCTGGCACTCCACAATTATAAGTAATATTAATGTATGTTATAAGTTATATATGTATTTCACAATTTCGGGAAATATGTCGTGAGGCAAAATATGCATATGTGCATATTTCATATTATGGCTAGCAACAAGGTCGTGCGGCTTCAATTTTTGCACCAGCTTTATTTTAATACCCGGCTGATGCATAACAAATTTAATATCGAAAAGATTTTTCTTTCGAACGGTATCCACCTGTCGGCAAGCAATTGGCAATTCTTCCGACAGTAACAACTTGCCACGAAAAAGCTTCTAAAAAGAACTCTGTGACAAAGCTCAGAAAAAAGTGATGTCACAAGTGTTCTGCTGTTCGGAACCGGCTAAAATAAGTAGGTCCATTCTAATATTGTCCAAAATTTAAGACGCACAACAGTAATGGAAGAGAAGCTCGGCCAATGAGCCCTTTTGGGCTTTAAGTGCCACATATTTTTTTTTTTTTTTTTTTTTTATTTTAAACAGTTTTACACCCAAATCCTTCCGCAAAATTTTCCACGTAGTGGAGTAACAGAGGCCCAATTGCTGCGAACGGCGCCGAATCGATAATTCACGGTCATCAACAACATTGGCGGATACAGCTGCGATATTTTCCTCTGTCCGCACTCTACGTATACGTGTTAGCGGTTTAATGTCCAGTAGTGTAAATTTGGTGCGAAATTTAGTTAGAAGATTCCGAATAGCCGCCTCAGAAGGACGCCCAAACTGGCCATAAAATGGAAGAAGTGCACGATGCACTTTCTTAACCGAGCATGAATTTTAATAATAAAATTCAATGATCTGCAAGCGTTGTTCGTTTGTAAGTCGATTCATGGTTAAATTATAGACCAAACTGAACATGTTTGACAGTAACATGTTACACGAAAACAGCTGAGCTGCCAAACACAGTGTTGCCAAAAAGAAAATTGCTAAAAAATCAGCAAGTACATATATAAATAATTTCAATTCTAATTGTTCTTTATAAAACAAGATGTTATGATTTAAAAAAATTAAATGAAATAAATAAATTATGTCTAAATAATAAATCTTACTTAAAGATTAAATAACAAATAATATTAAATAAATGATATAAATGATGAAATATTATTATTATTATTATTACTAAGGCTATGAAGCATCGCTATCTGAAGATTTTTTGTGCAGCCTTATTCCCTAACTAGCAGATCTCAAGACTATTTATAAATCTTGTCACTGCTGTGGGATTGATTTTAACTAGGTCTCTGGAAACTATGAATCCACTGCCTAGGTAGTCTGCGTCTAGCCACAGCTGGGCAATTGCAACGAACGTGTTCTGCTGTTTCCTGCTCTTCAAGACAGAGTCGACAGAGATCGTTGTTTACCACACCCATTTTCATCATGTGATAATTAAGTATATAATGACCTGTTAGTAGTTCAGTGTACAGTTTGATGTCCTTTCTGCTGAGGTTCAAGATAGTATCAACCTTAATATATTTAGGGTCAATGAATCTTTTCGACTGCCGCATGCCTGTTTGGGCTCTCCAGTAATCGGTTAGACTACTTTTTCCTTTTCACATATAAAGTTGTTCATGAAGCTACTATTTACCCCGCAGAAGGGTTCTGGGCCTATGAAAGGAGTGTCTGCGCCCTTTTTGGCCAGTAAATCTGCCATTTCATTTCATGCATTCCCCTCGTGTCCCGGTACCCATATTAGAGTCACAGAGTTCCTCTTTGCTAAGGTATTGAGGAGTTCAAAGCATTCCCAAACCAACTTAGATTGGAACGAGAAATTCATTAGTAATTTTAGAGCTGCCTGACCGATAGAATGCATATGTTGGTTCCTTGCGTATCCCTACGTAGACATTCTCTGACAGATAGCTCTAAGGCGTGGACTTCCGGAAATTTGGCCCTACAATTCCCGCTCCAGCACTGCCATCTTCCATTTTGGACCCATCAGTGTACTATAGCTGTGAGCCCTGTTCTAGTGAGGCAGTAACACATGAGCTGCTGGAGCTCCTGGGGTACCGCCTCCCCGAATCGTCACCAGGAAGGTACATGGAGGCCAGTATTATAGTTCTTCTTCCTCTGGCACTGGGCACTTCTGCATGTACCGCCACCAGATCACGTTGTAGGAGCTCTGAAATTGGAAGAAATTTAATATTTTTGTTGATGAGTATCGCTGCCCGGGGTCGGCCAGCATTTACGTCGTAGATCAACTTACATGTTTTTGTCTGTAGACCATTTATTTGTCCATTTGCGGCCCATGGTTCTTGGATGGCCACAAAGTCCAGACAATTTTGTTCCACCATGGCACTGAGGATATATGAGACTGCTATTGCCCGGTGGAGATTTTTTTGGAGGCATTTGAGCTGCATCCAACTGTCAGTATGCATTCGAGGTGGAGCCTGGGACATTATTTCCCAGACTGGCACCTTCGGACCTTACCACCTTTCGTGCTTCGCAATGTTTCCCTGGCCTCCGGATCCTTGCCTTTCTCTGCTATCGGTGCTTGCTTTGTGGTGCTGGAAATCGTTTTCGGCTTTCGACTATTTGCTTGCGCACGAGCCCCCGCCGAGGTCGAAGGTTGCTCTTCAGCAGCAGTCTTGACGTTTGCCCTGTTACTCTTAAATCTGGGTCTTAGGTGGGCACTGCCAAAGCCATAAAAGACTTTGTTGCCCAGCTGTTCGACCACTTCCGAAGACTGTGGGTCCAGGGCCATAGCTAGCCCGACAAGGTCACCTTTGTAAAGCCTGTTTAGCGCTCTCCATTCGCTAACACAAATGTCCGAGTTCTGTGACTCTGCCACAGAATTCGGTCATTTTGCCACGATACTGAGCCAGGGAAGTATCCGACAAAGATTTTGGCCTTCGGCACTTCTGCCTCGTCCACAACCTTTAAATCGGCCCCCTCCTATGGCTTCAGGGCTGGTACCATCTCTTTGAACCAGGACACAGTTTCGTCGTCCATCAGTTAATAGTTAACCATCTGGGCTTAAAAATATATCCTGCAAAGTAAGGCTTCACCGGGCCACCGCGGGACTCGTAGATTCTATCGATGATGCATTTCTGCACCTTGCCAATTTCCTCAGTGGACCATATGCCCTCCGGGAAATTATTTGGGATAACCCCGACCTTCTTAGAGCGGACAGCATCAGCCAGAGTTGGCTTCGAACAGGGAACGCCCACAGGGGCGATTTGTGGAGTCACACCTTTAGAAGCTACCGTTACCACCGCCACCATCTCCCCGCAGGCCGGCACAGCGGACGCAATCGAAGGTACTAATGATGGTATATCAACCCTACCCTCAGGTGCGAATCGCGTTGTCGGCTTGGAGCTCGATGTCGGAGTGGAGCCATCCGATTGGGATCTTTTTGGGGTCATCTGTACGTCGCTGGTCGCAATGTCTCCAGCAGGCTTTACCGCCAAGGAGCTTGCTGTTTCCAGCGGTATGTCCTTGGCAAGTAAAGCTTTCAGCCTTTTGCGTCCAGCCCCGGACAGATTCACCCTGTCGGTTTTGGAGTCTTCCTTTAGGAGAATGCGTTCCTCCTCAGGGGTGATGTGAGGTCCAGCCAACTCCTGGCTAAGTTGGACGTCCAATCTTTTCAAGACTGTCGGAAGAAGGGACGCATGGCCCCTCCGACTGGTCTTGGTCCATGTTCTCAATGGATATGGGACCTGGTGCCCTCTCAAGCTGATCGTAGACTGTAATTTCAGTGCCGTTTGGACCAGGTGCCCCCTCGTTCACTGAAGTTTTTAGGCTTTTACCCTCGTTTTGCACCTTTAAAGGTGTGCAGTCCATATTTTCTTTTTTCAAATTTAGAATCCATGAGATCTGATATTTGATTGAAACTTGCATTTTGGTCACCCATGAGTGCCCCCAATGGGAAGGCAAATTGAAACCGTATGTTCGCCTCTACTTGCTTGACTCTACCCCGTCAAGCAAGTTCGCGGGCATCGTGATTTTAGGGGGTTATTTTATGTAATTTATGAGTCGGTTCTTGCCACAGACTGTCAAGACTAGGCCTTAACAGTCTGTAGCATGAGCGGACTCAGCTTTGGGAGTTTCCCTCATATTAAGCCACCACGACCACGACAAGGTGACTACCTGAGAAGGTAGTCACCTTGATAAATATTCATAAATGTAAAAAATACAAAATCTGTACACACGTTTTGGTTTTGTATGTGCACTCCGCTTTTGTCTTTTTTCAATACCATGTCGCTTTCTACTTTTTGTCGTATGATAGAACCATTTGTTCGATTCTCCACTTCTATTTCTTCTGATATTTCGGTTCACACACGCTCAACAGTAATGTCCACTCTCGCTTATTTCTGGTTGTTCCTGTCAAAATTTTGTATACTACAAAATGAGAATTCTCTAAGCAGATATATATGTCTCTGATATTAGGCAAATTGTTTCTTCTTTCTTGTACAAGATATATTCAATATAATTGTTTAGATGTTATCTGTTTTGCCTTTTTCTCTGCAAGTAAACGAGTATTTAATAGTACTACAAGTCGTAACTCACGACTCATTTGTGCAATGGCCAAAGATCCCACTAAGAAAAGTCGAGGTAAGATGGACCAATACACCGTGGGTGCTCCATTTGAGCGAATTGCTATGGACATAGCTGGACCATTTCCAACAAGCAATTCAGGGAACAAGTATGTTCTGATGGTTATAGATTTAGTATATGGCCTGAAGTATACCCCATTCCAAATCATGGATGTATTCGTCAACCAATGGGTTATTCATTTTGGTGTACCGATAGAGTTACACTCAGACCAAGGTCGAAATTTCGAATCAGTTGTATTCCAAGAGATGTGCCTTATGTTGGGTATATACAAAACATGAACAACACCTTTGCATTGTTGAACAGAAATACGTACGCGCAGTTTCAATATGCGATGGCGACTAATTTTATTCAATATAAACGTAAGGAGTAATACAAAAGAAGATTAGATAACTAGAGTTGCCAGATTGATATTACTTTACAATACTTCCCTTTAATAGCACATCTGACAACAACATAACAAAAGCATACTTCATTTTATGTTAATACAAATTAATTCAAATAAACTTAGTGCTCAATTTCAAAACGTGTTACTATTTGAATAACATTACTTTAAGCCCAATTTGGCATTCATAAATTCATTTTTAGCAGCTGATACGCCCTTCGTTAAACCGTCTGCTAACATATCATTCGTAGAAATGTACTCCATCCTTAGCGATTTGTCTTCAAGCTTCTCTCGTATAAACTTCATTTTGATATCCACATGCTTAGTGCGAGGTGAAAAATTGTTATTACGAACAATATGAATTGCGCTTTTATTATCGCAATATAGAATTGTTTCCTTTTTAGCGCCAGGAACCAACTCCGATTCTAACCGATTCAACCAAATTGATTCTTGCATCGCACCCACGATCGCCATTAACTCTGCTTCGGTTGAGGATAAAGCAATCGTTCGCTGTCTATGTGATGACCAAGAAATAGCTCCACCTTGCATCACGAATACGTAACCGGATGTTGACCGCCTTTCGTCAAGATCTCCTGCCCAATCAGCATCGCAAAACCCAGTAAGACCATCCGCTGTTTTCTTGTACACGATGCCCTTACCAACAGTACCCTTCAAATAACGCATTATACGCTTTACTGCAAGCCAATGAGCCTTTCCGGGGTTTTGTGAAAAACGACTCAGCAAATTAACTGCAAAGCTTATGTCGGGTCGTGTGTTCTGTGCTGCATATAATAGACAACCAATTGCCTCCATATATGGAACCTTTTCCATCTCTTTCGCTGCTGCATCGGTCTGCGGACACATTTCTGCCGTTAACTTTTGCGACAAATCGAGTGGAGTGGAGACAGCATTGCAATCGTCCATTCCAAAACGCTTCAGCACACTGGAAATATATTCAGATTGGTCAATTTTAATTTGCTTTTTTACCTCATCGCGTTGAACTCGCATGCCAAGCACGGATGAAACTGAACCCATGTCCTTCATTTTAAACTTTGAAGACAACTCGTTCTTAATACGCTGCGTAGCCTTTTGGTCATTGGAAAACACCAAAACATCGTCGACATATATCGCTACGTACATCAAGCATCTCCCATTTACGCAATAATAGATGCATTGATCAATATCGCTTCTGACAAGTCCAAGACCGATTAGTACCGCATTCAGTTTATCGTTCCACACTTTACTCGCTTGCTTGAGACCATACAAGGATTTAATCAAACGACAAACTCTTCCTGACCCATCATCATAGCCTTCGGGCTGTTTCATGTAAACTTCTTCTTGAAGCTCACCGTTCAAAAACGCAGTTACAGCATCCAACTGATGCATCGACAAATCATGTTTCGCCGCCATGGCGAATAAGAAACGTAGAGAATTATATCTGACTACCGGTGAAAATGTTTCAGAATAATCAATTCCTTGTTTCTGTGAGCAACCCTTAACCACGAGTCTTGCTTTATAACGCACCAGCGCGCCATCTGCATCGCGCTTAACCTTGAATATCCATTTCGAATTAATTGCCCTTTTACCTTCAGGGAGCTTCGTAAGCACCCAAGTGTTGTTTGACTTAAGAGAATCCATCTCCTCTTCCATTGCGCATTTCCAAGCGCCCGCTTCTGCACTATTGAGAGCTTCATCAACACTTACTGGTTCGTCGGCACCAGTCACTGCGCCGAACAACAAATTCAATTTTGCTTTGTTTGCAATACGTTCAGAACGACGAACTGCACATCTTTTTTCAACTTTATCTGCCTGCTGAACAGTTGCTTCGCTTTCATCAGGTGTATCATACTCGCTGTCAGAAGATTTGCTGACATCTAGCAATTCTACCTCGGTTTCCTCCTCTGAATTGCTAATGTCACAGACTTCATTTTCATTGCTAATATTGGCAATCAAATTACGTTCTGCAGGTTTAATTAAATCGCTTGCGTTTTCTAAAAACGTAACATCGCGACTTACGATACACCTGTAATCAGATTTTCGGTAAAGCCGATATGCTTTTGATACAGTGCAATACCCTACAAAGATACACTCTTCTGACTTAACATCAAGCTTTAAACGCTTTTCTTTTGGTATATGAACCATTGCTGTACAGCCAAATATACGAAAATACTTTAAATTTGGTTTAACACCAGTCCATATTTCTTCCGGACTCTTTTCGTTGCCTCTGCAAGGAACGCGATTTACCAAATATGCCGCCGTATTCGCAGCTTCAGCCCAAAATATGTTACCAAGACCAGAATCTAGCAACATGCACCTGACCCGCTCTATCAACGTACGGTTCATGCGCTCAGCTACGCCGTTTTGCTCCGGCGTATATGGAGCTGTTTTCTGGTGAATAATTCCACAATCGCGCATTAATTTACCAAACTGTTCGTTGCAATATTCAGTGCCATTATCTGTTCTGAGAACTTTAATTTTACGTCCGCACTGATTCTCGACTTCGCTTTTAAACTGCTTAAACTTTTCAAACACATCAGATTTTCGCACGATTGGAATGGCAAAAACTTTTCTGGAATAATCATCAACAAATACCAACAAAAATCTAGCGCCGCTGAACGATTTCGTGCTGATTGGACCAAGAACGTCAGAATGAATTATATCCAATAAATTCTCAGCGCGAGTTCCAGCCGATTTATTGCATGTTCTGGTTTGCTTGCCTTTGCAACATACAATGCATTTTTCATTACTTGTAACGCTGTAATTAACTCCATGAGTTGAATTCTGCACCTGTTTCATGCTTTCTTTGCAAATATGTACCAACCTACGATGCCAAAGCTCAAAACTGTCAATCGCTGTCATTGCTCTCCCTTTTGTAATCTTTTCGCAGTCTAATTTATACAAGTCATTATCTGCATGCGCTGTCGCAATCAATGTACGATTCGAATCAAAGATTTTACAAACATTGCCTTCAAAAACCACTTTTTTGTTTTGCTTTGTTATTTGCCGCACTGACAGGAGGTTAGCGCAGAGACTTGGTACATATTCGACATTTCGAACATTTGTTGCAATTTTCTTTTTGTTCACATTCAAAACAAGGCTGACATCGCCTACGCTTTTGACATCGACTCGCTCTTTATTTGCCAAAATTACTTCGTTATGCTGCGCTTCTCTCTCTTTCGAGAGCAACCGCTGATCATTTGTCATGTGCGAAGTAGCACCTGAGTCGACGTACCACACATTTTCGCCGCTACGAGAGTGAAAACACGAATTTGCTAATAGCGAGTTCGAGACCATTGCTGTCCTGTTTTTTCCTTCGCCCTCAGTAGCTTTCTTTGACTGTGTGTTTTTGCGGCACTCTTTACGCATATGCCCTTCTTGGCCACAATTGAAACATCGAAACTTTTTCTTATTAGAATTCTTGTCATTCCTTTTGTGTTGGAAATTTTTCGAATATAGAGCATTGCCCGTGGAATCTCTGCTACAGTCAAATTTGACATCCTGCAACAACAAACTCTTAACGTTGTCTACCGTTAATTTTGACTTGGAATTTTCCACTGCCATAACAAGCGCTTGATACTCATTAGGCAACCCAGCGAGCAATAGTGAAGCGACTACTTCATCTCCTATATTGAGACCTGCATTTTGCAACTTGATGGAAGTCATGACCATTTCGTTGACGTAATCTTGCGAAGATTGGAACTGCTCCAGTTTTAACTGCACCAACTTTTTTAAAAGTTCTACCTTGCGAGATAAACCGCTGTCCTCATACGCCAACATCAAGGAGTCCCATGCGTCCTTTGCACTTTCGGCGTTTGCTATGTGCAAGAAATTACTCGGCTCGACCATAAGCGTAATCTCCGCTAGCGCCCGTTCATTTACGTCGCGATCTTTTTCAGATGCATTTTCAGACAAACCATTCTCCGTTATCTTCCAACAACTCTTCAAAACTAGATATGACTTTGCATTTCTTCTCCAGACGTCAAAGTTCTCGCGTCCGCGAAGTTTTTCAAAAGGAAAACTGAGTGCGCCTGTCGCCATTTTTTTTTAAATTATGAAATTATTTCAATTCGCGAATAGGCCCATAACCTGTTGAACAGAAATACGTACGCGCAGTTTCAATATGCGATGGCGACTAATTTTATTCAATATAAACGTAAGGAGTAATACAAAAGAAGATTAGATAACTAGAGTTGCCAGATTGATATTACTTTACAATATGCATCCACAATCTGATGGCATGGTAGAACGATTTAACCGTCCCTGGAAGGAATATTTGAGAAAAGTCGTAGATAAATACCAAAGAAACTGGGATGTACACATACCAATATTCCTCATGCCATATCGATGCGCATAACGGCTACTACACCAGCAATGGCAATTGTTGGAAACGCGTTAAGACTGCCAGCTGATGTAAAATTTGGAGTCACAACACCAACGAGATCAACCGAAGCGAAAAGCGGGAATAGTTGGATGAAGTACATCAGTTCATCAGAGAGCGGACGCAGATGATAAGCGATAAAATGAAGGCCAGGTATGACCTGAAAGCAAATTCAAAAGGGTTCTATGAAGGAGAGCTTTTAGTTCTTCATAATCCACATTGAAAGAACGCCCTGTCTCCCAAATTACAGACTCATTGGGAAGGACCATATGACATTATAGCAAAGATAAATGACGTAGTGTACCGTATTCAACGTGCCTGGAATAAAAGAGCAAAGTTTAAAGTAGTGCACTTGAAGCGAATTGCGCCATATGACGGGGAAGTATAAAAACTTGTTCGGGACGAACAAGGTTAAGAGGAAGGCCGTGTAACGAGTATCGATGGTTGGTGAATGGTCACTAATTGTGAATGGCGTGGATAATGACAGCATTGAAACAAATGTCAAGAAAAAGCAATAGCTATAACCAGAACAAGCCAACGAGAAAGAAAGAGAAGAATCTCGACTACGAGAAAGGAATATTCTGGAGTGTTGCCACCGAGTATAAATAAGGCCAGTTGTTGACAAATGAAATCAATTGAATCCCGAAAGTGATCGCGCAAACATAGATACAGTATCAGAGGTAAAAATTGCAAGTATATTAACGAGTTATTGTAAATAAAGTTGATTAAATAAATTGTTGCTGTATATAGTTGTATAAAATAAGTGTTGCAGTTATTATTGACAGAATCAAGTCATCAAACAAGGTTGATTCAAATAGAATAGAACGTTCACAAAATAAAAGGTAACAATATCTTATATTCATTTCTTGCATATATACATAATGTAAAACAATGTTGGCAAAATATACCTAGATTCAGAGCAGATTCTATTTTTGCTATGCGATGTCGTTTTTTTTGGCCATACGAATTCGATCTGCCTTATTACGCATGTGTGAATTTGTTTTGCATATGGAAAGCAGAATAGAAAATCCGAAATGATTGAGTCTTTTTCTTCGTACATTATTATTAACAGAACAAGATTGATTCGAGTAGAATTAAACGTTCACAAAATAAAAACGTTACAATATGTAGATTTGTACCTTAGGGTGGATTACGCAAAATGCACTAAAATTTACTACTTTAAAAGATTATGTTGAGACGTTATTGGGACAGAAACCCTTTTAGAACAGTTGTTAATTGTCTGATTTTTTAAAATAATAGCTTATTGAAAAGCTATTAGGGAGGGCTATAATTCCTTCATATATAACTTTGTGAGAAATATGCGTATTTGTATTTTAATGGAGAGAAACTGATCCGTTTTGGTTCCTTGTGCAAAATAAACCACTTGCTATTAATGGAATAACAATGCCTACACAACGATGATAAGTTGGAACAAATTTAAAATAACAACGACACTTAGTCCCCAGTCCAGTCACTGGTTCCAGTCAGAGTAGGAGGATGCTTATGGCCAAAGTTAGCCAGTCCATATTCATGTACGCGGCGCCCATATGGGGAACAGCACTAAGCCGTAAGACCTTTGCGAAGAAGGCAGAAACAGTTTTCCGGTTAAGCGTTATTAGAGTTGCCTGTGCTTTCAGAACGGTATCATACGAAGCGGTGAGCATCATATCAGGTATTATACCGCCGGACATAATGGCCTTTGAGCTGAGTAGAGTATATGACAGAGCCAAAATCCTTAACAGAAGGGTAACGATGGTCGAGTGCAAGGAGGAGAGGCAGAGGAGCATCGAGGAGTGGCAAAAGCGCTGGGACTTTGCGACAAAAGGGAGGTGGACGCACAGTCTTATCGGGAATGTGCAGGAATGAGTTGAGAGAACACATGGCGGATTATTACCTCACAAAATTTCTGACGGACATGGCCGCTACATGGAGCACTTCAGACAATATAGTAAAGCATATGCTGCAATTGAAGTTGATGTGGGCCAAGATGAAGGAATGGTCTGCGAATGCACTACATGAGCTACGGAAGAAAGAATGGCAGCGCAGCATCGAAAGTAGAAACATAAACGAGGAGTATACTAAAGCATATGTGAAGAGCCATTTTGGCCCAGCTTGGCCTCGCGAAGTAATGCCTAACGGCGGTTTCGCGGGGCAAATCCAAGCCATAGACGTCGGACTTAAGGGTTTATTGCGTAGTAGTACTGTTTCGTAAGTCCTTCATAGTAAGAAATATCTTTGAAAGATTCCTCCTTCAAAAAGAAAAAAAAGTGAGCCACCTTTCATACAGTTCTACACGGATGACAAATTAATATCATTTCAATAATTAACTAATAAGGTCATATCAATCCCAGGTAGATAACACTCTGACACAGTATTTGTAGGGATGAAATGATTCCACCTCAGGATGAAAGACCTAGACCCATTTTTGCATTCTCAGGCTAAATTTTTTTTCATGGCCATATTAAATTTCCAATTTTTGTCTGACTGTTTTTAGAATAAGTGGGGAAAAATGGGTTGAAATGTAGTAAAATCTTATGGGAAATAATTTTGTAGAACATTCGCTCTCTCCCCTTTTTTGGAGAGCCTGAATAAAATGGCATTTAGGAGATCACTAGAGGGTTAAAATGTCCTAGAAAATTATTCGCTGGAAAATTTTACTAGGGATATTCTCCGACAAAATCTTTGTACAAGGAACGTAAAAGTCCACAGAATATAAAAAACAAATATGTCCCCATTTTATGCAATCTTTTATAATTTGTTTATAAATATGACTCCACCTCTTTTCGAGGGTGATGGTTAGGCGTTTGGAACATCATATCTCAGTCATCACTATCATCAGAAACTGAGTTGCATAGCATACACCGAAACCAAGAGAAAGACACGACAACACATCAAATTGTTCGTTTTTTGTCGATTACACTCGCATTGACACATACTCTTCTACGCCTGCGTACTTATTGTTGCTTTTGCTCTCGTTTCTTGCAGAAAGAGAAAGACTCATCAAATTTCTGATTTTCTAAAATGCCTTCCATATGCAAAACAAAATTAAGTACGTGTAATAAGGCGAATTTGTATGGCGAAAAAAAACGACAATTCGTATAGGAAAAACTGAAACAACAAACAAATAGATATATTTTTCTACGATATTATGGGTCTATCCATTCAAAAATAATTTTTTTAAGTTTGCTCACTTTCGCTGTCACTGTAATGATTTTTAGAGTTATTTAAAATTTTTTGATTAACTTGCCAAGACAATTCCAACAATTCTTTATCAACCGACGACATTGCAAAATTTCTTCACCGATTAAGGAAACGAAACTAACTACGCAATTTTTAATTACATTTCCGAACTATTTTAACTATTTTATGATAACGCTTTGTCGCAAAAGCAACTATGTGTCGTAAAATATTTTATCTTTTCATGTAATTCATGTGTTATATACGTGGTTTTGTCGTGCATTCATTTTAGACTTTCAATACATTTTAAGTTGCTTGATTAGTATTAGTTTTAGTTTTAGTTTAAGGAACCAGATTTCTTTAAGTTTATTTATTATTATTTCTTTTAAGTTTAAGTTTAAGAACGAATAAAAATCTTTGGAAAAATTTTGATCAGAATTATAAAAATAGAAAGAACGATGGCACCAAGTTACTAGCAGTTGTTTGGTTCTGTTCTGAGATGCTGTGATGTAATGTATTAGAAAATATACGAATATCGTATATGTGAAAATAAATACTCGTAGAGTAAATACAGTGGATGAAAGAAAACACATTAGAATTAATTATTTTTTAAATAAATTTTATTTCTTTTAAGTTTAAGTTTTATAATTTTTATTTAAAATTAATATTTAATGCGTATAGTAATAATAATTTCTTTTGATTTTAATTTTTTTAGTTTTGTTGTTGTTGTTTTTCCATATTAATAGTAGGTATAGAATATATTTTACAGATTTACACATACACGAAAATACAGAAAAATAAACATTCATCGTCTTTGGCGATACAGATGCAAGTGTTTTGATAATGTTTTATGAGAATTAAATAAAAACAAAGAGAAGAGAAAATATATTGAAAAACAAATCTGAGAATTTTTTAAATAATGATTTATGTAAAATTACTTAAATTGATAATTTATGTATGTATATTATTAGCACGTCATTGCATTGGATACTTGTAAGTATTATAATTTGTTTGTTTGTTTATTGTAAATTTATAATTAATTATTAATGTTTTTGTTATTTTATCATAATGCGATGTAGCTTGGTATATGTTCATATGTATGTATATGCTTGTTATTTTTAGTATTGCTAATTACTAGACTACATTTACACACCTGTTACCTATGTACAGTATATGTAATGACATATATGTACTCTAGGGTATAATTATACTATATGCTCAATATATGTATAAATAATAATGACATTTATATTTATTTTTCATTAATATATCAATGCGGTTTGATTTTATCCTTTTTGTTGTTGCTTTTATTGTTGTGGTATATGTATGTATATGGCAATAGATACTCATCAATACGATGTTGTTATTATTTTTATTATTTATTTTCAATTAGTTAGACAAATAATAATAAAACAATGCGCGGAGAAATATCGAAATTAATAAAAATTTTTGTTGGTAAATAATAATTACATAGTTTGCTTTAAAATTTTCTGGTTTAAAAGGTTTATACACTGGCGCCATCTATCGAAAATTGAGGGCCATAAAATGTGCATCTTTACAAACATTTCGACATTTTAAGAGCATTGTTTCGTTAAGAAACAGAAAATATAGCAACATGTTTATATGTACAACTGGAAGTTAAATTGAAATCCGAGCAACGGGATTTTTCTGCAGCTTGTCGCTTGTTTCCGGGTTGCACTGTACAGGTGATGAAATATCAGGCTTCAACTCCAATTACAATATTTGTAATTCAGTTTGGTCTTTATTATCTGCATGGTATCACAACAGAGCTACTTTTGAAATAGGGAGGCCTAAAGTAGCTGTTAAAAGGGCTTACTTATAATTGGGTTTTCTACGATTAGCTTTGATGAGCTCTGAATATTTAATGCGGCTAATTGTTTTGTAGGAGGCACGCCCAAATTCTCCTTAAATCATATTATCGAGGCGTTTCGCGATCACTTGCCGAACTTTTTTCAACATTTTCTTACTTATATGTACTACAAATTTTGAGCACTATAACACACCATGACACATACCATCTATTTGTTGATTATAAAGCTGTTTTCGACAGTCCAGAAAGGACAACAATATATGAGTTCGGTGTTCCTACGAAGCGTCTTTGCAGAGCGACAGTGTATAATTTTCGATTTGCAGTCGAAGTGAGGAAGGACTTCTTCTCGCAGTTTAATACTGTGCGGGGTTTCAGACAATCTTGTTATCAACTTTGTTTATCTTGAAACTAGCATTAACATCAGAAATGACGTCAGCCTGTAGATATTTCGGAGTATCACTCTTGTTAACAGGTACTATTTTGGGCTAAGTAAGCAATTGAGAAGTTTAGCCCTCTCAAGAGATACGAAAACAATACTCTACATGTTGTTCACATATGGCGTCGAAGCTTAAACAATTTCTACCTCGGATGAATTTTGGCACCGTAACATTACGTTTGGTTCATCCCACAGCACCTCGCATTTTTCGAGAGGAAAGTCTTACGCAATAGCTTTGAACCTATTTGAGTTGGTGGCGAGTATCGAACAACTATGAGCTGTAGGAGCTGTATGCTGGCACCGACATAGTAAAGCGCATTAATTTACAGCAGCTACGCTGGTTAGACCATTTCGAGCGAAGGGAAGAACACGCTCCGGCTAAGTAGGTGTTATATTTGGAACCCGCTGGAGGACGACGCAGAAGAGGTAGAGCTAACCTTTGGTGCAAAGACCTAGTACTGCAGCGCTTGGAATTTCTAACTGGCGCCAGCTGCTGCCAGTTTTTTTCAACAGTTTTTATGTCTCGCTGGATTTTTTATTCCAATTTTAAAGCAGAATTTGATATTGGCTCATCTGGAATATTGTTTTCCTTGAACTGAAGTATAAACCATTAATAAGTCTTAAACTAAACGTTTTAATTTACTAACAATCAAGAAATTAAAAGAAGTGTTTGAAAAATATTATAAAACATAAATCTATTACTGTTTCTTCTTATTTTAATTCACATAAGTGGAATTTGATATGACTTAAGTATTTTAATTTAGTTATAATATTTAGTACAATTTAATTTATGGGTTATTTTAGATTCTTTTGTTTTTTTATTGTTTATTTAAATTTTTTCTCTATATTACTTTTAAAATATAGTAATTGTATATATAGTTGTGTGTCTGTATTTAAATATATATATTACAATAGTAGGGCGCATATAAATTTAGGTCTTTATTTATAAATGCAGTTTTATGTCTTTTTAATTTTTTTTCCAATATTCACGTTTTATTATATGTATAAATTTTACATGCAATGATCTCATTGTTTATAACACGTTTCACAAAGATGATTAAAATTTCATTTTATTTTAATTTTTTTTTCTTTTAAATTTTCTTATACGGAAGTTTATGACATTACTGTTTGGAGTATTATGTTTGAGTGTATTTTTTCCTTAAAAAATCAATATGTGTATATTAAGGCGTTTCACTTTACTTAACAAACGTTCTTTCTGCAATTTTATTGGGAGTCCTTCAATGAATCTAACGGCCGTTCGGAAATATTAGGAGTGTGCGCTATAATACCAAGAAGCTTGCCAAATTGGAATCTTATTGATGCTGTAGAGCCAAGTTCAGAATTACAATAAATCTTATATATATAAGACAAAGTGATAAAAGTGTATGTTTTCCTCTGCCAAAAACATTTTTAAAAAACCAAAAGCGTAATTAATTAAGATAAGCTCATACTGACAGCTCGTGTGTGACAGCTAGTATATGAAATATTATGTCGAAAATTCAAATATTTTGAGTATTAGTAGTGAACAACAGCAACTTTTTGTTCAGTAAGACATCCTAATATACACATATAAGTATGTACTATATACAAATATGTTATTTTCCATTCATGTTTTACATTTTAAAAGCTGTGGATAGAACATACATCACAAAATTGAAGATTTTGTACAAAATAAAATATGAAGTAAACATGTTTGGCTTTAAAAGCACATAGTTTACTAGTTTTTAAATTCAACTCAAAATATGAGAACATACATATATTTGTTTAAAGAGTTAATTAAGAAACTTATCTTTTTGTGTTCCTTCTGTATATTCTCTTATACTAATTTTACTAAGATTTTTCTGGTTTTTACTTAAATACGTTTAATTAAAAATATGAATCAGTCATTTTAATGCAATTAATTGCAATTTCTTATAATCTAAACATTATCAATAATATATTTCACTATTTTAGCGCATGCATATACACACAGAACCATACACGCATTCATATCGATATATTATATACAATACAATATATTTAGCATTAAACTCACATTAAATGAGCTATAAACCACATGTTGTCACTCTTGTTGCAGTGTGGTATTAGTGTGTGCGTGTGTGTGCCATAAGAGTGTTTTAATAATGTTCACTAACAGTTGTCATGATGTTATTGACAATATTTCAACCTTCAAAAGTTACACGTAATATTCATATGCAGAAATATGTATGCATAATACTAGGTCAGTCAATAAGTGTAAAGTAGAGCTAAATATTGTGCGCCATTTTGAAGTTTAATTTTTTGTGAGATAATATTATGAACTTCATTGCGATCTATTAAGTAGTTTGCTTACAGTAGCTGTTTAAATTTGACGGTATAAAATGGGAAAATTAGAATATTGTGGCGTGATAAAATTCTTGTTTGGTAAGTAAGCAACTAAAATTGACATTAAATTAATTAAATTATTAAAATAGTCTCATTCTTCATTTCTAGTTGTTCATAGATGAAAATGGTGATGAAAGAGTTCAAAATTTACCTGAAGATTTTATGGCATAATTATCCTTTAATGCTATAGGAACGTTGTCGATTGTATTACCTTCAAACTCATAAGCAGCTGTATCAGAAGAGTACTATGCAATCCTTTTGGATTAACTGGATAATAATTGCGAATATCCGGGTTATTGAATAGATTACATTTCTTTTGACTTGCAGCTATTAACAAATTTCAACAAATTTATACGTGAAAAGTAATTCTCTTGAAATGATAAGTAATTGCAGACATAGGGGGATTTTTGGACTTGAAAAATCGCTAGAAAAATTGTATTGATCTTAATAAAGATTATACCGAAGAACAAAACTTATTTTAATTTAATCCCAAGATTATTTAATTTTAGTATTTAAAATATTTTCACAGACCTAGTATATACGTACATATAATAAATATCATATGTATGTATGTATAAAAGATACAAATGTTGTATATATATATATATATATATATATATATATATACCATACAAATTCTGCATATTTTTTGGCGCGTGTTTCTGATAGGATAACGGTTGATGGTTGATTATGTGTACCTACGCATATTTTGCTGGTATTTATGTACTCCTATATGGTTGAGTGAATATTTATGTGTGTGTTTGATATATCATATGTTTGATAAGTGTTTGTATATGCGTTGGCATTTTCATTCAAATCTATATGTTTACATATATGTACATATATGAAGAGTTGCTTTCAGATTCTGTTTATAATAATAACTTATGGTGTTATCTTTTCTCGAAAAAAAAATGCTGGTTCTTATTTGGCAAGAACAAAATAAAAGCAGTTGGTTACACATCAGCTGTTCACGTTGACAAAAATAAACAAACATAATTTTGGAATCTTCTTAAGTATGGAATTTATTGGGCAGAATAAGTACGCAATTTTTTCTAGAAAAGAAAACGCCATTAGATTGTTTGATTTTTTTTCACTTTCTTATTAATTTGGCTTAAATTAGAAATTATGTCTATTTATTTTTATTTAAAAAATAACATTTATTTGTTCATTTTTTTTTTTATATTTATTTTAAATGTTATCTACAATTTCTACCTATAATTAAACTAAATATATTTATGTATTACTTAATATTGTATTTTTATTATTTATAAATTTATGCGCTATGACTAAATGCAATTTTTTTTAACAATTACTCAGTTCTTAAGTTATAAATTTTGGTTTTTTGGTTTTTATAATCTTCTTTTTTTAAATTTATTTTATGAGAAACTTATTAGCTAAGTTTATTTAAAATATTTCCTTTTGCAAATTTTCTTCATGTATGTACGGTGTATGGTAGTTAGTAAGTAACTATATTAGTATGACTACTATTGCACAATATAATTGTTCGATTAATCAATAATTGCCGTGAATTGCCATTATTGTTAAATGGCACAATTAAATTGTTACATGTCCTCACTATATATGTATGTATGTATGTGTGTACGAGTTTGTATGTATGCTTTTTTTTGTTCTTGTATTTATGTGTTGTATGTAGTTTACTTTTTTTTTATGTAGTTTACTTTATTACTTCAGTTCAGTCACTTTTACCCGGTTTGTTTCTGTTTTGTTGTTATTCCCCACTATTTGCTTACCTACTTACCATAAGGATGATTTACATCGGGATTACGCATTAAAGTACTAGTTTGTTGTTGTTGCTGTTGTTGCTGCTGCTGTTGCAGCTGCTGTTGTTGTTGTGCAGTGACCGCTGAAAGTGTATCCGTATTGCTTAACATTTTTTCCGTCTCTTGTCGGCTATTTGCCATTATACGTCGTATTGTTGGTGCGCATGGTGTACGTCAAAGACGAGACTCCTGCGCATGCTCATGTCAAACCTGACCGTGTGCATTCACATGCATCGTTTCGGCGTCAGATGACGGTTGATTTAATTGCGCCGGCGAATAATACTGTAAAGAGGCACAATTGAGGTACTGTTTGAATATTAGAGAGGGTTTTCTATGATATTGTATTTATTTAAAATATCAGATCATAACAATTCGTATGGAAATTATAGTGGGTGCCGTAGGTCAGAAGTTAGTGTGTTCGCCTTCTGATCTGTTGCTCTTGGTTCAATCCCCGGCTGATGCATAACAAATTTAATATCGATAAGATTTTTCTTTCGAATGGTGCCCACCTGTCGGCAAGCAATTGGCAATTCTTCCGACAGTAACAACTTGCCATGAAAAAGCTTCTTAAAGAACTCTGTGACAAAGCTCAGAAAAAGTGATGTCACAAGTGTTCTGCCGTTCGGAACCGGCTACAATAACTAGGTCCCTTCTAATACTGTCCAAATTTAAGACGCACAACAGTAATGGAAGAGAAGCTCGGCCAATGAGCCTTTGGAGCTTTAAGTGCCACATATTTATATTTTTTAACTAGTTATAGAGAAATCATGGAAAACAATAAAAACTATGTTCTTGTGTCAATTTGTTAAAAAAACCTCCCGAAGGGAACACTATTTGTAAACTGTGTGCTCCACTGAAAGTTTTATCCGAAAGTTCACTTAAATAACGGATCTAGGTTGACGATAGCATTTGTTACTAAGGCAATAGATTCATCAGCAACTTTAAGTTGTTATGAATATGTTCATATGAACTTCAACTTCTTGGACGAAGACTCATGCCAAACTCAAAAGGAGCTTGTTGAATCTTTGGAGTGGAATGACTCAACAAATTGGGTTCCATATGAATTGAAGCCAAGGGACATCTTACATGAGACATTTTACATGTCTGAAATGCTGCTTAAATGGTACAATGGAAAGTCTATTTCACATAGTATCGTTACACGAAACCTAAGCGTAAAAAGTAATATGTGAGACCTGGTCAACCAACCAAGCCGACTCCAATGCCGAATATCTATAGCTCAAAGGTGAAGCTGTGTATTACGTAGGATCAAAAGGTTATGGTGTATTATGATCTGCTAAAATTGGGTAAAACTATTAATGGAGAATGCTGGTATTAATGGGAAATACTCATCAAATTAAACGGGATCAAAAACAGCAGAAATGAGCGACCAAACATGAGTCATTGATTTTCCATTATGACAATGCTCGGCCACATGTTGCGCAACCCGATAAAACGTACTTGGGAAATAGCGGATGGGAAATCTTCCACACCCGGGGTATAGCCCAGACATTGCCCCTCAGACTACCACTTGTGTCGTTCAATGCAGAATGACTTGTGCAGAATACGCTTCACTTCAGTCAAAAGTATCAAAAATTTGGTAGACACGTCCTTGGCCTCAAAAGATGAGCGCTTCATACGCTCCCTCAAAGATGGGAAAAAGTTATAGCTTCCGAAGGAAAATACTTTGAATAAAATATATTGTAGCAATGTTTAAAAATAAAGTCTCAAAGTCAGAAAAAATCGTTTAAAATGTACCCACACCTAATATTTTTATGTATATACTTGAGTTGATATTCAGTTTATTTCACAGTGGTTCTAATCAAGCAGGATGATAACTATATTTCGCAACTGGGTGACCCTAGCACATCAATATCAAATTTGACAACAGTTTTAGAAAGTTTGACATTTTCTAGCATAAACTTTTTGATGTACGGGAACTATTTTTTTGATTGAAAATATCAAACGCGGTGTGTGGCAGATATATAATTTTTGATCTATACATAATAGAAAATTTTGTACAAATGGTCGCTGGCAACTGTACCATTAGAAAAGAATATAAAGCTCTATTCTAAATTTAAAGCAATCATTTGTTTGTCAGAAGTCTTGGCGTTTGGAAAACCAAACGCCAAGACCGAATCACTTGCCACCACGACAATGCGCGTTCTCACACATTGACTGACTGATTGATGATCCATCGGTTGTGGAACTGTAATTTTTCACCCAATGATTTCTTTTTATTACTGATTATCAAAAATAATTTGCATGGTCAACGTTTTACAATGCTCGAATAAGCAATTGACGCATTTAAAATGCAAAAGAGATGCGGATTCGTTCTTATTTAAATTTCTTGTGGAATTAGCGTCCATATTAGGAATTTCCATCTCGGATGAGCGAATGCTTGGAGTTTTCGAGAGAAAAGTCCTACGCAAGATCTTTGGACCTATTTACGTTGGTGGCGAGTACCGAATAAGGTACAACCATGAGCTGTACGAGCTCATGGAAGTAAAGACATAGTAAAGCGCATCAAAATCCAGCGGCTGCGCTGGCTAGGTCATGTCGAGCGAATGGAAGAACACGCTCCAGCTAAGAAGGTGTTATATTCGGAACCCGCTGGAGGACGGCGCAGAAGAGGAAGACCAAACCTCCGGTGGAAAGACTAAGTACTGGAGAACCTGACTGCGCTTGGAATTTCTAACTGGTGCCAGCTAGCGAAGAACAGAGATGGCTGGCGAAGCATGTTATTTTCGGCCTAAATCGATATTCGGTTGTTATGGCCACATAAGTAAGTAAGTAAGTATTAGGAAACGATTTATGATTTTATTCCATCTAGTGAATTTTCTAACTAAAACTACATATTTAGAAGATACAAGGTTTCAGAACATGTTTTAATGTCATAATATAATAACAAATTATAATATTTTATTATACCTAGTCAACTTTTTTTTTTTTTTAACAAGCTTTTTTATTGGATCTTTCTAAAATTACTTAGAAACTAACAATAAGTAATCAAATCTTACAAACTAAATAAAATTATGTGATATTCCCAACGTTCCATCACAATTTGTTGAGTCGCGAGGTATAGCAATTTCACAGCATATTCAGTGTGTCTTTTCTTTTTAATCGACGATGCCCCTTGCTCAGCAACAATTGCCTAGCAAGGGGATTCGGATGATTATGTAATTTTTGAATGTAGCTCCTGCAGGACATTGCAACTTCCTCAGAAATTGTGGGTACATTTAAATCTCGATGGATGTTAACGTTCCTCATATACCAAGGCGCGTTTACAATAATTCGCAGACACTTGGATTGTATTCGCTGCAATTTTTCGATATTTGAGGGAGATGCGGTGCCCCAAAACTGAATACCATAAGTCCAGATTGGCTTCAGGATTGCTTTATATAATAGCACTTTCTATTCGAGATTCAACTTTGATCTTTTGTGTATCAGCCACCATAACTGATTAATTTTAAGCTTGATCTGAGTTTTCTTTGCCTCTATGTGATTTTTCCAGGTCAGCCTTCTGTCGAGGTGAATACCCCAGTACTTTGTTGAGGAACATTGTGGAACTGATTGGCCATTAATTTTAAGTGGGGGACATGTATCTGGCCTTAGCGTGAAGGTTACATGTACGCTCTTTGATTCATTGACTTTTATACGCCATTTTGCTAGCCAGATTTCGAGAGAATCGATATGAGTCTGCAGGAGTTTAGTAGCTTCTATGGGGTTAGAGTGGGTACACAACTAAACGCATTTATTACGAATGCAATATTGGGCGCACCCATTTCATCTTGACTGCGATTTGACAGTTGACATTTATGCTTCATTGTCACGTAAAAAGATGCTGGCATCAATTGTTTACAATCATGGAATGGGGCGACATCGAAAATCATATTGTTGTAGTTGGACTACTAAAATGCAACATGGGAAAAGGTCACATCTTTCGGATATTGCCACCGCTTGGAATCACTCGAAATTTTGTGTATCGTGCTGTGAAGTTCTTTGAGGATACTGGTGGAGTGTTAGATCGTCAAAGATCCGGCCGTCCACGCACTGAGAGTACTCCGAAAGCTATCAAAACCGTAAAGAAACGAATCGAAATCCGCATCGCAAACAGAAAATCTTGTCGCGGGAAATGCAAATTTCGCAAAAATCCATGTCCATGAAGATTTGGGACTCACCGCGTACAAGCGAAATTTTCACCGTAGTAGAATATTTTAAAAAACAGAATGATCGTGTGCATGCTCGGTCATCCAGAGAAGCATCCAAACTCATCCCGAGGATCCAAAGAGGCCTCTGCTCCTGCTCGCAAGGCAAAAACGACTCAACTGTGGCTAAGAAATAACATTCCGGTCTTCATATCAATAGATGATTGGCCAGACCTCAACCCGTTGGACTACAAGTGGTGGTCCTCATTAGAGAGCATACTCGACACCCAAATATTGAATCGTTCAAGCGAGCCCTTGTCCGTGCAGTGGACAATTTCCCCATGCATGAAGTGCATCTTGCGATCGATGAGTAGCCAGATCGTTTCAAGTCGTGCTGGAAGGCAAATGGAAGTCATTTCGAATAAGT
Source organism: Megamerina dolium (assembly GCA_963854835.1). Taxonomy (NCBI): domain Eukaryota; kingdom Metazoa; phylum Arthropoda; class Insecta; order Diptera; family Megamerinidae; genus Megamerina; species Megamerina dolium. Next base: position 48,934,999 of record OY978528.1, on the reverse strand, counting down.
TGTTCCAAGATTTGTAGCCAATAACAAAAAAAAAAAAGAAAAAAAAAGTTTTGAAAAATATTAATTCGTCTTGATTTGGCGTCGATTTTTCTGTGTACCAAGTTAGTTGTTGCTGCATATTTTGGCAGCAACAACTGCTAAAATATGCAGTTGACCGGCCACTGTAGGCTCAAGGGACACACATGAGCAAGTTAGGTATATTATCTAGTCTCTTGTGCAGATTCTGCGCCGAAGTAACTGAGTTGCCAGAGAACACAGCAGACGTAAACACCTGGGATCATATTTGACATCGGGAAAAAAATTCGCATCGTTAGATCCAGCCAATATTCTAGATTTTCTAAGAGTAGTTGGACTGGATGAGATTCTATAGGCATAGCCCATACCAGAAAAGGGTTGTACAATAGATATTTTAGGTCGCAGTACATTCACACCTCACCAATACATTACATTACATTACGTTGCTCCATATAAACACTACAATTATGTTACGAACAAAGAGCCAGTATATTTTCAATGTATTTTCAACAAACCTTTCATCTACTGGGTGTACGAATTAACTCACTCGCAGTTACACCCGCTCATTTACAAACTCATTTACAGTTAAAATAAACCTCAAACACTCAAACTTACCCCAACACGTCCGTTATCATATTCTCTGCTCGCTTGAATAGTCAATTTCGTTTTGGAATGCATGGTATCCGATAGGGAATTCCTTTGATGTGTGGACGCTGTGGTTGTGCTCAACATTGAACCGTTCGATTTCGCTGATGATTTGCTGCGAAAGCAAAATTCAATAATGGCCACAAATACCGCCAAAAGGAGGCCGCCTATTAATATGTAGAAAATGCCAGCTACATTGCTAAGCGACAATTCACTATGTGATGTCTCTTGATTGTCCTTATTGAGGTTGCATTCGGTTTTATCATACCACCATTTGTTGCGCAATTTCATCAATTCACCGTTCTCCTTAAGCGCAAGTACGGCCAAATTAATTGGATCCCTTTTTTGTTGTATTTGTTTTTTATTTTTATTTTTGTTATTCGATGTTGAAGTTTTGTTAAGCAGTTTCAACAGTGTATAATGTTGATGTTGATGATGTTGAGAAAAAACAAAGGAAAAATTAAAATGAATTCAGATGAAATTGTTGAGTGAATAAGTACATATGTTCATAATAAGTGTGTTAGGTATGTGTATAAATAAATATGATTTCATAAACGAGAAATTTTTGCTTTAATGAAAAATTCCATCAATCAACAGAGCAGCAGGAGCAGCAGTAGTATATGTGGGCATCTACGTATAATGTTAAGTTGCTGTTACCGTATCACCTCACGCTCAATTATCACAAATATGTATGTAGATATAAGCGACTTAAAAGAATTCGTCAACATCCTTTGTCACAACCATCACACACAAACACGACCTCTTCACTCATTCATGGAATTAAAAACACACACATCGATGTCATGATGGCGCTGCTGTTCCTGCTATTGTGTAGTGCGTGTATGTTTATACTCGAATGTATTAGATGTATGTTGGTACTTACTTGAGTGGCGAACCAATTGGTGTTGCAATACCAAAACCTTTCGTATCGAGATTTCTGCCAACTTTCATCGTATCGCATGGCTCCCTGGCATTTACATACTCATTTTTTGGCGATTCCACTAACAGGGCGTATTTGCCTTTTGATGTTCGCACACGTCGTATACCCTCGTCATATGTATTCACAAATACATGTTTACGTGAATTCATATATTCCCACATTTTGTTGTGTAAGCTGATCTGTGAACGCTGTAAGAGTAGATATGAGTATATGAGTGAAAGTGTGCGAATATATAAATACAATACAGACATATATATATACATATATATACATACATATATATATATATATATATATATATATATATATATATATATATATATATATATATATATATATATATATATATATATATATATATATATATATATATATATATATATATATATATATATATATATATATATATATATCTCCAAGCGCCTTAAATATGAGGATAAAAAAACGACGATAAATCCATTGAAGTATGTTTTTACGAAAAATATTTCAGCGATTTTGTAGAATTTTAATAAATTACTCACTACCTAAGATGCCATATGCTCATAAGTGGAAAAGTAGTAAAGTGATGTCAAACAGGATGAGAGTAATGCTTAAATGCAGGAAATACTTAACTCGAGAAAATTAATTTAAGATTCTCCACGTGCTTGTTGCTACGTAATGTATTATTGATTATTGTAGTGCTGGTTGAATTATATGATATGCTAAGAAGTAATTAAGTGCTCTTGACATTTGTGCAGCTTTGATGATATTATTTTTAGACAAATGAAATGACATATTTATCTAATCCAAATTAAGCTTTAGAATTAGATATACCGCAGTCATGCAAACTCCCAAATATTTACGTTGATATATATTGGTAATTCCAGAAAGACTAATTTTTACAAGCATTTTTAACGTGAGACCAAAATCCCCGAAGAACAACTTGTATTAAAATACTGTGATATTTACATAGTGAAAACAATTTTACAATCTTTTTTGTGCTGCAAATTTGTTTCTATGCCATTAAATTCTTATTTTTACGAATGTTATATTTTTGTGAAAAAGTTTTTTAAATCAATTTTTTCTTTTCTAAATTTTTATTTGTGTACAATTTTATACATATTTTTGTATCGGAAATTCAGAAATATAATTTATGGGATCTTATTTTCATTCGTATCCGCAAGTTGCTGTTTTTTGCATTGTCACTTTTGGAAAATTGCCCAAAATCAATTCGCTCCAAATATGTATGTAGCCGGTCAGGCAGACAGCCAAACAATCAGAACATATTTACTTAGACAGACAGAAGGTTATTGCATCTACATGCTCGTTTACTACTCGTATGAGTATGTATTGTATGTATTTTAAAACTGCTGTCGTATCGTGATGTCATTTGAATGATGAGGAAATGTCAAATTTAATTGCCGCTTATATCACTCAAATGTCAGACATCCTACTGCTAGTTATGTATAGAGGTATGTATAGTATATACATGCTCGTATAGAACTATGAGTATCACACCGACAAATATAATTTCTTTCAGAAGTTGACTGACTGCGATTCAATGTTTTGATATCAGAAAAGAGAGCAAAGTATAATAATAAAGCAGACGTGAGTCTAGATTGCATTTACTGAAGTCAAGAAAAATGTCACATTCACATACCTGCTAGCGTATTGCACTAATGATAAGTGCCAGTGTATGTATATGAAGCAATAGCTATATCCTCTTTGCTTACCTTAAAAAAGTCCCACGTCGAGCCATGCAATAGTGTGCCGTATTGTACTTCTGTTTGCATGGCCAAATCCTCTGGCGAATTGATTGGTGTCACCATACGTTCAACTGTGAGAAATGCTGCCAAATTGGCTGTGTACGATGATATTAAGATAAGTGTGAAAAACCACCAGACAGCGCCCACAATACGGCCAGATATAGAACGTGGCGATAGATCACAACCCTGCTGCATAAATGCAGCTAGTGCAAACCAAAATGAATTCAAAATACTGAACTCATTGACAGCGGCAGCCGCAGCATCCGGTGGTAGTACAGTGGGTAAATTAGTTGGTGTCCCTCCAGGTATTCCACTGCCGCTGCCACCACCAACACTACCACCACTTGTCATATGTGTTGGTACGCCACCTATAATGCCAGGTGGTTGTTGATTTGCCAGATGATCGTGAAGTGAATGTGAATCTAAAGGAAAACGATGAATATTTATGAAGAAAACAAAGACGAAAAACAAAGGGAAATGCAAATGATTTGAGTTTGGTCTATAAGGTCTACTTTTTGCCACGAAAATTCATATATCACATGTGGTGTGTGTGTGTGTGTTATTCATAAGAAAATGTGTGCATGCTTCACTTCGCAATGGATGTGTGTAGAAATGTCAGAAAAGGAACTGGCGGAAGTAATATTTGCATTCAGCACGAAATGCGCACATACTCTCGTTCATGTACTTATACATCAGCATGTATTGTACGACGGCTTGTTGGATTTTTCTCGTTTTTTATTTTACTTGTGCGTGTGGCAAGCATTTGTTTTATTTCTGACTCTTTTCTTGATCTTCCACTTCCTTCTACTATTTCATCGTTATCCTTTTCATCTAATACTACAAATTTTTCACATATGCGAGCTGTTTTGTATTGTGTGTGCCTATCTGCTTCTGTGACGTTATTCACAGTTCATATAAACACGTTCAGACCGACAAGATGGCATATTAAAAAGAAAAAATTGAAAAAGAAATTGTTTTTTTGATGATTGCTTACAAAAAAATTAAATTAAAAATCCAACCATGACAATATACGAGAAGATGAGAAAGACGACAAGCAGATGTTGCAAATGAATGAATACCACACGCAATATACATATATACATTGTTGCTGATAGAATATATTAAGCATTGAACATTTTTACCACAGTGAGTATTGAAGACGTAGTAGGCTTTCTACCATAATGCTTAGCCCTTCGAACATAGCTTTTATGGCAGAATTTATAAGACGGAAATACTAAAATTTTTGAGATCAGAGATATCTTCCATTATATTCTTCTTGTTAACCTTAAAGTTTAGCTTTTGCAGAGTAATTTATGAGAGCAGGTTAGAAATATATAATTTTTAAGTGTTCCAAAAGGAGTAACATGTAGTAATTTCGCCCCTCATTCGCCCCCGTTTTACAACCATTTACCTCAAGTTTACATCCATTCATGTTTTTTCCTCCCTATTTTTTAGCTGACCTACTGCTTCACCCAGAATGCCTTTAAAGCGGAAATATATATGACTCTCCCACTTTTATATGCTGTATATATCTATTATACAACTTTTTTTCGAACATACTTACTCGCTATATTTAGTCCTTAGGAATGCTTCCCTACAAAGTAAACTTAAAAGCACCTGAAAATCAACAAATAACTTTATAAAATTTCTCTTAAGTATAATTATCTCCTAAACGATGTTCCTTAAATTTAATAAAAAAAGGATTTTTTTTTAAATTGTAAAATATAAACGGTAAAAGCTATAAATATATTCAATACCGTAACTGAATTACACGTTATTTTGTTTAAAAATTGCATATTCGAGATTTACTATAGGGTTAGTTTACTACATCTGAAGAAGGGTATACAAGTAAATCTTTTTTTAAACATTTTCAAAACTATTTTTATTTTCAATATAAGACATGTTTTTTTTTAGAAAAAACATTGAATTTTAGGTGAAGATTTTAGAAAATTGGGTTGGTTAAAATCTAACGATGTTAGGACATGTTAAATTTGTTCCATGAAACAGAGCTGTAAAAGTGTGAAGTCATTTTCAATTTTAATTCTTTTATTTAAATTTTGAAAAGCTGAACTCCTTTTTTTTAGCATTCAGTATGTGTAGTCTTTATGCTGATAAAAATGAATGATTTCCATTCGATTTCAATTCATGAATTGGAAAACCTAAAGAATTAACACAGAATTGAAATTTTGATGAATGCAGCAGCAGATGGCTGCAGCCTAAAAAGAATGGGAGTGGCGATATCCATTCAGTAGCAAGCTGACAGCCTTTCTTCTTCTTCGCGCTTTGTTGTTTACAAAATATCTGTATGGTTGTTGGATCTTTCATTTCTGGGTTGCCATTGAATTATATTAAATATAAAGAAAGTATTAAATGCAAAAAATTATAGAAGTTTCATTTCGTATTAGAATTTTTATACCCTGCATAATGCAATATGCATGGTATATTCATTTCGGTCAGATGTTTGTGTCCACTTGAAGGAATCTCCGGAGATATAGACATGGATATATATTCGTGATCAGCGTCGATTAAATTTTCGATTTAACGATGTCCGTCCGTCCGTCCGTCCGTCCGTCCGTCCGTCCGTCTGTCTGTCACCTGGCTGGTTCGCACGATAACTTGAGTAAATATTGAGCTATTTCGATGAAATTTGGCATAAGTAATCTATGATCCAAGGGTACGGAGGGGATTGATATTGGGCATGATCGGTCAATAACCACGCCCACACCAAGCATTCAAAGCGACTAACCTCGAAATTTTCAAAATCTTTAACTTACTATAACTCACACAATATACCACTTGGGACAACAATATTTTTCACATAGAGTTATATTATACTACTATATAATCTCACCAAAAGTGGATGAGCCACGCCTACTTTCTAGCGTAGCTCCCATACAAAGTGTCTGTACTTCTTTTAAATTGAAACTGCTGTAACTTCTACAATCTTCTGTCTAGAATAACCATAATTGACACTTAGATTAACACGGTAGTCGGAAATAATATGACAGAAATTCAATGTGCCACGCCCACTCCTTTTTGGGTCTCCCATACAAAGTTGCGGAAATTAAAAAAAATGTTACCGGTTATAACTTGCAAACTATTCAGCGTAGAATAACGAGATTTAAGGTGTAGATTAGTATTGTACGAGCAACTAGGCTCACAGAAAATGGGCGCACCACGCCCAGTGTTTATCGTAGCCCCCATACAAATTTTAAATTGAAACAGCTGTAACTTAGGCAATCTTATGTCTACAATAACCATAATTGACACTTAAATTAATATCGTAGTCGGAAATAATCTGGCGAAAAATCAGCGTACCACGCCCACTTCTTATTGGGGCTCCCATACAAAGTTGAGGAAATTAAACAAAAATGTTAACCACCATAACTTAGAAACTATTCAACTTAGGACACCAAATTTAAGGTGTGGATTAACATTGAAAAATTAATTGGATTTACTAGAAAGTGGTAAGCCACGCCCACTTTTTATATAGCTCCCATACTAAGCCTCGGAATTATCTTAAAATCCTTTTACTTCGTCAAAGTCAACCATATTTCGGGTGTAAATTAGTAGTATATGCAAAAATTGTTTCTCGAAAAGTGGAAATAAAAGAAAAGTTGGATATTCGAGTAAACTTTTTATATATAAATCTACATATGCAGGGTATAGTTTGGTCGGCCCCAGCCGACTGTAAGGAGATTTTTTTGTTTGTTTTTTCGTAATTTTTTTAATAAATTGAGAAGTAGGGGCTAGTATGTTTGCTCCTGGTAGTTTGACCTCCTACAAGAATTTTACGTTTATATACGCATATTTACGAATAATGCGTAGATATATACTGATCCGTTAATTTATTTTCAAACGCAAATTTCTTCCAAATGAATCTTGTGAGATAAATTTAAAAATGTGTTAAAAAAAAATGAAATTTTAATTGATTGTGAGAATTATTCATCGCAAAGTCAACAAATCGTTGAAGAATGGGAAGAACTATCCGATATTTGGTTTGATAGTCCTATTTCAGAAAAGTCTGCGTTAGAGGCATCAATGTTAAAGTCGTCACCAGAAGTACATTACGAGCCTCAACAAGCTGTTGTAAACGCTATTTTATATAAAACATTTTTTTCTATCATATTTGTATTAATTTGTATATAAATTGAGCAGCTCGATTCAACAGACTACTTCAGAAAAGAGGGGGAATTCTTGTGCGCTATTGCATATGCAATACTTCAGGGTACTGTGTGAGTTCATCAAATTTATTTATGTGAATAATAACATCTGATTGGTTTTATCATGGTATAATAACTCAAGGTAGAGCCATTGGGGAAAGTTCTCATGAATGAAGAAGAAAAAGTAAATAAAACAACAACAAACACATGAGAAAAGAAGAAGTTGAAAAAAAAAACAAAAAACACACTTGCTTGACACTATAAGAAGCCAGTTTTTAACATATGGCTCATTCAAGAGGAATTTTTCTGTAGTTGCTTTACCTTCACACTAAAACCATGGGTTTTGTTCCAAAGCAGCTATGCTTTTCATGGTAATAAATAATATCATATTTCCAGTATTTTAGAGTTCAAGAGAATTATAATATTGAATGAATTCATTATATTTTTAAGCCTAGGAAGAATGGAATTGATATTTTTCAATTCCCACTCTTTACTGAAAGGGAAAGTGTGACAATTTTAAGATTTTGAGAATGATGAATGGTTCGCCTGTCATTCTTTAACGAATTCGAAGCAAAAGAATGCAGCCTCGTTGATGCAGCTTTTAAATGAATTAAGGGTGACTGAATTCCGTAATGATTCAATTCTTTTACAGCTCTGCTATGAAAAATTGTTGCTTTAAAGCAATTCCAATTTTGACATATTTTCAAAAATAAGCAGCTAAAGATATTCAAAAATTATTATTATAAGCGAATCTCATACAAGGTGCGACAATTATGTATTAAGACTGCCTCTAGAAAACACAATTAAAACACGATATCTTCTAATTTTTCGGTATATTTATTGGAAATACATCGATTTAATAGTGATTCAAACGCGTGTTCCAGCTCAATTTTAGGAATTTCCTACAATGTCCTCGTTGAAGCCTCGACTCGAACCATATCTCAGCAATAAAGCGCGCCATCGATGTGTGAGCACATGCGTTTTGAAGCTTCAACCTTCCTCTACTAACTGTCAAAATTGCAAGCCATTTGGTTGACATTTAATGTTTATTGACATTCATTATACAAAACACATGTTCGTTTGATGTTGAAATTTTAACATGGAGCAAAGAGCGGTCATAAAATTCCACGCAAAAATTGGTAAAAGTGCATCAGAAACATTAGGAATGATGCAGCAAGCGTATGGCGATGCTTGTTTATCATATGTTTTTATATGGCATGAACGGTTTGTGGATGGCAGAGAGTCGCTGGAAAATGAAATAAACGAAGGAAGGCCAATTTCAGTGCGGACGCTGGAAACGATCCAGAAAGTTCGTGTTTTTATTACGGAAGACCGCATCGCCATAGCTTGCTTGTTGGAGCTTCAAAACGTATGTGCTCACACATAGATGGCGCGCTTGGTTGCTGAGATATGGTTCGAGTCTTAATACATAGTTGTCACACTGTGTATTCCATGACTCCAAAACAGCATATATAGAATTTCTATTGTTGCATATTTTACAGAACAAGGAGTCGCTTAAACAAGTAAACGTTTACTGAAATTTAACCTAAAAATATTTTATATATAATTACATATACATTTTATTTTTAACATCAGACACGAAATTTTAGGCAAAATATTTATTATAATAACAAAATATGGCAACTCGCCGCAAATATATGAGAATCCGAACAAATTGTAGTACTGCATAAATGCCATTACGGTGGTAAAAATAGACCAATTCAAAATAAACAATTTCAAAATCGTTAAGTGTCTTCTGGTAGAGGAAGAAATGGGTTATGAAATTAGGCTTTTAACAACTTTTCTCTACACATTGAAGTCTATATTTAGTTTATGGGATATTGAAAAGGACGTACTTAGTTGATTCCAAATGAATTATATCTTATAGCATTACTTTTTTGAGCTTTATTATGAAGTCATTTATGTTTTTATGACAAATTTTGATTAACGGTTTTCTTGCGGTTGTTTGTCGCCAATAGTTAGATATCGTTTTCAAACGGTGAAACTTTTTTGGCTTTCAGTAAAATATGCTGTCCAATTGGCTGCACCGGTTTTGGGCCCCTAAATACAAAGAGACTAACGCCCTCTTATTCTATTAAGCGTAATTCTTTCAGTGCAAGTTTAAACTAGGTTGAAATTAAGTTTACGTAAACGGAGTTAAATTTAAACTTAATTTAAACCACAGCAAGAAAAGATGTACTGGAGTGCAAGAACAGACATCTGTACAATTGAAATGTAAATCTTAGTTTAACCCAGCTAGATTGGGCGTTTAAACTTAGTTTAAACTACGTTGAAATTTAACTGAAAAACTGCAAATCGAGTTGAAACTTAGTTTAAATAACAAATAGAGTTAGACTCGCGCTGAAAAACTGGCTATAAATTTGTTACAAATTTGAAATTGCTACATGTAACCTGCATCCTTGCAACTGTGTAACAAAGAAGAATTTACCTTGTGCCATATGTCATTTTGCTTATGCCGAAATTAAAGAGAATGCCTCAGAGTATGCTACAATTTGATAAAAAAATTTTATTTTTGGTGACAATTTTCATTACTTTTTTATGGTAACATAATTTTTAAAGAATCGACTTGTTACGTTTGTAACGAAAATATCCAATTTTAGCTGTGGTGATTATTGTAAATGTGGATTAGATATGAAAATAAGATATGTTTTTCATTAAAAGCAATTTCAAATTGGTTTAGTTTTTGTTCATACTCTTAGGGGCAAAAGTGTAGTTTTGTCTGGTTGGATCTCAAATCAAATTAATTTAATTATCTTATAGCCTAGACAGACGGCAGCCTAATTCCGGATTACCGGCGCACTTAATCCGAATAAAATAATAACCTGACAGACGGCAGTATTGCGGATTAACTAAACGGCTGATTGCTGTTTTATTAGGTCTGCTCACTTACATTACTACCACTATCAATTTCTGTCGTCTGTCACTCTCGATATGAGAAAATCTACAAGTAGTATGTGAACTGAAAACTATCAGAAACTTGTAAATTGACATACACCGTTCGTAATTGACAGCTAGGATTTATTTGTTCGCCAAAGATTTTCATATTGAAAACTGTTAACAATTGTTAAAAGTTTTTTATAAGCGAACACACCTAATATTTTGTAAAATGGATCGAGAAAAATTCACAATAGACAATTTTCAGCAGTGTTGCCATCAAAAATTATCCTAATCCTCTTTTATTTTGAGAATTAACTCATAGAGTTTATGCGGATTAGCTGCAGTTAATGCCCGAGTTAATTCGAATTATCTCGGTAATCCGGAATTAGGCTGCCGTCTGTCTAGGCTATTAGCTGTAGTGTAGGTTGAAAAATGTTTCCTTTTCTCTTTGCTCTAATTTGTTCTCTTTCGAATGTTTGATTCATGTGCGTCAGCGAGTGAGTGAGAAAGCTTCGCCACTTACCTGTTTGATATTGTACAATACGCCATTCATATGGTGAAAAACGGGATACAAAAAACAGTACAATACTAACACCAATGTAACTGAAGATGACGCTCACCTGTAACAAAGAGAAAAGAAAAGAGAAAGATATTGTACAAGAAAACACCAACAAATCATTATCAGGAGAAAAACGAAGGGTATTAAGGTGTTTGAGAGTAATATGAGAGTGTTTCCAAAAAGACCTCTATACAATCCAATAAGTACTATTAGAGTTCGCAGTCGAGAAAGCGGAAAATAATAACAAAGGTGATGTGTTAAAAACAATGAAACGTAAAAGAATTGAAAAAGGTTTGAATATACTACTTGTGCTAAAAAGTCCCGAGATTTTCAATGAAAACAAGCGCATTTTAGGCAAGGTTATACTTATTCCTCAACATAGTTGCCTTCGAGAGCAATACACTTGGTATAGCGAGTTTTCAACTTTTCGATGCCTTTTCTGTAGTACGTCCAAGCCTTCGAAATAAGAATCGGTTTCCGTGATGACTTTCGGTCGGCTTTCGTGGCTTTGCAGTGGAACCACGTTTCATCAATCGTCACAAAACGTCTAATAAAGTCTGCCCGATTATGCTGCAACAACACTAAACCGACGTTTTTGGTCGACGGTCAGCCAACAGGGCGCCCATCGCGTCACTTAAACGACTGTAGCTTGCAAACGAATGGACGAAATGTCATGAAACTTCATACATAAACTTGTGACAGATGACCCTCAGAAGAGGCGCCACCTATTAAAACATCTCGGGACTTTTCATTCCATGTAGTATTTAGTAGCTTACTCAGTCAGTGTGCTACATGCACAAAAACGTGTACATTTAAGAAGAAAGAAAAAATAACGAACAATTGTAAGAGACAGTCATAGAAGTGTATGTTATGTAGAGATATATATACGATATATATATATATATATATATATATATATATAAATATATATACATATTTATATATATATATATATATATATATATATATATATATACATATATATATATATATATATATATATAAATATATATAAATATTTATATATATATATATATATATATATATATATATATATATATATAAATATTTATATATATATATATATAAATATATATATATATATATATATATATATATATATATATATATATATATATATATATATATCCTTTGGAGAATATCAAGACAATTTCCAGATGCAGCTGCTTATTTAACAATCCATATGTATGTTTTCATTTCTTTTATGACAAAATGATAAATATGTATCTACTTTAAGAGATTTACTTAGCGCACATTTGAAAGCTTGCCTTTATGTATCCTTGATTGTTTGCTTTTGATACTTGATAGGGTTAGATACGCTCATTTAAGTAATTTTCGTGTAAAATGCTGGTATATGCCAATGTCAAATGGTTTATTAAATAAAAAAGCTATTTTGTCATCATCATCAACATTGTTAGCAACGGTAGCATTATATAAATATATTTATACATGTATTTTGTATATTATTTGTAGGTAGTATAATATGATCTATACACATTAAACAGCAATTTGCCTTTTTGCGCGCATACACACACACACACATAAACTAATACCCACCAACATACAAACAAATAATTGATTTTATGGCTTTCGCGTATTTGCCAAATGCTTATATGCCTTTTGAATGTGTGCCATTCTATAAATGCAAATCATATATACCTTCATATAAATATAAGGGTGTTTTTTGTTGCTGCATTAGTTCTTTCGATAGGGATATTATGGTTTGACAGATGAGAATTGTCAATCGATTTCAAAAAAGGAATTCTGTTCGCGAAGTTCATAGAGCAATTCTTCCATTTTATTGTGTTTAGTGATGAAGCTCATTTCTGGTTGAACGGTTACATTATATGGAGCGAAGACAATGCGTAATCTATCATTGAATCATCATTTCTTCCATTAAACTTGATGTTTGGCGACAATTTTCTTTCCAGAGTCGGTGCAGTTAATGCATCATTGGTTTATGCCGACAAACCAGCAACTCTTGAAGCCAATAATTAAGTCACCGTTGACGAAATATGGCCAGATTTATTGAAAAAAAAAAGTGGTAAAAGGCATGTATGATAAAGAGCATGCAACTCGTAGCCGTGGTGGACATATGTCCGAAATCATATTTAAGAAATAAATGGTATGAAATTATCTAATAGATTAAAATAACAAAAATTGCATTCCAATAATACTTCTTTCTTTCAGTTTTGTTCAAAGATCTGAAGCTCATAAAAAAAATTTCATTCCAGAGTCGGTCCAGTTAATGCATCATTGGTTTATGGCGACAAACTAGCAACTCTTGAGGCCAATATATAAGTCACCGTTGACGAAATATGGCCAGATTTATTGAAAAAAAAGTGGTAAAAGGCATGTATGATAAGGAGCATGTAACTCGTAGCCGTGGTGGACATATGCCCGAAATCATATTTAAAAAATAAATGGTATGAAATTATCTAATAGATTAAAATAACAAAAATTGCATTCCAATAATACTTCTTTCTTTCAGTTTTGTTCAAAGATCTGAAGCTCTTAAAAAATAACCGTTACTACATACTCGTATGCCTTTTACATACCATACTTAGTTTCTTCAGAGTGTAATTCTATAAGCCTCTTTTATTCAAGACGTCAAAATGGTATAAATTTTACGTAAACATAATCTTTGAATTTGAATAGAATTTGCGTAAGCATGCAAGCATGTGAATAATTGTAATTGATATTTGTGAATGTGGTGGTTATGTGTCTATGGTTATATGTATACGGTAAGTGTTGAAAATCCTCATTTGATACGTTTTTAATTTAATGATTACAAATAATGAAATACCAAAGAAGGATATGATCATTTTTCCGACAATTGGCTTTAATATGCCTCGCCTCGTGACAAATGTCATATAAAAGGCGTAAAACATTTGAATTATTTCGAGTGCTTTAAACTCTTATTAGATGAATTAATGTCGCATGATTGAGTGTAGAAAAGTTTCTGCAATATTGTTGCAGTTTTCGCATCTTTATTCAAAGTTGAAAGAGTTCAAAATAATCAAAGTTTATAACTCATCAGTAACAATTAATTTTATTGTTATCATCATGAATGAACATATCGTATAAAGGTAAAAGAATTGAATAACTACCAGTAGCTATCATCAGAAACACAATGATATAAACTCTGTGGAACGAAATATAAATTACAGCGCTGTTGACAATTCACTCAAACTATCATTTATTTATTCATTCACCCATTCATTCTTATGTTCATACGTACTTACAATACAGTACTTACCCAAATTTCCTGTGATAAAGGATTCATGAAGCTGAATACACCCGGTGTTTGCTTCACTGGCTTCTTAATCATTATCGAAATGCCCAATGACATGAATGGTTTGCTGAAATCAATGACGCGTTCGCGTTCAGCGGTTATGGTCATGGCAGCGATTGCAATATCCGCTTCCTGTAGTAAATATGTTATATATGTCACATTGTGATGGGTTGATGTAGGTGTATAATACGAAGCGGCGGCGTTGCGAATTACGCAGAAAAACAGTAAAACGCATGTAACGAAACAAAGTGGAAGACAAAACCGGAAAATGAATATTAAAGTCGGCTGGTTTTGTTGCCGTTGTGCTAAAATGAATTTGTTCACGCAATTGGAACAGAATTCAGTTGCGAGAATTCCTTTTGTGATTCTTTTTTCCATTTTTTTTGTTACGAGTATTTAATTTTTTTACTTATTTCTATTTATGCACTCACCCTGCGTACCAATTCGCCCACCATACCATCCCAACCACCACGAACATTTGGATTCTCAGAGCCATAGCCTCCGTCTTTAACAAGACGCATCTCATCTTCACACACAAATACAAATAAATGAAAATAAATATAAATGTGTATGAGCTTCTTTAGAGCATATACGAATATAAGCTACTTACAATTTATGCCCAATTTTTTCGCTAACAAATCAGCCAAGTCTTTGCAATAACCCTCAAAACGGTCATTGGCTTCCAATTGTTCGCCGATACTGGGTCGTTTCAACATAATATATGGCTCCTCTAAGACTGTTGTAACAACGTATGTGCGATTCTTTTCAATCTCAACGTGCGGTCGCAAGCGTACAAATTTGGCCGAGAGGGGTTGTAGTCCAGCATCGTCACTCCATTCGGCAACTTTGACCATGGCACTGTTAACAGTCATCTCAACAACGTGTAACGTATAGTTTACACGTCGTCCATCATCGTTGAATTTAATATCACCGGTAAGACCTTCAATTTCAACCTATAAATATTTGTAGAGTAAATAAAACTAATATTAATATGGAATTTTATGGAGATTTATTCATGGCTTTTAAAGCAGAAAAATAAAAAATAGTTAAATTTAAACAATTTTTGCTGTAGTTATTTAATAAACTTTCATCATTTAACTATTGAATTTCATTTCACTCATTCATTCAAATTCCATATACAAAGTACATGTGTATATGTATACTACACCCATACATACCAATATCATATGTTCATTTACCTTTCTCAAATAGCGTGAAATTTTATCACCATGCTCCCATGGGTTCACCCAACCTTTCGATGTGTTACAATCGAGTATACGTAGCGTATTGCCACCGCCACCATTGCCACTGCTACCTCCATTGCCACTTGAACCACTCATGTTGTTGCCACCTCCCGACAAGCCAGTACCATTAGCGGACGTTGAGGCAGCTGCCATCATTGTCTGACCTCGTCTTTGCTGTATATTATTGCGAAATTGATCGGGCTTCTTGCGCAGTATTTTATTAAAAGCTTCAACTAGTACAAAGACAGCATCGTACATGAGAGCGGCTTGTGCCTGTGGATTGGCAACCAAAGTAGTAAGGAAAGGATTTGTGTTCACAGTTAATGAGTAGAACATTATGTAGGGATATGTGTAGATATTATTTATGTACATATGTTTTTGTTGTTGTTTTATAAACATTTGCTACTATTTAGCGTACATGTACGATAGCATGTCTGTACATGTACGCAAGTGAAAACTGTGTAAAATTTGTTTAGATTTTTTTTCGTCCGAGACTGTTGGGAAAATTGAAAATACGTATGAATGCATGTAATTCTACTATTTATATATTCTTTGCATAATAAGCGAAAGTTGCTGTAGTAGTACCAATTCTGTCACATTGTGTCGAATGTGATAATGTTGTGCAAAGACCCATAATATTTTGACAGTTGTACTACTAGCTATTTGCATGTATGCATTTGTTTGTATATTTTATTACAGGGGTGTATGTATTTACTATACTATACAGATGTTTGCATATGTGCAATAGTGGGACTAGATTATTCAAATGTAGGGTTTTCAAAAAATCAACAATACTTAAAGGCATTACTTTTGTTGGAAATGGAAATGTTAGCTAATTAAAAAGTTAACCAAACCATAAGTTTAATTAATTTAACAATGATTTAGTTAACCAGAATTTCGAACAAGGGATAAATTTGGTAGTCCTTTGAATTGGTTTCCAAAACCTCTGTAGCCGTTAGATTTGCAGATCTTGAGTCGTTTTTACGCTGATTTTATATGGGAGCCCCAATAAGTTCGAGGGAAATGTTGCATAGCAAAAACGAAAAGGAATTCGTTGAATTTAATAAAAATATTAAATTTGTAGGGGAGCCCTCATGAAGGGTGGAGACAGGGGGTAAACATATTATGATAAAATATTCAGAACAAAAAATTAATGTGGTCAGTCATGCCCCTATAAGGGTTAGAGATAGAGGATAAGTATATTCCGGGAAAAGTTAAAAAATTGTTTGAGTGGTGATCATACACCTTACCACAATGGAGACACTTTGGAAGCGGTGGGAGCGAGTTAAATTGTCAATTTATAGGCTAGTCCCAATAGGAACTGAAAATAGGAAGTAAGTAAAAAAAAATAAATATGTGGCACTTAAAGCCCCAAAGGGCTCATTGGCCGAGCTTCTCTTCCATTACTGTTGTGCGTCTTAAATTTTGGAAAATATTAGAAGGGACCTACTTATTTTAGCCGGTTCCGAACGGCAGAACACTTGTGACATCACTTTTTCTGAGCTTTGTCACAGAGTTCTTTTAGAAGCTTTTTCATGGCAAGTTGTTACTTTCGGAAGAATTGTCAATTGCTTGCCGACAGGTGGGTACCGTTTGAAAGAAAAATCTTATCGATATTAAATTTGTTATGCATCAGCCGGGGATTGAACCACGACCTACAGATCTCTAAGGCGAACACACTAACCACTGAGCTACGGCAACCAGGAAGTAAGTATGTTCCGAAAAAATAATTGGAAGGAAATGTTGATGGAGTCGCTCATACATTTTAGCCCACTAGAGGTGATTTATTTTTGTTTTTCGACCAATTTGTTTGATTTCGGTCTCGAGGCTGTACCATTTCTGTGTGAGATATGAGAACTTAAAAAAGGTTAAATGTATCCTTAGAAAATTGGTACGAAATTACGCACTTGAACGCAAAGTAGGTGTTAATGGATCAAAGAAAGTATGACAACATTTTAGCAAATAGGTATACATTTTTGACAATTGCCTATCTTTAGCTAGATCAAGTGTCCCTATCTGGATTTCTTTTATAATGGACTTAGAGTTTTGCTTTTCTGGATTTATTATCGGTATTTTATCGCTTAGTTTAGTCAATCCTAAAGTGTAGTGATAAAAATTGCGATATATTTATGCATGTCTACTATAGAAAAAAAATATATATTTATTAGCAATGTGATACATATTGAATCACTGTGCAAGCACATCGCCATGATATGTTATCGATATGCCTTAACATTTTCAAATTCTTTGCGCTACTTATGCATGTGTATTGAAAAACAAAAGTCACATCTGTTTGCATTCACTTGTAAATATAAACACGTAAATATATATTTAATAATATTATCATTGTAAATGTGTCATATGTATATATATTTTTTTAGCATTTTTGTTTTTCTGTATTTGCTTTAAATATTCATTTTATAATACCGAAATTGATTCTCTGCCAGCACCAATCGATGTAGTCGGATCTAAACGTTTCCAACTATCATAAAATTCACGTACAAGACGACGATTTGTATCAACAATACGAAATCCGGTTATATTAATGGCACCAAATTCGATAATTTCACTTTCCCAGCGATCGTCCATTACCTGCATGATGAAACAACCGAAAAACAAAAAAAAAAAAAAGAAACGGACATACATGTAAGTGACGTTATACACACGACATATTGCAATTGTAAATAAATTCTCACACAGTATAAAATATGAAACGGAAATATAAAATACAACACTGGTAATTGCTTATTAATGCAAGACCATTATCATTATCATTATCATCATCATCATCAACAAAACAATAGTAAATAGCAACATCAACAATAACAATTATATAGAAGAGTTAGTTTTATCATCATCATCATTATCATCAGGCTCAGCACTATCTTTATTTTTGTTGTTGCTATTACATTACTGTATTATTTCGTTCACTCTTACTTCACTTATTTTTCTATCTACTATTTCTAGTTTACTAACTTACCAAACCACTGAGCAAGTAATGATATGTTCTACGACCCAACGATATATTTCGCACATGTTGAATGAGAATCTCTTTAGCCATTTCCGTTGGACAATCGAGCACGATGTATTTATTTGTGAAGCGTCCTAAATCCTCGAGTGTATGTAGGAAGTCAATGGCCATTGTAACATTTGCAATACGCTTTACCATCTCAACTTGAAACGATTCATTTCCGGGCTTGAGTCCCTGATAGATTTGTTGCAAACGCAAAAGACCTTCACATTGTACAGCATACAACAACAATGTAAATATACGAGTACGTGTGTTTTGGGGTTGAGTTTATGTTCGCGTTGTACGAGAAAAATGACAAACAACAGAAAAAGAGAGAAAAATACAAGTATCAGCATTTTTGTTAAGCACATCAACTGGTAGATGGTATAGTAGTTAGACTGAAAAATTGGAAATTTAATAGCTTTTACATTTGTATAAGACTACAATACAATGTATACAATTTTGCTTTATTCGTTGAACCAATAACATCCCTGTTACTTCCTATATCGTTATCATATTGTTAAATCTTCTGTCGTATGATATTTATTTAGATTTCAAGTAAATTTGACATATAAATGGTAGCTTATATTTATCGCGATAGTGTAGTTTTATAACACTTTCTCACGGTCCGTATATATATATATATATATATATATATATATATATATATATATATATATATATATATATATATACACATATATATATATATATAAATGGTAGCTTATATTTATCGCGATAGTGTAGTTTTATAACACTTTCTCACGGTCCGTATATATATATATATATATATATATATATATATATTTATATATATATACACATATATATATATATATATATATATATATATATATATATATATATATATATATATATATATAGGTTCATTAAGAAGTGAGAAATTCGGTTATTTTATATAGCGGCTACTATAAACAGTGGGAGTGGCTGGCCAATTTCTTGTGAGTGGAGCTATTCTTACAATACTAATCCACACCTTAAATCTGGTTGTTCTATGCTACATAGTTTGTAAGTTATGGCGGTTAATTTTTTTTTTTATTTCCTCGATTTTGTATCGGAGACTCACGCCTAAGGCGTGGCATGCTGATTTCATGCCCGATTATTTTCGACTACTATATTAATCTAAGTGTTATATATGGTTCTCTTCGACAAAAGATTGACGAAGTTGGAACGGTTTAAATTTAAAAGAAATTCAGGCACATTATATGGGAGCTACTATAAAAAGTAGGCATGGTTCGCCCATTTCTGGCAAGCATATGTAGCAACAAAAAGTAACTCTACGTGCTAAATATTGTTGTCCTAGATGGTATATTAAGTGAGTTATAGCAAGATAAAGATTTTGAAAATTCCGAGGTTAGTAGCCTTGATTGATCGGCGTGGGTCTGCGGTTGACCGATCTTACCCAATATCAATACCCTCCGTACCGTTGGATCGTAGGTTACTTGTGCCAAATTTCGTCAAAATATCTCAATATTTGCTCAAGTTATCGTACGAACTAGCCAGGTGACATACAGAGGCTGATAGCGAATATTTATATATTTTCTATATCTCCGGATATTCCTTCAAGTGGTTACAAACATCAGATCGAAATGAATATAGCTTGCATATATCATACTTATGCAAGGTATAAAAATTGCAATTACTTGTGTTTGAGAGGTTAGCGTAATTTTAATCTGATTACGTCCACTTTTTGCTATATCCATTCTGTGATTAGACTAACTTAACATACCAAGTTGAAGTTTGAGAGCTTTAACAACATATGTATGTAACTTTGTATGGGGATGTTTTCATCTGATTTTGTTTATTTTCGAGTCCATCTATTTATTAGTAAATGCAATCATATATAACAAGTTTCAGATTAATAATTTGACATTTTTGTAGGAGGTAGACGTGGACGTTTATCGAACAAAGCCCACTTTCATTTGTACTAACTTGTATGATAGTTTGATAACTTAATATTTTCAAGTAAGCGTGATTTTCATCCGATTCGGACTGTAATTCAATATTTTCATTTAACGGTCACATTGATTTTACACCTATACGTATATATACATAGAAAGCATCGTTGATTTGAGAACCAACTGCAAGGAGCCACTTCTTTTTGATGTACGTTGTTAAGACTTCTGTTAAGCCATTTTAAAACAAATTTTCCTAGAACAATTTTACTTCTAATACTTGAATAATGCTTACAATTTACGATTGACGGTCATTAGGTTCGTTTCATTTATGTTTTCCTATATGTATACACAATTTGCTTACATAATTATATGCTCATCAGCATGATGATGAATTACATGTTCTTTAGTATATCATGAATCATATGCAAGTACATATTAGCATTACAAATTTCTCACAGTAGCACAGTAATGAGACTATGAATTTCTTTAGTAGGTCTTCGTATACTTGTAACCAGAAATAAACACAAATCACATAAAACATCATATAGAATAAGTACATTAGTCTATTTATATAGTATATATGAGCATTTTTATATTTCACTATACACATGGGGGTAATGTCAATGTTTATTTTTGTACGCATCCAAGGGAAAATATGTTTGAAGTAAGCTAGAATAGAAAAAGTAAAAACCCGAAGGACTAAAGAAAAAATAATACCAATACAAAAATACCCTATTTGCTATATAGGCGATTATGTGAGATATATATACATAGATAGATATAATATCAAACATAATCAGAGTCTTCATATGAATGTTTATAAACATATAAATATAGGTAAATACGTTCAATAGAAAGTTGCAGTGTCATACATTGATGATTTGTCTCTGCACCATTTATATATTGTACATAACCACCCATCAATGATTTGATGTTAATATTACCAATTCAACTATGATTTTGCTACACGATTTGTATTTTCATATTCATTTTCTCGGTGGCAAGGAGAGAGAATAAGAGAAGTTCATTGTATATATGTATATTGTATGAAAGTGTGGACATTTTGTGTCAGTATATGATACATATGCATTTTTGTGTCTACATAGATATATGCGTTCACTTGTGCTTGGGAATAATTGGAAACCCATTGCCAATCAATAGTAGACCAGTATATGCTCGAAGCTATTTTGTGGGATGCTTCCGTTGACAAACATCGATTTTTATGTTGTAACTACCAATGACACAAATTCATACACAAACACGCACACACAAATATACTAGAGAAGTTAAGAATTTGCTGTGACAGAGACTTAAGGGATTTCCACTCTTGTTACGTTTCGTCTCAATAGTTTTTGTGGTTGCTGTTGCTTTATTCGGATCCATTTTGCTTTTTGTCGCTTTTGTTTTGTTGCCTGTATGTAGATGAGTATGTAAGAGTATAGTATATATTTACGAGTTTTCTATTGTTTTGTTTAGCCTCCAGCAACAATCTAGTTATAATAACCCTCCCCATAGGCTCATTTTTATACAGCTTCAGGAAAAAATATAAGAGTATTTATGCTTAAAGGTATCTATAAATGTTTATCATGCTCGTATGGGTATATTTGACGTTTGATTTTAGTTATTAGTGATGGAAATTATGGAATACTTTTGAGAATTGAGTACCTTGTTTTCAATTCTTTTGATGACATGGTATTTTTCGAAAGAGAAGAGAGAATCAAATGTACCGACCTGATAACCTGATAACTTTATATTTCTGTGCACAATGAGAGAAAATATCCGCACAGAAGTATGGGCGTGAGTTTCATCCGATTTCGACCGTTTTACAATATACAGTGGCTCCCAGCTTATTTCGTACAGTGACAGTTTAAAAATTGCTGCAGTCGTAATTCCTAATATAGCAAAAATTTGAACAAAATATAAATGCCATTTTTGAAATTTGAAATTTACTTTTTCAAAATTTTAGTGTTTGACACTATAAAAAAATAAAATAAGAAAAAAATAGGAAAATTCATGTCACAGCTTATTTCGTACAGTCTCTTTAAGTTCAAACTAAAAACAAAGTAAGTTGATTTTAATATTTAGTATGACATCCCTTAGCGTTAATGACAGCCTGGAGTCTACTTGGCATTGAATCCACCAATTTTTGAGTGATGTCTGGTGTGATTTTTTTCCATTCCTCCATCAGTACCTTCTTTAGGTCTTGCTTATTAGAAATCTTGTGTGTTCTTATTTTATTGTCCAAAATAGACTAAAGATTTTCAATCACATTCATGTCAGGTGACTGTGGTGGTGGAGACATCAAGTGTGAGCAGTTCAAATAAGCCAAGATTGCACAATCCCAGATTTATGTTTTGGGTCATTATCTTGGTAATACCGAAATTCTTCCCGCAAACCCAGTTTGTCTGCACTTTGAAGTAAATTGTTTTTCAGAATCTCGAGGTACTTCATTTTGTCCATTGTTCCCTCAATAAAAACCAATTCACCTACTCCGGCTGCTGACATACAGGCCCAAACCATCACGCTACCGCCACCATGCTTCACTGTGGGCTTAAGGTTCTCCTTGTTTAGCTCGGTATTAGCTTTACGCCAAACATATGACATTCCGTCCGAGCCAAAAATATTAAACTTAGACTCATCCGCGAAAATAACGGTATTCCAGAACGCAGGAGTATTAATAATATGCTCTTTGGCGAAGTCAAGTCGGCGTTGTATATTCATTTTCGAAATGAATGGTTTCTTTCGGGCTACTCGACCGTTCAAGTCATGATTGCGCAGCACACGTCGGACAGTTTCAGCACTGGATGATTTTCCTATTTCACGCTGAACCTCTGCAGCCAACTTCGGAGCGGATAACTTTGGATTTTTCTTAATTTTTCGTACAATATAACGCTCGTCTGATGCGTTGAAAATCTTATTAGGTGCTTCTCTGCCCTTGTTCTCCAACCGATTTTCGCGAACGAAGCGTTGTATGATGTATTGGACAGTTGAGGCACTTAAATTTGTCATTTCAGCAATTTTTCGCACACTCTGACCTTTCCTAAAATGGTTAATTACCAGTTTACGCTGTTCCATCGTTGTACGATGACCCATAAAGCTAAATGTTTAATTTACAGCACTTTAACTATTTAAAATAATAATAATAAAAATTGTTATAATAGTTAAAAAGGTCCAAAAACTCATACAATTCAAAAAAACTTTGTAACTGCGCGGCAGAATGAAACTTACTTACATTGAAGTTTGTGTACGAAATAAGATGTGAGCTGAAAATCAGCTGATCAATAGTTTTTCTCTCTTGCATAACAAAAAGAAAAATTTTTGGGGTTCCCCGTTTTCTTATTAGGTTTACTAAACACATACACAGACATCTACATTCAAAACTTATCGATAAGTTTTTTAGTTTCGATGTTACAGCCATGTACATAAAAATATATACACTGTACGAAATAAGCTGTGAGCCACTGTATGTATTAACGAGTAAATTTAGCCATGTGTACCGAGTTTCAGCTCGATAACTTTATATTTTCGTCAGAAAAGCTTAAAAAAATACATCCGGAAGCATGATTTTGTATGGTAGGCGTGGTTTTTATCCAATTTAACTTTTTTAGAATATGCTAGTTGTATATTTTCGAGCAAAAAGTGTGAAATATTATATTTTGTGCTTAATTATGTCCGATTTGTAGTTTTAACTACGCATGCGTAGTTCAAGGTCGACATGTCTACGTACATTCTAAATAAAGCTTGATAGCACACATTCAACAACTTAATTTTGTATGGAAGTTAGGCGTGATTTTTATTTGCTTACGCCTATTTTCTAACATATGATTTCTGTTTTAAAAGCAACTTCAATGATTTCAGATTGATTGTTTTATATCTTCTGGCGCAAAGTGTAGAAAACATACTTTTGTATCGGCGATTTTATCCTATTCCGCCTATTTTTCAATATATTATTACTGTTATAAAAATAATTTTATATACCTAGTTTATGGTCAATAGCTCCATCATTTTCCGTATATTTCCAGCGATTCAGTAATTGTGAGTCGAATTTGTATTACTTTGAGTATAGTTAGGGTCTGCTCAACACTAGTATTTATGTATGCAGATATATATTCGTATAAACGTATGCATTCATTTATGTTGATATGCCAATTTATGTTGTCATTTGATTTTGATTTGGATTTGGATTTGGATTTGAATTTTGATTTTTATTCCAAATATAATTTTGGTTATGAGTGGTTTTCCTATTTCACATGTTACAATATTCGTACATATGTATACGATACCATATATTGTATGTATACAGATGCAAATGGCATTTCGTCTATGGACTATAGGAAATGTAGAAATTGACATTTGGTGAGATTTATATATTTGATTTTTCTGTTTTCTCATAGTTTGACTTTGATGGAGGGCAAATATATAAAAACTGATAATAAGAATAAATGAAATGAAACTGTAAGTAAATTGTCAAATATATATATATATATATATATATATATATATATATATATTGATATATATATATATATATATATATATATATATATATATATTGATATGTATATATATATATATTGATATATATATGTAGATATATATATATATATATATATATATATATATATATATATATATATATATATATATATATATATATATATATATATATTATGCATATGGGATGTATATTTTTATCTATTTTCAATTTCCACAACTGCATAGATTTATTCAGAAATGTATATATACAATGAATTTATATTATATTTAGTCTTATTGCATTCTCTATGTATTTATGTAAATATTGGTATACTTATGACTTTTCTACTTTATTCTAACTAAGATATAAAATTACATAGACACAACCACATAGGACAATACTAGTTGTACTACACATGTACATGTATTCACTCATAAATATTGATTCAATTTGTGGTTTGTGCTATTTCTCTTGTGTTTCAGATCATTTTTTGTGCTGTAATATAATATTTTGATATATGTATGAGTTTGTTTGATTGCATTACTTGTACAATACTTGTACGTATTATACATATGTATGTTTATATACACATACGTACACTCGAATATTCATCCAATAAATCTAATTTCAAAATTCTGTATAAATTTTGTTATCATGATATTGTAAATATGAAAGTAAACATGTAATCGAGTTGGAATGTGATTCGTTGCTTCGAGTGCTCTTAGTATGTACAAGCGACTGGCTATTGTATTGGAGGTACAAGAATATGTAATTCATATTCACACATTTATGTGTGTATTCATATGTGAAGATTACGAAATCGATATGAGTTTTAAATACAGATGTATGCATTTGCTGATTTGATTTTCATTGCATGTGTAAACTACAAATCTAATAAATTTAGTCATATGTTTATTAAATTTTTATAAAATGTATCATCCTTTTATTTAAGGAAGATTTGTGTAAATATTATAGAAATAAATAATAAATTTAGTCATATATTATTACATTTTTAAACGTAAGTGGTAGTTATAATACATTTTTTTTTCATTCAAATTTTATGGATATATATTGTATTTTCAATATTATGTTTTTAATTATATCAATGTCCTTACTCAATTTCTGACTGGAATTTGTTTTGCGCCTAAGTTTTCCCAGCTGAGATTCTCATCTTAGATTCCGCTGTATTCAAGAATTTTTTCACAACCAATAAGTAATATCTTCTGCCATTGAAATTTCTGAGCATCAGTTTATTTATTTTACCGATATTTTTCTTCATTAATTAACCATAACCAGAAAAAGGAAATTCATCAGTGTGCCATTAAAATGCTGTTGTTAAGGATATACTCGATAAGGGCTTTCTACAATGTTTTCATTGGTTCAGAACAAGGAATATCATTTGAAGCAGAAAATTTCAAAGGCTGAAAGTATATTTGGGCAAAATGCAATGCCAGAAGAATCAGTGGGGTTCAGGATATATTCAACCACTTGAGGGCATTTTTTTGAGACGCTTTTGTGTTCATTTTGTAAGGAATCCTCTCTGTGTAGTTTATCTCGCCTGCTGAAAAAGCTGCTTTTCATTAGCAAGGGTTGCTATTTAATTTATCTCTATCATACTTATAATTCCTCTCAGACACAATGAAATGCGAATTCTAGTAATATGAAATATATAGTCTCGTTAAATGTTCCATTGTTCTCTAATATTGTTTTGAAGTTATTTCGTTATTGATATTCTTTCATTATAACAAAGTACATATTTTCACATAAAAGCAAAAAAAAAAAAAAAACCAATAATTAGTAAATAAAATCAAAGAAAAATTCTAAAATTGTAAAAACAACAGAAAAATACAAATAATTGTAGGTATTCACATGGAAACAGAAACGGTTAACATCACGTAAAGAATGGGTATATATATTTATACATTTTATTTCTTGTTTAAAATATTTAAATATATATTTGTATTTCTTCCCTTCTCTATATTTACCCTTCTCTCTCTCCCTTCGAACATTTTTTTTTCAAAACCCTACTAGTTGAAATATGCAAATTGGTAGAGGCATTTCAACAAAACAAACAATTACTTCGACACGCGAAATTTTCTCAGTACATCTGTGTGTGTACCTATCCATATATGTATATAAAATAACTATATGTACAAGTATTAATGTCGATA
This sequence comes from Megamerina dolium, assembly GCA_963854835.1. Lineage (NCBI taxonomy): Eukaryota > Metazoa > Arthropoda > Insecta > Diptera > Megamerinidae > Megamerina > Megamerina dolium. Next base: position 48,907,897 of record OY978528.1, on the reverse strand, counting down.
TGTGTGTTATTGCTGTTTTTGCTTATTTATATATTTGCCGTCAGCATATAAAATGCTTTAAATGGATTTATTTAAAAGTTGAATAAATTTAAAATACAGTATACATACATACGATAGGTATGTATATGCGCATATAAAAACATATCTTCAATAGCTATGCAATATAAATACGTATGTATTTGATAAAAAGCAGTTATACTTCTTGTTTTGAATTTGTTTTTCGTTTTACGTTGTTTCAATTATTTTTACTGTAATCATTGAAATATAAATACACATTGGAATATATGTGAATATATATTTTTAAATGAATTAAATATATTGAAAACTTGTTTATCCATAACTTTTCGATGGGATTTTAATAAATTTCCAATCGTTTCTATCGACCTTCGTAAGACACAACGTATTGCTTACTTGTAACCATAGAATTCACAGGTTTTCGAGTGGTTTCATGAATAAAAATCGAACTGAAAAATATCTAAAATGTTTGCATTAATGTTGGAATATTTTTTCTCAATTTTTCGATATTATTGCACAAAAAATTGGCATATTATAATTACAATAATACCGAAGTTTTCCCCAAATATACTTTCGGCCTTTGAAATTTTCTGCTTCAAATGATATTCCTTGTTCTGAACCAATGAAAGTTTACACTTTCGAAAAAACATAAAAATATTTTGTGTAATTTTTTTATAATAATTTTCCAATATTCTTTAACTTTGATAAAAATAATCGCACGTATTGAACTTCGGCCCTATAATGTGAAGTGTTTGTGCCCAAAAACAAGAGAGAGAGAGTTGTTGAGCAACTTTTGTATAAGAGGCAGAGGTAGTTTTATACTATTCTGTCCATTTTTGAACACTTCGATTCACTAGCAAATATATGCAAATATATTAAATTCATAACTTTTAGTTTTCGTGTAGAAAATGTAAAAAATGCGCACAGAAACATGAAGTTGTATGGGTGGTAGACTATCCGGTGGTATCTATCCGGACGACCCCAGTAGAAGGATTGGAAGTCTTTCAAGGGCTGCTGCCGTTGGACTTGCATATTATGAAGTCAGCGGCATTAACAGCATTACTTCTGAAGACAACCAATAATTGGTATGGATTCGGCACGGAGATAGGGCACAGGGGCATCCTGTCACTGTTATATAGCAGTGTAAACGAGGTGCAAATGCCAATGGAGGGAATGGGTATGCTGAAGATGACTGAAAAGTCACACAGAACACTCATTGAAGACGGCCTCACACATGATGTATGTGAGGAAAATGACATCAGTATTTTTACAGATGGTTCATTAATGGATGGCAGAGCGGGTGCTGGAATCTTCTCTAAAGAGTTGGGACTGGCATGCACTCTGAATCTGGGAAGATACGTATCAGTCTATCAAGCAGACATGCTTTGTCTAATGCATGCGCTAGACCATCTACTGGATGGATAGGTGCAAGGTAAGAAAATTTTGCTAGCACTCGATCACCAGGCGGTGGTCAGGCGGCTGCAACAACCTACGGTATCTTCTAAGATGGCGCTCGAATGTGTTCAGAAACTTAATGGGTGTGCTCGTAGTAATGCCATTACTCTTATGTGGGTGAAGGGACACATTGGTATAGAACAGAATGAAGCTGCAGACGCCTTGGCTAGACACGGATCTGAAGCTGAATTTTATGGACCGGAACCAGTAGTTGCTCTCAGCAGCGGGACAGTGAAGGCAAAGGTCGAAGAGTGGATAAAGAAACTCCATCTCACGAGATGGGAGAACTTATCTACTTGTAGACAGGCAAAGGCTTCGTTGAGGCTATCAAAGGGCAGTGAATCGGGGAGGGCTCTCAGTCTAGGACGAATGACTTTAAGCTGGTTAACTGCATTAATAACTGGGCATGGCAATTTCAGGTACCACCTCAGCAAGATGGGTCTTGTTGATGGGGAGGATGCTGACATTTGCAGATTATGCATGGAAGAGGCAGAGGCAGCGGGTGTGCCAGTGTCCTGCATTGGCAAGCAGGAGGATGTCCACACTGGGTCGCCAATTTATTGATGAACTCGAAATGTGGAACATACCCCACAAAGACATGCTTGAAATAACGCGTGATGTTATTATGAGGAAGGAAGTAGAAGAATTCTGCAACCGAACAAATAATTAACACACGATTTGAGGGACGAAAAGGGACCCATATAAGTGGTCTGATTTGGCTAATCCCTAAAATATATATATATATGGGTGGTAGACGTGGTTTTCATCAGATTCAGCCAATTTTTGAATGTGTCTATTCGTTGGTAAATTTCATCGTATATACTGACTTCTAGCTTCATAACTTTATATTTTCATGCACAAAATATGAAAATATACATACGGAGGCATAATTTTGTAGGAGAGGCGGGCGCGGTTTTTATTCAACTTACCTCATTTTTATATACAGGGTTATTTTTTAGCAATAACGCTTGAAGATTATTGAATTTCATTATCAAAATTCATGATTCATTTTATGATCAGTTTGGGCGACCTTCTAAAGGCGGCTTTTCGGAATCGTGTAACTAAATTTCGCACTAAATTTATATTACTGGACATTAAACCGCTAACCGCTGATGACTTGTGATGATGTGAATTATCGATTCGGCGCAGTTCTTAGCAGTTGGGCCTCTGTTACTCCACTACGTAGAAAATTTTCCGGATTTGGATTTGGGTGTAAAATTGTGTTCAGCGACGAAGCTTATTCGTGGTTGAACGAATACGTGAAGAATCAAAATTGTCGTTTTTGGTGTGAATAGCAGCCAGAAGCATTACAAGAACTGCCAATGCATCCCGAAAAATGTATTGTTTGGTGTGGATTATGGGCCGGAGGCATCATTGGACCGTACTTTTTCAAAGACGATGTAGGCAGGAACGTTACTGTGAATGGCGAGAGCTACGGTGCGATGATTACAAACTTTTTTTTGCCCAAAATGGAAGAGTTGGATTTGGCTGACTTGTGGTTTAAACAAGACGGTGCCACATACCACAAAGCTCGCGAAACAATGGCTCAATTGAGAGGCGAGTTCTGTGAGCAGTTTATTTGACGTTTGGCGCCTGTCACTTGGTCGCCTAGATCGTGCGATTTAGCGCCTTTAGGCTAATTTTTGTAGGGCTATGTTTGGGCTCATGTCTATAGCGACAAGCCCGCAACGGTTGACGCACTGGAAGTCAATATTAAAGAATTTATTCGTTAGATACCGGCCGATATGTTGGAGACAGTACGTCTAAATTGGACACAGTGTAAGAACCAGTTGAAGTGCCGAAGGCTTTTAAAAATCACCTTGTATATCTATTAGTTGCTAAATATTATATTCTGCTTCAATTTGTATCCAGTTAACATCACATTTTCGCATATTAGGGATGAAATCATACATTCAACATGTAACTTTTGTATGAAATGTAGGCATCGTTTTTATCACATTCAGCCCATTTTGAAATATGTCTTCCAATTGGAAAACATAAATGTACGTACCAAACTGCAGCGTGATAAATTTATATTTTCGTGCACAAAATAAGAAAACATATATTCAACAGCATACTTTTTATGAGAGGGAGGCGTGGTGTTCATCTGATTACATTCATGTTCTAATAAATATATTTCGGAATCACACTGACCTAATGTAACCTTCAAGTCGGTAGATTTAAAACTGTGTGTATAAAGTACGAAAACCTTTTCAACGATATACTTTTGTATGTGAGGTACGCATTTTTATACCCTGCATAATGCAATATGCATGGTATATTCATTTCGGTCAGATGTTTGTGTCCACTTGAAGGAATCTCCGGAGATATAGACATGGATATATATTCGTGATCAGCGTCGATTAAATTTTCGATTTAACGATGTCCGTCCGTCCGTCCGTCCGTCCGTCCGTCCGTCTGTCTGTCACCTGGCTGGTTCGCACGATAACTTGAGTAAATATTGAGCTATTTCGATGAAATTTGGCATAAGTAATCTATGATCCAAGGGTACGGAGGGGATTGATATTGGGCATGATCGGTCAATAACCACGCCCACACCAAGCATTCAAAGCGACTAACCTCGAAATTTTCAAAATCTTTAACTTGCTATAACTCTCATAATATACCACTTGGGACAACAATATTTGGCACATAGACTTATACTATACTACTATATAACCTCGCCAAAAGTGGTTGAGCCACGCCTACTTTTTAGCGTAGCTCTCATACAAAGTGTCTGTACTTCTTTTAAATTGAAACAGCTGTAACTTCTACAATCTTCTGTCCAGAATAACCATAATTGACACTGAGATTAACATGGTAGTCGGAAATAATATGGCAGAAAATTAGTGTGCCACGCCCACTGCTTTTTGGGTCTCCCATACAAAGTTGCGGAAATTAAAAAAAATGTTACCGGTTATAATTTGCAAATTATTCAGCGTAGAATAACGAGATGTAAGGTGTGGATTAGTATTGTACGAGCAACTAGGCTCACAGAAAATGGGCCAACCACACCCACTGTTTATCGTAGCCCCCATACAAATTTTAAATTAAAACAGCTGTAACTTCGGCAATCTTCTGTCTAGAATAACCATAATTGACACTTAAATTAATATCGTAGTCGGCAAAAATCTGGCAGAAAATCAGTGTGCCACGCCCACCCCTTCATGAGTCTCCCATACAAAGTCAAGGGAATTAAACTAAAATTTTAAGCTCCATAACTTACAAACCATTTAGCGTAGGACAACGAGATTTAAGGTATGGAATAGTATTGTACGAACAACTAGACTCACTTGAAATGGGCGCGCCACGCCCACTGTTTATTGTAGCCCCCATACAAATTTAAGATTGAAACAGCTGTAACTTCGGCAATCTTCTGCCTAAAATAACCATAATTGACACTTGGATTAATATCGTAGTCAGCAAAAATCTGGCAGAAAATCAGTGTGCCACGCCCACTCCTTCATGAGTCTCCCATACAAAGTCAAGGGAATTAAACTAAAACTTTTAAGCTCCATAACTTACAAACCATTTAGCGTAGGACAACCAAATTTAAGGTGTGGATTGATATTGAAAAATTAATTAGATATACCAGAAAGAGATACGTCACGCCCACTTTTTATATATCTTCCGTATAAAGTCTCGGATTTATCTTAAACATTAAAACACCCATAACTTACTAATTAATACGCCTAGGTCAACCCATTGCAACCTATGTAGTTTAGTATTATAGGCAGAAATTGATCCTCCAAAATTGGTGAGGTACGCCTGCTTCTTAATGTAGGTCCTATACAAAGTAGTGGAAGAAAAGGATGGATATACGAGCAAACTTTTTATATATATCTCTCATATGCTGGGTATAATTTGGTCGGCCCCAGCCGACTGTAAGGAGATTTTCTTAGTTCAATTGCACCAAATATCTGGTATATCATGTTATGTATGCCCAAATAATTTTACACGTCAAGTTTTAGCTCACCAGCTGTATATTTCAGCGCGAAAACTGGGAAATCAACGTTGAAACCATAATTTTGTATGGCAGGTAGGCGTGATTGCTATCCGATTTGTCTGAATACTTTCGGTCGTTCGAGAAAATAATTTTCAAATAAATCGTTGCTTAATTATGTACAGAAAGAAGTATCGTGCGAACAGGCACACGAATGGACATGCAGACTAAAATGACTCAGATTGTTATCCTGACAAAAAATAAACATATTTTTCCAGATTTGTAACCTTTTATTGTGGGCATTATAATCGAAAACACTTACTTAATATTCCCTTGACCCTTAGAATGTACGGCATACAAATTCAAGTAATGTCTAACAAGTTCAGTATGAATTTCGATTTTCGACATTATTGGAAACAATTTGACAATGCTATCGATAATCTAATCCTTATGATTTTTGTTCGACATTTTCGACCTTATTACATGTAACCATATAACATAAAAGCATATTTTGTAAGCATGCTATATATGCTGTTCTGTGTTGTGTACAATTATCCCCATGTGTTTAGATATATGGACTTATAGATAACATATATTTAAGAATATTATAATAAATTTGAAATTTAATTTGACAGCAATCAATGAGAGTATTACCCGAATATTAAAATTTACATAATATACGTACGTACATCTGCCTGCATACGAGTATTTTAATAATGTACGATCCTTCGACTGAAGTACATAAGTACGTCTGTATATGTGTCTAAGTATAGCATGTACACCAACAAATTGGTTTATACATACATAAAAAAAAAAAATAAATATGTGGCACTTAAAGCCCCAAAGGGCTCATTGGCCGAGCTTCTCTTCTATTACTGTTGTGCGTCTTAAATTTTGGACAGTATTAGAATGGACCTACTTATTTTAGCCGGTTCCGAACGGCAGAACACACTTGTGACATCACTTTTTCTGAGCTTTGTCACAGAGTTCTTTTTAGAAGCTTTTTCATGGCAAGTTGTTACTGTCGGAACAATTGCCAATTGCTTGCCCACAGGTGAGTACCATTCGAAAGAAAAATCTTTTCGATATAAAATTTGTTATGCATCAGCCGGGTATTGAACCACGACCTACAGATCAGAAGGCGAACACACTAACCACTGAGCTACGGCACCCATACATACATACATACATACCATATATCGCTTTGTATTACTGCTAATAAATTTTGAGCTTATTTCACTTTTAAGTTATAACGAGATGGAATAAATGCTGAGAGAGAGGGAAAAAGCTTAATTTTCGTTTGCTTATTTCTCGTCATTATGTTAGATTTGTAATAATTTATTTTTTCGCAATACTGGTAATCATTTAACGTGGCCTTTTGCCATATAGCAATCGCTATAGAAACATTCAAATACATAGTTGTACAAGGACATAATATTGGCATCACTGATGTTGGATGCCAAGGCCACCCACACAAATGATCGCTTGTGGCACAAGTTCAATTGGTAGAAATTTGTATTTATAAATGAAATTGTCTGTTTGAGAGATATAAAAATAGAAGCTGGATATACTGAAAAACATTTTCATTTTTTTTATTTGCATATAATTTTTCTTTTCAAATGCTTCGCATTTTATTTGCATCATGTCTTTTGTAAAAACACGCCTCTTCTCAACACACACACACACACACACTCGCATACATACACAATGATATTATTTCGGGCAAATGTAAACGCCCTGTAATTTGTACATAATGTCGAAAAAATAAAAATAAAATAAGATAGAAGTGTAATAGAATTGATATTCTGTGGAAATCGCATCCAAAACGGAATCTCATTTTCATTCTTGGCTTTGATTACGAACACATGCATATATATTCTTGTATGGAATTAAAGCGGTATGCATAAATTAAAGATAACATTTTATACATTCTATTAGATAAAGTAATACTACGATTGGAAAGGAGAAAAAGTGATTGTTAACTTAAAGTATTTGTTTGCCAGTAAAAAATTGAATTTGCAATAAAATTTTATTAAACACATAATGCCACATTTTTTACTGCGAAATGATGTACACTTTATAGTTTTATTATCGTATGGAAATCCATATCTTCTGAATTATAACTCTTACTCCCGGCCCTTTTGCATCCATTCCATCAAACTTTCATCAACTTGGAATTTATATAAAGGGTTATCCATTTCGCGTTTTCAAAAATATAGGGCTAGAATTCGACATCTGTCAAACTGAGTTGTTAAAACAATTTCTTTCTTTTTCAGTTCAAAGTCTGACATTTGCGAAAATGTAAAAAACTACTACAAAAATGGTGATTCTGTCACAGCCACATATCGTGCTTTAAGAGGAGATTATGGTTTACATAATCGTCCAACTACGCAAGCAATTGGCAAAATTGTGAAGAAATATGAAGAGACTGGATCGGTTACAGATATTGTAAGGCCTGTGCATCATCGTTTCGCTCGTACCACCGAAAATATCGCTGCTGTAAGTGAAAGTGTTGCCGAAGACCCGAATGTGTCGATTCCTCGTCGTTCTCAGGAATTAGGACTGTCTTACGGCACATTATGGCGTATTTTGCATTTGGATCTACACCTACATCCATATAAAATCCAGCTCACACAACAACTGAAACCAGTTGACAATTCACAACGTCGTAGATACGTCGAATGGGTGCTTGAACAACAGGCGGTGGACGGCGATTTTTCGAACAAAATTTTCTTCAGCGACGAAGCACATTTCTCACTCGGTGGGTATGTTAACAAACAAAATTGTCGTATTTGGGGTTCTGAGAATCCTCAAGTTATTGAAGAGAGGCCACTACATCCACAAAAAGTCACTGCTTGGTGCGCTCTTTGGTCCGGAGGTGTGATTGGACTTTACTTCTTCGAAAACGACGATGGAACGACTGTCACGTTCGGAGCGTTATGGTCATATGATAACCGATTTTTTTTGCCTGCTATTGAAGAATACGACTTAGAGAATATGTGGTTTCAACAAGACGGTGCCACATGCCACACAACTCGAGCGAATATGGCTTTATTGCAAGAGAAATTTTCTGGCCGCGTAATTTCTCGTCGTGGCGATATCAAGTGGCCACCAAGATCATGCGATTTGACACCGCTTGACTTTTTTTGTGGGGCTACGCGAAAGACCGTGTTTATGCAGATAAACCTTTAACTCTTGAGCACCTAAAAACCAACATTCGTCACGTTATGGCTGAGATACCGCCCAATATGTGTCAAAAAGTGGTCGAAAATTACCTCAAAAGAATCGATGCTTGCAACAATTCGCGTGGTGGTCATTTAAATGATGTAGTATTTCACACATATTGTCAACGTTCAAACTTTATAATAAAAAAGAAATATCATGATAAAAATATTTTATATGTGTTTTATTTACATTTACTTTTGAAACCGCAAAATGGATAACCCTTTACATTGGAAAATACTCATACAATGATGGATATGCCATGCTTATGTAAATGAGAAATTTCGAATTTATGTATCTATATGGGTATGTGTGTAAACGTTCTATATTTTTAAAAATGCAATTGCACAATGCAATGCCTTTGTGATGATATTTTGATGTTTTTGTTGAGTTATTGCTATGCAATTTTGACCTCAAGGTCGCACAGTAACCAAATCTCTTTCCTTTGTTATTTTTATTGTGGTCCTATAACATGTTCTTTCTGTAAATATCCTGTACTCTTATATACTTTTGGATATAACATGTTAAGACATTTGATGATGGAAAATCAAATATTTTTATTTGCAATATGCAAATTGCAAATTTGTATTGTTATACCATACATAATGCAATATGCAAGGTATCTTCATTTCGGTCAGATGTTTGTGTCCACTTAAAGGAATCTCTCTCCGAAGATATAGACATAGATATATATTCGTGATCAGCGTCGCTTAAATTTTCGATTTAACGATGTCCGTCCGTCCGTCCGTCCGTCCGTCCGTCCGTCCGTCTGTCTGTCACCTGGCTGGTTCGCACGATAACTTGGGTAAATATTGAGCTATTTCGACGAAATTTGGCACAAGTAATTTATGATCCAAGGGTACGGAGGGGATTGATATTGGGCATGATCGGTCAATAGCCACGCCCACACCAAGCATTCAAAGAATTTTCAAAATCTTTAACTTGCTATAACTCACATAATATACCACTTGGGACAACAATTTTTGGCACATATAGTTATATTCTAATACTATATAACATCGCCAAAAGTGGGTGAGCCACGCCTACTTTTTAGAGTAGCTCTCATACAAAGTGCCTGTACTTCTTTTAAATTGAAACAGCTGTAACTTCTACAATCTTGTGTCCAGAATAACCATAATTGACATTTATATTAACATGCCAGTCGGAAATAATACGGCATAAAATCGGTGTACCACGCCCACTCCTTCTTGGGTCTCCCATACAAAGTTGCGGAAATTAAAAAAAATGTTATAACTTGCAAACTATTCAGCGTAGAATAACGAGATTTAAGGTGTGGATTAGTATTGTACGAGCAACTAGGCTCACAGGAAATGGGTGCACCACGCCCACTGTTTATCGTAGCAGCCACGCCTACTCCTTCTTGAGTCTCCCATACAAAGTTGCGGAAATTAAAAAAAATGAAGCGCCATAACTTGCAAACTATTCAGCGTAGAATAACTAGATTTAAGGTGTATTAGTATTGTAAGAGCAAATATACTCACGCTACGCCCATTGTTTATAGTGGCTCCCATACAGAATGACTGAATTTCTTTTAAATTGAGTTGCGAAAATTTTAAAAAATTTAAACCACTATAACTTACGAACTATTCAACGTAGGACAAACAAATTTAAGGTCTGGATTAATATGGAAAAAATAATTGGATTTACAAGAAAGAGGTAAGCCACGCCAACTTTTTATATAGCTCCCATACTAAGTCTCGGAATCATCTTAAAAACCTCCTTTAAATTATCCCTTTTAGAACTCTCATAACATACAAAGTACTTCGTCAAAATCAACCATATTTCGGGTGTAAATTAGTAGCATATGCAAAAATTGTTTCTCGAAAAGTGGAAATGAAAGAAAAAGATGGATATTCGAGTAAACTTTATATATATATATATCTACATATGCAGGGTATAATTTGGTCGGCCCTAGCCGACTCTAAGGAGATTTTTATTGTTACATGTCTACTGCAACAGCGAAACCGTAAAAGCATGAGTATGCAACCGTGTACATGTATACATATATAGGTGTACATGTATATGGAAATGTATATAGGGCGTTTTTATGTATTGTCATCCTATATCAACAACACAATTACAATGTAGATGTACGAACATTACGTTGGGTCACTTTTAATACAAAACAAAACTTTCAAATCACAAAATCATGACTAAGATCATCTCATCTCATTATTAACATTTTATTTGGATCACTCTAAATGGAGCCTGGATGGATGGATCTGAACAAATTAGTTTTACCTAAGGTGTAGGAGGTAAATATATTTTACTGGAAATTTTTGCGAATTATTTAATGGAGGTCCGTCGTATACTGCACCACTTTTCGGGGAGATTCCTTGGCAATTTAAGTATTATTTGTCGATTTCCCCTAAGGTATGGCAGTGGAAATAAGTATGATATAGAAAAACGTATATACTCTTGGTCAGCATCGGCTAAATAGTTGATTTAAAGACGCCCGTTTGTCCGTCTTCTTTTTGTCACATTGCTGAATCGCACTATAACTTGAGCGAATGTTCAAACATTTCAACAAAATTTTGCAGAACATATGCTCCAAAAGTACAAGAGCTCAACTGCCATGCCCACACGGAACAATAAAAGCATACAAACAAGAAATTTAAAAAAATTGAACACGTTGTAAATCACTCAATATTGAATTTAGGACAACAGTATTTGGCATGTAAATGGATATTATGATTCAGAATAATTCTGCAATCGTTATTGTTTATTGTAGCTCTAGTATAAAGTCAAGAAATTTAAATATTTAACTTTAGACAGCTATAACTTCGGCAGTCTTTCGTTTACGGCAACAACTTTACACTTCAAGATTAATATTGCAGTCAGTAAATTTTTCCCAAGAAATTAGGAACCACGGCTGTTTCTTAGTGTATCTCTATTAAAAACTGGCGGAACATTGTAAAATTTTAAGCTACCAAAACTTTGACAGTCATTCGTTTACAGTAACCATGATAAGCTCGAATATTAAGATTATAGTGGGCAATGTTCTCCCTAGGAATCAGGTAAAAAAATATTAAACCACCATTTTTCGGACATACATATGGGAAAATCCGAGCCATGTCTTATATTTAATGCAGATGCCATATAAAGTCGCAGGACAACAATATTCGAGGCATAAATTAGCTCTATAGGGAGAAATATAGCATAAAATGATGGAGCCATGCTCAACAAAAAGCAATAATTTACGAATTCTTTTGCCTACGACAACCATATTTGAGACTTGAGTAAGTATTATAGAGAAAAATAATTTTGCAAATAATATGCGAACCACACCCACTATTTAATGTAACTCTCATATAGAGTCGTGAAATATTGTGACCTTTGAACTGCAATAGCTTATGTGGTACTTATATGGTGATCCGTAAGTTAATTTTGAAACAAAAAGGATTTTTTTAAATGGCCGAGACGTAGACTATTTAATGTAGTTTCAATTATATCGTTATATAATTCTTAAAAATGTACAGCATCGTCCGGCTAAAAGACCATTTTCTTATAATTCAGTAGCTACTTTACTAATTTTTTTATTAAAAATTAAGTAAAATTTAAATTTGAAGAAGAAAAAGAAAAAACGAAAAACTACCATAGTCTCTGACTTTTGCTCTCATGTAAACATTTTCGTCTGAACAATATGAATATAGCAATAAATTTCGCGCGAATAACAACATGTCAACAACAATGTTTTTATTGATACAAAAATATTCAGCAACAATTACATTCAAAAGAATAATGTAAAGGAAAAATTTATTCATTTCAAACACCCACATTTCGTTTTCGGTATTATTTACATTTATTTAAAAAAGTCGGAGAGAGAAAGGGAACAGAAAAACTGTTATAATGAAATTCCTTTCATCACCCACCTTTATTGTCGACGAGCAATGAGTAGTAACTACGAGTATGTTGTGTATGCATTGGGAAGGTATTTGTTGTGTTGGAATGTGTACATATAGTAAGAAAAAAGATATACCGACAGACAGACGTGGAGACAATATTGTCAGCATTTCTCTGTTTCAGTTTTGTCGAAAAATAAAACTTCCTTCCTTCATATCAAACCATAGTGGTAGTATTGTCAGTTATAAATGAATGAATGCAGTAGATCTATGTACATCTTTGTATGAGCGTGTTTACGCATTTATATACAAGACTGTATATGTATGTGTTAACAAAATCAGATATGTGTGTATGAGTGAATATGCTTGCATACACAATTATTTGAACGCGTGAAATCATTTAAAACATTATTGCCTTCACTCCTGCATACTCCTATATATGCTGTGTGCGTGTTGCTCGTTTCACAGCAGGCGGTATTAGGTACATATGTGTTTATGTACTAGTGAATGTGTACATGTGTGTGTCGAATAAAATGAAAATGTCTTCTTTTATTTTATTATCGGCTGTTGATTGTATTGTTAGCACGTGCAACAATACATACATACTTGCACACATACCAATATAGTTAGGCATATAAGCTCGTATATAAGTGTGAATATGTATACATTCTATATGGTGAGTATCAATGGCGGATGTTATTATCAACACCATCGTTTTCAATTCATTTAACGCAATATTTTATGTCATTTTCGTTCCATTTCGGTTCCTTTCAGCATGTTTCTGTGTTGGGCCTTTTGGAGTATGCTCGGTATCGTATATAGAATTTCTTTTGTGGGGAGGCTATGTGGGGTGGACTATGCCTGACTGCCCACCATGGTGTGGAAACAAGTGTTTATTGTATTGTATAAATAATCGTTTATAAAACATTTTAAATGTTCTTTTTTGTTATGTTCGACGTGCCATGCCTCGGATACTACAATACATATTTATGTATATCATACAAACGCTTGTACATATATTATTAAAAATCATATGCAAAATGTACTCGTATATATGTAAAATCATATATAATAATCTTAAATTATAAGTAAATATATTACAAAATTTTTTATTTAGCATGAGTTTGTTTAATCTGTAACTTTTTGTTAAAATTATGAGTAGTTTATTTATTTCAAATGATAATTGTTATTACTTCTTTTCAGTGTGTAAATTATATTGTAAGACTTATAAAGTCTCAAACATTTGTATATCGTGTTTATATGTGCTGATGAGAAGTGGTCTTAATATATGTATATGCTATGCGCATATATGAGGGGTTTTTAGAAAAAAGGTAAAAATTTTATGCTTAGTCGCGCATAGGCCATAGGGATGGGCACATTTTCGACTCGTAAAACAGTCAAAGAGCCAGCGAGTGCTAGGTAAAAGGTTAATCTGTTCTCAGGGGTAAGGGAAGTAAGAAATACGTTAAAGGCATAACACATTCCTTCTTCCATGATCTTCATCGCACAAGACTTGCGGAAACACTAATAGCCTAGACAGACGGCAGCCTAATTCCGGATTACCGGACGGCAGTATTGCGGATTAACTAAACGGCAGATTGCTGTTTTATTAGGTCGACAGCTGGATTTATTTGTTCGCCAAGACTTTTCATGTTGAAAACTGTTAACAATTGTTGAAAGTTTTTTGTTAGCGAACACACCTAATATTTTGTAAAATGGATGGAGAAAAATTCACAATAGACAATTTTCAGCAGTGTTGCCATCGCAAATTGCCCTAATCCTCTTTTATTTTGAGAATTAACTCATAGAGTTTATGCGGATTAGCTGCAGTTAATGCCCGAGTTAATTCGAATTAACTCGGTAATCCGGAATTAGGCTGCCGTCTAGGCTATAAGGATCAGAAAAGAAACACACCATATCTCAAGCAAGAACAATAATTCTCAAACAGTGTTGCAGTAATATGGAAAGATAGTAATACAATTTTTCTTTTTCTGAAAACCTGCCTCCTTTCCTAAACACCATAATAGCGGATTTTGTCAGGTTTACTTCCATATTCCAAGTATCGCAATATTTTTCCAGATTATTTATCATGGTTTGTAGTTTGGCAATGTCATCTGATAGTATTACTATGTCGTCTGCGTATAATAGTATTCGGCGTCTGCGTATAATTTTCGGCAGAAATTATTGAAAACTTACTAAGCGTAGTAACTGCTATCAATGTTGCACATATTTTGTTTGCACTTATTTATACTACATGTAAATCGGACTTTTCTTGCAAACTATAAAATTTTTATGTTTATTTAAATGTGTTTTATATTGTAAAAGTAGTAGTAGTAGGAGAAATAGTAGTAGAAATAAGTATTATTGCAAATTTTTTATACAATCATTTGATAACGAAACTCTTGCCTCAGAGTTGCCGCATCTCAAATATTTTATTTTATACGGACATAATATCACAATTATTAAAAGCAGTCATATTCATTTCAGTTCAAATAAAGTTTTATATTATTTCAGCAATGATGAATTTCAAATATTTTATGATTATTATATATGGAATTATATACATACATATGCGTGAATATATAAACAAATATACATAATATATAGAAATATATATAAGATATATATACTTGAATGTATATACGCAGTAGGTAAACAAGTATAATTTCTTAGATATCAAAAATCAGTACTTTCAAAAACTTATTTAGGGCCATTGCATGTAAAAAATTTGCATTGAATTGAGCGAAAATGTCAAAATTATCTTCTCATTAAGGAATTAAATGAAAAATTTTGCAAGATCTTTATTACTGTAACGATTCAGCAAAACATATTGCAAAATTTTGTAACAAATGGAATAAATGACTGCAACTCATAAGAACGATGGCAGCTCTACTACATAGCTTGATAACGGTTCAAACAAGCTATGTTCAGACAAGACAGGTGTACAAAAAAATTTTAGTATGTATTCCGTACGGTAAAATTCTTATTTAACATTTTTTAAAATTTGCATCGTTTGTAACATATTGTAACAATGCCGTCTGAGTGTGAAACAAGTGGAAACGTTCTGAAAAGAAAGTCGGGAATTTTCAATTGTGAGTGGAGTGTTAAATATTTGTGTCAGCATAGTGGAAGTGATTCTCAGTGTCTACTTTGCAAAATACATATACTTTGTAAAGCTTTCAATAGAATTTCGGATATAAATGCAAATGCTATAGAGCCAAATATAGACTTTATTATTAGCAATAAACAAAGTAAAATGAATAAAAACGATTTGTAAAATCATAGAGTATAGTTTTTAAATTAACGTTTATATTTAATATTCTGAGAACATTAGTGAAGTATAAATGTAAATTAATTTACCACATTGTTTGTATATTATCCACTGTGTAGCCACACATGTATATGGCCTCATGCTCTCTCAATCTCATTCTCACGTTTGTGTTGGTATTGTAAAATGGAGTATGAGAAATTGTAATGCGCTCTTCGTCTGTTCTTCGCCCGTCATGCTAGCTCTTGGTTGCTTCCCTCACTCAATTGCTCGTACGTGCAAAAAGCTGCTGGGAGCTACTGTGCCCACTAATCTATATGGTACGAAGTCTTTGAGTTTCGCTACTATTTTCTTGAAATCTAGAATGATCATGCACTAAGGCTTATACGAGGAATTTCTTGGAGTAACTATATAAACTTACTTCTACCCACGTAAGAAATGTTCTTTTTAATATGGTTATGTACCTCATAAGCAGTTAGTCATAAAGATAATGGAATTAATGTGTATACCCACATATAGCAAATTTCGTAATTTGTTATTATAATGCAGATTTACATAACCTTCACATTTCTTATAATATCATTTTGTTAATTTTCAATCTAAAATCTTTCTTGTAGTTTGATATGAATATGTGCATATGCATATCCATATGAGCATGAGGTTTGCATAGTGAAATTATTAATGGTATACTAGTATATTTGTAAACGATATACAGTGGCTCACAGCTTATTTCGTACAGTGTATATATTTTTATGTAAATGGCTGTAACATCGAAACTAAAAAACTTATCGATAAGTTTTGAATGTAGATGTCTGTGTATGTGTTTAGTAAACCTAATAAGAAAACGGGGAACCCCAAAAATTGTTCTTTTTGTCATGCAAGAGAGAAAAACGATTGATCAGCTGATTTTCAGCTCACATCTTATTTCGTACACAAACTTCAATGTAAGTAAGTTTCATTCTGCCGCGCAGTTACAAAGTTTTTTTGAATTGTATGAGTTTTTGGACCTTTTTAACTATTATAACAATTTTTATTATTATTATTTTAAATAGTTAAAGTGCTGTAAATTAAACATTTATCGTTATGGGTCGTCGTACAACGATGGAACAGCGTAAACTGGTAATTAACCATTTTAGGAAAGGTCAGAGTGTGCGAAAAATTGCTGAAATGACAAATTTAAGTGCCTCAACTGTCCAATACATCATTCAACGCTTCATTCGCGAAAATCGGTTGGAGAACAAGGGCAGAGAAGCACCTAATAAGATTTTCAACGCATCAGACGAGCGTTATATTGTACGAAAAATTAAGAAAAATCCAAAGTTATCCACTCCGAAGTTGGCTGCAGAGGTTCAGCGTGAAATAGGAAAATCATCCAGTGCTGAAACTGTCCGACGTGTGCTGCGCAATCATGACTTGAACGGTCGAGTAGCCCGAAAGAAACCATTCATTTCAAAAATGAATATACAACGCCGACTTGACTTCGCCAAAGAGCATATTATTAATACTCCTGCGTTCTGGAATACCGTTATTTTCGCGGATGAGTCTAAGTTTAATATTTTTGGCTCGGACGGAATGTCATATGTTTGGCGTAAAGCTAATACCGAGCTAAACAAGGAGAACCTTAAGCCCACAGTGAAGCATGGTGGCGGTAGCGTGATGGTTTGGGCCTGTATGTCAGCAGCCGGAGTAGGTGAATTGGTTTTTATTGAGGGAACAATGGACAAAATGAAGTACCTCGAGATTCTGAAAAACAATTTACTTCAAAGTGCAGACAAACTGGGTTTGCGGGAAGAATTTCGGTATTACCAAGATAATGACCCAAAACATAAATCTGGGATTGTGCAATCTTGGCTTATTTGAACTGCTCACACTTGATGTCTCCACCACCACAGTCACCTGACATGAATGTGATTGAAAATCTTTAGTCTATTTTGGACAATAAAATAAGAACACACAAGATTTCTAATAAGCAAGACCTAAAGAAGGTACTGATGGAGGAATGGAAAAAAATCACACCAGACATCACTCAAAAATTGGTGGATTCAATGCCAAGTAGACTCCAGGCTGTCATTAACGCTAAGGGATGTCATACTAAATATTAAAATCAACTTACTTTGTTTTTAGTTTGAACTTAAAGAGACTGTACGAAATAAGCTGTGACATGAATTTTCCTATTTTATTCTTATTTTATTTTTTTATAGTGTCAAACACTAAAATTTTGAAAAAGTAAATTTTGGAAAATAAAAAACAAACCTTCCTTTCAAAAATGGCATTTATATTTTGTTCAAATTTTTGCTATATTAGGAATTACGACTGCAGCAATTTTTAAACTGTCACTGTACGAAATAAGCTGGGAGCCACTGTACTTTCAAGAGGAAAATACTATACTTATGATATGCATAATACTTATGCACTGTAAGATGCTATACACTATACATTCTATTTTATTGAATAATCATCAAGTTACAACTTTTGTGTTTTTTTAATATTCGCATAATTTTTGTTGGTTTTCTTATTTATTCCTTGTGCTTTTATTTGCTCGTCTGACTTATTTTCCCAACTCATTGCATGTGTGGGTGAAATAATGTTGTAATTTGATACTAAATAAATCGTATACATATGGTATGATAGTCATTGGGTGGGGAAAACATGTCAAGACTTTTAAACATAATGTTGGTAAAATAATACACTTGCAACCATTGAAATACTTTCGTGCCCTGCCTGGTATACACAGAATTGATCATAGTTTATATAACGTTACTATGTATATATATACTCATACTAACGTTAATGCTTGTATATAATAAAAATATATATTAGGTCGACATACTAAAGGGTTATCCATTTCGCGGTTTCAAAAGCATAGGGCTAGAATTCGACATCTGTCAAACTGAGTTGTTAAAACAATTTCTTTCTTTTTCAGTTCAAAGTCTGACATTTGCGAAAATGGATAGTTTAACTATCGCACAACGCATTATAAATTACAAAAACCTACTACAAAAATGGTGATTCTGCCACAGCCACATATCGTGCTTTAAGAGGAGATTATGGTTTACATAATCGTCCAACTACGCAAGCAATTGGCAAAATTGTGAAGAAATATGAAGAGACTGGATCGGTTACAGATATTGTAAGGCCTGTGCATCATCGTTTCGCTCGTACCACCGAAAATATCGCTGCTGTAAGTGAAAGTGTTGCCGAAGACCCGAATGTGTCGATTCCTCGTCGTTCTCAGGAATTAGGACTGTCTTACGGCACATTATGGCGTATTTTGCATTTAGATCTACACCTACATCCATATAAAATCCAGCTCACACAACAACTGGAGCCAGCTGACCATTCACAACGTCGTAGATACGTCGAATGGGTGCTTGAACAACAGGCGGTGGACGGCGATTTTTCGAACAAAATTTTCTTCAGCGACGAAGCACATTTCTCACTCGGTGGGTATGTTAACAAACAAAATTGTCATATTTGGGGTTCTGAGAATCCTCAAGTAATTGAAGAGAGGCCACTACATCCACAAAAAGTCACTGCTTGGTGCGCTCTTTGGTCCGGAGGTGTGATTGGACCTTACTTCTTCGAAAACGACGATGGAACGACTGTCACCGTCAATTCGGAGCGTTATGGTATTATGATAACCGACTTTTTTTTGCCTGCTGTTGAAGAATACGACTTAGAGAATATGTGGTTTCAACAAGACGGTGCCACATGCCACACAACTCGAGCGAATATGGCTTTATTGCAAGAGAAATTTTCTGGCCGCGTAATTTCTCGTCGTGGCGATATCAAGTGGCCACCAAGATCATGCGATTTGACACCGCTTGACTTTTTTTTGTGGGGCTACGCGAAAGACCGTGTTTATGCAGATAAACCTTTAACTCTTGAGCACCTAAAAACCAACATTCGTCACGTTATGGCTGAGGTACCGCCCAATATGTGTCAAAAAGTGGTCGAAAATTACCTCAAAAGAATCGATGCTTGCAACAATTCGCGTGGTGGTCATTTAAATGATGTAGTATTTCACACATAATGTCAACGTTCAAACTTTATAATAAAAAAGAAATATCATGATAAAAAATATTTTATATGTGTTTTATTTACATTTACTTTTGAAACCGCAAAATGGATAACCCTTTACAATAATATATGTATGAATGTGCATTAGAGGTAGTCCTTACCTGGCGGTAAATTAACAAAATATCAAAATTTCGTTCATGAATATTAATTTTAAGAAATGCATTTTTGAACTCAAAATTTACAAATTCTGAACATTTTCATATTTAGGTTTTACCATATGAAAATAATAATTTTGTTTAACTTTATAGGCGTTTTAGAGGAGTTAATGAATTTTAGCATGTTGATTGCATTAACTGCTGACTGTTCTAGTTGAAAATAACATGTTTTGTACTAAGGACTACCGACGTATTGTAGTATTCTAGTATTGTAGTATTGTAGGTATGGGCTTAATTGCCGATTTCAGGTATTTTGACGTTCATAAAGCGAGAGTATGATTGGATAAATTGTTGAAGAAAAAAAAAAAGGGGGTTTTTCATATATTTCACTCATATTGGGAAGCTTTTCTATATTTTGTGAGAAATATAATATAATAATTTACTATTATTGGTCTATAAGATGGTTTTTGGTTAATTTCTGAAGTAGGAGCGCTTTTAGAGTTGAAGATAGAATGCAAGTAAATTTGCTATTAATATTGTGGAGGAAAAATAAATGGAGATTGGTGATATGTATATTTCATTACTCTTTAGTGTCTATTACAAACAACTGTGGGGATATTATATTTCACAGCTATAGATGCAATTCTAGATGAAATTTAACTTATTATTGCTCTCGTGGGAAATAATACAGGATATGATTCAAATTTAATGTTTCATGTTTATCTACTCCGTTTAAAAATTATAACCACCTTAATAGATTTCATAATTAAATTTATAATGCAGAATCCATATGACCTCATTCACAAAGAGGTAACACAAGCCTAATACCTTTTCAGTCCAGTCCAGTAGATTTCTCTAGTTATATCTGCGTTAAAAATGTTCCAATTGAGTTTTCTTCACTTTAAATGCAGCAAATCGCTAACACATTTTCTTGATATTAAGCAAAATTAAGAATATTTGTTAGAAAAATACGAATTTGAAGGTTTTTAACCCATTTAGCAACCGTTCGAGGAAATATAGGACAAAATGTTTCCTCTAGCTCTTTCTTCTGAAGTACTTAGCGTCAACTTTTCTTTGATCAAACGGCAAATCTTACTAAATGTAAATGCCACTTATGCTAACAGATTTAATAGACTTTTTGATATACCATTCACGGACAAACATACATTTAATTTATTAAATGGTCTCAATTGAAGCAATTTTGAAAGAAAAATAAAAATAGTATAATGAGTTTTATTATTATGGTATAATAAAATAAAAATACACTGATAAATAAAACTATAATAATAGCATTGAGAAGAACAAAAAAAAAAAACGGTGGTTATGCAATGTATATAAATACGTATAAGCGTTTATTCATTCATATATTTGATATATGCAGTATGCATTGCCACACAATACGAGTAATTCATAGGTATATGTGTATCTGCAGATAGGTACAATAGTATATGTAGTACACGCTTCCTTGGCATAAAAACAATTCATTGAAACGGAAAACTATTATTGAGAATTGCAAGCATTTGCTTAAGGAGATGGGAAGTGATGTGATACTTCAGGCCAGTAAATATTTGCGGAGCTTGCAATACTCATCCACATATTCACAAGTAAGCATTTGCATACATACACATTATACATAACTTTCGTACTAGTACAATATAAATGCATATTAGAATAAAACAGGAAAATACATTCATATGTGTGTATGTACTTAAACAATAAGGAGGAGGTGTGCCATTTTCCAACACACACAACACATAAATACAATACATTAGCATCAGTTGTTATTGCTACATATATGCTACGAACTACATTTGTTCGCATATTTATCCTATGCGGCAAATACATTCCTATGTTGAATATTAAATTTATGCAACAATATGTAGATGCGTGTGTCATTTTCCGCAAAGACTGAAACAACAACAAACAGCTACAATACCATGAACGATAGCACTGCATCCTATGTTGTATTATACTCATATGGTACATATGACTGACGGTATGAAAAATAGTGGCATTTTTAACGTGACAGTTGACACATAAAAGTGTTTGAGTATCCGTTTGCTTTTCTACCAATGTTCGTTGTGATTGTACATATATACTCCAGCATAAGTAGTCGTAGCTTTTAGCTGCAGTAGTAGTTGTAGTAATAGTTGCAGTAGTAATTGAAGGCAACACACTTGAAATACATTTAGGAATGTAAGGCCTTGCATATGTATATAGGTATATAGGTATGTATAGAGTACACATATAAAACATATATATATGTATATATATATATATATATATATATACAGAACAAATTAATAAAAAAAAAAAAACCAGAAGTAACCAAATAAACAAACAGAAAGTAACACACACTCATATTCTACATATGTGATACTGGTAGCACATAAATGTTTAAATGCTTTCATTCGATAAACTACGTATTCGAGTATATACTTGTCTAAAAGCACTTTTAGATATAATTTGAGATTTTTTTGGTACAACGTCGAACATTTTTGTGGCTGTAGAACTGTGGATTGTGTATGTAGAACCACAAGAAGTAAAGGGAAATGGCCAAATTCAAAAGACTAAAACACACAACGAATATATACATGTAACCAAAGCCAAAAAGAACAGAATATTTCTTCTCGATGGCATCGTCAATATATTATACAATGTGTTGGTAAGGTTGGGAATAAATTTGAAGAAGTGCCTATAGGATATCCATTTTATTGTGTTTTAATTATTATATTTGGATTTTACCACAAATCAGGATTGAAATTGAAGTGATTGATGTATTTGACAGAAAAATGAGCAGTTTGATTTTCAAAAAATTTTTTCCTAATTAATTAAATGAAATTAAACAATTTATTAATTAAATAAAATTGAATGAATAAAAAAAAACATTTTTATTTTGTTCATTTTCATATTTCGGTATGTAATTTTATTTATATATTTTTTAATTTTATTGTTTATTTTATTTATTATTTTAATTTTAATTTAATTTAATTTTTTATTTTAATGTATTTTCAGAGCTTGAAGGCAGGAGTTGTAGTGGAACGGACTTAGTTAATTTTTTTTATAATTGTATTCAAATAACAATTGTATTAGGACTATTTCGACCTTAATAATTGGATAATTTTTGGTGAAGTATAATTTTATTCCTTGCACTGATATAAGTAAATAAGTACACTGCTTCCTTTATTCTAATATCAATTCATTTTTATCATTTCGTTTAATGTTTTATCATTTTTGCGAAATTTTCTTCAATAAACTTAATCTTTAAGACGACTTCACATCTTGGTTTTCTTTTTTCGTTTGTATTTCTATTAATTTATTAAGACTTTAAGATAAGTTTAAGATAATTCCGGGTCTTTGCATGGGATCTATATAAAAAGTATGCGTGGTTTGCCTCTTTCTTGCAAATCTAATTATATGTGCAATTATAGTCCATATCTTAGATTTGGTTATTCTACGCTGAATAGTTCGTAAGTTAGAGCGGTTTAAATATTTGTAATTTTCGCAACTTTGTATGGTAGCCCTATTAAGAAGTGGGCGTGCCATGCTACTACAATGCCACAATATTTCCGGCAACGATATTAATTTAAGTGTCAATATGGTTGGTCTAGAGAGAAAAAAACTGCCGAAGTTAGAGCGGTTTAGATTTGAAAGAAATTTATTTATTTTGTAAGGGAGCTACCATAAATAGTAGCTTTTTGCTTCTGATTCTTTTTGCTAATCTGATTACCCTCATAATACAAATGCACAACTTAAATATGGTGGTCCTACGATGAAGAGTTCATAAGTTAGCGGTTTTACATTTTTTTAAATTTCCGCATCTTTGTATGGGAGCACTATGGGAGAAGTGGGTGTGGCACGCTGATTTTTGGCAAGATTATTTTCGACTACTATATTAATATAAGTGTCAGTTATGATATTCTAGACAGAAGATTGTAGAACTTATAGCTGTTTCAATTTAAAAGAAGTACAGAAACATTGTATGGGGGCTACTATAAAAAGTAGGCATGACTCGCCTATTTCTGGTAGGGTTATGTAGCAGTATAATGTAACGCTGTGTGCCAAAGATTGTTGTTCCCGATGGTATATTAAGTGAGTTATAGCAATTTAAATATTTTGAAGATTCCGAAGTTAGTCGCTTTGAATGCTTGGTGTGAGCGTAGATATTAACCGATCATGCCAAATATCAATCCCTTTCGTACTCTTGGATCATAGGTTACTTATGCCAAATTTCGTCAAAATAGCTTAATATTTGCTCAAGTTATCGTGCGAACCAATCAGGTGACAGACTGACAGACGAACGGACGGACGGACGGACGGACATCGTTAAATCGAAAATTTAAGCTACGCTGATCGCGAATATATATAATTTTCTATTTCAACGGAGATTTCTTCAAGTGGTTACACACATCTGACCGAAATGAATATACCTTGCATATTACATTTTGCAGGGTATAAAGAGGTCGAACGAACAAATTATAAGTTCTTGATGAGAGCATAAAATATTCTTTTAACGTTTTCTTTGTCCACATTTTCATTCATTTATTCATCGAGTTTCATTCATTTTCGTTTCTTATAAATTTTTCGTATCATCTTTGTTGTATTGTTTGTCTTTTGTTGCATCATATTGTTCTACACACTCATATATTTACGAGTACGTATATACGCGTATGTGTTTTTAGTTGGTCGTCATCATTCTCATTGTTGTCGTCATCGTTACTGTAGTTACTGCTCATTTTATGTATTACGCAGAATATATTATTATTATTACTTCATATATATTTAACTCTATATATTATTTCAGTAAATACATAAATATATATGTATAAATTTGTATATATACAAAGATATTTCTGTATGTAGTCGTATCAAGAAACAACCATATACGTTATTTCCTACAGTCAACGCCCTGATGCAAAAGTTTTCTCTCAAAACTAAAGTGGGTGTACATCATACGTACGGATGTATGTATCTAATGCATGCCTTGCATGCATATAAACATATTGTATATTCATATATATGTATGTATGAAGTTGTTTAACGTTTATACTATATAGTACTTTATGATAAAGAAATATAAAACTTTTCTTATATTTTTTTGTTCATTTGTTTTTGGAGCTTCATCTTCTTTTTTGTTGCTTATCTGGTATTTATTCTTGCTATAGTTTTCACAAGAACTTTTATTATACAAGTATGTATTCTTTCGTTATTTTTCGCTCTCGTATTTTCATTTCCGGTTTTTTTGTTATTGGTAGTGTGTGTGTGTGTGTGTGTGTGTGAATGCGAGTATTGTAAAATAGCATTAACAACCATTATTGCCACATACTCGTACATATTACAGGCACTTCATTTACTTGCTCTATTTTGTATGCTGTACGTACAAGAGAGTGGGTCTACACACGAACGAGTGCAAATTTGGAAATATTTTAAAAATGTGGTTGGAAATCGTTCCGTTGAGTTTGTGCCGAGAAAGCAAAGAGTTGCTTAACGAAATATGTATGCAAAAGGTGGATAAATGTATAAATCGATTAAATGTCATTAAAATATTGTATTCATATACTTTGTTTCCATATCCATGTGAGAACATGAATTATTATCGCACTTAAATTATGAATGCTTTTTTTTTTGCAATAGTAGAAGTTATTTGGTTGATTGTGTGAATTTTTTTTATTTAAAATCGATTTTAGTTTTTCAATATCTAGTATTTCACTTGTATTTTATTTTAAGGTTTAAGCTGAAATTTGTCTATAAAATTAATAAAAGTAGACTGAGTGCGGGTTGAATATAATTGACATTTTTATGTACTACTGTTATGTAAGGATAAGAGAAAGGAAAGGAATATTCCGCAATTGCTTTAGTAAAAAATCAAACTTATTAGTTAGATTGCTTATCATGAATTCATTTTTTATTTCTTTCATATGACTGTTTATAATAAAGCCTAACTGTCATACTTTTTTATAATTCTCATACTATTCTTTCTATTTTACCTCAATTGACCAATCAGAAAACAAAGCTAATTCAAATTGCAGATTTGCTGATCCATTCATTATGTCAATTCAATCAATCAATTTTCAATTTGAATCACGCTTATTACTTTTGGGTCAATTGAGTAAAATCCGTTACGAAAATATCTTTATTGGCCGGTTGGTATCGACTAGATTGCATATATATAGCAATTTATATTCTTATTAATAAAATTCAAATATCTCAAAGGGAATCTGATTTCCAATCCTTTTTCACAAGTTTATTTTTCAAAAAAATGCTCACACTTTTTTTGAATGACTTGTATCTCACTCCAACTTTGATGTTTTCTCGTTCGCTTTTTAATAGTAGACTGAAGTCGTTTTTGCTGTGGCAGTGTTCTATTATAATGTTTGATAACCCTTCTAGTATCATCTCGTTCAATTTGCATATCTTGTATATATCATCGTGTAAACAATAACACATTGTATACAACTTGCCTACTGTTCACTTTTGGCTTCTATAGCTGACCACACTCCAAATATTTTTCTTTACACTAAGAACGTTGAGATCGGGTTATTATGTAAGTATCTATCAAATTTAATGTCAAATAGACACACAACACTACATATTTTGGTAAGAAACATTCAAGAAATAAAAAAACATAAACAGAGCAGAAACTAGATCTAAGTAAATCTTAAAGTATATCACTTATAAAAAAATACGAATTGGTGTGATATCTTGCCAACTAATAAAGATTCATATTTGTTTCTTATTACACCCTGCATAATGCAATATGCAAGGTATATTCATTTCGGTCAGATGTTTGTAACCACTTGAAGGAATCCCCGGAGACATAGAAAATTATATATACAAGGTGGGACAATAATGTATTAAGACTCAAACCATATCTCAACAACCAAGCGCGCCATCTATGTGTGAGTACATGCGTTTTGAAGCTTTAACCTCCTCTACTAACTGTCAAAATTTCATGGCATTTGGTTGACATTCATTTTACAAAACACGTGTTCGTTTGATGTTGAAATTATAACATGGAGCAAAGAGCGGTCATTAAATTCCACAAAAAAAAATGGTAAAAGTGCATCAGAAACATTCGGAATGATGCAGCAAGCGTATGGCGATATTTATTTATCAAATGCTTTTATATGGCATAAACGGTTTGTGGATGGCAGAGAGTCGCTGGAAGATGAAATTAAAGAAGGAAGGCAATTTCAGTGCGGACGCCGGAAGCGATCCAGAAAGTTCGTGATTTTATTACAGAAGACCGCAATGCTTCAGTGAAAATTATGGAAGAGGCCTTAAACATCAACAGAGAAACTATCCGACTCATTCTACACGATGATTTGGGCAAAACAGAGGTCTGCGCGAGATTTGTGCCACACACATTGACCGAGGACCAAAAATTAATGAGAGTCAGTCATTCTAGAGACATGGTTGCAGCTGCAGAAAATCATCTAAACTTCCTGAAAATAATTGTTACGGGTGATGAAACATGGTGTTTCCAATACGATCCAGAAACCAAGCGTCAAAGTGCGGAATGGAAATCAAAAAGCTCAACACAAGCCAAAAAAACACGAAAAGTTCCATCAATAATCAAAACAATGCTCATCACATTCTTCGATAGCAAAGGAATTATCCACAAAGAATTTGTTCCAACTGGTCAAACAGCGTTCTGGACATCAAGCGTTTGATGTCCAGAATCCGTCGTGTTCGACCAGGATACCGCGATCCAAAAACTTGGTCTCTGTTTCACAAGAATGCACCGATTTACACAGCACTCATTGTTCGTCAATTTTTGGCTCGGAATCAGGTCTGCGTGTTGAATCACCCGCCGTATTCACCTGGTTTGAATCACTATTAAATCGATGTAACAAGTGTATTGAATCAGGAGGAGAACATTTCGAATAAATTCGTCATGATCGGTCAATAGCCACGTCCACATCAAGCATTCCCTTCCCTTCGTACTCTTGGATCATAGGTTACTTGTGCCAAATTTCGTCAAAATAGCTCAATATTTGCTCAAGTTATCGTGCTACCAGCCAGGTGACGGACAGACGGACGGACGGATAGACGGACGGACATAGTTAAATCGAAAATGTAAGCGACGCTGATTGCGAATATATGTACTTTTCTATATCTCCGGAGATTCCTTCAAGTGGTCACAAACATCTGACCGAAATGAATATACCTTGCATATTACATTATGCAGGGTATAAAAAACAACTAGTGGGTCCAGCCTGTATTTTTACCCTAGCTAGTATGCCGCTTATCTTGTAAATAGAAACTGGTTTTGTTTAAATTAAATTAAATTACTTTGCTTGCTAGATTTTTTCAATTTTACATTCATTGCAACATTTCTCTATTGTTGTATAATTCCACTTACAATTACTTAGATATTTTACACATGTGTACGAGTATGTACAATGCCTATGAAATGTTTAATCTACTATAATATGGTATACAATATTGTACTACATTTGAATAGAATTGACCAGGACAGCCGAGTACTTGAGCTTTTACAATTTTAACTTTGATGTTATTTTATTCAATTTCTTTTAATCTGGTTAGCTTATTTGTTTTTATTATATATACACATATCTATACACATATCTAGCCATTTGACCCTATAGATAATTGTGCATCCTTTCATTAATTACTTTTCTGTTCTCTTACTAGATGTATTATACTGTACTTTATATATATATTTCTATCACAAACTCAACATATGTACATTTATACGGGTACATTCAAGTGAAAATAAATACTTGATTATATGATGAGTACATGTTGTGCTTACTGCTTGCTTGTTTGTGTTGTGTTCTTTGATATTGAAGATGTTTGAAGTATGCCATTTTCTAGTAGTAGCATCCTTCTGTTTATACACACGAGTACATGTTGAGAAGCATTATAATAATACGAGTACAGTTAGAAAACGAATGACATGCTGTTGAAAATTATTTTAAATTTCATTTAATTCAAGATACCATCAACTGATATGTATGTATGTATGTATGAAAAGAGGGTTCATTGTTTTTTTGATATTTCATAATATACATAATCTATATGTATATAGGTACATATCTACATATGAAAGTCATATTTATATTCATATTAATGTATGTATGTCTACAAATATTGAAGATAAAGTCTTCGCTTTATGACTGTCTGTCATTGGTGCCATATTGTGGTTCATAAAATCCTTTTTTAATAAATCATAATTATTTCATCGCATTAGCAAACGAAAAAGAAAATAATAATAAATGGGCATGTAAACATGGCTGTTTTAACAAATCAATAAATCGTTTGATGAAATTTGTTATCGTTACTATTGTTCTTCTTCCTTGTTGTTGTTTGTTATTTGTTTTATATATTATATCATATAAACAATGCCGTATGAATAAGTAATAATACGATAACTTTTGCACATTTATATTTGCCATATAACTACATACAATACAATATGTCACCGACAGCCTGCTCAATACTAATACTAATTCTTTCACTATTTTGTGTTTCTTCTTAACCAAATATAGTCGATGTGCTTGGTTATCAATTTCATTCACATTTGTACAAATGTTTACTTTTAACATTGACATCGGCATCGGCATCGGCATTTGGACATTGACATTTGATTCGTTATTGTCGATTTCGTTAAGCCGATGTATTTACTTTTGACATAGAGAAATGCCAAATGATAGTCATAATTCAAATTGGCAATACTACAATACATATATACCAGATATCTGTATATAGTATAGGCATACGTATAGGATATATATATTTACTTACCATCATGTGAATCGTAGAGATAAATTATTTTACGCCATCCATAAAATTGTATTGTATCAATAATCGCCTGATGATAATCGGGACGCATACTTATTGCAAAATCGAGAAAACCTGATGATGGCGTCAGCACCTACAACAGCAAGAGCAGCATCAGCATCAAGTAAAGAATATAGATAGCATATCATAAAATAACAATGATGATGATGACAATGGCGAGAGAGGAAACGATGATGGCGATATCAACGGTAATGAGCATAATCATGATGATGATGATGTTGATGTTGATGTTGATGTCGATGCATACGCAATAATGTTGTTGACGCAAATAGGAGTACACAGAAAGTAAAAACATGCATATAATGTAGTAAAGTTGAGGTAAAAGTTATGGAAAATTATATATAAAATAATACCTTAATTTTGTGAGGTTAATATTGTATATGAATGCATGTAAGTGTATATAAAAACAATAAAAATACTAGTGAGAAAGATCTCAATGTCAGTATGTACATAGATTCATACGGCAGTATATGTCCGTTTGCATGTGACTTATGTTTTTACATCTCCTGCTGCAATTGTGAGCAAGTCAAATAAATATAGGCGCCTTATACACACAAACACATACGCATACGAAGGCCAGCTGGTTTTATGGTTATATGATTTATTATGATTGAAATAATAAAGGCCGCATGGGACGTTCTCTCTATTTTGGGAAAATTTTTATCCATATACATCAACTTCACTGTATGTAAGTCATAGCAAATGGTTGCTATATGCCATGATATATGTATATTAATAAGACAACAAGAATAACGCTAATGGCAACAACAAATAACCATTATAGTAGACAATTTCATATTATTTCATATTATACTTTGTATATTGTATAGGTATACCCGTATGAATGTTTTATTGTTGTAGGTAGTATTTTAAATTTGCTTCTTCTTGTTATTATTATTTACGTTGGACATTTATAAGTTGATTAAGCACTATAGAATTTGTTTGCTTTATTATTTTTGTTTTTATTATTTGTTCGTATTGTAGAGCACTTGAAAATTACATTTATTATTACCGGGACATATGATTAACTTTTACATTAATGTACCAGTAATACTTACATATATGAATTAATTATATCGTATGAATTGCTTGATATATTGTATTTGATATGGAAGAAACTGTCAAACGAAATTTAGTATCCTTCTTTGCAAGAAATACAATACATATTCTTGCCATATAAAGACGTTTTTCTTACAGAAATCTGCCAGAAAAAGATCATGAAAAGGAGTCCTATATGCAGGGTTTTCGATGAAAATTTGTCAATAATGTTATATTTTTGCTGAACATGTTTTTGTGGCTATCCGAAGCAAATATAATTGCCTCCATAATTGCAATTCGCCGAACAATTAAAATTAAAATCAATTCTTTTGAAAAGTTCAAATGCTGCGCCATGGACTGCGAAATGTATGTATCATTCTACTTTTCATTACTTCCTGGTAGCTTCATAAAACGAATTGTAAAGGAGGTAAAATAAAAAACCGAAAATATACAGAAAGCTATCTGTAGTTATAATCAAATTAGACACTTTAATAAAAAAATTTAGAGATAGTATTAATGTCATTCTCAGAGCAATAAAGCAGTCTTTGAACGACAGACAATGAACAATCAGCTTTTGGTGCCTTAAGAAGTAAATTAACCAAATTATCTAGTATTTTGGTAAATTTGAAAATGTTGAGTATTGGTTTAAAAAAGCAAATAAAGATACCAAAGAAAGTTCCTATTATTGTCAATAACCAGAAAATAATTATTAAGAATTATTTAAACAAATTATAAAATAATTTTATAAAAATACCTTTAAAAATATATTTTATTTTAAAAAGCAAATCATTAGTTCAGAATATTATTTTTGAATATTTGTGATGCCCAATTTTTCCAAACGCTCTCCTTAGTAGTAAAACAATGTTAGTCAATTCATTTTATAGTTTCATTATGTGACGAACGTAACTTGTTTGATAGTATTTTGTATGGCATTTTAAGAGTGCAAAAAGGAGAACAATTATATTCTTCTATGCAGCATACATAGACTCATATTCCGTTTCACTCCGTTATTGCTCTCAACTATATTCAAGTTTAATAAATGTTCATATTCCATTAACTAAATGAATATGAACAAGAATTCTATTAAGATATGCTTTCTAATTCTCAATCAAATCACTTCATATTATTCATATAACATAGATTGTAATAATTTATGATGTACGAGAAACTTCAATAAAAATTAATCATACGCCATATAGTCATAACTTTTATTTTATGTACAGATTCTAGTATGTCTATACATCATATGTTATGTTGTAGTAGATACATCCACTCTAAATATAAATCAAATTTACGCATTTAAGTTGGTAAGAATTTGAATAAAAAAGAAAAATATAGAAAAAACAGAAAATATGAAGAGGAAGAAAATATTGTATGATTGCTCATGTGTGTGTGTGTGTGTGTGTGTGTGTGTGTGTGGAAGTATAGATTTTTATGACGTTAGCTGGTAATTCGAAAAACATAAAAAAACCATTTTTGTGCACATAACCCTCTCCATATTACCGTTTGATGTACTTACTTTCTCTGGAAACCAAGGTGTTACAAATGGCATTTGAAATGTATTGCTATACGAGTGCAGTGTGTCGAATGAATCTGGTGATACAGCGCCGAGCATCGAATAAACGCCACGCGAAAATTGATTGCATACTAAATGTGTGCATTTTTTAAAAAAGGAAGGGAAGAAAGAAAAATGCAATTTTTTTTTATGATGCTTTGTACAGAAGGAAAAATATACAGAATATACTATAAACATAAATAATTTTTATATGAAAAAAGCTGAAATATTTTTCTGGCAAAGAAGATTAGAACATATTTAAAACAAAAAGCAATACGAAAATATATATAAGCCATGTAATTAATGCTATCTGCAACAGCTGTGATAATATATCGATGGCTGATTAATTTTTGAAAATTTTTACCTCAATTTATTTTATTTTTGCTTGTTTTTCTCTCTTATAAGATAGTAGTAAAAAGTTTTTTGAATGAAATACTAGTACAGAATAAATATTGGGTTTCAATCTACATATAAAGCTAAACATATTACAACGTCCGACGAAGGTTTGTACACATGAGAAAATGCATCCAAAAGAATCTGAAAAAAAAAACACCAAACGCCATATTTTTTTTTAAATTGATTACACTTTGCACTTAGCGTTGAGGATTTTGGAAAATTATAAATAAAACAAACAATCAATTAAATAAATAAAAGGTTACCGATTTAAATAAATGTTACCATATTGAAAAGTTAGTTGAATACAAAATTTGATTTTGTAAAGATAAAAGTGTAATTCTAATTCAAATATTTATTACTTTTAAGCATTGACTTTCCTTTTCGTATTTTTTGTTTGTTTTCAAACCAAATACCATCAAAATGCATCAGAATGACACTTTTATCTTTCTTTGTATTCAATCACCTTTCCAATAAGGTATTTCTATGTAAATCGATCAACTATTACTTATTTGATTGATTTTCAAAAGTTTTGACGTGTTACAGCAAACACCAAAGCACATATATCTTCCTTTGATGTTTATTTTCAGATTATTTTGCATTTGCACCTCATTGGTACAAAAAAGTGACGTGATATTCTCTATGAATTTTATAAAGAATTGTTATTATTGAAAGTTTTATAATTCCAAAAAATTTTTAATTCACCTGATAACTAAATAAAATATGTATGTAAATGCGTTTATACACTATAGCAACGCGAAGAAGACAGCAACTTACTTAAACGTGACAATTTAAATGCATCCGCCGTATTGATAACATCAACGTAGGCCTGCAATTCGAAACGACGGGATGAAACGTTGAGATTATGATTGAGCATAGCATATTTGAATGCTGATTGCACTTCATCAGTGCCTTGTTCGAAAATTGCGCCTTGTTGTAGATGAATGATTTCCAGTTTTTTTTTTGCCAGCGAAAAATTATGATGATTGGTATTTTATGAAAGAAAAGAGAGAAATAGAACAAGAAAGATAGAGAATTTAAATTAAATTTTGTTTCGCTTTGATTGCTAAAATATAATATATTTGAGCACATATTAAATATATGAATTTAGGTTACATAATCATACTACTTTTTACCTTTTTTGCTATAGAACATGCTAAATTTTAAATAAACGTTTTTTATACCCTGCACAATGTAAAATGCAAGGTATATTCATTTCGGTCAGATGTTTGTAACCACTTTAAGGAATCTCCGGAGATATAGAAAATAATATATATTCGTGAACAGCGTCGCTTAAATTTTCGATTTAACGATGTCAGTCCGTCCGTCCGTCCGTCTGTCAGTCTGTCACCTGGTTGCTTCGCACGATAACTTGAAACCCATGATCCAAGAGTACGAAGGGGATTGATATTGGGCATGATCGGTTAACAGCCACTCCCGAACCAAGCATTCAAAACGACTAACCTCGGAATTTTGAACATTTTAAACTTGTATACCATCTGGTACAACAATATTTCGCACGTAGAGTTATATTATACTGCTACATAATCTTGCCAGAAATGGGCGAGCCACGCCTATTTTTTATAATAGCTCCCATACAAAGTGTCTGTACTTCTTTTAAATTCAAACAGCTGTAACTTCTGCAATCTTCTGTCTAGAAGAACTATAATTGTCATTAGTTTAATATGGTAATCGAAAATAATCTGGTAAAAAAACAACATGTCACGCGCACTTGTTAATGGGGCTACTATACAAAGTCGAGGGAATTAAACAAAAACTTTAAAGCCCCATAACTTATAAACTATTTAGCGTAGAACAACGAGATTTAATGTATTAATTAGTACTGTAAGAGCAACTAGACTTACATGAAATGGGCTCGCCACGCCCACTATTTATAGTAGCCCCCATACAAAATGAATGAATTTCTTTTAAATTGAAATAGCTATAACTTCTGTAATCTTCTGTCTAGATTAACCATAATTGACCTTTAGATTAATATGGTAGTCGAAAATAATGTGGCATGAAACCAGCTCCGATACAAAGTTGCGGAAATTAAAACAATTTTTTAACCTCTATAACTTAAAATCAATGCAGCAATCTTACAACCATATTTACGTTGTGGATTAGTATTGTAAAGATAACTAGATTGAGAACAAATAGGCGAGCCATGCCCACTGTCTATAGTAGGCTCCATACAAAATGAATGAATTTCTTTTAAGTTGAAGTAGCTGTAACTTCTACAATATTCCGTCTAGAATAATCATAATTGACACTTAGATTAATGTGCTAGTCGGAAATAATCTGGCTAAAAATCAACATGCCACGCCCACTTTTTAATGGGGCTACCATACAAACTATTCAATTTCAGGTGTGGATAAATATTGTAAAGATAATTAGGTTTATAAGAATTAACAAGCCACGTCGGCTGTAAGGTCATTTTTTATTTACATTTCATGAGCACGAATGTCGCGTCCGTAATCCAGTAATAATAATACTTTACCTATAGTAAAGGGTTATCCATTTTGCGGTTTCAAAAGTATAGGGCCAGAATTCGACATCTGTCAAACTAAGTTAAAACAATTTCTTTCTTTTTCAGTTCAAAGTCTGACATTTGCGAAAATGGATCGCTTAACTATCGCACAACGCATTAAAATTGTAAAAACCTACTACAAAAACGGTGATTCTGCCACAGCCACATATCGTGCTTTAAGAGGAGATTATGGTTTACATAATCGTCCAACTACGCAAGCAATTGGCAAAATTGTGAAGAAATATGAAGAGACTGGATCGGTTACAGATATTGTAAGGCCTGTGCATCATCGTTTCGCTCGTACCACCGAAAATATCGCTGCTGTAAGTGAAAGTGTTGCCGAAGACCCGAATGTGTCGATTCCTCGTCGTTCTCAGGAATTAGGACTGTCTTACGGCACATTATGGCGTATTTTGCATTTGGATCTACACCTACATCCATATAAAATCCAGCTCACACAACAACTGGAGCCAGCTGACCATTCACAACGTCGTAGATACGTCGAATGGGTGCTTGAACAACAGGCGGTGGACGGCGATTTTTCGAACAAAATTTTCTTCAGCGACGAAGCACATTTCTCACTCGGTGGGTATGTTAACAAACAAAATTGTCATATTTGGGGTTCTGAGAATCCTCAAGTAATTGAAGAGAGGCCACTACATCCACAAAAAGTCACTGCTTGGTGCGCTCTTTGGTCCGGAGGTGTGATTGGACCTTACTTCTTCGAAAACGACGATGGAACGACTGTCACCGTCAATTCGGAGCGTTATGGTATTATGATAACCGACTTTTTTTTGCCTGCTATTGAAGAATACGACTTAGAGAATATGTGGTTTCAACAAGACGGTGCCACATGCCACACAACTCGAGCGAATATGGCTTTATTGCAAGAGAAATTTTCTGGCCGCGTAATTTCTCGTCGTGGCGATATCAAGTGGCCACCAAGATCATGCGATTTGACACCGCTTGACTTTATTTTTGTGGGGCTACGCGAAAGACCGTGTTTATGCAGATAAAGCTTTAACTCTTGAGCACCTAAAAATCAACATTCGTCACGTTATGGCTGAGATACCGCCCAATATGTGTCAAAAAGTGGTCGAAAATTACCTCAAAAGAATCGATGCTTGCAACAATTCGCGTGGTGGTCATTTAAATGGTGTAGTATTTCACACATAATGTCAACGTTCAAACTTTATAATAAAAAAGAAATATCATGATAAAAAATATTGTATATGTGTTTTATTTACATTTACTTTTGAAACCGCAAAATGGATAACCCTTTACTAGTTGCAACAATGACTTATTACTGACATTTATATTTACCTAATTTATTATTATAATTAAAATTACATATGTAAGCATCTAATGCATAAAAGTTTTAATTTATTGAAATTATTGTATATGCTGAAATATTTTACATTTTGCGTTAGAATATATATATATATATATATATATATATATATATATATACATATATATATATATATATATATATATATATACATATATATATATATATATATATATATATATATGTATATATATATATATATATATATATGTATATATATATACATATATATATATATGTATGTATATATATATATATAGATATGTATATATATATATATATATATATATATATTTATATATATATATATATATATATATATGTATATATATTTATATATATATATATATTTATATATATATATTTATATATATATGTATAAGGTCTAGTAAAAAGTAATCCATTAATTTTGAATTGAAGGTTTTATTTAGCATAGTTAAAATGATCCGATTTAGGTGAAATATGCACCGTTTTGTTCGATAACTTGTTACCATTTTGAAGATAATTCCACAATGTCACTCTCATAGAAACCCTTGTCCCTATTGGCAAAAATCTGGGACAGTCGATTTTCACAAGCTGCTCTTGAGGCGAATTTTTCACCAGCATTCACTATAGATAGGAACAGGTAGTAATCACTTGGTGCCAGGTCCGGACTATAAGGTGGATGCATAAGAACCTCCCAACCAAGGTTGCAGAGCTTCTGGGCAAGTCACTATCGATGTGGGCGGCCTGGCGTTGTCCTGATGGAACACAACTCCTCTCCTATTGGCCAAAGCTGGCCGCTTCTGGGCGATTACTTACTACAGACGGTGCAATTGTTGACAGTACAGGTTCGAATTAAGAGTTTGGACGCAGGGGAGCAGCTCGTAGTATATGATTCTCTGCCAATCCCACCAAACATTTAGCAACACCTTCCTGACCGTAAAACCTGGTTTGGCCACCGTTTGCGCCGGTTCACCGCTAGTCGACCACGACCCTTTTCGCTTGACGTTGTCGTAAGTGACCCACTTTTCATCACCAGTAACCATCCGCTTCAGAAATAGATCGATTTTGTTGCGTTTCAGCAGCGATTCGCAGATGAAAATTCGCTCCTTGAGGTTTTTTGCGTTAACTAGTGTGGCACCCATACATTGAGCTCCTTTTTGTAGGCAGTCTTATTTAAATAGTTCCCAACGGTTTTTTGTGCAATGTTTAGCTCCTGGGCAATAGAAACAGTGCTTACAGTGACGGTCAGAATCGACGATTTCTATTATTTTATCGATATTTTGGACAATTGTCCTTCTAGATCGTGGTGAATTTTTGACATCAAAGTTACCGGAACGGAATCGACGAAACCAAAACTGCACGTGATTGGCTGTTACAGGACCATAAACAATATTCACAATTTCAGCCGTCTGTCTTGCGTTTTCGCCTTTATTGAATATAATCTGTAAAATATCTAGCGTAACCCGATCACACTTAAACAACGCGAGATACAGATTTCTAAAGCCATCTATTGGAAAAATAATGGATTTCTTTTTCCTACACCTGATATATATATATATATATATATATATATATATATATATATATATATATATATATATATATATACACACATATATATACATATATATGTAATTCATGCTAAAAAGGCAACAACAATTATTTAAGTAGTCGTTGCGGTTCTACAGTATTTGCATAATTTCCGGAAATAAATTGAAATACTGCAGTAACACCAGCAAAATCAACTACCAAAATGATAATATTAATAATAATAATAATAATAATAATAGTTATAATAACCATAACAACAGTAACAATGGTAACGACAACGAAAGCAGCAGAAGTGACACCATATAAAATGCATATAATTATATGAAGGACATAAATATTTATTTAAATTAATTTAAATAAATTGCTCGAAAATAGCGTAAAATTTTCACAAACACAAACACACACACAGCGAATTTATGTACGTAGAATTTAGTTGGAATGTTTGTGTATATGCTCATCTGTTTTGTGTATTGTTATTGTTACTATTGTTTTAGAATGCTTAAGAAAATAAGTGCTGCATGGTGTTGGTGTTATGCATTTATATGATTTAAAAATAGAACAATTAATACATACATAAAACAAAAGAAAAGAAAAAAATTTTGCAATTTAGTGAGTTGAAATATTAAATTTATAAGCCACTGCTAGCAAAAATGTATTCGCAATAAATCTGAGCCATATATATATATATATATATATATATATATATATATATATATATATATATATATATATATATATATATATATATATATATATATATATATATATATATATATATATATAATATATATATATATATATATATATATATATATATATATATATATCTATATATATATATATGTATAGGCTAACATAAAAGATTACGGCAGGCAGACTTCACCAGCACTTACTCATTTATGTTTGTGCATATTTATATTTGAGAAAATTGTTTGAAGTCAAGTAGTGAATTTTATTGAACATCCAATTGAGAATTATATTGGATATCAAGTTAAGAAATAAGATTTTTCTTGAGAATTATATTGGCTATCAAGTTGAAAATAAAAAAATTTCTTTTGAACTATACTGAATATCAAGATGAGCTTGAAACTTTTTAAAATAGGAGATTTTATAATTTAAAATCAATTTGCAGACTCTTTGTGAGCCCCTGGGTCATTAATATATTAAAAAATACACACCCAGTGTGTGCTAACATTATACGTTTACAAATCTTAATAAGTACCAATTGTACCTAAATGTAACAGAGCGTTGTGTGAGGGAATAGCAGTGCCTACAAGTAATATGTAGTAAATTGTCACAGCCGCTTACTATTGCAACGCATTTGCTTTAGTTGCTATATGTAGTTGCAGTAACTACAATTGCAGACGATGCTCATGGTGATGGAACTATGTACGTTACGCTATACAAAGGTAAATAAACGAGAGTTTCTATTCATTGTCAACAAAGCTATTATTATTTTTGTGTTGTGTAATAACGGGTACAATGATTACAATGAGTATATTGCGTTATAATGAGTAAGGCAAATGCTAAATATATGTACTCGTACTTGTATGCATATGAGTACAAAATGCGATTATAGGGGCGAAGGCTTATATGTTGGGACTAATCGTGGATGGGACTACCAATAGCTTCTTCTTACATAACACCACAGTAAATAACAAGCATGATATATCACCAGATCAGAGTAGTCATATTATATGGGCGTGCGTCGTTCGTCCTATATTACCCTCAGGCTACCTTCTAAAAAAACATATTTGTAGTGGGTGCCGTAGCTCAGTGGTTAGTGTGTTCGTCTTCTGATCTGTAGGTCGTGGTTCAATACCCGGCTGATGCATAACAAATTTAATATCGAAAAGATTTTTCTTTCGAACGGTACCCACCTGTCGGCAAGCAATTGACAATTCTTCCGACAGTAACAACTTGCCATGAAAAAGCTTCTAAAAAGAACTCTGTGACAAAGCTCAGAAAAAGTGATGTCACAAGTGTTCTGCCGTTCGGAACCGGCTAAAATAAGTAGGTCCATTCTAATACTGTCCAAATTTAAGACGCACAACAGTAATGGAAGAGAAGCTCGGCCAATGAGCCCTTTGGGGCTTTAAGTGCCACATATTTATTTATTTTTAGATTTTTCAAAGTCAGAACGAATATCCTTTTTTGTGGGGATGCATGATTATCGGCAATTTTTACTGAGTGATTTCTCTTGTGCATGTTGTTAAAATAGATTTTTCCCAACACAATTAAATGAAACAATTCGTCGCTATATGTTAATGTTCTTAAAGCAAAAATATAATTATGGCCCTTTTCTTAACCGACTGCTAATGTTGTCGAACAGATAAAATGATCGGCCACATTTGTTGCCTGTTAAATCTTATAACAGCAAATGCACAGCCAACGTATCGAACCGATAAAAGTTGGCTTTGCATTTGGTAACAGGGAGTTGAGAAAACGGCTCTTAGAGTGCTTTTATTTTTCGCCCCACATTTAAGTGAAACAATTTATCGCTCATATCAACCAAATAAAGATAATTAAAAGAAGCGAATTAAACATTTTAAAAAATATTAATTGAGTTTTTAAGTTTATATGAATGTTAAATACATTTAGTATACATAAAAAGTCGTGTAGTATGAAATTGATTGAAATATTTTATTTTATTCGATGGTATAGAGGTATTTGAAAATAATGAAAACAAAAAAGTTTGAGCACATTCCTTAAATGCGTTCCACTTCACAGACTAAACCATTGAGGCACTCAATTTACACTGACACTGTTCACATGACTGTCGAACATTCTTTATTTCGATAATGTAGAAATTTTCCCTTTTCGATATTATTGCAGAAAAGATTGATGTAATGTCTAACAAAGAATATAACGAATTAGATTTTCGATATATTTGCAAAAAAACAAAAATTAAAATAAAATTTATCATGTTTTAAAAATGCCGAAATTTTATTCTCCACGTTTTCGGCATTGTTCCAAAAAATTGAAATTATTTTAAACAAAAATTTTCTCTGCTTTAGCCGAGAGCCAAACATTTCACATTGTCGCTTTGACAATGTCTGCTTTTCATACAAAACGGCGCTTACTTCATCTGATATGTGGTAGAAGAAATTGTTTCGGTTGAGAAATCGGACTTTTTACCGTTAAAACGTTTGCATACAAATCATACGTTTCGTTTACACAATCTCACACAGCAATATTCATAAATACATTCTGGTTTGTACCCGCGTTCTGGTGTTATTGTATATTTGCACCATTGCAGCATTACTTCGAAAATTACGTCGGTGTTTGCTGTCCATGAATTATCGACAAATATAGGAAAATTTATTTCGTTTGTTGCACATTTCTATTTTTGTTTCACACATATTGAATCACTAAAATGCACTCGTTTTTATATATAATCAAAACCACTGTTGACTCGGTAATAATAACCTATCTAATTTTTAACCAAATTTGCATTTTACTAGTTTCAACTAAATAGTGTAAGAACGCTAATAGAGTGGAGAAAAGGTGAAAAACACAAAATATATTGCCTTGAAAATACACACAAAAATGTATAAGAAATCTATAAATATCGTTCGAAGGATGTGAGGTCTGAGTATCGTGTTTCCAAAACCGGTTAGGAAATAAAAATCGTTTAGTAATTGACTGAGTAAAACCCATATAAGTGAGGAAAGAGGCAAACCAATATTTAACCGTAAGTTAAAATTTTGCGTGTGTCTCCCAAATTTCAAATACGCAGTTTTGTTTTACTCGACTATATCTACAACCTCCACTGTAACACTTCCCACTATTTCAGACCATGGCACAATGTAATTCTTTTAAAGAATTTATTGGAGCGACTTAAAAACCTACACACATAATATTGTTAAAAATTTACTCGACAAAATCTCCGGAAAATTGTTATAAATTTCTTACAATTTATTTTAATTATGTTAATAGTTTTCGCGCCTGTTTTAATAATATTTAAAAGACAACATGGCTTTTAAATTTGCAAGATCAAAAAAAAAAAAATGAAAATAAAAGAAAGACGATCAAATGTATCAAATGTATATACGTATATATAGGATATATATTTTTCTATATTCTTAATGTTTAAAAATTGGTATTTTGTGACCACGGACATACTTTGTAAAACAATTTTTTTTTCTAATTCCTACATAAATCCCAAAAATTTACTGAATTTATTTTAATTTCTCAAAATACTTGTTCCTAGAATAATTTGGTAAAATTTCTAGCATTCCAACTTAATTTTCATATAATCAAAACTATAATTCTATTTATTATATGATGTTTTAAAAATGGAAGCCGTGCGATCATAGAAATCATTACCCTATATGTATGTAGGTGCTGTGAATAGGATGATGTTGGCGATGAAGATGTTGGTGATGCCATTATAATACTAACATTATTATACACATGTACGCACCCATCTCTTACACACACTGTTTGCATAAGCACATATATAAAAATAAGTCAGCATTTGTGTGACTACAGGTTAGCACATTCTTTTTCATATATAAAAAAGTAAAAAAATAACAATAAAGTAAAATACACACGAGTATCTTCGTGGGAAAAAAT
Source organism: Megamerina dolium (assembly GCA_963854835.1). Lineage (NCBI taxonomy): Eukaryota > Metazoa > Arthropoda > Insecta > Diptera > Megamerinidae > Megamerina > Megamerina dolium. Next base: position 48,865,147 of record OY978528.1, on the reverse strand, counting down.
CGCTACATAACAACAACAACAACAACAACAACTATAATAATAATAATAATATTCATAATAATAATAATAGTACATAATAAGTATTAGAAAATACTTTACTCACCTAATGGGATTTTCTCGCTTAATGATGGTTGTGCAGAGGTTGTGATATTTATCCAAACGGTTGCATGCGTTATCCATAAAAATGTAAAAAATTTTAATCCAACAGGCATTTTGAATGTGCTTTTGTTTCTTTTGTGAGCTGTTGCTTTTTTTGTTGCTATTGTTGCTTCACGTTCGTTAATATTTTATATTGGGGTGGCGTAGTAAAATTGCTTGTTGCATATGAGTGCGGTTGAGTAGTGATGGGTTTTCGATTTGGACTTTTCCCAAAGCACACACTAACACCGTACACTTGTTTATCATCTATGTGCACAGATAGAGAGTAGTTGCTTATAGATATACTTTAAGCAATTGCACTTCATACGGAAATGCTATATACCCTTATATTATATTATTATATGTTGATGATGATGATGATATTGAGCTTTCATGTAATTTTATATTATTTACAACTCTGTTATTTTCTTTTCTATTATCATATTTCATTGTCATTCTCATAAACATTGAAGTTACAACTCCGGCTGATTTTGCATCACTCACTTATATAACAAATGTTATTAACTTTTGGATTTTTTTTCTTATATTTCCAATTTTCTTCACTTTTCAACTTTATTTTCTTAATTTTTAATTTTCTTTCTCATATTTTTTATTTGCAATTTGTGGACATTTCTCATTTCTTCAATTTTTCACTCACTTTTATGAAGTTGTGATACACTTCCACTAGTATCACATTTTTCACATTTATTATTCTTTGGTATTTTGTTGTGTGCTTTATGAAATCCAGCGGGTCATTTAAAATTGTATATATAAGTAGCGTGATGTAGTGAGCCTGATTATAGGCGATCATATTTTAGTGCATCCCTCAGCTTTGTATGGCACTAGTTGCTTTTGTAGTTATTGTTGTTATTTATATATTGTATTATTATGATATTGTTACTGTATTTGTTTTTAAACTCAACCGTGACTCAATACGTCGACAATATAACATTTGTCACCATTGTTCCTACTGTTGAATTATTAAATTTTGTTGGTGGTACATACTCCTATGTACATGTTTATTTTTAATGCTGTTGCTGCTGGTTGCTACTCTTGGTATTGTTTCTGCTGTTGATGTTGCTGTTGGCACACTTGCTGCCATTGTCGGTGAGTTTGCACAGGAACTGCTGTTAACATCATTTTACGTAGCAATTATTTTTTTGCTGCTTTTTTGTTTTCGTTATTTGTCTTTTAACTTTTGATATTTACTTTTTTCCAAAAAACTGTTTTCCCCTCCTTGGAGCTGTATTATTTTCTCAATATTTATTTGTATGAGCACTCCTTAAAATTTTGATTGTTGTTTCTATTGTTGTGGTTTTTTAAATATTTATGCTTCAACATAAATAAATTTAATCCACTGCAAATTATTTGATATTTTTATTCTTTTCATCTCATTTGTGGCATTGTGTTGTCCTTTTGAATAATTACGTTTTTGATAACAATTTTTGATTATGTTTTGTTTATTCGCTCTTCTTTTGTGTTTATTTGATCATTTGTAAATGATGATTTTTTTGATTTTACTCTTTCATTACAATTACTACGCTGTATGTGAAGAATAATTGTAGGATTAATTTTAACATCTGTAAGTGGCGTAAAAAGGTTTGTTAAATCAAAAATGAACAAGAAGCATACAAATTCTGTGACATTATTAAGAAATTTCTTGAAATCGCAAACATTTTTCGTTATTAATTTATTATACTTTAGTTCGTTACGACTATTACCTAATATATTTAATTTATTTAGTTAAAGAAATTTTGTAACCCAATATATTGTAAAACAATATCCGTAAGGCATTATATTAGTTGATATCTTGAAATCAAAGATTGGCAATAACCAATATTTAGCTCCAATATAATGCTCTTCCAGTGCAATATTACAACAGTAGTTATTATCACTTCCTTCCGATTGTATGTTATTATTACTATTTTCACAACCAAACTTCTAGAACCTAAAAATTATTTGAATATTTTTATCTATTTTTTAAAATAGTATTAAAGCTAACTATAGATTTATTAGAATGTTGTCTAAATACAAAACTAAGTATATTTAATACTATAATAATATAATAATACAATATATATACAATTACTAATTAATATTGTTATTAATAAGATATATACTGATTGATATTTTGCGTTTCGAAAGGATGATGATGATAATATTGAATTTTCACGTAATTTTATATTATTTACAACTTTGTTATTTTCTTTTCTATTATCATATTTCATTGTCACTCACATAAACATTGAAATGACCACCGCGGCTGTTTTTGCATCACTCACTTATATAACAAATGTTATTAACTTTTTGATTTTTTTTTCTTATATTTCCAATTATCTTCACTTTTCTACTTTATTTTCTTAATTTTTAATTTTATTTCTCATATTTTTTATTTGCAATTTGTGGACACTTCTCATTTCTTTATTTCTTCACTCACTTTTATGAAGTTGTTATACATTTCGATTAGTATCACATTTTTCACATTTATTATTTTTTGGTATTTTGTTGCCTACTTTATGAAATTCAGCGATTCATAAAATATATTCCTTCCGATTGTATGTTGTTTTATTATAATTTTATTGTACCTTATTAGTATTTTCACAGCCAAACTTATAGAACCTAAAAATTATTTGAATATTTTTTGGTATTTTTAAAAACTTTCTCAAAATAGTTTTAAAGCTAAATCTAGATTTATTAAATTGTTTTCTAAATACAAAACTAAGTGTGTTTAAGGGGGACTTACACCTTGTCACTTTCAAAAAATAATTTTTTTTACATATTTCTGATCTAAAAGGTCTTATATATCAGCCTGTAAAAGGATTCGTCTCTATTTCGAGAGTATTGTAGATTAATCCAGATTAATCGTAAGTCTCATGATTCACGTGTTGTACTGTTCTGAAACTTTGAACGCGGTTTTCCGAAACTTTAATTTTTCAAACTGGTGTACACGATTACGAGAGAACAAATCAACGTATCGGATTAATTTGTTTTAAATTTTTTTCAGAAAACACTTAGCAAGGTCCCGATCTTTCCTTTTTAAAAAATGTCGATTTACTGCATTTTGACAGTTTTACATAAGACTTGTTTTTCTTGGATTTTTGATTTCAGATAACTAGGGTTGATCTAATCATGTACACCCTTTGACCTTTCATTTTTGAGGCGCGCGCTGTTAATGTCATCTCAAGGTCTCATAAGTCAACATGACTATCAAAAAAAATCATGTGCGGTATTCTATTGTTCTATTAATAAATAAAAAAAAATTCAAATGAAAATCTTTTCTAGTTTCTTTACAATAAATTGTCAAAAACTAGCTCCAAAATTGGCTTACAAGGAAGTCCCCCTTAATACTATAATAATATAATATTATAATATATGTAATTACTATTTAATATTGTTATTAATAAGATATGTACTGATTGATATATTGCATTTCGAATTCACCATCATACAGTGCTTAAAATGCGCAAAAAGCTTATTACAAAGTCATGTTCACAATATTTCTCTACGCAAATTGTTTGAAAGAACCAAATTTGAAATTATCTGAAGAAATGCTAAGAGAATTAGAACCTCAGAAAGCATCACTTGGATTCTGTTTTTCTCTACATTAAGCAATATTTAAATATTTTTTGTACATCCTAATAAGCGCAACAAGCGGAATAGAAATCAAAAATTTGTGTATTAAAATCTTGAACTTTATATTTCAATACTTCAAAACATTCCTACGATAGCTTTAATAGGGATGATTTTGTTTTAATGTAAACACAAATCAAAATTGTATTAAATTCGCAATTAAAATTGAGATAAATAAATTTAATTATTTTTGAGTTTTCCATTAGTTCTGTGGATTTGTGTACAATTTGACAGTTAATTAATTTTTTTATTATTTAATATTTTTTTGCATATAAAGTTATTTTGTATGTGATTGTAATTAAAAAATTTAATTAACTTAAATTGAAAAAACCAAATGTTTTTTATGCGCCCAGATACATAACATTCATTCGTTAATACATATATACATATACATATATTTAAGCAATTCTCCATGCAAATTCACAAAACATTAATTTTTAAATTGTCATTCATTGTCATTTAATGTGAGGCGGTATATCTGTTACATTGTTTTGTTCAAATTTGGTATTATTTTCTCGTCTTCTTTTAAGCATGAATGAGACAAAAAAATACATAACAAATAAAATACACAAATACCCACTAATGCATGCACACAGTACACAGAACTAAATACATGAGCGAGGCGTAAACATTTTCGTTTCAGTTCAAAATACTGACGTACAGTTCTTTTAATTAAGTAATTAATTTGAGGCGACTTCATTTTCAATTTTTGTTTGTTAAATTATGTTAAGCATTTAGTTGTTTTTTTTTACATTATTCTCGTGAATATTTCAGCCAAGTCAAGTTAAGTAATATGAACTTAGGCAGTGATTTACTATGGGTTCTCTACTGAATGTGAAATATTTCTGCTTGAAGAGCTTCTCGCGAAGATAATGGGAATTAATTTTTTTTTGTGTGTATTAAGTAGAAAATGGAGAAAGAAAAACAAAAATACATGGATATGTGAGACTTACTAGTAGTATATTTTATTCCTCTTATTTGAAGGGCATCGCAAAAAAAATTCAGTTGAAAGGCATTGCGACATTTATTCGCTCAAAGGGAAACATGAAAACGTGAAGGTCGTTTGGATTACCTATAGTGTTGAAAAAGTAGATGTGTTTTTATACTTATATATTAAACATTTTTTAATTTAGTTTAGCAGATATGATGTGCACAAGCATCATATATCACTGATGGTCTGGTAGACTCTGGCAATTAAGTTTCAGCACTGAACTTTTCCATATGCATGGCAGACTGTATTGAAAAGGGGTAAAATTAGACTAATAGTTTCTGGCGATTTTGTTTTTAATTTTCTTAAAACGGAACGGGGCATAATAATCAATTGTCTGAAAAATATTCTACAACTGAACAATTGAATGTGTTACATTTGTTGGCGTCATCGATGGAGTTTTTAAATTAGAGCGTTACGAATATCACTTGAAAATCACTGTGGTCATCATATTAAATCAAAAAATTCGTTTGGAGTCGATTGGAAATATGAATAACCATTCGCCGAGAAAACTAAAAGCAATTTCGGAAAATTATTTCAACGAGGATGATTGAATTGTTTGCTTGCAAGAATTAGTTAGCTTCAAATTAAGCCTTTACTGACGAAGGCTCAGTCAAAATTAAATTTGTTTGTTAAAATCTATGGTATTGTATAAATGTGAACAATTTTTTATCGAGTGCTATTTCATTGATATTCAATAAATTATCACTTCATTAAATACTATTCAATATATTCTTATGAAGATTATAAATGCTTTAATATTTGTTATTATAGTTATGTTAATAAACGTATTAAAATTCCCTGTAATTTCTAGTGGTAAACGAGCGAGAGTGAAGGTGATGTGATATCTAACTGTATTTAATTGTATGACCTTGAAATGCTAAATAGCATTTTGTGTTAAGTACTTTTTCGTAGTTACTTAGCCGTTGATGAATTGTGACTTGAAGCATGAAAAATTAGATTAAAAAAGAACGTTAAGAAGAAATGAATTTATATAAAATTTATTGTGCCATTCATAATACGGCCATATTGAGAGCATAGGCACTAAGACATTATATAAAACATATACTTGTTACATCAAATAACAAATACTATCTTAAAATATTTCTTTCTTTTATTTTCATTTATTGGTTTTTACTTTTTTATCTTATAAAATAGTTGCGGTTATTTGCTTAGTAATGAAATGTTTCTTTATTTGTTTTTTTTTTATTCGTTTCGTCTTATAAATATTTCAATTTTTGATCATGTTGTTGTTGTTGATTTTCTACCATACTTTTTCTTTTTCTTCTTTGTCCTATTTTTCATTAGCAACCATGATTATATTGTATAGATATGTTTTTACACATAAATTTTACTTTAGCTGCTGCTTTGATGCTACTATTGATAATAATGATGGGTAGATTGGTTTGTTGGTAGGATGGTCAGTTTGCTGGTTGGATGGTTGCTTGAACGCTTGGTTAGTTTGATTCATATTTTTACTGGTGGCATTGTGTTGTTGGTGCGCGTTTTAATTTGTTTAATTAGAAAAAAACTTTGTTCTCTTTGATGTGAATATATTAGGTATGTTATAGTGATTACAAATTTGTAGTATTTGTATGTATAATAACCGATGTTATAATTAAATTGGTATTTTAACTTTTTTGTCGATATTATTAATTTATAATTCTTGTTGGCAAATAATAAGTATTCAAAATTTCAAAACAAACATAATTTTCATAGTATTGCATTACATTAATGTGAAAAATTGTTCGCAATAATGTTCAACAAATTTAGAATGATGTTAGAAATTTTTTGCAATAAAGTCGATATATGGTAATTTTTTGTAGTAATGCAAAAGCTACATTTTGTAGAAATTGTGATTTCAATATTATCGCGAAAATGTTTGGAATATTCCAAAAATATGGAAACTGTCATTTTTGCAAAATCTCATTTTAACATTTCTACAATTATTTTTTTTTTTAATATAAACTAATTTGGACATTATTGCAAAAATTCTTTGACATTAATTAATTCGACAATGGAATTTGTCAAATTGATCAATCTCAATAATGTCGTAATCGCCGTCATTTGAAAATTTAATTTCGACATTATTGCACACATTTTTTGCAATATCGGCAAAAATCGGAATTCATATATTTTGAGTTGGACTTTATTTCAATTTTTGCTGCTTACATAAATGTCGAAGAATACTTTTTAAGCATTCCTGCGACTATTTTTTGACATTACTTCATTCTTTACTTTCGACATCGCAATAATGTCGAAAAGGTGAGAAATAATATTCGACATTATTGCAAAAACATAGCGATACTATTGTAACTATTTGTAGACACAAATTTATTAGTCAAAAAGCTGTACAAAATTGTGAGACTATTTTTTAATATAAATTCAGTCGATTTAATATATGTAACTTTTGTTTACATATTCAACTTTAATCGCAATAAAAATGTCTATTTCGAAATTTTATAAAATTTTTTAATTATATAGTTTATGTTTAGAGTTTATGTCCTCAATATATGATCTGTTGTTATTATTATTAGGAAATTATTATGAATATGTTTGTTTGTCCAACTAACAGTACGCATCATTGCTATTATAAATTATTTGATTAATGACGATCATCACTAATAAATATCATATTTCTTTGAACAATATTATCTTTGAACCAAACACCTCTTTGTAGAATATTCAGTTGCACATCATATCATTTTAGTACAATTCAAATCATACCACTGCTTTTGATACCACTGCTTACATTCATACACATACTCGTGTATACACATAAAATACGAATGAGCAATTTCACTTTGACATTTACTTGTCGTAGCTTTGGCCCACAACAACTAACAATTTGCTGTTACCAACAGTTACTGGTTGGTATTGTTAACTGTTTGTGGAGGAAGGCTGTAAATATAATTGTAGAATAGCAGCTGCTGACTATATAACCCCACATAATATTATATATTTTTACCCCATTGTTGTTATAATTATTATTGTAATTATCATGAATTTTTATATTTTATCATTTATTATTATTATTATTATTATTATTATTATTATTTTATAATTATTTTGTTTTTGTTGGTGAAAGAGACCAAGAAAACAAGAAAATAATAGCTTTGATCACAATTTCGTATAAATATACATTTCTGTTGTATATAAAAACATATACTTATGAAATAATATATCACTCACTCACTATAGGTTTTCATTATTATTGTAACTAAAGCAAAACATTCACTTATATATAAGCATAGCATCATTTATATCATTCATTGAATAGTAGTGACTTATAGTTGACCACTTACTATGTGCGTCGTTGTCGTAGTTGCTACTCGAATATTTAGTATTCACTGATTAACATTCATCAACCAGTGCAGAGCGCACGCAATTAATAGAGAACCAAAACAAAAAATTGAAGGAATCTGGAGGAATAAAACTAAATTCCATACACACACACAATCCGTTTAATGAAGTTTTTCCGTATTCCCATCCGTTATAGTACGCGTTCTAATAAGTACTAAAATGATTTTAGAATCTCATCGTTGCTTAAACCCCGAAAAACTCAGATGATACTGTACGTGCATGTGTATGTGTTGCCACTGTTGTCATTGTACGTTGCTTCTGCTATTGCTGTTGCTGTTATTGACGATGCTGATGATAAAGATGATGATGCTGACGCTGTTGCAGCATCATATATTTGACCTTATACGCAGTTACAGTTTCCTTTAACATTATCGACTTCAATATATATAGAAATACATAAATAATCGAGCAGCAACGACGGCAGCGGAAGCAGCATTAACTTCAGCTACATACAGCAGCAGTTAACAGCATTGCTTTTTGTTATTTATGTAAAGTGTTTTCCGTATGCTCAGTAATGCTCAATTCGCCATTCGCCAGCCTGTTTTTGCAGCTCCATACAAAAACAACACAAACAACAACAATAGTAACGACGATAAGAGCATACGATTGACTATTGTCCTCACGAGCCTGGCTACCGTGCTAATGTATACATCCATATGTGTATACATGAGTAAGCCCTTACCGAAATGCCCTTCGTATATGACATCCGTTTCAGCAGATTGTTGTCGGCGTCATCGTCGTCATCATGTTATAGCTGCTATCGTATTATTCGTAGTGTTCGTGTAATGAGGATGCTGTAACTAAAATATGAAGAGAGTATATTATTTCGTACTAAATTGAGTATTTTCTCTATTTTGGCGCATGTGTACTAAAAGTCTAAAGAGCGTGCATTAGATATGTGCGCAATAGGCATATGCAGGGTATGTACCATCAAGATGATGAGTTTGACCTAGTAACCGTTTTATGTTTTTAAGTTTACACGCACTCTTAGGCGCATTCAACAACTTTTTCTCTTTTTATGTGTGAAGAGAGAGTAAATATCATTCGAATATTTTTAGTACATCTAGTATGCAGCTTTTCGCATGATTATTGATATTAATACTTTGTGTCATTGAATGAAGTAAGATTGTTCAAGTAATAGATAATTTTGCATGTACAAGATTTACAAAATAATAATTGTAACACATTACATTCAATAAATTAAATTTGAGCTGAAGCACATCCAATGTTTTTATATTTGAATAAAAGCTGCGTTTTCTTTGTTTTGCATCAAGAGTTTAAAGAGAGGCTAGGTGTCAAAGGTATACTGTTCCCATTATTTTTAATTACACTCATACTACTACTACTAAATATCGTGTACTTATTTCACCCAATATGAGCATTCCTTTGTAAGCAAATTTATGTGAGTGAGAATGAGAAATAAAGCATTATTTTTCGTTTCATACTTGCATTATTCATTTTGACTTGTTTTGAGTTAATGACCCTTCAAAGCATATCAATCACCACTCTCAAGGTCTTTCAGTTAAGCTATAAAGGCAATCAAGTACAGGCGATTTAGGTATGTACCCAAGCTTCAGTCATTATATCTTTTGTAGGTGATTTTGTATTTCTGTTGAAAAATGTGAGAAAATCCCTTTCAACAATTTACTTTTGTATGGGAGATAGGCGTGGTTTTTATCCGATGTCGCCTATCACAAATTCATAGTTTTGTTGTTGAAAATAATCTTGTGTATTACTTTTCAACTTGATCGCTTCATCACTACGGCAGCTATCGTGCGAACGGACATGCAGATACAGGTAAATGGACTTTGGTCATGATTCTGACCATTAACATATGCTGGTACGATATATGTATAATCTTTTATATTTCTCCATACTTTTATGGATGCTATAAACGGAAGCACGAACATACCCTTGACTCCTTGAGGAGGACCTGATACCTACTTAAAAGTCTGAGACCCGAGCAAGAGTTGACGCTACCAGCTGAAAACTAAGTTCTTTTTACATTTGTGCGAATTTCGAGACCTTGTGAAACATTTTTTAAGGAAGAAAAAGTCGGAAAAAATAATGCAAGTTTCGATAAATATGATCATCTGTGCATATATTCATTAAAACAGGATAGGTTGAATTTAAACGTAGCCGTATGAGCACTTGTGATGGAAGACCAATTGAAGCGACTACCTTCGTCAACAAAAAAATTAGCAAAATAATGATATTAAATTACCCAAAAGTGGGATGGGCAAACTATCGTTTATTTTGAAGACTTTCCTCGTTGGAGAGAATATCTTGAGATGCTAGTGAGCGATAGGATTTCTTTCCGCATGGCATACGTAGTAGATATGTATTACGTATTTGTAAAAATTCTAAAGCATATCAATATTTTTATCAGATTTAAATTTATCAAAATTAAATTTCATAAAAAAAATTTATGAAGAAAGTGAGTGCGAATATAAAGTGTGCGGACGTGTTTATTTAGCCCCGCTCTTTGTAACTAAATTGTCAGTGATAATAAGTATATCTGTTCCTGAACATAGCGATAGAGACGCAAAAAATAAATAAATAAATAATCATCACAATAGTGTTGTCTACGCCAGAAGAATTGTGTCGCTCACTGTCCGTATAAAATTTTGCATGGTTTAGCAACCCTAATTTAATTCTTTACCGTCTCGCTATTTTTCACTCTCCCTCCTCTTCGCTCTTTCGCACTCCCGACCTTTATTTTTACTTTTTCTTTTCACTGCCTTTTTTATTTTATTATTGTTGATCAACTCCCTAAGAAAAAGCAGTGCGCGATCTTCTTAAACGAAACATTAAATTATAAAAAATTGAAATTAAAAATAAAAAAACCCAATTTCCCACATCTCGAACCCTTTAATTATACTAAATAGATTTAATTTTAAAGAAGAATTTAAATTAAGTGTAAACCTTACTTAAATATATACAATAAATAAATAAAATTGAAAAAGAAGTGTTTTGTATCGCCACAACAACGACTCCCACACTCACCATCGCTAACAGCTCTACATCCAACTACTTAAAGGCAAGTGTGCACCACATCGCAGCAAGCCCACCGGTTCCCGCATCTATCAACAAATGCATGCTCCAGCCCGCAGCCTATACTGTCTCAACCCTCTGAATCAACTAATTCCTGTTTCTGCCGCCGCTCCGCTGGCTCCAGGCTTTACGTCAATGCTCACAGTTTTTACTGCAAAAATGGAAAAATTTATGAACTCCATGCAGAATATGATGAACAGTTTAATGCAGAGCATGATTCATAACCATAATTTAATTGTTGAACTTTTGAAATCCAAATGAATGCAATTAAAGCTTGCCATTGGAATGCCAACGGTCTAAGCCAACATATTCTAGAAGTTACCAGCTTTTTGAAAAGAAATAACGTTGATATTATGCTTATTTCTGAAACTCATTTGACGCAGAAAAATTGTTTTAAAATTTTAGGCTACAAATTTTATCAGTCGATCCTGATGGAAAAGCTTGCGGTGGCACAGGCGTGCTTGTTAGAAATACCATAATGCATTACGAACTCAATAAACATTGCGAAAAGTATTTTCAATCTACAGCTATTTGCGTAAATAGCAGTAATACTAAAATAGTATTTCGTGCTTTCTGCTGTCCTCCTAGATTCACAATAAGCACAGAACAGTTTCGTAACTTTTTTAATGGCCTCGGTCCTCATTTTCTTATCGCTGGCGATTTCAATGCAAAACACACATACTGGGGGTCTAGGTTGATATCTCCTAAAGGTCGTCTACTATATAATGCTCTTGGAAGAGATGTAGACGTTATCTCTTCGGGTCATTCAACCTACTGGCCGATAGACAACAAAAAGATTCCGCACTTGATTGATTTTGGAATCATAAAAGGTATGAAACGCGAAGACATGACAATAAAACCGTCTTTTGATTTATCATCGGATAATTTTGATAACATTAACGAAACTCAATATTATTCCTAATATCCAAAGCAAGTAGTTCATAAATTGGAAGATATTCAGAAATAAATTAAGTGAAAAATAAGCACCGATTTAGCCACTAGAAATAGATAATGCAGTAGATCGTTTAAATAAAACATTAAATGGTGCAGTGGGTGCCGTAGCTCAGTGGTTAGTGTGTTCGCCTTCTGATCTGTAGGTCGTGGTTCAATACCCGGCTGATGCATAACAAATTTAATATCGAAAAGATTTTTCTTTCGAACGGTACCCACCTGTCGGCAAGCAATTGGCAATTCTTCCGACAGTAAGAACTTGCCATGAAAAAGCTTCTAAAATAAAAGAACTCTGTGACAAAGCTCAGAAAAAGTGATGTCACAAGTGTTCTGCCGTTCGGAACCGGCTAAAATAAGTAGGTCCATTCTAATACTGTCCAAATTTAAGACGCACAACAGTAATGGAAGAGAAGCTCGGCCAATGAGCCCTTTGGGGCTTTAAGTGCCACATATTTATTTTTTTATTTTTTATGGTGCAGTGACCGAGGCCACTCAGAGCAAAATTCAGCTAATTCTATTATCACTTTTCAATCCGATGTCGATAGTCTCATAGCAACCAAAAGGCAAGATAGGCGAGAATGGCAAAGAACCAGATCTCCAAACGCCAAACAGAAACTAAACAAAGCTACAAAAGCTCTTAAAAAAGCACTGGATAAGGACCGAAAGCGAGCAGTTAATGAATACCTAGAAAGGTTTGACCATCAAAAAGCAAATAATTTTTCTTTATTGAGAGCTGCGAAAAAATTTAAGTCTCCCATAGATAACCAACCGCCACTTAGAAAAGCTGATGGATCCTGGGCGCGCGCTGATGAAGAAAAAGGCTGTATTCTAACCAAACACTTAAAAAGTGTATTTCAACCAAACCCACAAATTACGAATTTACAACCAACTATCACCATTCCGCATATAATTCAAACTCCTATTATTTTATGTTATAACGACGTCAAAGAAGCAGTTCGTGTGAATTTAAACCCTAAAAAAGCTCCTGGCCACGATAATATATCGTGGAAAATGATTCAACAACTACCTGACATAGCTATTTTGTTTCTTACGGTGATTTTTAATGGTATTCTTCGTTATGGCTACTTACCAAAACAATGAAAGATCTCACAAATAATAATGATTTCTAAGCATGGAAAAGACCCAACTGTGCCGTCATCATATAGACCTGTCAGTGTTCTACCTCATTTTTCAAAAATTTTTAAGAAAATGCTGCTGCAGAATTTCATGCCAATTGTTACACAAAATAAAGTTATACCGAATCACCAATTTGGTTTTGGAAAGGTCATGGCACTATTGAACAAGTGCATAGGATCGCCAAAGAGATTAACACCGCATTTCAGAACAAAAAATACTGCTCTGCAATATTCTTGGATGTAGCCCCAGCTTTTGATAAATTGTGCACGAGGACCCAATATATAAGATAACGCAATATCTCCCAGAAAATACTCACAAGCTCTTCAGTTCTTATTTACTTTGCCGGAAATTTAAATTAAATTTCAATTCTTTTACATCAAGAGAAGTTAATATAATGGCTGGCGTTCTTCAAGGGAGTGTTCTAGGACCATTCCTATATTTGATCATACTGCTGATCTTCCACTGCATTCGAATCATGTAGTTTCTACTTCCGCAGATGATACTGCAATCCTCTGTTTAGATAATGATCATATAAGCGCATCCATAAGTCTGTCCGCCCATTTAGATCTCCTTGATAAGTGGCTTGCAAACTGGCGCATCAAAGTAAATGAAGCAAAGAGCGTCCACGTCACTTTCACGCTGCGAAAAGAGATGTGTCCCCCTGTGAAGTTGAATGACATCATCGCACCTCAACTAAATGAATCCATCTTGATAGAAGACTAACATGGACTAAACACATAAAAATAAAAAAATAAATATGTGGCACTTAAAGCCCCAAAGGGCTCATTGGCCGAGCTTCTCTCTTCCATTACTGTTGTGCGTCTTAAATTTGGACAGTATTAGAAGGGACCTACTTATTTTAGCCGGTTCCGAACGACAGCACACTTGTGACATCACTTTTTCTGAGCTTTTTCACAGAGTTCTTTTAGAAGCTTTTTCATGGCAAGTTGTTACTGTCGGAAGAATTGCCAATTGCTTGCCGGCAGGTGTGTACCATTTGAAAGAAAAATCTTATCGATATTAAATTTGTTATGCATCAGCCGGGGATTGAACCACGACCTACAGATCAGAAGGCGAACACACTAACCATTGACCTACTGCACCCAAAAAACTACAAATTAAATTAAAGTCTCAGCAACTCTTTTGGCTAATTAATAAAAACTCTCAGCTCAGTTTACCTAACATAGTCCTGAGATATAACGCCATCATAAAACCTATTTGGTGCTATGGTTTAGAGCTGTGGAGTTCAGCCTGTTCTACAAATGTAGAAAAAATTCAGAGAGTACAAAACAAATTGCTCAGACAAATCACTGGTGCTCCATGGTATATCAAAAACATACACATTCACAATGACCTTCAAATTCCCACCGTCTTTGACGTAGTTCGGCGAAAGATTGAAAACTATAAAGCAAAGATAGAATTTCATCCAAATCCTAAGGCGAAACTGCTGCTTGTGGCTTCTAAAATCAATAGATTAAAGAGAAAACTTCTTATGTCAACATAATTAAAAAAAAAAAAAAGAATCCAGTTGTAAATTGTAAATCTTTGTGAATTTTTGTAGTAGGTCATTAAATAAGCACATTGCTATTATAATAGTTTTTTAAGATTTGAATATAAATTGTAAATTTCCAAATAAGAAAGATAAAATTAATCAATAAATAAATGGAAATGAAAAAAAAAATGAAGAAAATCTCCTTACAGTCGGCTGGGGCCGACCAAACTATACCCTGCATATGTAGATTTATATATAAAAAGTTTACTCGAATATCCAACTTTTCTTTTATTTCCACTTTTCGAGAAACAATTTTTGCATATACTACTAATTTACACCCGAAATATGGTTGACTTTGACGAAGTAAAAGGATTTTAAGATAATTCCGAGGCTTAGTATGGGAGCTATATAAAAAGTGGGCGTGGCTTACCACTTTCTAGTAAATCCAATTAATTTTTCAATGTTAATCCACACCTTAAATTTGGTGTCCTAAGTTGAATAGTTTCTAAGTTATGGTGGTTAACATTTTTGTTTAATTTCCTCAACTTTGTATGGGAGCCCCAATAAGAAGTGGGCGTGGTACGCTGATTTTTCCCCAGATTATTTCCGACTACGATATTAATTTAAGTGTCAATTATGGTTATTGTAGACATAAGATTGCCTAAGTTACAGCTGTTTCAATTTAAAATTTGTATGGGGGCTACGATAAACACTGGGCGTGGTGCGCCCATTTTCTGTGAGCCTAGTTGCTCGTACAATACTAATCCACACCTTACATCTCGTTATTCTACGCTGAATAATTTGAAAATTATAACCGGTAACATTTTTTTTAATTTCCGCAACTTTGTATGGGAGACCCAAAAAGGAGTGGGCGTGGCACACTAATTTTCTGCCATATTATTTCCGACTACCGTGTTAATCTAAGTGTCAATTATGGTTATTCTGGACAGAAGATTGTAGAAGTTACAGCAGTTTCAATTTTAAAGAAGTACAGACACTTTGTATGGGAGCTACGCTAGAAAGTAGGCGTGGCTCATCTACTTTTGGTGAGGTTATATAGTAGTATAATATAACTCTATGTGAAAAATATTGTTGTCCCAAGTGGTATATTGTGTGAGTTATAGCAAGTTAAAGATTTTGAAAATTTCGAGGTTAGTCGCTTTGAATGCTTGGTGTGGGCGTGGTTATTGACCGATAATGCCCAATATCAATCCCCTCCGTACCCTTGGATCATAGATTACTTATGCCAAATTTCATCGAAATAGCTCAATATTTACTCAAGTTATCGTGCGAACCAGCCAGGTGACAGACAGACAGACAGACAGACGGACGGACGGACGGACGGACGGACGGACATCGTTAAATCGAAAATTTAATCGACGCTGATCACGAATATATATCCATGTCTATATCTCCGGAGATTGCTTCAAGTGGACACAAACATCTGACCGAAATGAATATACCATGCATATTGCATTATGCAGGGTATAAAAATTGCAAATAATATATATAGTAGGTGCATATTTTATCACATTAAATTTTTTCTCAATATAAAAAATAAATGTATACTATAACAAAATAACATTTTAATGGATTTCAAATAGAGTTTATTTCTTTTACTTGTTTTCTTGTAAATTCTAACTTAGTAGCACCAAGCACTTTCGATACCCTTGAGATAGTCATAAATATATTTTACATGTAGTAAAAGCTTTTACACGCATATGACTATGTTGTATACCAGTATATGTAGAAGCACAGCAGTGCAAAAAAGCAAAAACTGAAACGATAGATGAAGCAATATGAAAAAAATTTATCAAACTAAATGTCGGCAGTCGACATGAGCCGAACGAATGATACCCTATATATTAGTGCTAAATATGGTTGTTTCAGCTAAAAGTTGCTAAAGTTGAAACAAATTCCGAGGCTTAATGTCGGAGCTATATAAAAGAGTGGCTTGGTTCTTTCTTGTAAATGTAATTTTCTTTCCAATACTAATGCACACTGAATCCACGCTGAATAGTTCGTAAGTTATAGCAGTTTATGTTTTTTGTATTATTTGTGCAACTTTGTATTGGAGCCTTTGTGGCTTATAAATGCCACATATTAATTTTTATTTATTTTTTTTTCATTTATAGTTGTTCTAGGAAAAGACAACCGAAATTACAGCGGTTTAAATTTAAAAGAAATGCAGACATTTTTTATGGGAGCTACTATAAACAGAAAGCATGGCTCGCCAATTAATGACATAACTCTAGGTTCCAAATATTGTTGTCCTAGATTATATATTTAGTGAGTGTATAACAAGTTAAACATTTTAAATATTCCGAGGTTAGTCACTTTGATTGCGCTGATTGGACGTGGCATGGATCATGCCCATGCCACGTCCACGTCCATGGATCATGCCCATTATCATTTCCGTCCGTACACTTAGACCATAGGTTACTCATGCCAAATTTCGTCAAAATAGCTCAATGTTTGCTCAAGTGACCTTGACAAACCAGTCAAGTGACATGCAAACATGACAGGATGGACATCGTTAAATTAACTTTTTAGGCGACGCTGATCACGATATATAATACTCCATATCTCCGGAGCTTCCTTCAAGAAGTTATAAATATAATATATTTTAGTTATAAATATAATAAATATATATAAATATAGTTATAAATATAATATATTTTTGATAATCAGACAACGTAGTTAAAAGGAAAAAATGTCAATCTTAAGCTTAGAGGTGATTATGAAAAGTCCAACTTAGAAGTGTGTGAGTTTTGCAAGAATCGAGCGAATACCACTTTGATCAAAAAGTTCCCGGAATAACCACCGTGTGGAGCTCCCACTGTTCCAATTTGGGTTCTGTTAAGTTGGTACATCTGATATTGTTGATATTCCCTCTAAATCTTAGCGTTATAGCTTGACATCTGCAAAAGTTACGGAACCAAGAGTACATCTATCTCAGTGCTTCCTGCGATTATTCCATTACTTCTTTTCGGCTGCTGAAACGCGTTTCCCGTAATGGCTTTTTAACTTGATTGAACAGAACAAAGTCACAGGGAGCCAAATCAGGTAAATTCGGTGGCTGTTGGATGGTATTTATTGCATTTTTCGTCAAAAAATTACGAATAATGATGGCACTATGCAACGGTGCGTTATAATGGTGCAAAATTCACGAGTTAACAAAAAAAAAAACAGAACTCAAATTGGAACGATGGGAATGACACATGGTGGTTATTCCGGGAATTTTTTAATCAAGGTGGTATAAGAAATTGCTTCAGTGTTTTGGCGCTACTCAGATAAGCGCTTGTTGCTAATGATGGATGAACTGATTGAATATCTTTCAGTGCTTACGATGTCCGATATGACAATGAAATAAGTGGCTGGGTGTTTCGAAGGTGCAAATCAAATTATATTGCGGCAAAAACCGGTATATCGAGATTTGGAAAATTGGATCTGTTTCTTTATATCTGCAATAGCAAATTTTATTCGTACCCTTTGGATTACTAATAGATATCGTTAATCCTTAAGCTCAGTCGTTAGTGTGTTGGCCTTCTGATCTGTAGGTCGCGGGTTCAATCCCCGGCTGAAGCATTACAAAATTATATATCGAAAGGAATTTGCAATTTTTCCGGCAGTAATAATTTGCCAAAAATATTTCTTAAAAGAACTCTGTGACAAAGCTCAGAAAAAGTGATGACAGAAGGGTTCTGCCGTTCGGAACCGGCTAAAATAAGTAGGTCCTTCTAATAGTGTCCAAAATTTAACACGCACAATAATAATGAAAGACAAGCTCGGCCAAAGAGCTCTTCGGGGCTTCGATAATCCCGAAGTAGAAACTTTGTCAGATCGCAAATATTATCAGCAGGTGCAAAAGATGATGTGTAAATTATATGTTGCCAACAACACTGTTGAAATAGTAGTATAATAGTATAGTAGTATATGTTCAGGTTAAAAATGATATGAGGTCGGTCATACAATTGGACCCTGTGCTGACGATTTCTGAGCAACTACATATAAGTTTTATCCCAACTTGTTAAAACTTTGACTTAGACTTTGACTTACGGATGCCATTCACACCACACCACCCATACCAATTCTTTAGCTTACACATTTCTTGATCGAACCGAACAAAATTAAAAAGTTTGGATTTTCTAAATTCTTCTATACCAATGATCCCCATCCACCGCTTTTCCTTAGCTTATAGATAATTTCAAGAAATCTGCATTTCACAAAAACCAAAGTACTTTCCATGAAAATACGAGTACATATAATATATAGTATCACGACATCCACCAACGATACTACGTATTAACATCAAGAACAATAAATTTTATTACCATATGCTACTGGCGTGACAACAAAAAAGAAAGAGAAAAAAAAAACAATAAATAAAAACAAACAAAAATATGAAAAGTCATAAAAATATAAAAATAAAAATCTTTTATTTGGGAGTGTTCAAGTGTTTTGTATTTCCTATGAAATTTATTACATTCTTGACCTAACTTTACATTTTTGCTGTGCATTTAACTGGTAGCTCTTATGTATATAGTTCGATTGCATTGTACATACATATGTGTACGTGCATACGTACATATGTATGCGTTCAGTAAAGAACAAACACATATGAGTATGATCCTTTTTTTTTTTTGAAACATCATAAGTATAAACCTACGATTTGGTTTTTATTTTGGAAGAAAGTACAGTTTCAATTAGTTTATTATTCCGCTTTTAATCTCTCAACGAGTGTAATATTTATATAGAGGAAATTATAAAAGTTTTAAAAATGGATGAACTAAAAAGAAAATAAAATTTGTTATCTCAAAAAATGATTATTAAAAATTTATGAAAAAAATATATACAGGCATGTGATAGAAATCGATTTCGTACGAAATAGCAAGCGAAAACTTGCTTGTTTTCACTTTCGAATTTAAAATCGTACGAATGTGAAATTCCTGATGAAATTCGGTTTCAATTCGTTGATATTCCTTTAAACGACTTCAGAACATTTTGGGTGTGGACAAATTGTGTGCGAAATGAAAGTATTTATTTGGAAATTCAATTCATGAAACTGCTTTAGACAAAACTTTATTTCTGTTATAACAATTGATTATATTCAGATGAGGTCAGATTGGAAGGTTTGAATCCGAAAGAAACAGTATCACAACAAGTGAAAAGAGGAGCAATCGAAGGTAGTGCGTACAACCAGTACATCTTAACACCAACCGAGAAGAGAATTGCTGCTATTTGTGGACTGCATGTAAGCTTTGGCGGCATTACAATCGATAACTCATTTGATGATGGCGTCGACGTTGAGTCTGAGTTGACTACGTCTGAGGAGCAAAATTCTGAAAATACATCTCCAAATTTGCACGCAACGACAATTTTACAAAGGAAAAATGTTTAGCATAATTCATGAACATAGAGGCAACATCAGCGACAAACATCGATCGAAAATCTAGCATGTGGATTTTGCGTGTATATATTAGTGGACGAGTTTTGTTTATTATATGTTTTACATGTCTATTATATATTTCTGTATGTGAAAAAATATGAATAAAGGATTTCCATCACAGGCATGAAAAAAATAATATATAATTATTTCTTAAAATGAATATTCCGAATATTCCGGATCTAAAAATAAAATAAAATAATATCTAAGGAAATAAATTAAGAAATATGATATATATATTTTGACATATTGCTAAATGAGAAAAATAAATTTCCAAGAAAATGGAAACATTTTAAAAATTTTGCATAAAAATTTGCTTGGTGATGGAAAATAAATGACTCGTGTTTTATAATCTAAAAAAACAGAGACAACAAAAACAGTAAACTTATATAATTGCCTGAAAATTATATACTTTTTTGTTGTTTGATTATAGAAACAAAAATATTAAACGATTCATTCATTATATGAACTTGTAGAAGAAGAAAATGCTTCAACCTACGAGCCTTACTCTTTCCATTACATTTAACTATGGCCGTAATATAAGTAACACATTCATTTATTGGATATATAAAATCCATCACTTATATGTACCCCATTTTCTAATAATTTAATAATTTAAGGTGTTAAATTCAGTTAGACTAGCGCACATTACACGAATGTATCGTACAAGAAACTAATTTAGTTATTCCACTACACATCATTTATATGTTTAATTTCTTCAACGTCTCAACATTATAATTAGAGCACAAATATTTATTCATGACTTACTAAGTTCTCTGCGATAATGAGGTTTTAACATATATTTAGATATTAATTTTTACACCATCCTGTGTGAACTTAATTATGTATGTATGTAGGTACAAAAGCGCAACAAACCACAAATGTATTAATTATATTAAATTACAATGAATTTTTGTGGCATAAATCATAATAATTTATTTATAACAACAACTTTATATGTATGTACGTATTCCTACTTCATAATAAACACATACTATATAATAAATTAAATTCAATACACATAAGTATTCATCTGAAGTGAAACCTCAACATTTCATAGAATACTATGTACGTACACTTGAGCTTTTGGCATGAAATAGAGTAATAAATATTTCATAAGAATGAAAAGTAATGCATACAACTCCGTGAAAGAGGAAAAGAGCAAGAACTCATGTTGAGGATGACAAAGTTTGATTGAAAACAAATTGTATGTATAAGTACGATGTACATATATTCGAAATGTAGGTGTTTGCCTGGCTACCTGGCTTTTTGTCTTTTCGTTTGTCTTTCTGTCTATTTAACTTTTATCTATAACCGCTGTGATTATGGAGGTAAGAAGCTGAAATTTAGTACTTAATGAAAAGCGGCTTGCCACAGAATTGTTGTGTTAGAAAATGGCTGTAATCGGTTAAAAAATATGCCTACGTTCATTACAAAAGTATGCTGTTGAATATATACTTTCACGCTTTACTCTCGAATGTAAGAAGCAATCGAAATAAAACTTGGTATATAAATAAAATCTGATTACAAAACCACCGGGCAACGTCTTCCTGGCACCCGCTGGAAGGCGGCTGAAGTGAGTGGCGAAAATCTCCTCGGTTAGAGGTTGTGCGTTGGGTTTGGGACCCGCCACATAAAAACCCCCCCCAATGAAAAAAACAAATATGCCTCTGATAAGGACTACCGCTTTTGTTGATGACCCCCGCAAACGAAAAAAGGACAATGATTTACGGATATGCACCTGGAATGTCCGGTCCCTTTATAGGGAGGGTGCCTCTATCCAGCTGGTTGATGTCCTTGAAAAATACAGAGCTGACATCACCGCTCTCCAGGAAATGCGATGGACAGGGCAGGGCTGCTCCAAAAGAGCGTCCTGTGACATCTACTACAGTTGCCATGCTGAAAGGCACGAATTAGGATGTGGATTTTTGGTCAGCAAGAGACTACGACATCTTGTCTCACAGTTCACGCCTGTGAACGAACGGCTGGCCACAATCCGCATCAATGCAAAATTTTTCAACATCAGCCTTATATGTGCCCACGCTCCGACGGATGAGAAGGACAATGTGACCAAGGAGAGCTTCTTTCAGCGCCTCGAAGAAGCTTATGACCGCTGCCCTCGCCACGATATCAAAATCGTGCTTGGCGACTTTAATGCCAGGGTGGGCAAGGAAGGTACCTTTGGCACAACTGTCGGAAAATTCAGCCTCCATCAGAACACCTCCGATAACGGAATGAGGCTGATCGACTTCGCCGCAGCACGAAACATGGTAATTGGTGGTTCCAGATTCCAGCATCTCGACATCCACAAAGCGACATGGCTGTCTCCAGATCAATGTACAAGAAACCAAATTGATCATGTGGTGATTGACGGAAGGCATGCTTCCAGTGTGATGGACGTGAAATCGATCCGTGGTGCCAACATCGACTCGGATCATTACCTTGTTGCAGCTAACGTGCGCACACGCTTATGTGTCGCAAATAACAAGAGAAGTCCCACACATAGAATGCTTGACGTCAGTAAGCTGCGATCACCAGAGACAGCAGATGCATTTTCCACTCGACTATCGGATCTGCTTATGCAGAACACTCCCCCACTTGATGATACATGTGCACGGTGGACACATATATCCCACTCCATGACTACTGCTGCCGAGGAGGTAATCGGTTACTACCGGCCTCTGAGGAATGAGTGGTATGATCAGGAGTGTCGCGACGCTACCGCAGAGAAAGACGCCGCCTACAGAAAAACCCTGCGTGCAGGCGCAACTCGAGCTGTTAAGGAGCTGTACAGAGAGAAAAGGAGTGCAGAGAGACGTCTTTTCAGGCGCAAGAAGAGGGAGTTGGAAAGACGATAGTGTGAGGAGATAGAGATGTGTGCCGACAAGAATGAGACTCGAAAATTCTTCGAAAAGATCAAGCGCCTGAGTGGAGATTTAAATCCCGCAGCCTCTTCTTGTCGTGATGGAAATGGGATTCTGGTTACAGATGTCCAGAGTGTACTGAGTCTATGGAGGGAACACTTATCCACGTTTCTGAATGGGATGCTACGAACAATTCCGCCAGTGGAGGAGTTTGCCCGATAACCCCAATTACAGATGATGGTGTTGATGTTCCACCACCCGACTATGACGAGGTTGAAACGGCCATTTTAAGGCTGAAGAACAACAAAGGTGCAGGTGCTGATAGCCTGCCTGAAGAGTTGTTTAAGACCGGAGGCGATGAGCTGCTCACCCGCATGCACCAGCTCATAAGCAGAATATGGATGATGATTGGATGGTCAGTGTTCTCTATCCTGTACATAAAAAAGGAGACCCCACAATTTGCCCCAACTACCGTGGAATAAGTCTCCTACTGTGTGAAAGGTTGAAGCCTATGCTCAGCAACCTGATTGGACCTTATCAGTGTGGCTTCAGACCTGGTAAATCCACCATCGACCAGATTTTCACACTGGGCCAAATCCTGGAGAAGACCCAAGAAAAACAGATCGACACACACCACCTATTTGTTGATCATAAAGCCGCTTTCGACAGTCCGGTAAGGGATTACCTCTACGCAACAATGTCTGAGTTCGGTATTCCTGCAAAGCTCATTCGACTTTGTAGAATGACACTGCATAACTCCCGTTGTGCAGTGAAAATTGGGAAGGACCTCTCCGCACCGTTTAATACCGAACGGGGTTTCAGACAAGGTGATTCGTTATCGTGCGACTTCTTCAATCTTATTATGGAGAAAATAATACGAGGTGCTGATCTACGACATAATGGCACTATCTTCAACAAAAGAGTCATGCTGTTAGCGTATGCCGACGATATTGACATAATCGGCATGAACACGCGAGCAGTCAGTGCAGCATTCTCAGAGTTGGAAAGAGAGTCGCGTCCGATGGGTCTCACGGTGAACGAGGGCAAGACGAAGTATCTAGTGTCAACAAGCAAAGAGTCCCGGCGTCTTGGACAGCACGTCACTGTTGACAACTACGCTTTTGAAGTAGTAAGGGACTTTGTCTATCTTGGAACCAGCATTAACAGCAGTAATGACGTCAGCTTGGAGATCATGCGTAGGATAACTCTTGCTAACAGGTGTTACTTTGGGCTGAGTAAGCAATTGAGAAGTCGAGCCCTCTCTCGAAGAACGAAAACTACACTCTACAAGTCTCTCATCATGCCTGTCCTAACATATGGCGCTGAAGCCTGGACAATTTCCACCTCGGATGAGCGAATACTTGGAGTTTTCGAGAGAAAAGTCCTACGCAAGATCTTTGGACCTATTTGCGTTGGTGGCGAATACCGAATAAGGTACAACCATGAGCTGTACGAGCTGTATGCCGATATTGACATAGTAAAGCGCATCAAAATCCAGCGGCTGCGCTGGCTAGGTCATGTCGAGTGAATGGAAGAACACGCTCCAGCTAAGAAGGTGTTATATTCGGAACCCGCTGGAGGACGACGCAGAAGAGGAAGACCAAACCTCAGGTGGAAAGACCAAGTACTGGAGAACCTGACGGCGCTTGGAATTTCTAACTGGCGCCAGCTAGTGAAGAACAGAGATGGCTGGCGAAGCATGTTATTTTCGGCCTAAATCGATATTCGGTTGTTATGGCCACATAAGTAAGTAAGTAAAGAAACTTGGGGTCGAGAGTGACTATTTTCCTCACTGAGTGCGTTCTCAATAAACAATAGTATACAACTGTTGTTACAATTTTATTCCTTGTGTATAAGCCAGTACAAATGTATTTTGTTGCTAATGTACATAAGTAGAACAAAAAGTAGGGAGAACGAGATTATGCAATAATATACAGTACCGCTATACTTATAATCAAATGCAGGTACTTAGGTCGAGTCAAAGTAATATATTTGTTGTTGCATATGTATGACCAAATACCTTTTATTGCTTAATTTCAGGTGTATCTGTTGTTGCTTCTTTATATGTACTTATGTCAATAATAACGAATAATAGCAAGTGAATTTGGACAGAGACATGGTGGTTGTTCTTGCATATAGAAAAGAAAACCAAATTAGAAATATGTATGCAATTGTTTGTGTATTGCAAACCAGATGTCCTAATAACTTATTATTATTATCAATATTATTTTATCGTGATGGAAAAGCAGCACAATCTGTGTAGAGGAAGTGTAGTTGCATGTATATCAACACCAAACCAAAACTAAGAAAATGAAATGGAATGGAATGGAATGGAATCGTCTTTCTATTAGATGTTGCGCAAAGCAATATACGAGTATATAATTATTGTAACTCTCATAAAGATTATTTATTATATTCGAGGGAGATGTGAGAGGGATTGTCACTTAGTGCACCAACTAATACCGTGATATATCCGTTGCATACGATGTATGCCGGGGAGACTTCCACTCAAATGTAAGTATGTACCTCTAAGCAATGTATACAATTGGAGGACAATACACGTACCTGGGTGGCAAGACCTTTTCTTACCAATCGTTGCTGGCCTATCCCGCTCGAAGGACCAAAAAATGGTTATGTGAGGGATGGGGTGCAAGGTGAACTCGTTCCAACGATGGCTGCTCCCTCCAGGTGATCGGAGTGTGTGTAAGTGCGGGAATATTTGTTTGTACAATAGTTTGTTGTTGTGTATTGATGGTGTAGGTGATGATGTGTTTTGTGTTTCTGCTGCTGCTGCGAAATATGTTGTGTTGATTATTTATCATAATCAATGAATAATATCACACGCGGTTTTTTTTCTAGTTTAAATTAACAATATCTATTTAATGTGTTAGTTTTAACTAAATAGAAAGATTCAAATGTTCGCGCGCACTGGCTGTTTGTTGACTTTGAGATATAATTTGAGAAACACACTAATAGTAGATAATTATTTCTTTTGTTGTCAGAACATATTTCTTGACGATTGAAAGAGCTTCTTTAATGGTTAAAATTTCAGCCTGAAAGACACTACAATGGTGTGGAAAACGGGAGGAATAGGTGCCTAGTTCCTTGGAGTAGACACCCCCTCCCACTTGCCTCTAATTTAGATCCACATGTATATATGACGACCTTTCCAATACAATCTATTTTGCCATCCCAGTCTTCTCATGAAGGGAAGATCATGGTGAATAGCTTTTATACCTGCAGTTCCATCGAACTACAAAAGTCAGTGGTCCTGGGGATGAATGGAAACTTTTTTAGGATAGCAGAGTGCCCCCCTAAGTTAGTGGCTAGAAGAGATAATTCCCTTAGCCTTAATGCCGATTTTACTGCTAGTTGCTGTCCGTACAGGTCAATCGGTAGAAGATGCAGCATACCATTCATTGCTGCTTTGTTAGTTATACATAAGCTTGCTGCCCTCTGAATGCTTTCCATACGCCTAACCGCGTTGCTTTTATTAAGGACCGGCCACCATACTAGAATGCCGTATGCCAAAATTGGTTTTACCACCGTAGTGTAGGACCAGTGTACTACTTGGGGTTTTAAACCCCATTTCTCTCCCACCGCCCTTTTACACGAATAGAGTGCTATAGCTGCCTTTTTCACCCTATCCTGAACATTAAAATTCCAAAGCAGCTTCCTGTCTAGAATGAGCTCTAAGTAGCGAGCTTTGTCACCAAATGGTAGTATGATACCGTTCAAAGTCGGAGGTCTAACGTCAGGTAACCTTCGTTTTCTAGTAAACAGAATTAGCTCTGTTTTATTA
This sequence comes from Megamerina dolium, assembly GCA_963854835.1. NCBI lineage: Eukaryota > Metazoa > Arthropoda > Insecta > Diptera > Megamerinidae > Megamerina > Megamerina dolium. Next base: position 48,838,282 of record OY978528.1, on the reverse strand, counting down.
GCGTTGACTCCCAAGCCGTATAATTTAGACCATACGTTTACTTCATTTAAAATACCTTGTATGATTTCACAAAGAGTATCGGGAAATTTCCCTCGAACGATAATAGCAACATCATCCGTGTATGGAACAACCTGAAATCCCCTCTCCTCCAGGCTCCCAACAGTATTCATTGCAAGAACCCATAAGAAAGGAGAGAGCACGCCGCCTTGGGAAGTTCAGGTTTACGCACCGTCGAGGTCCCTAATGTTGAACTCACAAACTTGCATAAAAGCATTAGCTCAAAGAAGTCCACGAGAGACCCAGCGATGCCCAGATCATGTGAGATTTTCCCTGCCTTAGGAATAAAGACAACTTTAACTTCCCTCCATGATATAGGAATATACTTCAGCCGTAAGGCGCTTTTAAACATAGTAATCAGCCAGTTCTATATTGACTTCTGTGATAACGTTTAAAATTTCTGGTTCGTCTTCCGGATCACTAAGTCCGGCAGCTGATATTTCAGTTAGCACATCAGTTTTTTGAGATATCCAATACTTGGATTAGAATTCGAAGGAATTTTCCTTAATCGAGACGCTTCCATATTGCTTGCAATATCACTACAAAAGGACCTCCAAATGGTTATTTTCGATTTTATAGTAGCAATTCCAACCGCTTTCCTCTCGGTAAAATTTCGTTCTATTGAATTGCTTCCTACACTCCAGTCGTAGTAGAGTGAGTTCTGATGACCACCATGGTGGTTTCCTCTTCCCCCTATTACCAGTTTTCGGACAAGCTTGATTAAGCGAACGAGTACAAACATAAGTAAATAATTTGACCAGACCATCCAAGGCTTCTCTGTTATTTGGACTATATGGTGGGTCCTCAGCAAGATTTTTCTTAAGCTCGTGTAGATACACCTTCCAGTTCATTTTCCTAGGATTCGTAGTTTCAATTGGTCTGGGCGATTCCTTTTGAAAGTTAATCTCAATATAACGATGGTCTGAGAATGAGTGCTCCTCCAAAAATTTCCACTGGGTCATCTTATCGACTAAAAACTCCGAGACCAGGCTAATATTTAACACCTCTTGTCAATTGCGCCTTATAAAAGTGGGATCAGTGCCTCTATTGCACAATAACAGCTTATTACTAATAATGTAATTATTCAGCATTAGTGTCGGTGTTAACACTGCTACCTTTGACCTGCATAGTTGGCAACATACAGTTTGTAGGAAGGTGTCCTCAGAGCACAAACACAACCTCCATTCACACAAGGCTCCTGAATGAGGACGAAGTCTGGCTGATCTTCCACCAGACGATTCTGGAGCCCAACTGAAACAGCTTTACTATGGTGGAGGTTTATTTGAAGAAGACGCACCATCAGTAAGTGTGGCATTTGCATCCTCCTGTGAATCGCTCAGTAGCTCTTGCTGTATATACAGGCCGTGAAGCCTATATTCCAACTCTTAACTCGCAGTAGTAAGCCCATCCTCGTTGACATTGCTGTCGACATCGTTGACGCCGCCTGCTTCGCTGGCTGTAAGCTCACTCGCTGAAACAAAGTGTTCAGCGATATCGATATCACTTTTATAGGTTCTGACTATTACCTTGCCAAAGTCGTAATTCACGTCGCCACCGCATTTCCCTAATGGCTCTAGAGAGTCGTATGTCAGTAATAGGAGCAATTGCACCATTGCTCTCGGTAGCGCGTCAGCATTAGTGTCGGTGTTAACACTGCTACCTCAATTTCAATAAACTTCCATTTACTACATGTGAGGTTCGGGTTACACGCTGTAAACAGGTGCATAACTTTCTCCGGTTCCGAAGGAGCGGCTGGAATCCACACCCTTGTCCTGGGTCGAGACAGTATATCTCTATTGTCGATGGTAGACCTCCCCAACCTTTGCTATGGCAGCTTTGTACAATTCTACCGATCTTTGGTCATAGCAGGCAATGATCTTAGTCTGACCCTGATACCATCCTGCATCAGTGCAAGATGGTTGGGGCCAGGATTACTGGAAGGAATATCTAGGGCAACGTTGGTGAGAGCGAGTTGCACCCACATCCACTGTGCCCTTGGTATTTCACCATAAGGATGTCTTCATCCATCGTCCTTTGCCATTTAGATGCGGATGGTGGTTGAACGTAATCGAGCAAGAAGTTTGGCAATACGGCATTCACCCAATCAATAGTCGCCTTCAGCTCTTTGGTCAGCTCTTCCTCAGTCGGTGGAGCTGTGTGCACTCTCTTTCATAAACGGCACTCTTTTCGGCGCTCATTGTAATCCGCTTTCTCTGGGTCCGAAATTTTTAATACTCGCCAAGCACGAGCACTAGCCACAGCACCCTCTTTGGCATTATCATTCAGTAGCTGCTGAACGCAGACTAAGCGCACTACTAATTCCGGCAGAGGGGTGGTGGTGCTGGAGACGAGCTTGGCCTGTCGTACTCCAGCTCCAATCCTACGCACTGTGCCACCAAGACCAGAGGTCAATGTTAAAGTAATTTGGGAGCTCGGTACAACCGTTGCCCTTATGAAACACCGGGCTCCTTTTGTTGTTTACTGTTATTTTGTTTGCTTGGATTCATAAATGGTCCCACGAGTGTTGGAGACGGGATGTCCGCCTGCGCATAGCTCCAGGTACCCAGGTATGGTTAATTTTTACGGAAGGTGCCACGTATCCGTAAGCTCACGTAAAAGGCTGGCTGATCCTCGGAACGGGTCGCATAACACCTTGATCCAGCCCCTTACAATTAAAATTGTTACTGAGTTTTGTTATGTCAAAAAATGCCCTCACGCGACAAAATTCAACATCAAATAATATTGAAAAAAAAATGTAGTTATGAATCGTTTAATATCGCTTTTAGATGCACATTTGTTCTTTCCCTAGCCGCAGAAGATCTTCTAATTAGAAATTTTCGTAACTCACGCGACAAAAAATATACCGAGAAACAAAATCATAAATTTACAGTTATTTTAGTCATAAGCGCTCTCTTTGAAGAGTCGAGTGTTTACTCAAAGCCACTGGACAACATTTTAACGAATATCTTTCATTTTTATCTAGTTTTAGTTCATAAATTTTTCGAATGAAAACTATATCAAGATTATGTAAAAAATTCGTCATAAATTTAACCGTTACAGTGCTAAGCGGCGCAAAAGTGATGCGATAGTTTGAATCGAAAATTGCGCCGTAGCGCGAAACTGCCGCACGCATTAGTGTGTTTTTGGTTCTTCGTAGTAGTGGACGTATTCTAATCTAATATTAGAGTGTTTTATTTGACACCATTATTTTTCCTTTAAAATAATCAAAAAATGTATAGCAATTTTCATATATATTCACAAAAATTGCTTAGCACTAAAATGGTTAAATAAGTTCTTTTATTGTTAAATATTTCGTAAGACGTTGATTATCTCAGAATTAACAGTATTCGATTAGATATAAAAAATGGATATTACAACACATGCAATTTTACAGTTATGGTTGACATTTTTTTTGAAATACATTTCATTTACATTTGATTTACATATATCGTAGGTATTTAGAGGTAGTCATGTATTCGAATTGTCAGTCCTTCACCGCCACCGCCATCATAACCGCTATGAACATATATACTTGCAAGAACTTTCGCATTAAATTACGAACTGCAGTTTTACCCCGCCAAGCTCTATACTACATACATATACAGATTGACTGGTAACAAATGTTGTTGAATTCAATATATTTCAACCACCATGATTGTTCCGCTTCCGCATGCACCAGCGCAAGAACAAGATGGCTAAAATTTTACGAAGCACTTACATAGTTGCTATGCATTGTGTGTCGTCGCTCCATCTTGTTGTAATGACAAATTAGGATGTAGCCTCGCCGTTGGCCGCAAAAAATTGTCGATCATTGTTCTGTAAGAAGCCCCAGAAATGGTTTCTGGCATTTCATATTCGTTTTTGAAGAAATATGGGCCGGTAACCTTTGCGGCTATAACACCGCACCAAACAGTACATCTGGATGTTGCCTTTGGATTTTAGTGCACCATCTATAGTTTTGCCACTTAAATGGAAATAACGCTTCATCCAACATCATATGATTATTTAAAAAAATTACTTTGTGTGGCGTATTGTAGTTGTTGTATTGGTGGTCTTGCGGTAGCAGTTCTTGTACAATTTGAATTATGTATGTGTACACGTTAAGATGCAATTTTACAGTTCTCCGTTCCGGCCAATGGGGCATTTTCAGCACAACAGCGACAGATGGATCATTTACAACACTCTGCCGCACAGCTTACACGTTGTCTTCAGTGTGAATATATCGAAGAGCATATTTTTTTAAAAAAAGAATACTGAAGTATGTAAAATAGTGTCGGCGTAATGTGTTGCTCTTTTTGATTCCATAACATTAATTTCATAGAAATTAATATTGAAAGAATTTAGATGTACTATGATATACACAAATAATTTTGGAAATTAGCTTCATACTCCATTTACTGTTGATGGTTATCTATATACAATACGTTATTAATGGTAGCGGGTGTATGCAATAGTATGCATATATGAAATTGGCGCCACAGTTGTTCCTAATGTCTAATACTAAACAAGTTTCAAATGACTTCAATCTAATAACAACGGATGTGTACAATAATTTTTATATGTCTCTCTGAAATGCATGACGACTAATAGAAAATCTTATGGAATATTGTATGTTTGGCTTCTAAATTATATTTTTCCGTTCTGAAATATATTGCAAATTAATGATTATTTTGTATTATTTAAAATTTTCTCAATATTTCTTTTTCGTTTTTCTCCATTATGTTTAATCGCAATTAAATTTAAATTCAGATGAATAAATCTCTGTATGCATTTATGTCAACCGTTGATCTATGGCTGCGACGGAATGTTAAATGGCATTTTGTAATAAAATGCAATTTTATTGATGTCAACGGACTCATGGCATAAACGTGCTTATATTTTACTCATAAATATAAATACAAAATATATTCATAAATAATTTTTTGCGATATTTATTTTAGTTAAACGTTATGAGGTTGTTACACTTCTATGGTTTTTATGTATTTATGAAAAGTTTTATGGATGATATGTACCCTATACTAAGGTGGGTTAAATTTTATGAAGAAAAAATTCTGACCAGCTGGCTAGGGTAAAATAAAAAATTCGGATATGTAATTTAAAGAATTTTCTCCTAAGGAAGTATAACCCTTCAGTTTATTTCGTTTTTTTACAAAACCATAAATTTTGTTGAGGATGCGCCCTAAGAAGTAGAGTTAAATATTGAGGAGGAAAAATTAATAAGGGTCGGTCAAACATTTACCTAATCTATTGACAATTCCTAAGTAGCTTTTGTTAATTTTGAAGTGTTCTAAGTTTTGTTTTAAGTCTCTTTTAGGGGTGAATATAGAGCCTAAGTATGTTTGGAGAAAATGTTGAGGAGAAAAAATTCATCGGAGTCGATCATACATTTCACCATTCTACGGAAAATTATTGGGTAGCTATTGTCGATTTTCAGGTGTTTCAATTTTCGGAGGAAATGTTGTGGGCAAAAATTGGATGGGAATCGGTGATATAGTCTACCCGTCTAGAATCGACAATAGTTGTCCTAAAATCGACCCAAGAATAATAGAATGTATGACCTAAGCCTATTTATTTTTCTTCATTTCAAAAATTTATACTCGCATTTATATAGCCAGTGGCAAGCAAGTAAGTCTAGCTATCTATCTTCAAGTAGTTAATAGATTGAGTTGAAATTAAAATTGTCCATATAGTTATGAGCGTATTTCTGTGATACAATAAAATTGTATTGTTTATGGGAAGCAATTATTGTAGTTACTTTATACAAAAGTCGTTTGACAGTTTTATTTTCGTACTTTCAATTTATATACACAACTGTGTCTGCATTCAAATATTTCACTGTGTCTCTGTGTGTTGTGTTTGTGTCATATTGTTGTTTAGAACAAATAAAATTCTATCTGCAGTAGACAATATTATGTAACTACATACTTATGCATGTGACCGAGTATATGTATATGTGTGAGCATATGTAGTAATAGAAACAATTTAAATAATAATAATAATAAACAAATATTTTTCCTATTTTTTATTTTCGTTTTTTTTTTATCTGGATGGATAGACACATTATGCATAAGCATGTTTTTCGTAAATAGCTTACCAAGTGGATAATAAATTGACATATACGAGTACACTGTTGAAATAATGAAATAAATATTTATGTATGAGCCATATTAAATGCATTTTCTTGTTCACAATTTAATTGTCGTTTCATTAGTTTCCGAGGAGTACATGTCACAGTAAGTTTAAGTTAATATTAAAGTTGAATAAGTATCCAAATGATCTATATTTGGAGAACGCAACCTTCCGATTAAATTTTATAGAACAAGCTGTTTGACGGAAAGAAGCTTAAATTTTGAGTAAAATATCACATATTCTGAATTAAGGAGAATAGGCTATTTATTTGTATAAATCACATACTTATGCATATATGCATTTATGTGTCTATCATTGATATTTACATACAGTTTAATTAAAGTTTAATGTAATGTAATGTAATACAAATTTAATATAGGACCAAAGTTACTGTAATACTATAATATGTTAATTACGCCTTTATTGCAATATTTTTATTATTTCCGGAAACACACACTCGCGCGATTAAGAATTTTACTATTGTATTAAACATTGAGGTGTAGTGGTGTTGTAATAATCTGACTACATATACTGATTGATCTTTTACATTCTGACTAAATACACTGATTGACCTTTCATGTTCAAGTTCAATTGCACCATCGCATAAATCAATATTTCCGCCTTTCCCTATACATTATGTTGTTTAATTTTAAATATAAAACTTTGCATGATGTGCCTAAAAATATATTTTACAAAATATGAAATAACACCAAAATAGATATCTAAGGATGTAATATATATGCGGGTTGATAAATAAATCATCATCATCGTCATCACCAGCACATTTGCATATTAGCCCGCGTAAATTATAATGTTAGTGAGCAGACAAAAAAATCATGGTACCAACACCGAACGTATTCAATCAATCAAATCTGTCAAATCATCTGGGTTGTCGTGTCATATCATATAGAGTACAATACATGTACATATACTATTGTATATATGATATATAAGGTCTAGTAAAAATAAAATCCATTATTTTTGCATTAAATTGAAGGTTTTATTTAGTCCGGACTATAAGGTGGATGCATAAGAACCTCCCAACCAAGCTCCCGAAGTTGCTGATTCGAGTCAGTAGCGATTCGCAGATGGAAATTCGGTCCATGAGGTTTTTTTTGCGTTAACTCGTGTGGCACCCATACATTGAGCTTCTTTTTGGATCCAGCCTTATTGGTGGATACAAATGGTTCCAAAGCGTTTTTTGTGCAATGTTTAGCTCCTCGGCAATAGAAACAGTGCTTACATGATGGTCAGAATCGACGATTTCCATTATTTTATCGATATTTTCGACAATTGGCCTTCCAGAGCGTGGTGCATCTTTGACATAAATATTACCAGAACGGAATCGACGAAACCAAAATTTCACATGATTGTTTGTTACAGAATCAGGACCATAAACACTATTCACTTTTTCTTTATCGAAGAAAAGCTGTAAAATATGGCGTATTTTCTCTTTGCTGGTGTCCATTTTTGACGCATGCTCAAACAATACAAGTTAAGCAATCACAAAACTGCCTGAAAAGTTTATTTAGTACGAAATCCTATCTTTCTATCCCCATCTAGCGTAACCCGATCGCACTTATACAACGCGAGATACGGATTATTAAAGCCATCTATTGGAAAAGTAGTGAATTTTTTTTTACTACACCTGATACAATATATAATGGTATATGTATTGTGATATATGGGCGACTGTCAAATGAGATTATGAGCACAACGAAAAAAATGTGTTTAGTAAGGACAGTGCAAACTTGATCAATTGCAGATACAATATTTCAAAAATCAGGGTTATATCTTAATTTATCGTCTATTCTAACATATGCCGCACGTAGAGAATTTCACCACAGATTAGAGAATTTTTATATTGTAGTTTTCGAGAGAGTTTTCCGACACCATTGATTATTGGACTTACTCGGGTTTTTCGACTAGTATCGAATATTGAATTGAAATCCCATGTCTTCATTGGCTTGGTCATTTTAAGCGAATGGAAGAAATTTTTTCTTCGAGCAAGGCATTCTGTTCGCTAGCTGGTGGAGGACGCCTCAAAAAGGGAGACTCAGTATTTGACACAAGAATCAATTGTTGGAAGACCTGACAAGGCTTCGAATTTCCAATTGGCACTACTGAATAGTAATATAATCGATTGGCAGAAGCATCAGTAATAACGACAGTGCTAATGTATCATTACGAAGAAGATGAAAAAGAAAAGGAATAAAATTAAGAAGAAGAAAACGAAGAAAAAGAGTTTGAATAAGCGCCTATAAGCATTGTGTGTCAAGTTCGAATTTTTTCTATAAAATTTTTTCTATAGACTCCTGAAAATATTATTTTTTGTGAGTTCCTACTGTATGGTATTTATTTCGATACTCATTGACAAATTACGCTGTTGTGGCAAACAATTTTTTGACAGTTTAAATGTTCACATTATCAATTGTTCACATTTTTTGTCACTGAGCTGAAAAATGCGCGTAAACATGTGGACATATGTTAAAAGCATACACATGTATGTTGTATACTACAAGCGAGAAATAATTTGCTAACGAGATTCATTCGAAATCAAGCCAGGTACTCACATATTCGCACATATTTGTAGTCGATATTTGGAGCAAACTGTTTGAAATCAGTTTGCAATGAGGTTATTGTGTTTGGCGTGTGTAATGATGATTGTGGCGATGATGACGGTGATGGTAGTAGTAATGGTATTGTTAGTGATTAAATTAATGTATATGAGTGTACGTTCATATATTCATATGTGTACGAAGCAGTCCCAGAACTGCCCGACCTGACATATAGATGACGGCAGTAGTTTGAAAAAAATTACTTTGGTGAAAAGTGGCAAGTGGCGCCACTTTGTTTAGTATTTTTTTTTTTGGAGCCATCGAAAGTTAACGACCGTAGTGAATTTGTAAACAAGGAAAAAATTGGTCACCGTTATGTAATTCAATACTTTTATTTGGAAGGTCTCAGTCCAAAGAATATTAAAGCCGAACTAGATTCTACTCTGGAAGAGTCTGCTCCTTCGTTTACGACCATAAAATATTGAGTGACAGAGTTTAAAGGAGGTCGTACGATCTGCTAAGACGAACACCGTAGTGGTCGGCCAATTGAGGTGGCCACGCCAGAAACGATTAAGAAAATCCACAAAATGGTATTGGATGATGGCCGGCTGAAGGTGCGCGAGCGAGGTAAAATTACGGGCATTTCAAAAAGTGCTATGCATCGTATATTGACAGAAAATTTGGAGATGAAAACGCTGCGGCAATATGGGTGCCGCGTTTGCTCACAATGGAACAAAAACAACGTCGTGAACATGTTTCTATAGAGTGTTTGGCGATGTTTCATAGTAATAAAGCCTAGTTTTTGCGTCGATTCGTAACCATGGATAAGGCATGGGTCCACCACTTTACACCTGAGACAAAGAAGCAGTCAAAACAAAGAAGACGCGTCGATCTGCAGGCAAGGTTATGGCATCTGTTTTTTTGGGATGCACGGGTGATAATTTTTATTGATTATCTACAAAAAGGAAAAACAATCAACAAGTGATGAAATTAAAGAAAAAAGGCCGCATTTGGCGAAAAAGAAAGTGTTGTTTCATCAAGACAATGCACCAGTTCACACATCCGCTATTGCGATGGAAAACATCAATGAGTTATAGCTCGAATTTCTTCAGCATGCACCTTATTCGCCAGATTTAGCTCCTTAGGATTATTTTCTGTTTCCAAATTTGAAAAAATGGCTTAGGGTGTGTGCCGTCATATGTAATCATCTGCTGTGGTTTCGTGCGCAACAATTGTGTGCGTCATGTTTTTATGGTTAACGGTTTGGCGGTCGGCGGTTTCTGTATGTTGGTATTGTATTTATATGAGTATGCAAATTGATATGTGAACATAGTTACCCAGCAGAAATTTTTAATGCGCTTCATTAACGTGCGCTTTGTTTTGCTTACAAATAGCGCTGCAAATAACACGCTTCATTGCAGCACTTTGCATAGCGATTACGGAGCAGTTTTACATTTTGCTTTTTGCTTTACTCATCTAATATATTATATTTAGAGATTTTCTACATTTTCAAGTGATTCACTTTTAAGTCAACAATAATATGCTGCAGGTTAGAGTAGGTGGTAGAAAATTTTGGGTATCCAGGCTTGAATCCGAGGCGAGAAAAAAGCAAATTTTAATCTTATATATGAATTTGAAATATACGAATTGGAAATTATAATTCACTGAATGATTCTTATTTTGATTCGAGTAGCGGCGAAATTGCGTAAATTGTCAAATAATTTAAATGCAAATGTAGATGAGAATCCTAACGATTGATAGTAGTTGGAGTAGATCGATCTGTTTTCACTATGTTATTAGAATTTTTACAACAAGAATGGAGCGCTCCGTTTTCGCTACGATTTCTTAGTTCTTACAGCGAAAGCAAAGCGCCTACGTCCAGTGACATGATAATGTTAATAAATGCGCTATCTGAAGCGAGAGCAGAGCACTTTACCGAATTTTGGGAGCACACTGAATGAGCATGAGAAGCGCTCGGTTCCCCATTGGGTTATAAAGGTGTATGTATCATCAAAAAGCATACAAATAGTATATTTGTTACACTTGTGAACATAAATTGATTACATGTGGTAATTGATCATTTAAAACAACTGTAAAATTCAACCATTTGATTTAAAAAGGAAATTGTAAAAAGAAAATATAGATACATATAAAATATTTTTTTAAATAAAAAGTAAACTAGTGATTTCTTTTTGAACACGCTTTTATAAGTTTCACTTGTATGTATGATACTTCCTAGCTTAACTAAACACCGCTATCTATGTACATAGTTGAAATATATATAAAATGAAAGAGCTTCATGAGTACAGTGAAAAGCACCCCATGCTTTTTGAGTATGATATCTATTTGTTTCTGTCAATTATTTTACACTTATATTGAAAATATTTCTTCTGTATATAAATATATATATATATATATATATATATATATATATATATATATATATATATATATATATATATATATATATATATATATATATATATATATATATATATATATATATATATATATATATATATATATATATATATATATATATATATATATATATATATATATATATATATATATATATATATATATATATATATATATATATATATATATATATATATATATATATATATATATATATAAATAAAGGGTTATCCATTTTGCGGTTTCAAAAGTAAATGTAAATAAAATACATATAAAATATTTTTTATCATGATATTTCTTTTTTATTATAAAGTTTTAACGTTGACATTATGTGTGAAATACTACATCATTTAAATGACCACCACGCGAATTGTTGCAAGTCAAGCGGTGTCAAATCGCATGATCTTGGTGGCCACTTGATATCGCCACGACGAGAAATTACGTGGCCAGAAAATTTATCTTGCAATAAAGCATATTCGCTCGAGTTGTGTGGCATGTGGCACCGTCTTGTTGAAACCACATATTCTCTAAGTCGTATTCTTCAATAGCAGGCAAAAAAAAGTCGGTTATCATATGACCATAACGCTCCGAATTGACGGTGACAGTCGTTCCATTGTCGTTTTCGAAGAAGTAAGGTCCAATCACACCTCCGGACCAAAGAGCGCACCAAGCAGTGACTTTTTGTGGATGTAGTGGCCTCTCTTCAATTTCTTGAGGATTCTCAGAACCCCAAATACGACAATTTTGTTTGTTAACATACCCACCGAGTGAGAAATGTGCTTCGTCGCTGAAGAAAATTTTGTTCGAAAAATCGCCGTCCACCGCCTGTTGTTCAAGCACCCATTCGACGTATCTACGACGTTGTGAATGGTCAGCTGGCTTCAGTTGTTGTGTGAGCTGGATTTTATATGGATGTAGGTGTAGATCCAAATGCAAAATACGCCATAATGTGCCGTAAGACAGTCCTAATTCCTGAGAACGACGAGGAATCGACACATTCGGGTCTTCGGCAACACTTTCACTTACAGCAGCGATATTTTCGGTGGTACGAGCGAAACGATGATGCACAGGCCTTACAATATCTGTAACCGATCCAGTCTCTTCATATTTCTTCACAATTTTGCCGATTGCTTGCGTAGTTGAACGATTATGTAAACCATAATCTCCTCTTAAAACACGATATGTGGCTGTGGCAGAATCACCATTTTTGTAGTAGGTTTTTACAATTTTAATCCGTTGTGCGATAGTTAAGCGATCCATTTTGCAAATGTCAGACTTTGAACTGAAAAAGAAAGAAATTGTTTTAACAACTCAGTTTGACAGATGTCGAATTCTAGCCCTACTTTTGAAACCGCGAAATGGATAACCCTTATATACAATACTTTTGAATATATAAGAAAGAAATCCGTTATTTTTGCATTAAATTGAAGGTTTTATTTATCATAGTTAGAATGATCCGATTTAGGTCAAATATGCACCGTTTTGTTTGATAACTTATTGTCATTCTGAGGGTAATTTCATAATGCCACTCTCGTAGAAACCCTCGTCCCTATTGGCAAACAACTGGGGCAGTCGATTTTCACTTGCTCCTCTGGAGGCGAATTTCTCACCAGCAAAATCATTCGCCATAGACAAGAACAAGTAGTAATCACTTGATGCCGGGTCCGGACTATAAGGTGGATGCATAAGAACCTCCCAACCAAGCTCCTATAGCTTCTGGCGAGTCACGATCGATTTGTGTGCCCTGGCGTTATCCTGATATACCACAATTTCTCTCCTATTGGCCAAAGCTGGCCACTTCTTGGCGATTACTCCCTTCAGATGGTCCAATTGTTACCAGTACAGGTCCGAATAAAGAGTTTGGCCAATAGGAGAGAATAGGAGAGTTATTGTATGTGACCCACTTTTCATCACCAGTAACCATCCGCTTCAGAAAGCGATTCAGCAGCGATTCGCAGATGAAAATTCGGTCCATGAGGTTTTTGCGTTAACTAGTGTGGCACCCATACATCGAGCTTCTTTTTGTTTAGCTCCTGTGCAATAGAGACAGTGCTTACATGACAGTCAGAATCGACGATTTCCATTATTTTATCGATATTTTCGACATTTGGTGTATCGTTGACATCGAAATTACCGGAACAGAATCGACGAAACCGAAATTGCATGTGATTGGCTGTTACAGTATCAGGACCATAAACTCTATTCACATTTTCAGCCGTCTGGCTTGCGTTTTCGCCGTTATCGAAGAAAAACTGTAAAATATGGCGTATTTTCTCTTTGCTGGTGTCCATCTTTGACGCGTGCTCAACAATACTGAGTCAAGAAATCACAAAACTGCCTGAAAAGTTTATTTAGTATGAAATCCTATCTTTCTATCCCCATCTAGAATAACCCGGTTGCACTTATACAACGCGAGATACAGATTACTAAAGCCATTTATTGAAAAATAATGTGTTTCTTTTTACTACACCTGATAATATATTATATTGCACATACATACATATATTGCCTATATGATACATGATGAATATACAGCAATATATAGAAATGTGTAGGATGGATTTTTGCAACCGTTTGCATGTATGTATGTAGCTCATATATGTAGATGAACATAAAGACATACCTTTTGAATATCCTATTACAAAGTGATCATACTAAATGTAGGAATTAATATACAAGTAGCATGCATTTATATTTTGATACATATGTAGGCAGATATATAATCGTAGTCATTAGAAATACATCTACATGTTGGCACATATTTGTATATGAAAAATATAATACTCGTATGATTTTACATATTAGCATTTGTATCATTATCATTAATATGGACATGTGTGAAAATAATACTTATACTTATATTAAAATGCATGCTGCATCTTAATAATCATTGGAAATCGATAGAAATCAAAAGCCATTAGTATAAATTATATAGGATATCTTGACTCATTTGAAATTCCTCTATTAAATATTGAATATAGTATTTATAAGATAATTGCGAAGTATATATACAAGAGTACATTTTGAAAATTGATATATCACAAATATTAGCATAAACATGGATCTAATTTGAATAAAATATTTTCAATATACTTTGTCTTCCAAAAGTTCGTAAAATTTCCCTTGTTTTTTATATCAATCATCGATAACTTTATATCATTCAGTCCTGATTTTTGTTCCCCACACTTACATAAGCTTCTACTATGAGTTTATTGCTTCTTTGTAGCACTATTTGGATTCAATGTAAATTGTTTTTGTCCTCTACACTCTGTCTGTCTCTCTTATGGATGCATAGGAAAAATCGTAAATCTTCTTCTGCTGTTTCTACGAGTATGTGTTGATATTTATAGTGTTTTACATATGTTTCCCTTGTTCATATTATGGCAGGCAGGCAGACAGGTAGACAGGAACACTGTAAATCAACTTGGTTAGTGGTTTCATTACATCTCTCTTTATCTCGCTTTGTATTGCCGTTTTTAAGCACATACCGACATCTACGTTGTACGTACATGTATGTACACGTATTTCATGGTGTTCTCAGTGTCCATTGTGTTTTTTTTGGTTTTCTTTGAAGTTAACTTTCGAGATACTCAATTTTAAGATTTTTTAAGAGACTTCGGATTTGATTAAAAAAAAAACATAAACTTTAGAGAAATGTATGAAATCTTTATTTGAGCCGATAGAACGATCTACGTATATAATTCAATGTTTAAAGATGATATTATGTAAATGTTGCCCACGGCTGCGCATCAAATGGTTCATACGTTGGGTCCAATTTTGGCATACTTTCTCTAACATATCGGCCGGTATCTCACGAATAAATTCTTCAATTTTGGCTTCCAGTTAGTCAACCGTTGCGGGCTTGTCGCTATAGACATGAGCCTTAACATAGCCCCACAAAAAATAGTCTAAAGGCGTTAAATCGCGCGATCTAGGCGGCCAATCGACCGGCGCCAAAAGTGAAATAAACTGTTCACCGAACTCGCCTCTTAATTGTGTCATTGTTTCGCATGCTGTGTGGCATGTGGCACCTTCTTGTTGGAACCACATGTCAGCCAAGTCCAGCTCTTCCATTTTGGGCAAAAAAAAATTTGTAATCATAGCACGGTGGTGCTCGCCCTTCACAGTAACGTTCCTACCTACGTCGTCCTTGAAAAAGTACGGTCCAATGACGCCACCGGTCCTTAATCCACACCAAACAGTGCATTTTTCGGGATGCATTGGCAGTTCTTGTAATGCTCTGGCTGCTCTTCACACCAAAAACGGCAATTTTGATTGTTCACGTATTCATTCAACCAGAAATGAGCTTCATCGCTGAACACAATTTTCCGATAAAAAAGTGGACCTTCATCCAACTTTGCCAGCTCCCATTCACCAAAAGTTAGCCGTTGTGGTACGTCGTGTGGCTTTAATTCTTTTTCAAAAAGCTCCCACAGGATTTTAAATGAAATATTTGCACTTATACATTTCATATACATTTATTCATAAGAACTAACCCATGTATATATTAAAATATTGGACAAGTGGCGGCTGAATTAGTTGACATGGTAGCAACTACCATCGTCGACCAAGAAACGTTATTATAATTGAAATTTTGAATAAATCTTGAAGTGGAGTATATTGTATAACGGGAAGGCTTTTTCTGGGATTTTTTTTTTGACAAATTGACATAAAAACATAATTTCCTCGGTTTCTCAACATCTAATAGTAGGTAGAAATTTTCCAAAAAAAAAAAGACCTTACAGTCGGCTGGGGTCGACCAAATTATACCCTGCAAATGTAGATACATATAAAAAGTTTACTCGAATATCCATCTTCTTCTATTATTTCCACTACTTTGTATGGGAGCTACATTAAGAAATAGGAGTGGCTCACCAGTTTTTTGAGAAAGAATTTTTGCATATAATAGTAGTAGAAATATGGTTGACTTTGACGAAGTACTTTGTTAGGTGGGGTTTAAAAGGGATAATTTAAAGGAGGTTTTTAAGATAATTCCGAGGCTTAGTATGGCAGCTATATAAAAAGTGGGCGTGGGTTACCTCTTTCTTCTAAATCCAATTAATTTTTCAATATTAATCCACACCCTAAATTTCGTTGTTCTACGTTGAATAGTTCGTATGATATAGCGGTTTAAATTTTTTAATATTTTTTTAAATTTTAATTTTAATTTTTAAAAAGTGATCGTGGAATGTCAATTATAGTTATTCTAGACAAAAGATAGTAGAAGCTACAGTTTCAATTTAAAAGAAGTATAGAAACATTGTATGCGAGCTACTATAAAAAGTAGTAAAAAGTATTTCTGGTAAGGTTATGCAGCAGTGTTTTGAAAATTCCGAGGTTAGTCGCTTTGAATGCTCGATGTGGGCGTGGCTATTGACCGATCACGTCCAATATCAATACCCCACCTATCCCGTATCCTTGGATCATAGGTAGCTTATGCCAAATTTCGTCAAAATAGCTCAATATTTGCTCGTTATAGTAAGAACCAGCCAGCTGACAGACAGATGGATGGACCGAAATTTAAGAGACGCTGATCACGAATATATATAATTTTCTATATCTCCGGAGATTTTTTCAAGTAGTTCCAAACATCTGACCGAAATGGATATACGTTGCATATTATATTACGCAGGGTATAAAAAGCATAATGCCTATTGTATATTCTCTTGGGAAATTGGATTTTTAATAAATTCATTTATTTATTTTCACAATGAAAATAGAACTTTAATTAAACTTAATATTGCATGGTATTGGTAAAAATAGAATTTCGAAAATTTCAGTCATTTCGCTCCATGTAATCAAACATTAAACTCTAGGTTGAACCTAGCCGACTTTTCCAGTTTTTAGTACAGTATCAATTTTGCAGGTGAGTCCAATTAAGGAACAAACAGGTTCTTATACTATGAAAAATAAAATAATAATCCAGTTCATAAAATTTAAAGAAATAAGAAGATTTTCTATTGCAAGAATAAAACAAAACTAACTAAAAATGAGAAAAATCATATTGAAATATTACTAAAGGAAATAAATACTAGAATGGACGAAAAAAGTTGTAAAGTCATGTAGATGAGATGATGAACCAGAATCTGGCATATACTAACATATTCCTTCAGCAGACATAGTCTTAAATGAAAGGCTTACTATAATTGAAATATATTGGTTGTATGTAGTTTAATGTGCGTAATGCACAGGTTGCTGTATATGCATGTGTCAATAAGCAAAGGATTATCCTTTGTTGAGGCAGCAAAAGTTAAACGTATAATACAAAACTATGTAATAGGATTAGTGAATGTCATTAGTTATATATGTATGTGTGTGTTTGAAGATAATGACAAAAATTACTAAGTAGAAAAAGAAGTGGGGTACATTAGGGACTATGTGAATTGTTGTACAAAAGAATGTTTGCCATCCATCCATTAATCAAGTATAATTAATACATATATATATAGAATCTTTCTTATAAGGAAATTCAGTGAAACATTATTACTATTAAAATACCTTTATTACATGATTCGTTATCAATTATATTGACAAGATTTTAATTAATTTGTAAATTTCCTTGACAACGAATACCAATTATTACGTAGTGAATAAAGCAGATATAACAATTCCTCTCCGTCAATTGAATATCTACTATATGAAGAAATTTGTCTCTCGTCGGTTTCGCTCATATCTTCAAAGCGGAATTTCTGTTAAGCAACGCCTTTTTGAATTTGGCAGGAAAAGTGATGGTAGCTCCCTTCGTTGCTTGATGCTTGCTCTGCATGCGGAATTTGCAGCTTTTGACGGTAAAAGATCTTCATTCTGTGGAAAATAGCCAAGATTAATATTAGGTTTTTGAAAAATACTAGCTGTTAACTGCGAAGCATTTAAATATGTTCTAGCTAGTGATTGCGAATTAGAATTTAAAAGAATTTGATTTTGATGTCTTTTTATTATTACTCCTTTTTGAGTTTTTATTAAAGGCATTCTTCTTTCAATAAGTTTTATGACTGCTCCTTGCATCCATTTATCCCTTTTCGTAAAATTGCGAGCGTATACATTTTGATTTACTTCAAATTTTATTTTTAAAAATGAAAATGATTTTTTTGGAATTGGTTTTAACAGTGGTAGTGTAATATATAACAGAGCGCTTTGCATATTTGTGCCTTCCGGCTTTTGCTTTTTAAAAGCAGTCTTCAACGTGCGTACAAACTGTTCTGCTTGACCATCCGAAGCAGGATGAAAAGGAGCTGTAGTCAAATGGCATATACCATAAATTTTACAATCATTTTCAAATTCGCTTGATGCTCATTATGTTCCGTTATCTGTAACTAGAAGGAATGAGCCCACGCATACCACTAGTCACCTACAAAAAGAGAGATTTTCTGCCTCTTGCCAAGATGTGAACTCTTTTGGAGAATCAAGCTAAAAACCTTGCAATCTGAACATGCAGAAACTAAATTAGATATATCTGCATTAATTCCAGGCCACCAGCAATAACGCCTGGTTAATTGCTTTGTTTGAACAATTCTCCAATTCCCCACGTGAAGTATTTTGACAACTATTTGCTGAAGATTAACTTGCACCACAACGCGATCAAAATCGTTTTATAACATAAATTTTTCTTCGATGACAGTTAAGTTGCCAACATTACGAAAATATTGAATAATATCTTTATTTAAATCCTTCTTTGGCCAACCACACCGTACGTAGTTATTAACTTTGGATAAAATCGGATCAGTTGTTGAGAATTTAACAATTAGGCATGCATTGACTGGAAAATTTGTAATTTATTCTAAATCTCTATCTTCATGACAATGATATTTCGTACTCCTGTAAAAAATATCATAATTATAACCAAATAAAATAAATAAACATCGCTGAATTCTGTTTGCAGTATTGGTAATTCCTGGTAATTGCTGAATTAAAAATTGACGCCAAGGGCTTGTGATCTCTAACTAAAATGAACTTCCGACCATATATGTAGTCATGGAATTCCAAATACGGTCGATAATGCTTCTTTTTCAATATGACTATGATCTGTGTGCTATTGGTCGTTGAGAGCCAACTGGCTGACGATGTGA
This sequence comes from Megamerina dolium, assembly GCA_963854835.1. Lineage (NCBI taxonomy): Eukaryota > Metazoa > Arthropoda > Insecta > Diptera > Megamerinidae > Megamerina > Megamerina dolium. The sequence goes on along the minus strand of OY978528.1, from coordinate 48,819,051 downwards.
AAATTATGATGCCAAATGACGATTCATCCGTTGCTAGGATAATAAGCAAAGACTCATCCAAATGAGTTAACTTCGCCATGCCGACAATTTGCTTCTTAAGCTCTTGAAAACCGTGTTCTTGTGCAGCGTTCCATTCAAATTTCTGATTCTTCCTACGAAGTTAATTAAGCGGACCACACCGAGTTGAGTAGTCCTTAATAAAAGTGCAATAATAATTGACTTTTCCCATAAAAGAGTGAAGTTCGACTAAATTTGTAATGCCTTTCTTTTCAATTGCCTCTTTGTTTTTCTCAGATTGTTGAATGCCCGCGCTTAAATATCGTTGTCCTAGGCTAAATGGTTTGTAAGATATGGAGCTTAAAAGTTTTAGTTTAATTCCCTCGACTTTGTATGGGAGACCCATGAAGAAGTGGGCGTGGCACACTGATTTTTTGCCAGATTAGTACCGACTACGATATTAATATAAGTGTCAATTATGGTTATTCTAGACAGAAGATTGCCGAAGTTACAGCTGTTTCAATTTAAAATTTGTATGGGGGCTACGCTAAACAGTCGGCATGGCGCGCCTATTTCCTGTGAGCCTAGTTGCTCGTACAATACTAATCCACACCTTAAATCTCGTTATTCTACGCTGAATAGTTTGCAAGTTATAACCGGTATCAATTTTTATTAAATTCCGCAACTTTGTATGGGAGACCCAAAAAGGAGTTGGCGTGGCATACTTAGGACTATTATTCTAATCCAAGTGTCAATTATGGCTATTCTGGACAGAAGATTGTAGAAGTTACAGCTGTTTCAATTTAAAAGAAGTACATACACTTTGTATGGGAGCTACTATAAAAAGTAGGCGTGGTTAGCCTATTTTTGGCGAGGTTATGTAGTAGTGTAATGTATCTCAATGTGCCAAATATTGTTGTCCCAGGTGATATATTAAGTGAGTTATAGGAAGTTAAACATTTTGAAAATTTCGAGGTTTGTCGCTTTGAATGCTTGGTGTGGGCGTGGCTATTGACCGATCATGCCCAATATCAATCCCCTTCGTACCCTTGGACGGACGGACGGACGGACGGACGGACATCGTTAAATCGAAAATTTAAGCGACGCTGATCACGAATATATATCTATGTCTATATCTCGGGAGATTCCTTCAAGTGGACACAAACGTTTGACCGAAATGAATATACCTTGCATATTGCATTATGCAGGGTATAAAAATATATATAAATTTCTGTGTTACTTAAATCGAAATATCTCGGGTTCTACTAATCCGACTTAGTTTGTCCAGCGAACATCCGTTGGCTGGATAATATTCATTAATTCACATATTCATATTTCATATATTATTATTTTCTACCATTTCTAAAAAATTTCATACATTTACATTTAGAAAATTGAATGAAAATTTCAAACGGTTTTTTCATGCCCGTCCCCAGGGGTAAATGTCCTTTTGGACCAATAAACGCACCATATATTTGGACAAAATACGAAATTCTCAAAACAATGGAACAGTTTCTTTTAAGATTTTATATAATTTTTTCTTTACAGCGACCTCTATGTGCATACGGTAAAATTTGCGAACTAATAAGCACAGCATGCATTCATTTAAAATTCAATGTTTCTCGTTGCATTAGTCTCCTCTAAATATTAAAAATTAAAAATTCTTAACCTTCAGCCCTTTTTATGGTATTTTAAGACGTTTTGTGGTTAGGATTGAATGGGATGGTATGCTTTAAAATAAGCCTATCACGCCCAATATTCTTTTTTTTTTTTTTTTTTTTTTGGATTATGGCCATAAAATTACATACGAAATATTTAAGCACCACACTTTCCAATTTTTGCCAAAAATGTATGGGGCGACATTACTCGACGGTGGTGTTATACAGTGAAGTATTTTAGTAGCAATTGAAAAACATTGAATTTGAAGTGAGTGCATGTTACGTACATGTGTTTATGAATACTGTGTTCGTTAGTTCGCAAATTTTACCATATACACATATAGGTCGCGGTAAAGTAAAATGTATATAAAATCTTTAAAAATCGCTCCATTGTTTTAATAATTTCTACTTTGTAAAAATGTAACATAGCAATTAACACAAATTTATCATTTTTCAAAACTTCACCCTAACGGTATTCCGTTAAAAATCCACTACGTATCGTCTAAAAACCATTTTTTGGACAACTAATTTCTAGTACTAATTGTTATTTTATGTTAACAAACAATTTCATGAAAATTAAAAAAAAGGTGTAAAGTATTTATATATCCGGTTTCGGATCCTCTAAAATATATCGAATAAAAAAATTTAACAAAGAAGTTTTTTAAAAATGCTTTTCTTTAACTTAAAATAATTTACAAAAAAAATTAAATTGTACTAAAACCAAAAAATACAAAATTTCCAACAAATAAAATTGTTCTCAAAAATTGAAAATAAAAGCTTGAATGCCAAATATAATCGGAAAATAAATTAGAAATTAGCTCGAATACTTTCACTTCATATAAATATCTATTGTCTCGCAAATGTTAAAGAAAAGCATTGAGGCCCAGTGTATTTACACTTTGTCAATACATTTCTATTTTTTGAATTGCTTTGAAATTTTCTCAGAACTATATGTATAAAAATAGATATCTAAAAGTAGAAAAATCAAAAACTTCAAACAAATTAAGTGTATACACTGTAGGAGCACGCCAGGAGATAAGACAAAGTAAATGGACGTATCTCAGTTAATATAGTTGGTCTGCAGCGCTTGTCTATAAAATTCATTTTTGGGATTTAGATTTGAATAAATTTGACCATTTATATTGTTTTAAAGTAATTAATGAGTAAAAGTGGCTTCACAAAGTCACAATTAATGATATTTGGAACTTATATTGATTTTATTTCAACTCAAAACTATGACATTCTGAATATTTATATAACGAAACTATCAAAATTCCAAAGTCTAGATTCATTTCTAATATTGCCAGTTTTGTCAAATTATTCTTATGTGCTTTTTTTAACAAATTTTTCAATATGCAATATTTGCATAAAATATATAATAAATATTTCACGTCTACTAGAAATTACTTTCAAAAAAGGCATCAATTTCATTAGAAATACCGGGTACATACATTGTTTACGCCAAAATGAAATACGCGCACACTGCTCTGAAAATTTAGTTTTCTTTTTTTTGAGTGTGTTGGCATTGGTTTTACTAACTGTTCATTGCCAGGTTAACGTCGTTTTTTTTTTTTTTTTCATTAAGATAAAGATATCTCTAAGTGAACGGACAATGTGCGTAGATATCTCACTCTTTCGGCCATATTCTTGATGACATTTTGCATCATCTTCCGATTATTCACGTAGACTTTATCGTTCGTGTAACCTCACAGAGAAAAGTCTAACGACGTCAAAGAGCATGATCTGGGCGGCCAATTCATATGACCGCAACGAGAAATTACACTGTTCGGAAATTTTCGACTTTTTTTTTTCGTGTAACGCCGTCTTGTTGAAACCACTTATCTTTCAGACCCCGAGCTTCAACCTCCGGCACAAAACAGTTCTCCAACATAGTGTGGTACCGCTCAGAATTTACATTTTCGGTGCTACCGTTCTCATCTTAAAAAAAAATACGGCGCGATGATGCCTCCGACGCATAAATCGTACCAAACAGTGACTCGCGGTGGATGCAGGTATAGCAGTTTTGTTTGATAACTGAGCGTCGTCCGAAAAGATGATTCTTTGGTCAATCGTTGCGAACGATGGCAGCATAATTCTCAGCATTCCGTGCATTCCGCACTTTGGTTGGCTTCGGAACATCAAGTACGGACCTAGTTTGATAAAATTTATTCACAATGTTGCGCACAGTTGTTTGACTAATGTGGTTTTGTAACCCCATATTTGGTGAATCGATCGTAGCGTTTGCGCCACCGACTTGGAATTTAATATCCAAAATTCCACGATTTCAATGCATTGATCTTTTATGTAGCGATCCATAACCAAAATTCTATACTGTCATGATGACAAATTACCACACCTACTCCAATAGTAGGTGCACTACGCATTGTATGATGATTTTATTAAAATCTTAATGTCGAATGTACTTTCTGTAAATACATATTATTCCATTACAGTTCTTACATTGTAAATATAGGGTCAATTAATTCTTATTAATGATAATCGAAGTGTTCAGTTGGTCGTTCAGAGCCATCAAAAGTTGTTGTTTGATTTAAAATAATTACTATCCTTAACATAAAATTGCAGATTAAAATTTCGTATAAATCGTTAAGAAGCGAAATACTAAGAAAACTAAGCAACTTTTAAACAAAAAATTGAAAACTGTTATATTTGAATCATAAGTATGTATTAGATCTAATAAAGGGGCATAAGTAAGACATTAATTACCTTGAAATTAAATTTAAATGCAGAGGTAAGACAAATGCTTAAATTTATTATTTAAATAGAGTAACAATGATTTTTGCTAACCTAAGCATACACCTATATGAAAATTATTTTATTCATTGTGAATACCTTTTATGTATAAATGTTTTTGTATAATGTATCGATAAAATGAAAATGCTGAGCACATTCCATTAATAACCTTTTTCGATAACGTTTATTTTTTATTTATTCGCTTATTATTATTTTAACATCTTGACGTGAATTTTACTGATCGTCTGCACATGAAGAGCAATAAAACTTTGTTTACGACGTTATATTAATTGTATAAAAAAAATAGAATGGTATTTATGTTTATGGGTTTTTTTCTTAGGTTGCCGTAGCTCAGTGGTTAGTGTGTTGGTCTTCTGATCTGTAGGTCATAACAAATTTAATATCGAAAAGATTTTTCTTTCGGCAAGCAATTGGCAATTCTTCCGACAGTAACAACTTGCCATGAAAAAGCTTCTAAAAGAACTCTCTGAGAAAGCTCAGAAAAAGTGATATCACAAGATTTCTGCCCTTCGGAACCGGCTAAAGTAAGTAGGTCCCTTCTAATACTGTCCAAAATATAACACGCACAACAGTAATGGAAGAGAAGCTCGGCCAATGAGCCCTTCGGGGCTTTAAGTGCCACATATTTAAAAATTTTGTTGCTTCCTGTTTTATCAAAATTGTGTTGCAAACGCCTAAAGCGCAACCAATGTTACAAATAGTGCTTGTTTTGCCCGGAATCCCGAGACTTTGTATATATACTCTTAGAAGTACAACAACATCTAGCTACGAAACATTTGCATGACATTATTTTACATTCTGGTAAGCACATATATCGCTTAATAAAATAAAAAAAAAAACCAGCCAGTCGCAGCAAATACTAAACCAAAATAAAATTCTACACGCATTTATACTAACGAGCATACCATCAAAGGCAACATTTGCATGTCGTAATACTTGATAGCGCTTGATTTTGTCTGTCGAAAGTTTAATTTTGTTGACTTGTGAAATTTGTATATATACCTACATATTTACGTATTTTGTCATCTTGACTGCTGTTGTTCGTGGTTAGCATATATATTGTTACACGATTATTATCACTGCTGATGCTACTGTGCTATTCTTGTATTTCTTCTTATCTTATGGGTGCAATTAGTGTTTTGATTTTGATGTGTTTTACATGTAAAATACATCTATGCAGCATATTTACGATTTCTCTGAGCAAATAAAATTTGATTAAAATAAGCAATGCATGTAAATAAGCCAGATGATATATGTACCTACATAGTAATGTGTATAAGTCATAGTCATGTGTATAAGTATTGTATATCAATAATAATGTTTTACTTAACATGTGAATGCGAGAATGTTACTGTAGGTAGCTAGAATGCAATTTTGTGTTACAACATGTTGCGGTTTCTACTACAAAATTAATATTTTTATAAAAGTCATTACTACTGTTGCTGTGCCATGTTCCTGCACCTTGTCGTGGTGGCAAAGCTTGCGTGCACCAATGATGATTCTGCGCTGTACCGACGGAGCAGACTGAACCTGCTCTTGTAGGGGAGGTCGGAATCTGAGGTGCCTGACCAAGACAGATACAACTCTTTAAGCTAAGGTGTTGAGGTACCCGTGCCGAGCGCTGGTAGTGTTTAAAAAACAAAGTTGTTAACGATCCCCTCCGACGCTCAGGCAAGGTCGGTTGTATTAAGCGCCTTATCCCGGTAAACTGGTTCTACCGAGGTGGACCATATTTTCCAGTTCTTTCGTGGGAACAAAAACGGAGCACTCAAAACAAATAAAACAAAAAAAAAAAAAGGAAGAAAGGGAGAGCGTTGTGATAGTGCTTTCGGAGGACAAGCTCTTGGCCAGTCAGGAGAGCATCAAAACGAAGGATGACAAGGGTGCCAACCATAATACCCCTGTCATCGATCCAAACGCGCCATCTACGTCCAACAAAGGGAACAGATCAGCCACAGTCACCCCCAAAAATTCCAAGAAATATTCCGGCACTCTGCTGAAAGCGGGGTATCAAAGGGCGCTTTTTATCCTAGACAAGATCGCCAAAAGTAAGAGAGATGGTTAAGTCCATGAGTACGATACTGAGTACAAGGCCAGGTACGAGGCGGTGGTCAAGCAGTATGAGACCTCCCTCGTAAAAAGAGTATCACAACCATAACAACAACCGGGTCCGAAGCAGTCGGCGAAGCGGAATCGGCTACAAGGAGTGACCGATTATCCGGCGAAGAAAGCGAGTGGGGTGAGTGTTGGTGTAATCCTTTCACTGGTGCTTCAGCGTCAGCAAAGCAACCCGAGGTGGTCGCAGACCTCCTCCAGGTTGCTATTGTTGATGCGAAGAGCAACATTGGAAGACCAGTACTGGCAGTATGGAACTTCATTGAGGGACGGCTATCTGTGATGGTCGTCGAACACCTCTTGGAAGATCAGGCTCCAGTACCTGCTTTCAACTGCGAGGAAATTTGCCGCGGGCTGTAGGGTGATCAAATGCGCAGACGGATTCTCGAGGCAGTTTCTGGGAAAATGCGTAGATTAGATTAGCAACGCATGGGACGATCTTTCTCTGAAGATTATCCCGGCTGTGGATATTCCCAGGAGGACCCGGGCGTGTATTTGGTTGCCCAAAATGGACATAAATTAGATTAATCGAAGCTTATCCAGTGTCTGAAGTGTCTGGTCATTAAGATAGAAGAGCAGCAGTGAAACAGCCATCCAGTCCTTCTGCTCATCTGTAATGAATACCTAGGGGCACTCGAGCAGAGAGAAAATAAACTTCGATTTGGCATCAGGGAGGCCAAAATGAAGGTGTTTCCGGCCTCGGTGGCACATTACGACAACCTGGAGGAAGTTGATGACGCCAAGAAGCTCCTAGAGAGGCTCCAGCTGGCTGAGCTGGCTTTCTGGATGTTGAAAGAGTACTCAACAAGGCCAGAGTAGTATCCTTAGACATGTACCTATAGATATAGTTGACAATAGGATTGACTTTGCCCCCGCAAGCTGGCTTTTGAGAGCGGCATTAATACAATCTTATAGCAATCTGCACAGGCCACTGGGCCATTGGTACACATGTAGAGAAAATGTGTATTCCGAGCTGTAACGAAATAGCTGCTAAGGAGACGGATGAGCATTTCTTGTGTAAATGCCCAGCCTTAGCCAGAAACCGATTATTATCCTTAGGAAGTCCCTTCTTTTATACCGTAGGACAGTTATCTAAAATAGAGATCTCCCATATCCTAAAATTTATAAACAACTCCGGCTGGTTGTAACACATCCCTTAACACTAAGTAGGTCTTAGCGAGTTTTATGGCTCAAAACGGCATTTTGTTTGCTACTTGAGCGACCAAAGTCGCAGCCATTCTACCTACCTACCAACCATTGTTGCCTGGAGACTCGCCTAAAGGGGTTAAATGAATGGTCAATCCCTATTAATTTTCTTTACACAACAATTTCCCGAAATATATTTACCCTCTACCTAAACTCCTTTTGAAAATTGACATTTATATAAAATTCACTTGTTCTCCCGCGTGTAGTTACAGATGTCCAGATGTTAAATCTATGACCGACCTTGACTAATTTTCTCATTTCTAGATTTTTTGGGAAACCTACCAACCCTGTATATTTACCCTTTTGGCGGACTCTTCTACAGCACTCTAATGACGCTCCTAGACGGGCAAAACATATGACCGATCCCAATTTATTTTGTCATCATATTTCCCCAGAATCCTCTTATACTATATCTCAATCCATTAAAGGGATGTCTATAAAAAATTGAGTTAAAATCATCAGATATTCGACAAATAATTCCGTTACCATCCAAGAATCGCCTCTAGGATGGTAGAATATAACTCGGACTACCACTACTCTTATTACTCCATTATTTTCCCGAATATAATTACCCTCTATCTCAATCCCTTAAGGAAGCTGCCATACAAATTGAAGAGAAAAAATACATGAAATACGTGTCCATTATTGTCCGTTATCAATTATCCATATACATAGTTGTCCAGCTGTTATAAAAGTCAATTTAAGCCTTTTGGATGACAAGAAGGTTGCACACTTATGTTACAAGATCAATTCAAAGTGAAGAAAGAATTTCCATCCAATTTAGCTCCCTGACCATACTTCTCTTAAATTGTAGTAGCATTTTAAAAAGTAACGACATTTTTTTACGTATTGATTAATTGCTTAATATTTTATCGAAAAATTCGTACAATGTTCTACTTTGCATCATCATCCAGAAACCGAATGAAAAATATTCTAAAATTCGCCTCACGTAATGAACAAATATTTTTTAATACAAACTTATAATAGTCAAATGATATCACGTAAATGTTTGACGCCATCGAGTGACAACAATTTTTTAAGCACATTTTGTCACTGCTGCTGTTTAAGTCAAAGTTACTTTGTTTTGAGAAACTTCTTTTTCGCATGATGATATGGATTTTAATAGGTGAAATCTATGCACGATTTTGCAATTGTATGTGAGTATCTAATTGATGATGCAGAATTTCTTGAATTATTGAAAAAGAATATGTGAATTTGAAATTATTGATTTCCTTTGAATTTGTTTTGCTGTGCTAGTAGATGAGCACAATTTCTTGTGTTAAGGATATAAATATTTAAAATATAGCAGAGATATTGCTTTATTCATAGTTTTATTTTAACTTTAATTGATTTATTTCTATCAATAGTATTCAATCATCCAACATTAGTCTCAAGATAATATTATTAGCTAAAATAATGACAGCTTACATTATAGCTATGACATTAAAAATGAAAAATTAAAACAATTAGTGGGTGCCGTAGCTCAGTGGTTAGTGTGTTCGCGTTCTGATCTGTAGGTCGTGGTTCAAGTCACAAGTGTTCTGCCGTTCGGAACCGGCTAAAATAAGTAGGTCCCTTCTAATATTGTCCAAAATTTAAGACGCACAACAGTAATGGAAGAGAAGCTCGGCCAATGAGCCCTTTGGGGCTTTATGTGCCACATATTTATTTTTTTTATTTAATTAAGCGTATAAAATACAGCTTGTGCAAGAACAAGTCATCGAAAATTGGACATAATCTTCAAAAAATAAATGCCAAAGAATGTTCTTTCAAATGATAGTAAACATTCCCCATTCAATTTGAATTTTCCGAGTTTTTTTCTTCAAAAGAGTTGGGAACCTCGAAATGGATCACACTTTATAATATATTGTATAAAATTATATATAAATTATTATATAATATGTCTACAATTCTACAAAGATGATGGTGCCTAACCATCTGTTGTACATATGTATGTACCTACATTTATCACATATTTATAGATACATTATATATATAGAACATTCCTTAACATTAACTCATAAAAGCTGTCAAGTACACTAGTTAGAAACTAATTTTTGCTCATAATGGATTGCTTTGATTTTCTATATTTTCTTAAACCTTGGCATTTCAGTTCTTTTTGCTGGCTTTTTGATCATAATTGATTTATTGTCATCAAGCACACTTATCAATTTGTTAATATATTTTATTTGAGTTATTCACTTTCTGAAGAAGTAATGAAATCAGCATGTAACCAAGCAACCTGTGAACGTATACGTATACGCATACGTATATTTTATACCTTTAACTTGGTAACAATTGTATATTTATAGAAAGGTTTTAATCACAATAAGATATCCCTTTTGTTAATGACATAGACGACATAATTAAGTGATGTTACGGAAATCTAATTAATATACGAATTAATTGGAAGTATTTTTCTAATGAAACTACAAGCCAAAAAATATGAATATGAATATTAATAATTGAATTTACAAGGTGTAAATTCATTTACCTAATAATTAAGTAAAGATTTTTTTTGTAACATGTGTACATTTTTATACCCTGCTTAATGCAATATGCATGGTATATTCATTTCGGTCAGATGTTTGTGTCCACTTGAAGGAATCTCCGGAGATATAGACATAGATATATATTCGTTATCAGCGTCGATTAAATTTTCGATTTAACGATGTCCGTCCGTCCGTCCGTCCGTCCGTCTGTCTGTCACCTGGCTGGTTCGCACGATAACTTGAGTAAATATTGAGCTATTTCGATGAAATTTGGCATAAGTAATCTATGATCCAAGGGTACGGAGGGGATTTATATTGGGCATGATCGGTCAATAACCACGCCCACACCAAGCGTTCAAAGCGACTAACCTCGAAATTTTCAAAATCTTTAACTTGCTATAACTCACATAATATACAACCTGGGTCAACAATATTTGGCACATAGACTTATATTATACTACTATATAACCTCCCCAAAAGTGGGTGAGCCACGCCTACTTTTTAGCGTAGCTCTCATACAAAGTGTCTGTACTTCTTTTAAATTGAAACAGCTGTAACTTCGGCAATCTTCTGTCTAGAATAACCATAATTGACACTTAAATTAACATCGTAGTCGGCAAAAATCTGGCAGAAAATAAGTGTGCCACGCCCACTCCTTCATGGGTCTACCATACAAAGTCGAGTGAATTAAACTAAAATTTTAAGTTCCATAGCTTACAAACCATTTAGCCTAGGACAACGAGACTTAGGGTATGGATTAGTATTGTACGAGAAACTAGGCTCACAGAAAATGGGCGCACCACGCCCTGTGTTAATCGTAGCCCCCATACAAATTTTAAATTGAAACAGCTGTAACTTCGGCAATCTTATGTCTACAATAACCATAATTGCCACTTAAATTAATATCGTAGTCGGAAATAATCTGGCGAAAAATCTGCGTACCACGCCCACTTCTTATTGGGGCTCCCATAAAAAGTTGAGGAAATTAAACAAAAATGTTAACCACCATAACTTAGAAACTATTCAACGTAGGACACCACACAAGGTGTGGATTAACATTGAAAAATTAATTGGATTTACTAGAAAGTGGTAAGCCACGCCCACTTTTTATATAGCTCCCATACTAAGCCTCGGAATTATCTTAAAATCCTTTTACTTCGTCAAAGTCAACCATATTTCGGGTGTAAATTAGTAGTATATGCAAAAATTGTTTCTCGAAAAGTGGAAATAAAAGAAAAGTTGGATATTCGAGTAAACTTTTTATATATAAATCTACATATGCAGGGTATAGTTTGGTCGGCCCCAGCCGACTGTAAGGAGATTTTTTTACTCTCTTTAGGTTAGTTTCTTTGTTTACTCAGTGCGGGCGTGGTAGTTAACGGGTTTAGTCGGCAAACAGATACCTTTAAATGCAATACGGTGGCGACAATGCCAGAAAATATATAGACTTTTGTATATTTACAGAGCTACCTTTAAGCGGTTACAAACATCGAAAATAAAAATGAAAATACCCTTCATTTGAAATATAAATTTATTGCATTTTTCTGGTAATTTACCAGAAGATGCCATTTTTCTCAGAATCAATTCTTTGTATATTAGGTTTGTCAAAGCGCTAAGAAAACTATACATATTTCCATATTTGGCAATGATATGCTGTTCTAATTTTCATTGGCCTATTTCGTATAAAACTAATAAAATTTCCAATTCGCTGTAAGTGTGTGGTTTGCCATAAAACTTTACAGTGTGTAACCAAAATTAATTAAATTTTTTATTTTGTAATAAATGTGTTTCTTTTTTTTTGACATTTCCTTTTATTAGCATTTAAATGCAATTTCAATTTTGATTTGCCTTATTTGTTTTAATAGTGACATAGTGTAGTTTAAGTGAGTACGTGGCACAGGAGTAAAATTTCATTATATCGCCAATATTGGTTTCAAAAATATACAGAGTATGTAGGTTAAGTTATAGGTAAGAAATTAATTTATTTGAACTTCCGTTTATTGTATAGTGCGCTAAACCAATTCAGCAGAAATAAGCAAAACAAAAAACACAAAATAAACACATTCTCTATAAATTTAAAATCTAATTACGCGCACCATTTAATGCTGAATGCGGTAGTACTTATCTACGTGTACAATTTCCAATGAAATGCTTTCGAGCCTCAAGCCAAACATAGGTTCCTATACATTAGTGGTGGGCAATGCAATTCACGCGTAAAGAGCAGCTGTTTTTACCTTCACACAGACACGAGCACAACGACACGGCGACAGCTTAGCTTTCAATTGGCCCCAGCGGCGAGGTTGTACAAGCGGTATTTTGTTAAAAATGTTCAATAACCAATTAGAGTACACATTTTTGTTTTACGAGAATCTGTTCGTCAAATCGCAAGATTTGGTGAGCCAGCGTATATTGGCACTTTTTTATTTAGTGTCTCAATTTTAAAAGTGGTTAAAAATATTTATATTAGTCTCTGCACTACACGCAAAATGAAATAGTATGAGTGTGCCCACCGCCGTTATTCATACGCAATACATACATAGGTAACGTAATGGAAGGTATGTATACAAAGCAAACTCTTGTTCGATAACTTTGTATATAAAGTAAGAATAAAAGTAATAGTAAAAATACCAATAATAATAATAATAATAATAATAATAATAATAACAATAATAATAATAGTAATAATAATATCAATAGCAACAACAGCAAACAACTTTGAAAAAAATCACAGTTGCACTCACATTTATTGAAAAGGCTATCTGTAGGTAGGTACTTGTACAATGCAAAGAAACCAAAGAGAAGTATAAAGGAAAACAAATAAAACAAAGCGTAAATATAAAATTCTTTCAATTGTTTTCGAAATTAATAAGATCAAGTTCGAAGCATCTATTGCATACCAATTTGCAATTATACGGAAGGAAAATTGCTAAGAACGAAGTATCATACAATTTAAGATTTTCTTAAAAATCAGTTATTTCCTGGTTTATAGGTTAAATATATAACTAAGTTATGTATGTAAATATCTAGCTTATGAATAATGTGCTTTTAAGAAAATTGTTACTTAGAAATTCTGAGGAGTTTATTTCACTTTTGGGGCCGGTCAATTGGCCACCTAGATTGTGCGATTTAACGACTTTAGACTATTTTTTGTGGGGCTATGTTAAGGCTCATATCTATAGCGACAACCCCGCAACAGCTGACGTACTGGAAGTCAATATTGAAGAATTTATTCGTGAGATACCGGCCGATATGTTGGAGAGAGTATGCCAAAATTGGTCCCAGCGTATGAACCATTTGAGGTTCAGCCGCGGTCAATATTTACATGAAATCATTTTCAAACATTGAATTATATAGATCGTTCTATCGACTCAAATCAACATTTCTCTAAATTTTATGTGTTTCTTTTTAAATCAAATTAATTTAAATGATTTTCATGATTTTTATTCGATTACTTTGATTTTCTAGTATGTCTATTTAGTCATTAAAGTTGCTTTATATACAGAGTTTTCAGTTCTATAATTCCATATTTTCCAGCGAAAAGTGTGAAAACATACGAGTACATTATACAACATACTATTTTATGGGAAGTATGCGTAGTTTTACTTCTATTTCACCTATTCACGAACTCAGCCATTCATTGTTGAAGATAATCATATGTACAAATTTTCTGTTCGATAGCTCTACAATAACAGCAGTTATTGTGGGAGGAGACAAATAGGCAGAATAAATCGTGACTGTCAAAACTTGTCGCAATTGCAACACTTTATTTGGCTGATATTTCGAATTCACAAAATAATGAAAAATTTGTAGCACATTCTTCCATATTTCCATAAATTTTATTTTTGAAATGATCATAGTAATCAGTCCAATAATTGATTCTTTTATTAAGAATAAAGGACACAACTAGCAAATGTATTGACTAGAAAGTATCAACCTGGATCATAATTTACCATAATGCCAACTTTCTATATGAATGAATTCTCAGCGGACTTATTAACATCAATTGAGAGCTCTTTAATATAGACAATATGAATTACAATTCGGAAAAACTTTAAAATGGCAATGGCACTATAATAAGATATTACAATGAAGGCTTTTATAATTCGCCTGGTTATGATAATAATATTCATTCTCAGCCGTCATTTAAATTCAAGTATTGTGCTCTCCCAGAAGTAAAAATAAATAAATTTCACACCCAACATACATTTACTACAGCCATATACCTTACATAGTCCTCAATGAATGTGGGAATCCATTGGTGCTGCTACTGATAGTTGGTAATTTTTATACCCTGCATAATGCAATATGCATGGTATATTCATTTCGGTCAGATGTTTGTGTCCACTTGAAGGAATCTCCGGAGATATAGACATGGATATATATTCGTGATCAGCGTCGATTAAATTTTCGATTTAACGATGTCCGTCCGTCCGTCCGTCCGTCCGTCTGTCTGTCACCTGGCTGGTTCGCACGATAACTTGAGTAAATATTGAGCTATTTCGATGAAATTTGGCATAAGTAATCTATGATCCAAGGGTACGGAGGGGATTGATATTGGGCATGATCGGTCAATAACCACGCCCACACCAAGCATTCAAAGCGACTAACCTCGAAATTTTCAAAATCTTTAACTTGCTATAACTCACACAATATACCACTTGGGACAACAATATTTTGCACATAGACTTATATTATACTACTATATAACCTCACCAAAAGTGGATGAGCCACGCCTACTTTCTAGCGTAGCTCCCATACAAAGTGTCTGTACTTCTTTTAAATTGAAACTGCTGTAACTTCTACAATCTTCTGTCTAGAATAACCATAATTGACACTTAAATTAATATCGTAGTCGGCAAAAATCTGGCAGAAAATCAGTGTGCCACGCCCACTCCTTCATGGGTCTCCCATACAAAGTCGAGTGAATTAAACTAAAATGTTAAGCTCCATAGCTTACAAACCATTTAGCCTAGGACAACGAGACTTAGGGTATAGATTAGTATTGTACGAGCAACTAGGCTCACAGAAAATGGGCGCACCACGCCCAGTATTTATCGTAGCCCCCATACAAATTTTAAATTGAAACAGCTGTAACTTCGGCAATCTTCTGTCTACAATAACCATAATTGACACTTAAATTAATATCGTAGTCGGAAATAATCTGGCGAAAAATCAGCGTACCACGCCCACTTCTTATTGGGGCTCCCATACAAAGTTGAGGAAATTAAACAAAAATGTTAACCACCATAACTTAGAAACTATTCAACGTAGGACACCAAATTTAAGGTGTGGATTAACATTGAAAAATTAATTGGATTTACTAGAAAGTGGTAAGCCACGCCCACTTTTTATATAGCTCTCATACTAAGCCTCGGAATTATCTTAAAATCCTTTTACTTCGTCAAAGTCAACCATATTTCGGGTGTAAATTAGTAGTATATGCAAAAATTGTTTCTCGAAAAGTGGAAATAAAAGAAAAGTTGGATATTCGAGTAAACTTTTTATATATAAATCTACATATGCAGGGTATAGTTTGGTCGGCCCCAGTCGACTGTAAGGAGATTTTTTTTATTTTCCTTCTTTGCTTTCCACTTTAGCCGTTTGGTTTTTTTTTTACTTTTCCAGTGCTTTGAGAATATCTTTTGTAGACGAACAAACAAAAAGCCGAAAGGTGAAAATTTGTTATTTTATTAAATATAAATGATTGTGCTTTGGAGCTACTTTAACTGTGCAGTGGTGTGAAATGTTTGTACTCTCTATGTATACATTTACATTTATATAGTAAATACGTGAAAAAGATTAGAAACCATATTAGGAGAAGAGCAAAATGAAAAAATTATAATAATAATAATAATACTAAGAAACAAAAGCATTCGCTTTTTGCATGTAGATTACTGTATGTTATGCCTTTTCATTTAATGTTATTTACACTGGCACATCACCAGTGTACTACATATGGTACATAAAGTACCTACGGAGTTACATATATGAGTTACAGTATGAGTGCAACTTATACAGGGTGATTTTTTGGCAATTTTCTTTTTGGCAGCTCAGCTGTTTTCGTGTAACATGCTACGGTCAAACATGTTTAGTTTGGTCTATAGTCATGAATCGACTTACAAACGAACAATGCTTGCAGATTATTGAATTTTATTATCAAAATTCATGCTCGGTTAAGAAAGTGCATCGTGCTCTTTCTTGTGACCAGCGACGAAGCTTATTTCAGATTGAATGGATACGTGAACAATCAAAATTGCCGTATTTGGTGTAAAGAGCAGCCAGAAGCATTGCAAGAACTGCCAATGCATCCCGAATAATTCACTGTTTTGTGTGGATTATGGGCCGGTGGCATCGTTGGACCGTACTTATTCAAAGACCACGAAGGTAGAATCGTAACTGTGAATGGTGAGCGCTACCGTGCGATAATTACAAACTTTTGTTTGCTCAAAATGCACGCGAAACAATGGTCCAATTGAGAGGGGAGTTGGGTGAACAGTTTATTTCACAATTGGGGCCTGTCACTTGGTCGCCTAGATCGTGCGATTTAACGCCTTTAGGCTATTTTTCGTAGGGCTATGTTTGGGCTCATGTCTATAGCGACAAACCCGCAATGGTTGACGCACTGAAAGCCAATATTGAAGAATTTATTCGTGAGATACCGGCCGATATGTTGGAGAGAGTATGCCAAAATTGGACCCAGTGTATGAACCATTTGAGGCGCAGCCGCGGTCAACACATACATTTACATTTACATTTACATCTTTAAGCATTGAATCATATAGATCTTTCTATCGTCTGAAATAAAGATTTCATATATTTCTCTAAATTTAATTTTTCTTAAAAATACACCCTGTACAACGTAAGTCCTCGGTTGTGTTTAAAAAGTTAATTTTTCTAAATTATCAGAATAGATTGTCATGGAGTGCTAAAATTGCCGGCTGGCACTGTTACAAACATGAATCTATTTTTGTGTGTCTTTGATTTTGTTTGGTTTCTTTTGTTTTTGCTCTTTTCTCTGCTTTAATACAATTTTCATGTTGATAGCGTCAGTGTTGGTGGTGGTAATGGTGCTACCGGATTTATTCTGCAGCTACTGCTACTTTTGTTACACTTTGTTGTTGTATTAAACTTTATTGGTCCTTAGGGTAAAACCTAAAATCATCCAGTGAAGAAAAAAAAATTGTATCTATTTTTCTTCCTCATTCATTAAAAAAATTGTTTCTTTGTCTTTATTTTCTTTTCTCTTTAGTTTTTCTTTTATTATTCGTGTTACGCTGCTGAGAATAGATTTTATTTGAATTTTTTATTTATATTTTTATCACATTCTACAGCAGTCATAATTTTAAGAGTACTCGCTTCTATGAGTTTTCGTATATGAAACTATTAGGCAGTGCACAAGGTGTTGTAAATTTTAATGTTGTAAATGAAAGTTGTATTAGAACCCAACACTTGTGCACAGAATGTCGTTTTGTCAAAACGCCAAATGTCAAATCTGTTCAGGCAGTATCAAAATTATTAATCATCTGGTTTTTATTCCTTTATTTTTTAAAGCAAAACAATGGGTTTCAACTAATTTCAAAATTATTTTAATTGTATTAATAATTCAAAAAAGTTGATATCATTAGAATAAAGTGAATAATAATTGAAAAGAAAAAATGGACAAATGCATTTAAAATATTTGACCCTTATGCATAACCCTTATGTATTTTCAAATTTTTCACTTTTTTACATTTGAATGAGGTGTCTTTTAACTCTCTTTTACACACTTACTTCTCCCACTACTGGGAGAAATTTATTGAATTAGATTATATTTTCTATACAAGGATACTCGATTGTAAAAAATAAATTGAAATGCAACAAAATGGAGAATTTAAAAAAAAAAATTAATTTTGCTAAAAAATCGAATGGTTTTTGACTGGCATAATTACAATTTTTATCCAATTATAAAAGTGGAGGGAGATTGTATCGGAAAACAAACACATAATAAGCTAAAAAAGTACCCAAGTCGATCGGATGATTTGTTATCGAGGTATAGCTGCAGCAAATGTGAAAAATTTAGTTTTGAGAAAAACAGGTTTAAAGGTAACAGTACTGATTTCATTGTTATATATGTTGAAATATCATACCTAGAACTAATGTGCTATTCCAGGCCCATTCAATTGAAATTTTAATATGTTATTTTTAAAGGTATAAATTATCGAAAAATGCAAAAAAAAAACGATATTTTCAAAATTTCAAACTAGTTGTGCCCCTTAATTAAACTATGGTATAGCAGACTCAATATACATAGGCTGCAAAGTTGTTTTGATGACATTCAAATTTTTTATCAAAAGCAGCAACAATGTTGATACAACAGTTGTCAAACTATAAGAGTACACAACAACGACAATGATACGAAAATATACAACACCTTGTGACCTGGCTGTATATTCTATTATAATTATATAACGCGATTCAAAAGTATTAAAATTTAGTTTACATGTGTGGGTTGTGCAAACATAAGATGCTGTTCTATAATCTTAAATAATAGAGAGATGCAATTACATGTTGCATAAGTTTGCCTGGCATTTGTTTTATTTTAATAAATATGGAATGTGATTTTGTATTAAGAATTTATTTAGCTAAAGCTCAGTGGCGATTATTTCTAATTTAAAATGAAAAATAAAATTTTTTTAAATTTTAGTTGAATATCAGTTGTTACCATGAGCATACAAGTAAGTATGTTAGTAAAAATTTATTTCTTACTATAAGGACATTAATTTGTTATGAAATAATGTTTGCGATAATAGAGTAAATTTCGAAAGGGTTAGAGTACATTTGTACTTGTGTCATTTATTGGATTTGTTATTACAATACCTTTAAATTGAATATAGTGCAGAAACACATAACTGAGTGCCATGCTTAAATAATTGACAAGTTTCTAATGTTCGCCATAGATATTTGGTAGAAATACAACACATATCACAAGAATTTACATCATTCTGTAACAGACCACGTGTAGTCCAATAAGAAGAAAATCGTTTAAAGA
The DNA here is from genome assembly GCA_963854835.1 of Megamerina dolium. Taxonomy (NCBI): domain Eukaryota; kingdom Metazoa; phylum Arthropoda; class Insecta; order Diptera; family Megamerinidae; genus Megamerina; species Megamerina dolium. The sequence goes on along the minus strand of OY978528.1, from coordinate 48,799,783 downwards.
TTTGATTAGCGAAAAACCATTTCTTATGGAATATACTGGGTTATCCGTCTTGTGGTGACGAGAGTAAGCGTAAATAAAACATACTTCTGTTTAGAATTTCGATCAAGTGTTTATTTCAATATAATGTGTAGACCTCGCAATTATGTGTGAAATACAACATCATTCAAATGTCCTCCACTGGGCTTCTTACAGCACTTGATCCTTTTGAGGTAATTTTCGAAGGCTTGTTTCGAACACCAGAGACTACAAGTGTCTATTAATACGAGAGCGGTGCCAGAACTACCCAGAACTACATATAGATGGCGGCAGTAGTTTGAAAAAAATTACTTTGGTGAAAAGTGGTAACCTTATAAAAAATATTTTATAAGTTTCAAGGCGCCACGTTATTTATTATTTTTTTTTATGCCATCGAAACTTAACGGCCTCAGTGAATTTGTAAAAATTGGTCACCGTTGTGTAATTCAATACTTTAATTCGAAAGGTCTCAGTCCAACGAATATTAAAGCCGAACTAGATTCTACTCTGGGGAAGTATGTTCCTTCGTTTATGACCATAAAATATTGGGTGGCAGAGTTTAAAGGAGGTCGTACGAGCTGCTAAGACGAACACCGTAGTGGTCGGCCAATTGAGGTGGCCACGCCAGAAACGATTAAGAAAATCCACAAAATGGTATTGGATGAACGCCGGCTGAAGATGCGAGGTAAAATTACAGGCATTTCAAAAAGTGCTATACATCGTATATACAGAAAATTTGGAGATGAAAACGCTGTGGCAAGATGGGTGCCGCGTTTGCTCACAATGGAACAAAAACAACGTGGTGAACATGTTTCTTTAGAGTGTTTGGCGATGTTTCAGAGTAATAAAGCCTAGCTTTTGCGTCGATTCGTAACCATGGATAAGACATGGGTCCATGGATAAGACATGGGTCCACCACTTTACACCTAAGACAAAGGAGCAGTCAAAACAAAGAACACGTGTCCATCTGCAGGCAAGGTTATGGCATCTGTTTTTTTGGGATGCACGGGTGATAATTTTTATTGATTATCTTCAAAAAGGAAAAACAATCAACAAGTGATGAAATTAAAGAAAAAAGGCCGCATTTGGCGAAAAAGAAAGTGTTGTTTCATCAAGACAATGCACCAGTTCACACATCCGCTATTGCGATGGCAAACATCAATGAGTTATAGCTCGAATTGCTTCAGCATGCACCTTATTCGCCAGATTTAGCTCCTCAGGATTATTTTTTATTTTCAAATTTGAAAAATGGTTGGCGATAGAAGATTTGCAAACAATGAAGATCTGGAGTCTGCGGTAGATGGCTATTTTAATGAACTAGATAGTTCATACTATAAACAGGATATCGAAATTATAGAATATCACTGGGAAAAGTGTATAGAGCTAAAAGGAGATTATATTGAGAAATAAAGAAAAAATTTCCCAAATTTGTTATGTTTTCTTTGGTAGTTCTGGGACCGCCCTCGTAAGTACCAGCATGTTCTATGCAGAACCTTCTGACCGAATACAATTAGCAACAAAGATCTTTAGGAACTGGCTTAAGTAAAGAGAATAAAGTGAGGGTAGGATCGTAAGGTATTCAAAAAACCAAAACTCCGCTATCATAATAAACGTTTTATTATACAGTTTCGGAATAATACAGATATAGACCAGGTTGTGCCTATTCGAAAATTGTATGAATTTTTCTACCATATACGTATACACACACGTGCATGTATGAATATATGGCATGATAATTTATATAATGCACGTCACGTATTTATTAATTAATCTTTGGCATTATTTCACATTTACTTTACTACTACTAATACACTACTTACACGCTCGCTATGCTTTCATGAGATTGTTTCCAATAGTCTTGGCATGATAACGTGGTATATACATTTGTATGTACAATAAATGCACGCATCGATGTATAAATTCCATGTAAGTACAAAATATAGTAAGGGCTTATTTTTCGGTGAGCACACTTACCGTGTGTATGTGTGATTGTTATTTTTATTATTATATTTTCATTTAATTAAATCTGCCTATATCAACAAGCCTTACATACATCTACATACCATAATTTTTGCGTTGTTTACTTCATGTGTGCTTATTTGAACAAGGAATATTTGGTTCCAGTCAGCCAACTCTAAGGCGCAAAAATGAATTACTTGCGAGTTTATTTATTATAAGAAAGCATATATGTGTATATGCATGCGACTATATGCAATACAGTCGATAATAATTTGTTGGATATTTAACTTTATTTACGTACTTAATAAAGAATAAAATTGGTTCCTGCTATACTCGTACAATGGGGTCAGGCATATTCGTGCGTCTGCGTATTTGTAGACCTGCATTTTTCTTTGCAGGGTCAGAATATGCGCATCAAAGGGTCTGTGACCAACATATCAGGACCCGCTGCTGCTAAGGCACTAACAACGGCTGCGACTCCTGTTGCAGCAACCACATCTCCTTTGGCCTTAGCTCCATCAACATCAGCTGCTGCGCCTAATTTGAGGGCTTCCGCTAATCCAATTAGTGGGTCCCTCCGGGAAAGAACAGCCGCATTCAGAATTACTGAAAAGCTCGGTGGCATTCCTGCAACAGAAAAAGAATCCCTGGAGTGGGCGAGAAGCATTATCGCTGAACGCGAAAATGTCCTTTCTTCTGAATTTGCGTCCAAACGGCAACGCTTGCAAGAAGAGCAGCTGTCCAAGCCAAAAAAGGCCAAAACTTCGGCTTCGGCCATATTTAACACCCAAGCGCGTTCTTTCAATGACGTGGCAAAGAACCACTTTATCTTTGCCATCATTGATAGAAACCATGAAGATGGAGCACTCCCATTTGGACAATGGCGTTTAATGGAGATGAGTTCCTCACTAGGGATATCCTGGCGAGGAATCCTGGCCCAGTTGTTTGTTGCAGAGATGCCGGATGGCATTAAAAACGCAACAAATTAATGTCCTGCGCGGACCAGCGATCGGCAGATTACTTTAGAGAGGTCATAGCGAATGTTGGTTAGATCTGGCATAACGCACGGCTTGAGGCCGTTTCTAGGGCCCAGATCCCAAATAGACCCAGGTCACGTGCCTGGATTCCAGCAGAGCCGTCAGATCCTAAGGAAATCTTGGATCATATACGGCTTGCAAATCCATCCCTTCCCACAGATGATTGGATGATAGTGAAGGTTGGAAAGGCCAAGGAGAACTCAAGACAGGTCGTTGTGATCTTGGAAGAGCAATCCTTGGCATCTCTCGCCAAACAGAAAGGGGTGATAAGCTAAGGCTTCTCCCAAATCACCCTGAAAGTTTATGAAAAGACGCAGGAAAATTAGATCCAAAACCAGGGGATACGTCGTATGACGGCGACAGCCATATGCTGTCAACGTCTGAGATGTTTAGCGACCTCTTCCGAAATGTGGAAGTTAGCACAGCGGATGAGGACGGCCTACTATGCTGTGACGTCGAAGACACCGATACGACGGTAACCGAGGCGTTTGTATTAAATATTGCAAAGGAAGATGTTCAGGGTAGTCCAGATTAATCTGCACCACTCTAAAGCAGCTTCCGCTGGTCTCGTCCTTCAGCTAAGCGACATCTTTTAATTCAGGAATTGTGGGTCTTGGATGACAAGGTGCGCGGACTAAGCTCCCTAAATTATGGGCTCAATACGCTCAAAATGCAGGTAAGCCTCTATCATGTATTTTAGTGAAGAAATGCTACAAAGCATTCCTACTATCTGATTACAGCGACCAGGAAACTGTGACCATTGTATATATCATACAGAGCCCCCACCGCACTCTATAATAACGAAGACAGTTCGGGAGGCGGAGAAACGCGAGACGAATTTGGTGATTGGAGGAACGCACAGCATTATATCTGTAGCTCAGACAACAACGATCGAGGTGAGTCACTTTTTGAATATGTTATTAGTTCTAACTTGACTCTCGCAAACATGGGTACAGGACCGTCCTTCATTACCTGTAATAGGGAGAAAGTTTTAGATATCACCCTTACAAACGACTCTTCGGACTCTCTAGTTAGCGAATGGAGGGTTGACAAAGAACGCTCTTTCTCTGATCATGGGTATATTAGCTTCCGCCTTGATATAAGGCCACAAAATCAGATACCATTTCTAAATAGGAAACGCACAAATTGGGATAAGTATAGAGCCACCCTGAATAAATTCATCACTCACACGGCGCCCTCAAGCCTGTAAAATGAGGAGCAGCTTGAGGCCGTTGTTCTACAAATTACAGATTTGCTTCTTAAGCAAAAGAAATGTGACAGTTAAAATATGAGAAAGAAAATATGTGTATAGTCAGAAACATCTATGTGTGAAATCGGCACTTTTTTAGTTGCCAATAGTATATGTACAGGGTGATTTTTTAAGAGCTTCAGATTTGATTAAAAAAAACAATACATAAAATTTAGAGACATGTATGAAATCTTTATTTGGGTCGATAGAATGATCTATATAATTCATTGTTTAAAGATGATATCATGTAAATGTTGACCGCGGCTGCACATCAAATGATTCATACACTGGGTCCAATTTTGGCATACTCTCTCCAACATATCGACCGGTATCTCATGAATAAATTCTTCAATATTGGCTTGTGTGCGTCAGCCGTTGCGGACTTGTCGCTATAGACATGACCCTTAACATAGCCCCAAAAAATAAGTCTAAAGGCGTTAAATCGCACGATCTAGGCGGCCAATTGACCGGCCCCAAAAGTGAAATAAACTGTTCACCGAACTCGCCTCTCAATTGGACCATTGTTTCGCATGCTGTGTGGCATGTGGCACCGTCTTGTTGGAACCACATGTCAGCCAAGTCCAGCTCTTCCATTTTGGTCAAAAAAGTTTGTAATCATAGCACAGTGCCGCTCGCCATTCACAGCAACGTTCGAGCCTCCGTCGTCTTTGATTAAGTACGGTCCAATGACGTCACCGGCCCATAATCCAAACAAAACAGTGCATTGTTCGGAATGAATCTGGCTGCTCTTCACACCAAATGCTGCAATTTTGATTTTTGATGAATCCGTTCAACCAGAAATGAGACTGACCATAAAATGGAAGAAGTGCACATTGTACTTTCTTAACCTAGCATGAATTTTGATAATTAAATTCAATAATCTGCAAGCGTTGTTCGTTTGTAAGTCGATTCGTGACTATAGACCAAACTGAACTTGTTTGACAGTAACATGTGACACGAAAACAGCTGAGCTGCCATAAAGAGTGTTGCCAAAAAAAGTTGCTAAAAAATCACCGATGTAAAAGACTCTGTTGTATGATAAGTGCCCAGCATATGTACAGCAGAAAATATTGGCTTGATCAAGTTGCATCCTTCTGAATGAAAATTGTTCTATTTTTGCTTTCGCTTAAAAAGTCCAAAATGGCTACTATCAATGGTTGCAATGTAAATGTTACTATTATAATAACTATTATGTGCTACTACTGCAACTCGTTGTCGTCGAGATTATTCTCACGCTTGTGTTGTCTCTTAATTGGTACAAAGTAGATTTGCCAGATTCAAAAAGATAATAATTTTCATTTGCACAATGGACGACGACAAAATATCCATAGCTTACAGGATTAAAATAAGGTTAACGTCTGTGCATGCATAAGTACATGTTCTATATTGTTCCTATATATACGTGTAATTTTAAGAGAATAACAGTAACACGAATTTTTTTTGCAACACATATTATGTACTTGTATCTACTTGCAGGCATATTGGTTGTGTGTTTCGACTGCTTTAGCTATAGCACCTAAGGTAACTCGACTAAGGTTGTACGTGCATATGTATGTACATACTTATGTTCATGTTGAATAAAGGTCTCAACATAAAATGGCACAATGTGTTGTTGTATTGTGCATGTAATTATAATTTATACCCATATAAATGAATTTAGTTGGAAAATATTTTGTGTAAAATATGTGGCAACAATTATGATTTCAAAAGTGCTTACGTATGCCTGGTGAAAATTAATAACATAATTTTAAAATTATAACGCTTTAGTGAATGATAATACCTATTGTTATAATGTGCATACATTGTCACATATTTACTATAATCTATATAGGAATTTCAGTTGTATTTTATTGTAATCACAATGTGTGGAAAAGTAGATTTCCTTTATTAAATGTGTGTACCACACCTACTACTAATATTAAAACATGTTTTCTTAATCGATATTTCCAAAAGGTGTTTTCGATCATCCCCACATGCTCAAAGTATTAATTCCAATTTCAGTACCTCTTTCTTGTATACGACGCACTGTATATAAAACACGCTGACATGTGTAGTGCACATGAATAACATTCTCATACCTCCATAGGTACTTGTATCCTTTAACAAGTGTGATGTAAATTTTGTTTGGGAATGGATTATTGGACTGCATTGGCTTTTGCTTGCAATCCAATATTTTGGCACAAAGTATAACAAAAGAACAAAAAGAAAGCTAAATATTTTGAAAAACAACATGGGCCTATTTTATAATATTCCCCTATTGTTTCTTTTATTTTCGGTGAACTTTTTTATAATACTTCTTTTAGATCACCTTAAGCTTAGCTTTTACAGGAAATTTTTTTCTTTAGATGCACGCAGCAATAATTTAATTTAAGCTTTACGTGTAGAAAACGACTTAACTAACAAAAACTATCAGTCTCTATTTTATTTAAACGTTTCTGGTATTGTAATTTGAGCCGAATATATCATCTTATTTTCTGTGACATCAGTATTATGATTTTAGAATTGATTTAGTAATAAAAACCATTTTTATAATATTACGTTTTCTGAATTACATAATAAAAATTATTCTGAATAGTTATTTGAAATATTTTCTATTTCTTTTTTATGGCGGTCTGCTGTTCGAAATGGAAAGCGTTGACTGACTTTTTAGTAAATGATCCCTCCATCGGAGGTTCAGTCTTCTTTTTGTTGGAGTCCAATGTGGGTTCCGAAGGGAGTGGTCTTTTATTTACTCAATACGAACGGTTCAGATCTTAATTACTTAGTAACATATTCATTGCAGTTTTTGAAAATATAATATGTAATTTCGATTCTGGTTGTGAAAAAGTTATAAATGGCGCGGCAGTGGGGTTAAGACTTTCTACTACCTAATAAATAAATTAAAATCTGCTTTCAAAGTAGTACTGAGTTTTTACAAGTCTACTATATTGAGAATATAGAATGTCAAACTTTTTTTAATTTATACTCACAAAATATTAATAATATTATGATAATAAAATTGAAATTTTATAATGCTTTTCATAATTTTTACTAACATTGTTAGCAAAAATACAAATTATATTAAAATATAATCTCATAACATTTTTAATACACTTAATCTTTAATTACTCTCTACCATCCTTGTTTCTATTACAGGTAAAATGAAAACTGTTGGAAATTTAGATCTGCATAATATACATATCTTTTTATATATGTACAAAAATTAAACATAAAATCGTAAATGCACAAATCACGGATATACTACAAACGTTCAGATAACAAATGGACGATTTTCTGCAAAATATAACACATAAATATGGGGGTACAATATATGTATGTAATATATACCCAGTTGGAAATATTTTTACGATTTCGTTGAATCTGATAAATGCCAAAGTTATGACGAAGAGCAATAATCAAATTGCTGTTGCGAGTACATTGCACTGTACTTGAATTATGGGACAAAATGATCCAAATACGGCGTTTGGGTAATGCATCAAACCTTTGAAAAATGTCTTGGTTCCAAAGATTCTAAAATTCTTAATACGAAAATGTAATGAAAGACAGGAGATACCATGATACATATAAAAAAAAATCAGACACTAATAAATATGCAGCAAAGGGGAGCAAAACAATTTAGCAATTTACTAAAAATTATTTTATCAATTTATATAAAAAGGTGTTATTAAGTCCTCTGAAATGTAGTTAAAAAAGTGTTTACTGGTCTGTTCGGTCCTGGATTTTGAAACCAGATTATTTGATAAATTTCATTAGGGTAGTGGATAGTTTGATATCGAAAACATTTTTCTTTCGAACGGTACCCACCTGCCGGCAAGAATTGATAATTTTTCCGGCAGTAACAATTTGTCAAAAATGCTTCTTAAAAGAGCTCTGTGACAAAACTAAGTTAAAGTGATGTCACTAAGTTAAAGTGTAATACTGTCCAAATTTAACACGCACAACAGTATTGGAAGAGAAGCTCGGTGGTATCACAATGGGCCTTTCTGGTCTAAGTGTGTCCTCTCAGAGAGAAGGCAGCCACATAACCTAACTTAACCATTAGGGTAAAACGAATAGGAGTACAATGCAAAATTCCACTATGTTATGAAATTCAATGAGAACACACAAAATGCGTATTTGCATAAGTACTGCTACTCAGTATAACATTTGAGTGTGGTGAGCATTATTGTTGTCTGTTGACTTCACCATGTTGGATTTTAATATATATGAGCTTATTTGTTTGGATATAAAAATACTTTTCAAGTACTTAATTATTAGAGGTGGAGAATAAATATATGATATTTGTGCATATATTTATACGGCGTATGGTTGCTATGCATTATATAATATCATAATTTGAAAAATTTTATATTCAAAATTTTGAATTTATTTTACACAGTAAAATATTCAGTAGGAAAATGAACTATTATGAAGATTGGAGCAAAAACACAAGAGAAGCTATTATAAAACTGTCACATCAATATTCAAATGAAGAGCAAGGGAGAGAGGTAGAGAGAGAAAGAGAGTAAGTGTGATGGAGGTAGAAACATTGACCACCGTTTATCGAATAATTACATCTATCTACATGCAGCTAAAATATGTATATACAGGGAAAGCAAACGAATGAATAAAACGAGCCAATACGCTCGATTGCTCTGAGTGCGTTACACATTCATACACACATGCACATGTGAAGCCATATGAAAGTGCTTACATGCGAGTGTTCGTAATTACGTACGGATACATGAACGTATTTATTATTGCAACATTGAATGATATAAACTGAAGCATTCGTGGCTTCATGTGGGCATTACACATATAGTATATGTAGTCATAAAAAAGTGGTTAAAATCATGCATAACCAACTGTAGCAAAATATATACGTACATACAAGGGTAAATGTACAGGGTGGGACATATTTTTGTACTTTTTTCAATCAATGATTTTAAGTACTAAATGTTGTACGATGTTAAAAATCGTCTGACATATGAAAAGTCGAAGCTATGCCAATTGTAGTCATGGAGTCGTTGAGAACAAAGCAACACATTTTAATCGTGATATTACGAAAATGGTCGTTCAGTAAAACTACATATTGCAAATTACTTGAAAGTTTTGGTCGTCATAATCGTCCTACTGCGCGCGCAATCGGAAAAATTAATACACGTTTTGATTGAACTGGTTCAGTCGACGGTCCATATCAACATGTTCGCCCAGTTCGTATCTGTGATGCAGCGGCAGCTGTAAACTTTTCTTGAATATGCCACATAAGAAGCTGTTATGGTGATTGATGAACGTTATCATGATATCCTCACTGGGTTTTATGGCCAAACTTTAATGAATTGCTTTAACAAGACGAATAGACATACCAGCCGTAAAACACTTCCCTAATCGGCATTAAGTTGCATGACTTTGGATTATTGCTATGGGCTTATTTGAATGGTAAATTGTATATCAATAATCCATAAATAATTCAAGATCTTAAAAATATCATTCGAGCTGAAAATTAAGTCCGCATTTATTGAAACGAGTCATCGAAAATGTTGATGTTCGGATGCTGGCCTATATTCGAAATCATGGTGGATATATGTATGGACGATATTATTTTTCACACACAAATGGCATATAAAGACCCACCTTTCATAACACTATAACAATACTTTAAGGTCAAAAATATCAAAATATTCAGGTTTAGTTACAATAGTATGGACATCCTGAGCGCAAAAGATATTAAAAACATCTTTTGTATGGGCAAGTTTTTGAGATAACGGTAATTTTCTCTTCATTCAAAAAATTGTATTGCTGAATTGTTACGTGCAATCATCGCAAGCAGTACCTTGTTCGAAAGACTCACAGCTGGTCAAAAAAAATTATTGTCGAATTTAAAAAAAGTTTTCAATTAAATAATTTATTTTTTATAGGAAGATGTAACAATCAGGAATATTTAATTTTTAAAAACACTAGCAAGTTTAATTGGACACACTTTAAACCTAATATTATCAAGATCGAAAGAAAATTTAATTGTAGCTTTTAATATTTAAATATTTATTACATGCTCTACATCCATAAGTATAATCTGAGTATACGTACGCGTGGGTGCTTTTACACACGGGTGTTATAACTTTGTTAATTTAACAATTCCTGACAAGGGAAGCATGAGAGAATCAATGTTTTCATAGGTATAAAATAGGTATATATTCCCAAAAATCATTCTTTAGTTTAGGGGAAACCTTGGTTTAATTTCCTGTTTAGTCCAAATGACTAGACTAGTCTTAAAGCTTTTGCAATCAAACAAATAAAACAAATTTTTACCACTTATATAAAATCGGCTTTAAAAATAATAAAAAAATTCTAAATCGCAAAAATTTTAGAAAATGATTTTGACCAACTATAAATCTACGACTTTTAGCCTAATCATTACAAGTTGAAGGTCGTTAAAAGTGAACAAGCTTTTATTGCGTTATCTCAAAAACCTACACATATTTGTTAAAATGTATTTTGAGCTCAGGAGGTCCTTACTAACTCCCCTACACATGAATTTCTTGGTAGCTTTCAAGATAATTAATTGTGAAGTAGTGTAATCGATAAAGATATTTGAGTGTCCATCACAAAAAGTGTTTTTATGAATAAAAAAGGGACTAACAGTTGGCTCAAATTGTACTACTATGAAGAAAGGTGGTAGTAGTAGGAAAAGAGATGGCGGCAAAGTAATATGGGAATACTTCTATTATAATTGGCAATACTGTACAAGTGTGAAAGTTGATAAAAAAGCTAAAATATTAAATCATATCAAATGGCTTACAATCGACTTGAGTCGTCGAATTGTAATGATATATAAATAGTAGATTTACCACACCTATATTTAAAGCAGTAACGGATTTTTGCGTCATTACATTTCTCACACTTGCTTTGAAAGTGTGTAGCGACATCATTGAGTTGATTATAGAAATGACTTTGCATAAGAACTACATTAAATAATAAGCGTGGCACGTCCATTTCTTGTGAGATTACTTCTCCTTGAATTAATAATGTATACTCCTAGGGCGAAGACTAAGTGAGTTATGACAGTTTCAAATTTCTACCAACCTTAACAAAAATTTCATAACTTTATATGGGAATTACATTAACTCATAGATTTGACTTGTTTGACTTGTTTGCGAAGTTATTTCTCCATGCACTAACGACCAAATCAAGTAGGAGACTACATTGGTAATGGCTTTTTAAAATTTTAGACAATTTTTTAGATTATATGAAAGCCACATTAAAAAGTGGTCGGACCCTCTTATTTCATGCAAAATTATTTTTCCGTTGAATACTAATCTGCTTGCCTAAATTTGGTTGTCCCATGAGTAAAACAAGGTCAGTATTTGAGATTTAAAGTTTTTAAAAATTTAGTGACTAGGCATGACCGTTTCTTTCACGGTTAAAACACAATACATTGTTAATCCGGTTGCTGAATACTGCTGGCCTAGGTGAAATACTAAGTAATTTAAAATGGGTTAAAGTGTGAAAAACTTCTTGTACTAATTTCTTTGAATGTTCTATTTATTAGGTTATATGGTAGAAATCCAATGAAATATATCTACTTATAGAGAGAATATAGTTTGAAAAAGGTGTTGGTCGAAGCTCTACAGACACTGGTACTGAGGGCTAGGAAGGTGTTGCTATCAGTTTAGTTGCTGAGTGGAAGAAAATTGTATTCAAATCAAGTCGAGTCAAGAGATTAATTCTACCCTCAAATAGATTGATTAAAGGGGCTTAAACATCAAAAAGGCCCTGAACTTTACTAAGAGAATGACAGACAACATATAATTGTGATGACTCGGGCTCAAAATTCAGAGAATATTGCTGGCAAGTTCAGATGCATTCTGATGTATTCATTTTACTGTAGTTAATTTCGATCTCTGGTGGTATAAAATTGAAATCAATTGCTATGAAATTTGCATCATTCAAGGCTTGAGGAGTCTACAGTATTACCGTAAGAATGTGCCAAGCCAAATATGAAAAAAATTATTTTAAGTATAAATTAAATTTTTTACACTCTTACTAAAAATGATCCGATAATTTCTCACCAAAACAATATATTAGGAGAAAGCTAGGTTGTTACATATGTACTCGTAGCGTAGTCATGCCATACCAGCATGTACACTATACTATCTACAGACAATATGTTGGGAATCGTAAGAAATAATAAACGCATACATTCATACACACACTGGACAAAATAAAATACACTATTCGGCACATAGATTCGATAGATGTACTACTATTTTCAATGCATGCTCGTACTCGTACCTCACTTTAATTCATGCAAGCATAGTGGCTCTAAACAAATTTAACCAAGTTAATATGTATGATAATTTAAGCAATCAGCTCTTGAAAGAAATCGTAGAAAGTTGTCACTACGGAACGATACATTACATTGATATGTAGATGAAGAGAGAAATGAGAAATATACAAGTTGAAGATTTAGAAATAAATTTACAAAACGAAGTGAAACTCATGAAAATATGTAAATTCTTACTGGCATTCTGTTGCTTCCATTTACTTGTATGTACGAGTATGCACATTGCAAGTGGATTTATCTGTGCATTACTCCTTGCTTCATCGGCATTAGTTTGATGTGAACGTGATGGGAATTTAATTCGACGGTAGTTGCAGCAACATCTTTACAAGTTTTGCATATAGACACTTGCAAGATGGACCTAACCTTATTTAATTATAAATATTTAACCCGTAGCATAAAAAAGGGCGATACTTGGAAGCTGTTCGCGATTTTCAAGGTTTTTGTGGTCAAAATCAATGGGAGAGGGTCATATATTTCACCCCAGTAAGGGCATTTCCTGGAAGTATTTTTTGATTTCAAAATAACCGGAAAATCGATCAATAATACCATTGTTGCCAAGGAATCGCCCATGGAAGGGTAAACAATCTCGCAAACCCCCATTAACTTTTCTTTCTCAACATTTCTGCTGAGCCTACTTAGCCACTATATCCGCCAAATGAAATAAACGTATAAACACTGGAATATCGACAATAGCTGTCCAAGGAATCGTCCCTAGAATGGCAGATGAATTCGCGATATCGGGCATTAGGTTGCCAGAGATCTATCTTTCTCATCAAGCAGGAATTCGCTTGCAACATGCAAGCTTCTTGTAACACAACATTTTGTCACTATAGCTAACAAGAACTACTTGGATAGTCTGGTCAACTCTTAACAATAGAAGAACTCGTTCACGGTTGTCGATGAGTAGGAAAACTATCAATGATAGTACGCCAACTATGGCGTACTAACGGGCCACTGGCTGGTGGGTAGGGAAGCTACTAGGCTTGGTTTACCGGCCAACGATCTTTGTCGTAGCTGTCAAGACGAGGAAGAGGAGGAAACTGTTTACCACTTCCTCTGTAGATGCCCCGCCTTGGCATGCAGAAGGCTCACCTTATTGAGGAGTGCCTTTTTTACCACTGAGCTAGCTCTCATGGATGTCAGGGGTATTGCTCTATTCATTAGGAAATCCCAATGATTCCGTTTAACAGAGAAAACAGAATAGACAGCATCATTAATGCACGGTAACTCAATGGGCCAATCTTTGCCTTAGGTGAGTCCTCCTTTGGGGGGACTCCGCACAACCTGTCCTAACCTGACTCCCATTAATTGATCTTCCTCAATGTTTCCTCCAAACACAATCACCCTCTGTGTTTTTTGTTTTTCTTTGAGTTAGTATGTAGTATGTAGTGAAAGTAGCACTTGTTAGTCATTCATAGGCATATTTGGATACTTGCGTATTAAATAAGTATGGGGAAATGAGAATAACAACACCAACAACAACAATAATACTAGAAATACCGTATATCGTTAATTTTAGTGGATACTTATTTATGAATCTAAATGGAGATTCCCTAAGTAGCAATGGCGTAGTGAAGACACCACCCGAACACCCGACGCGAACTGTACAACCTCATAATACTCGAATATAACTAGAAACGTAATTGTATATATACACACATGCATATACAAACTTGACTACCTTTCATGTCGAGGAACGACGTATGTATAGATGCATTAATGCAAGTTTTGTGGTGTAAAAACCACAACGGCGTTGAACTGTAAATCTGACGACTACCGTCTATTGGCGAACGGACCGAATGTATATAACAGCATAGTAATGCACACATACACATGCATGTCTCAACGTATTTATTTATGTGTAAATGCATATATAACATAGATACGAGGCTTGGGCTATTATTGAGTATGTACGTACATATAAGGATGTGTATATAAATTTGTATTTCAGGTTCACACTCAAGTTAAGTTGCGTGTGAAGTAGTCGTACGCTTATATGCGTGTGTGTGCACAGACCTATATATGAGTTTTTTACATTTGAGTACATATATGCATATGTATGTACAAAAAGTGTGTATAAAATTTTATTGAAACGGAAAAACCCAGACGAGTGCAAAAGGATAAAAATGGATGCTTGCTGGGTGCCGTGCCGAGTTTGTTTGTTAATATGAAAAAGAGGCCTTGAACAGTTGAAATCATAACAACAACAAAAAAAAGGCAGCAAAAAAATTGCCGCTCTTATAGCAGGTACGTAATATGAACAAGCACATGAATTGGGGTTAATCGTAGTTAATTTTTTGCTTTTTATACATTTACCATATATGCTTTTTTGCACATGTTGGTAGAATAGGTGAGTACTTAAGGGAGAGAATGATATGGAAAGATATATGTTGTTGGAATGCTTTCATTTTTGTTTGTTTGCAAAAAACAAAACCAAAAAAAAAATTATAAAAATTTTAATTTTAAATGCATAAATGCACATTTACTCTTTCTCTCTCTTTCTCCCCCCTCCCCAAGTTTTATGTTCATGATTTTGGCTCATGACTTTGTTGTAAATTAGGATAAAATTTAGAGCACCAGAGCATGTAAGTGTGTATGTATGTATAAACATTATTACATGAGAGACTAACCCTTAGTAATACCCTTAGCATATATGAGTCTGTGTAATACCCTCGACGAAATGACTAACTACGCCTCTTTGCCCCGAAACTGCACTAAAGTAATAAGGCAAAATGTGCTTCACGTAGGATTTTGCACTACGTTTATTTATTTTAACACAAACTTTGTCAAACCACGCCCATTAGAATTGCATAGACTAGGGCGGTTGGTTGCTGCATATTTAGTACTACTACTACTATTACAACTTACTACTGTTTACGACTGAATTTTTTATTATCTTCAATGGAGTGCTCGCAGAAATGTACGTTGTTGCTATTGTTGCTTCTAATGTTGATGCTGTTAGTGCAACAAAAGTATTTATTTGTTATAAGAAAACTTTCCAAAATCAAAAAGAAACCAAGTCGAGTATCTTTTCTATATAGTGCATATGTATATTGTATATACATACATACATATTTCCAACAAAACAAAAAAATTAGATCGAAAGATACGATTTCAAGAAAAACTGTAAGCATGAAATCAGTTAAAATTCAATTTCAATAGAAATGCAATCTTAAAACGTGCTAGGGTTAGTTTTGTACACATTAGAGGCAACCATTGGGAGTGTAAATAATAAAAAGCGTTATCAGAGATTTTGGTTTTTATATCGCATAAAAAAGTCTTTTAATATTCTTAAATGATTATCATTTTAATTTGTTCGGTATAAAGTGAAGAAATTAAACTTCTCAACATTTGGGTGGCTGTAATGATATCAACATGCATAGAATTAGTCGAAGATAATGGCAAAACTAATGCGATGTTGTCACTTTTCCGATGCACTATGGAGTGGAAACTAAAAAATATGGAAGGAAATATATTTATTAGTTTCTCATAGCGATTCGAAATTAAAAAGTAACCTTCCATATTTGTTGGTTAGTGTGCAATATATTTAATAGCAATTCTGCTAAAAGAGCTCTGTGTCAAAACTCGCAAAAAGTTGTCTTCTAAGGATTCAGCTATTCGGAATCGGTAACCTATGTAGCTCAAGTTTAGTTCTGTCCATATTTAACACGCACAACAACAGTGAAAGAGAAGCTTGACCAAACAGTCCCTTCGAGCCCATTTTTCCAACTATATGAATATTACTAATTATTACTACTATGAGATTAAAAAAATAAAAAAAAAATAAATATGTGGCACTTAAAGCCCCAAAGGGCTCATTGGCCGAGCTTCTCTTCTATTACTGTTGTGCGTCTTAAATTTTTGGACAGTATTAGAATGGACCTACTTATTTTAGCCGGTTCCGAACGGCAGAACACTTGTGACATCACTTTTTCTGAGCTTTGTCACAGAGTTCTTTTTAGAAGCTTTTTCATGGCAAGTTGTTACTGTCGGAAGAATTGCCAATTGCTTGCCGACAGGTGGGTACCGTTCGAAAGAAAAATCTTTTCCATATTAAATTTGTTATGCATCAGCCGGGTATTGAACCACGACCTACAGATCAGAAGGCGAACACACTAACCACTGAGCTACGGCAACCACTATGAGATTAAATTTGTTTAATCACTATATGAAACAATTTATGCCCACTACTTGCTATGTGGGTGCCGTAGCTCAGTGGTTAGTATGTTGGCCTTCTGATCTGTAGGTCGTGGTTCAATCCCCGGCTGATGCATAACAAATTTAATATCGAAAAGATTTTTCTTTCGAACGGTACCCACCTGTCGGCAAGCAACTGGGAATTCTTCCGACAGTAACAACTTGCCATGAAAAATTAATGTCACAAGGGTTCTGCCGTTCGGAACTGGCTAAAATAAGTAGGTCCCTTCCAATACCAAAATTTAACACGCACAACAGTAATGGAAGAGAAGCTTGGCCAATGAGCCCTTTGGAGCTTTAAGTGCCACACACACACACACACACACACACACACACACACACACACACACACACACACACACACACACACACACACACACACACACACACACACACACACACACACATATATATATATATATATATATATATATATATATATATATATATATATATATATATACTTGCTATGTGTCCTAGATCGGTAAAATATTGGGCCGTGTGGTTAAAAATATAGGTTATGCTTACTCTTTGCTAGTACTAGAAAGCTGGAAAATTAAAACATATGCGACTGCTAAACCACCTGATAGAAATCATTTATGGGTTGCTACTGTTGAAAAATATTTTTTTATATAAGACCTTTTTTAGCAGCACTTATGTTAAAACAGTTTGGTAATACTATGAGTTTGTTTTGATCATTTGATGAATTTCGTGAGGCACGATGGGCGGCAAAGATAACGCAACATTTTTTTATATTGTGGTTTGGTGATATTTGTTTTCCAACATGCGTGCAATCTATTGCTCCCATAGCGCAAGGAAAGTAAAATCGCATTGCCCACTGTTCTTGAGCCAGTTTGGATTAGTCACTAATATTCGAAAATTTAATCCACAAATGTGCTTTATTGATGATCATCTGTAAAACAATTTTTGGATGTTTCCTTCTTTTTTTGCAATTCTCATCGGAAACCGGTATCGCTAAGAAACCGTAGAAATATTTCCATCCTTTTTATTTGTGATAATTTCGCTCCTCTGTTTTCATGAATTTCTTCCAAAAGATGTTGCGCTAACCATTTTGCCCTTTCTTTGAATAGGCTTTGAATAGAAAAGCTGTCCCCCTGAAGCTGATCCGCCTCATAATGGCGCTATACGAGAACTCTGAGCTGGCAGTTCTGCACAATGGAAACATCAGTGATTCATTCACCACCAACGCTGGAGTATGGCAGGGCTGCCCTCTCTCCCCGTTCCTCTTCGCCATTGTGCTGGATGACGCCATGATCAGCCTCACTCAGCACAAGAAAACTGGCATTGTGTAGAATCTCGCACGGAAACTTGAGGACTTAGACTTTGCCGATGACATTTGTCTCCTCTCGCAAAAATTCTCCGATATGCAAGCGAAGGCGAACAGCTTAGTAGCGCTGGCACGCACCGTCGGACTGGAGATAAATATTGCGAAGACCAAAACCATGAGAATCAATCATTCCAATAGAAGCCATGTAATGATTGACGGCTGTGCGATAGAATTCGTCGAAAGTTTCTGCTACCTCGGTTGCACGATAGCAACAGACAGGGGAGCTGAAGAGGATGCTAACTGCAGGCTAAACAAAGCAAAGACAGCATTTGGCCGGCTAAAAACAGTATGGACAAATTCCCAAATATCCAGACGCACGAAATTGCGAATATTCTCCGCATGTGTGAATTCGACACTACTGTACGGAAGTGAATCATGGCTGATATCGAACTCCATCACGCAAAGTCTTCAAGATTTTGTCAACAAGTGTTTGAGGATCATTTGTAGAATTTTCTGGCCTAACACTATTTCCAACGAGGCACTATGACGTCAGACGAGCGAAGAGCTCATACTGATAAAGATTAAGCGTAGAAAGTGGCGTTGGATTGGCCACACGCTAAGAAAGCAGCCAGATAGCATCACGCGAATGTCGCTTGAGTGGAACCCGCAAGGGAGCAGAAGCCAGGGCCGGCCAAGAAACACCTGGGGAAGATCAAATTAGGAGAACTAGCTGCTGCCAGCATCACATGGGAGGGCGCTAGAACCACTGCCCAATGACGTGAGCGATGGAGAAGCCTTGTGGAGGCCCTATGCTCCAATTAGAAGTTTTAAGGAGGAAAAAACAAATTTTCAGGAAACGTTTAAAAGGTACTAGTTTTAACTGAAATTTTTATTGAATTACCTTGAATTACCTTTTTATTCACATGGCTCATTAGTTAATTAATCATTTATACAGCGCAGCACAGCACATTATTTGGGTCATATAACGAAACGTTTGTGGGCTGTAATTGGCCGTGAACCGAGCTATGTGTGTATTTAACTTGTATTTATAGTCACTTTTCTTACTTCAACCGTAGTATTTATGTTGTCGCGTTCATTGTTTGTCAACGCGACTCACTGTTTGGTAACTTTTCGCCTCCGCAGAATGTGTGGGTAACAGACTCCCCCTTTGTAGTACTTCCATTTCTCAATTGGACGGAAACACTCAGACTCTTCGATTGCCGGTAACTCCTCAAATTTTCGACTGTTAAGTAACATTCCAACCCTAGTACTGGTCGGTAAAACTTTTGCACTTTTTTCTTTAACTTGTTGACTCTACTACTTCTATTGATCCACTTTATTGCTGGTGAGAAACAACTTGACTCGCTGATCAGATCGCTCGCTGATCGGATCGCTCTCTGACTACTGCTTCGACTGCTTGGTGCGGATTGAATCTACTAGTAACTCTCATTTGCAATGTGAGTAATTTTATATCCACTGGCTAACCCTTGAACTGGACAAATTATTTGCTTACAGCTTATGGCTCTTTACATTTCTACTGTTGTAGGTCTTCAGCACTTAATAACACTACCCTTTTGCTTTTATCAACGATTATGTTTTTGGACTCAATTTTCGACTACTTGTTTTTTTAGATAGTTTTTATAACATTGCATATGCTTAGCATTCCACAATCCACTCTACAACAACAATCCAGTTTTCTGACAATATGCATAAAAGCTTCTTAATACGGCAAATAAATCTACAAAGGAAGCCTGCCAAAAAGTGCTTAATTCATATGTAAAAATCTATTATATTGTATATATCTTCGATGAATCTATGAAAAACCCGACTTCTAACTTGACCATAAAAAATTGGCTAACTGTACACAAATATATCAGTACAATAATTACAAAAAACATATGCAAATACTAATAAGCTGTATGTATTACTACTACATTCTATGTCAATTTTTGAATTTCCTGTGTTGTACAATATTACAACACAACATTACACTTTTATCACTACCAATTTTGGGCTAATGATTTAATTTGTAAACGGAAATTAAGAAAATTAAGCTTTTAGCTATATTTAGTTTGAAGAATAAATATTGCTTTAAGGCAAATAAAAATTGAAATTGAAATCAAATTATTGCAAAAAGAAGGAACAAAAAAGCAAATATTAATACATTCCTAGATATGAAGTGAATATGAAAAAATATATCTTAATATTTCAATATTTGTTGTAAATTATGAATTAGCATTATAATCATATTATGATTGTAATCTCTGGAACCTAGTGTATATATTCTAAACTTAATAAAAAATTCAATATTACTGTCACATACATACAGTATGTTACAAAGAAACGTCTTGTCTATATTTTCTTCTCTGTATGATTTGAGTTTGTATTTTGTGAAGGTATAAGAAAATGCAGAATGAGGTGTTAGTGTAACAATTAGCAAAACTTTTAACCGAAGCCAGGAGATAGTGATAATAATGATGACTGAATATCATAACATCTAATTTACAGTCATTAGTTAACTGGGTGGGTGCCGTAGCTCAGTGGTTAGTGTGTTGGCTTTCTGATCTGTAGGTCGTGGGTTCAATCCGGTTCGGAAACGGCTAAAATAATTAGGTCCATTCTAAGACTGTCCAAAAATTTAAACAACCACAACATTAATGGAAGAGAAGTTCGGCCAATGAGCCTTTCGGGGCTTATAAGTACCACATGTATATATAGTTAACTGATTGCTTAACTAACAATACTTTTTCTCAGTAATTAGTTAACTATTAGTTAAACCCTATAATCCAATTGGTTAACCATAAGTTAACCAACAGCTGATACTGTACTCATATTAATTTCTTCCATAGTAAAGTCTGCAGTTAACATACTTCAATGCTCTGGTGAAAAATTAATACATAGTCTTGGTTAAACCGTAGACAAATTTTTAGCTAATTCGTGGCTCAGTTAATATTTGTGTGGCTCTTAAAAAATTTAATCGGGGAATAATATTACAACTTTCTTAGTTGTTTCTTACAACCTTCAGAAATTGAGAAGCATACTGTACAAGCTTTTATTTATTTCTTCTAATATTTCTAATCTCACAGCAATTCAGTACTTGGGAGTAGACATGAGCATGCATATGTGATTTACATTTATTCATTCGAAGTTATTGTGCAAAGCCATATTCAAAAGACTGCTGCTGTGCAAAAGGGTAATTGTATCGACTAATAAATGTGCAAAGTATAGCTATAAAAAGATGAAGGTGAATCAAGTGGGATTTTTTCCATCAAAAAGCACAAAGCTCATATATATTTATGATGCAATATTAGAAGCCTATTTCAACGATTTTATTATCAGTGTCATCATCATCATCATCTGCAGCGCCATAATCACTGATTGTTGATATAATCTTAGCAACCGTTATTTCGAAATAAATACATGCATGTGCGTATTATGCGATTGTATGGGTGCAAAAAACAAATCTACAGATATTTTGATATGATTTCAGAAATCACAGTCGTACATTCACGAATGAGTTTTTGAATCCGTCTGCCATATATCAAGTGTAATAAAAGGAAATCCATTATTTTTGTATTAACTTGAAGGTTATATTTACTTGAATGGTTCCACACGGTTTTTTGTGCAGTGTTTAGCTCCTCGGCAATAGAAACAGTGCTTACATGAAGGTCAAACTCGATGATTTCTATTATTTTATTTATATTTTCGAAAATTGGCGTTCCAGAGCGTGGTGTATCTTTGACATCAAACTTACTGGAACGGAATTGATGAAACCAAAATTGCACGTGATTAGAGTATCAGGACCATAAACACTATTCACGTTTTCAGCCTTCTGGCTTGCGTTTTCGCCGTTATCGAAGAAAAGCTGTAAAATATGGCGTATTTTCTCTTTACTGGTGTCCAACTTTGAAGCGTGCTCAACAATGCTGAGTCAAGCAATCACAAAACTGCCTGAAAAGTTTATTTAGTACGAAGTCCTATCTTTCTAACACTATCTAGCATAACCCAATCGCACTTATACAACGCGATATACAGATTACTAAAGCCATCTATTGGAAAAGTAGTGGATTTCCTTTTACTACACCTAATATTTATGTGCGTGTTTCTATGGCTTCTTTTATCACAGCAGCATCAATATCCTTTGCATTAGAAATGTACATTATAAATATGTGTATGTGTGTGTATGTATAATACTCGCTCATATGCAGTCATGTATCCCAACATATGAAAACAGTATATTTTTATTTATTTCCTTGCACATTTTATGGCTTTTGACAACAATGTGAATATTACGGAAAGGGAAGGTATTATACTCTCATATGAATATGATATGAAGATCAATAAACTTTATATCAAAATGGAGATTGAAAAACGTCAAATTATACATCCACGATATGGACACACACACATATATATTCACACACAGACACACACACACACACCCGGATGGTTCTGTTCTACCGGGAGGTCGGCAGGTCGCGGATAGCCGGACGGCCTGTAGTAGCAGGTTAGTTGCGAGATAAGTTTAAACGAATAAGCAATCCCCGACGATGAGCGGCAGGAGCGGAGGATGCAGTATAAAAGCTAGCATATCCTATGAAGTTCCTGTGACAGTGGCGAATCGACACCGCCTCTTAGAAAACTGTGTCCCACTCATCATGCATGGGCATGATGAGTTACAAAAAAATCCAGGCGCGACGGTTTCCATAGTGGACGGCTTCCTGGTCAGCGTCTGTACACCATGTTAGGTGCGGCTGTTAGATTGACCGGTACACTCCGCGGCGCACTGGGAGTCCCTTGAAACCTTAACAGTTTACTCTGCTGTTGGGTTGAAGAGGGCGATGTGAGCTTGCTCTGCCGAGGTGTAAGCAGCGGTGGGTATCAGGAACCAGCCCCTTCGGGCCTTAGTCATGTAGTGTGTATTGGACGCAGGAGTTATAGCCTGCGTTGCCCTGGGCGAGCGCCGGTTCGTCTGTGTTTTCCGGAACCGGTAAAGCGAAGGACAGGCCTCAGGGAACTGGGGTAGGGGCACAGTCCCCGAGGGTACACCCGTTCCTGTCTCTTTCAGCCCGCCCCCCCCCCCACACACGATGCGCTGGTACAAATAGTAAATGGAGAATATAAAGAAAACCAACAACGATAGCAGCAGTAACAACAGCAACATATTAACAGGAGATAGGTTGACAAAGGATACCGAAAACCCATTCAAAAGGAGCAACATAGTTCCTCGCTCTCCAAAAGCGACGGAATCAACGGATATCACAACTGTAGAACACAAAACAGGTGATAAAACAGTGAGCCAGTCATCATTCCATAAGTTAGGTGAACATATAAGAAGTCTAGTTGATATGATGGAAGACGGAAAAATATGCAATAGATAGTATCAAGGCGTTATATGAACTATCTGCCATAGAGCAAAAAGACGAGGAGGCAAAAAGAGTGATACGGAAAAACAATTGCACTCAAACATCACCATGGGCTAGACAGACCCCAAAAGAGAAGAGGAGACAAGAAAATGAATATGAAACGCCCCCAATGAACCGTCATACATTGCAAACCAAGGCGAAAAATCAGGCATCCCAGGTTAAACCACCAAATGCAGCAAGCAAGGTGACACCAGTAGTGGAAAATAAAACTAAACACCAGGAGAAGAAAACGAATGCAAAGGTCGGTGCAATACTGGAACAGGCACAACCACAAAAAAAGTGGACGAAAGTACAGAAAAAGCAGGGAAAAGATATTAGTGTGAAAGTGAAACCAGACGCACTCATCATAGCGGCTTCAGCATCCATCACGTATGCTGATATATTAAGGAAAATAAAAGGCGATGATGCACTGACATCCTTAGGAGAAAATGTAAGGACTGTGCGACGAACAGTGAAAAATGAGCTGCTCCTGGAACTAAAGCGAGCACCGGAACGGAGCACGGTAGAGTTCCAGACGGCTGTAAAGGAAGTGCTAGGCGATTCGGCGGAAGTTGTAGGAAAAACTCACTCCAGCACGATTCAACTAAGAGACCTTGATGAGGTAACAACGGCAAAAGAGGTATGTGACGCTTTACATGCACAGTGTGACATTCGGTGACCGGACGAGTCAGAGGTCCGTAACATGAAAATAGGGCAACAAGGTACCCAAACAGCTTACATCAGTCTACCAGTGGTGGACGCTGCAAAGGTACTAAAAGCGCAGCGGATCCGAATAGGATGGGTTTCTTGCCGAGTACGTGATTGCGTCTCACCAATAAGGTGCTTCAAATGTTGGGGATATAACCATCTAACGCGAAACTGCAAAGAAGAGATGGATCGGAGATCTATGTGCAGAAAATGTGGTCAGGAGGGTCACCTAGCGGCCGGCTGCAAAAACGCACAGAAATGCGCACTATGTGGAGGGAAGCATGCGGCTGAAAGTACGCGCTGTCCCGAACATCAGAAAGCAATAAAGAAAAACAGTAAATGAAGATTGTTCAACTAAACCTGAACCATTGTACGGCAGCGCAAGATATTCTGCAGCAAACAGTAATTGAAATCCAGTTCGATCTTGCACTACTGTGCGAGCAACACCACAATGTGAGCGGCTGTGAGTGGGTCAGCGACTCATCGGACAATGCTGCAATATGGATAACGAATAATAAGGTGTATCAGAGCAGAACTGCAACTGCCCATCTCGGATTCACATGGATTAAGATAGAGGGTATATATTTTTTCTCGTGCTATGACCCACCAAGTATGGATATTCTCGATTTCGAAAGGATGATAACGGATATGGTGACGGAAGCTAGAACGCGACATCCGGTAATTATAGCCGGCGTTTTCAATGCTTGGTCTACAGCATGGGGTAGTAGATGTACGAACCAGAGGGGCCAAGTTCTCAATGAAAGTATGACTTTACTGGACGTAGAACTTCTCAACGACGGACAACACACTTTCGAAGTAGGGAACAAACGGTCGGCTATAGACCTAACCTTTGCACATAGTACGATCACGCGACACACCAAGTGGAGGATTGGCGAATTTCATACCCACAGCGATCATCGAGCAATTGTCATTGAATTACAATTGGCAAAACCACAGCGTATAACCAAGGTGCAGGCAAGAGGATGGAAACACCATGTGTTTGACAAGGACGTGTTCCTGTTGATATGGGAGGATGGGACTACATCTGGAGAGAATGCAACAAATATGGCAGAATATGTCATGGCACTGATGAAGAGATCATGTGATGCGGCGATGCCTAGGAAAGCACAAAAGCCGACAAGAAAACCGGTCTATTGGTGGAACGAAAACATTGCAGAGCTCAGGAAACACTGCAATCAAGCCCGTAGAAGAGTACAAAGGGCACGAAATCGACCGTCAGCTTAAAAAGGCGATAAAAACGAGCAAGGATGCATGTTTCAAAGACCTCCGAGAAAGTGCAGATACCGATCCTTGGGGCAGGGTGTACAAAATAGTTATAAATAAAGTAAGAGGACCAAGATCACCACAACCGACGGACCCAGTGCTAATGGAACGGGTGGTAAATGTATTGTTCCCCCCCTCGAAGAGAGTTTGGAATACTACTGTTCACTAGCGGAAATAGGTCACATTCCAGCGGTAACTGCAGAAGAAGTGTTACTTAACTTGAATAAAGTGGGAGATAATAAGGCTCCAGGATCCGACGGCATTCCTAATGTAGCAATGAAGGCAGCTATCAAAGCGGACCCCAGTATTTTTGCAACGATGTTCGATAAATGTCTACGTGAGGGTGTTTTTCCTCCTATGTGGAAACGTCAGAGACTCGTGCTTCTTCTAAAACCTGGCAAACAACCAGACCAGCCGTCATCATACCGGCCGCTGTGTATGCTAGATTCATTGGGGAAGATACTGGAGAGGATAATTGTTAATCATTTGCAAGAGACGTTGGAACGGCCAAATGGCTTATCATCCACACAATTTGGCTTCCGCAGAGGGAAGTCTACAATAGATGAGGTGCAAACGGTAATAAATATAGGCCGTGAAGCTACTAGCGGAATAAGATGGATTTGGGGTGATAAGAAATACTGCGCAGTAGTAACACTGGACGTCAAGAACGCCTTCAACACAGCAAAGTGGCCGAAGATCATACAGGCACTGGAAAATTTTATCACCCCAAAGTACCTGACGCGGATAATCGCCAACTACTTCGACAAGAGATTACTGCTATACGATACAGATGTGGGCGTGAAACAGTATAACGTTTTGCGGGGCGTTCCACAAGGCTCAGTACTTGGCCCGACATTATGGAACGCTATGTACAATAACATCCTGAAGATAAGTATTCCAGCAGGAACCAAGTTGATTGGCTATGCAGATGATATAGCACTAGTTGTAATAGAGAAGACAATACCTAAAGTGCAGGAACTATGCAATGGCGCAATAAACATCATCATGAGGTGGTTACACAGCGCTGGATTACAACTAGCGGCCGAAAAAACAGAAGCGGTACTCCTGACCACACGGAAAGTACGCGAGGTTTTCACCTTCAAGGTTGGTGACCATGAAATCACCTCGCTACCCCACATCAGATACCTGGGCGTACGAATTGACACACGGCTGTCTTTTAAGGAACACCTTGCCGAGGTTAGCGATAAAGCTGCAAAGGTGAATAATGCTTTGTCGCGCATAATGTCGAACATAGGTGGACCCCGTTCTAGTAAAAGGAAATTGCTGGCCAAGGTGACAAGCTCTATAATGCTGTATGCAGCTCCAGTTTGGGCTGACGCAACACAGAAAGCTACATACATGGCTGGCATCAGATCCACATACCGTTTGAGTGCACTGCGGGTAGCTATCGCTTTTCGCACCGTGTCGGACGATGCAATCGTGGTCATTGCGTCAATGCTACCTATTGACATATTGGCACGCGAACTGCAGCGAATTCACTCATCGGACAGAAATACATTAAAGGAGGAAGTGAGGCGACGTAGTCTCTTGGAGTGGCAACAGAGGTGGGAAACATCCGTGAAAGGTAGATGGACATACAGGTTGATATCAAACGTAGAAGTTTGGTTTAACAGAAGACATGATGAAGTGGATTTCCATCTAACCCAATTGATTAGCGGACATGGATGTTTTAAGCAATATCTACACCGTTTTAAGCACGAGGAAGATCCTTTCTGCTCTGAATGTCCTGGTGAAATTGAACATGCGGAACACGTCCTTTTCAGTTGTCCTCGCTTTAGAAATGAGTGGCAAGCTATGCAGGAAGCATTTGGAGAATCGCACATGTGCGACTCACTTGAAAAGTGGGTGGTAGTACAATCGGTAGCTGCACGAATGATGACTGAGCTCCGACGCATAGAACGCCATAGAGCAATGGAACGCAGAATGAACGCTGCTGTAATGTTGACAGGTACGAACTAAATGACCTACCTAACGAACTACGAGCAAAATCGCTCATGACGGTCTTCCTGACGAAATACTTAGCGGTCGTTCCAGGAGGAATCTTCAGTCCGGACGAAAGGTGGTTTTAGCGGGTTAAAGTGTCGCACTGATATAGGCTTTCGATGCTTTCCTCCTCGTTAAAAAAAAAAAAATAAAAACACCCACACACATATATATATATATACGGCACTTATTTACTTATGTGGCCATTACCACCAAAAATCGTTAGCTGGCGCCAGTTAGAAACTTCAAGCACTGTCAAGTTCTCTAGTACTTCGTCTTTCCACCGAAGGTCTTTACCGCAGGTCTTTCTGCGTCGTCCACCAGTGGGCCCTGAATATAACACCCCCTTAGCCCGCATGTAACCATTCTCTTATTGCGCCTTAAAATCATTTGTATGCACTCCTATCGCTCTGTACCACTCTTTAAGAGCTCGCGTAGCACCTGCACACAGTGTTTTATGTAGGTGGCGTGTTCCTCTGCGGTAACGTCATGACACTCCTGATCATTCCTCAGAGATCGGTGGAAATAGTTTACCTCCTCGGCAGCAGTAGTACTGGAGTAGGATATATGTGTCCACTGTGCGCATGTATCATCAAGGGGGGGAGTGTTCTACATAAGCAGATCCGATAGTCGAGTGGTAAAAGCATTTTCTGTTTCATGTGATTGCAGTTTATTGAGATTAAGTTTTTTTTTGTGTTGAACTTCGTTTGTTCTTTGCGACACATAAACATGTTCGTACCTTAGCTGCAACAAGGCAGTGGTAGGAGTCGATGTTGGCGCCACGGTTGGCTGGAGATAGCCACGTCCCTTTATGGATGTCGATATGGTGAAATCTGGAACTAATAATTACCATGTTCTGTGCTGCGACGTAGTCGATCAGCCTTATTCCGTTATCGGAGGTGTTCTGGTGGATGCTGAATTTTCCGGCAGTTAGACCAAAGATACTACCTTCTTTGCCCATACTGGCATTAAAGTTGCCAAGCCTTATTTTGATGTCGTGGCGGGGCATAAGTATGGTCAGACCATACTTACAAGGTGCGACAATTATGTATTAAGGCAGCCTCTAGAAAACACAATTAAAACACGATATCTACTAATTTTTCGGTATATGTATTCGAAATATTCTCCTCCTGATTCAATACATTTGTTACATCGATTTAATAGTGATTCAAACGCGTGTTCCAGCTCATTTTTCGGAATTGGCTCCAGTGCCCTCTTCGAAGCCCGTTGTATGGTCTGAATGTCATCAAAGAAGCATCCTTTCAACTTCAATTTCATTTTTGGTAACAAAAAGAAGTCGCACGGTGCCAGACCTAATTCCGAGCCAAAAATTGACGAAAATTGAGTGCTGTGTGTTAAATTTCATGTTAAATTTCATGTTAAAATTTCAACATCAAACGAACACGTGTTTTGTAAAATGAATGTCAATAAACATTAAATGTCAACCAAATGCCATGAAATTTTGACAGTTAGTAGAGGAAGGTTGAAGCTACACAATTTGTATACATTCATATACATGTGTGAGTGAAGGTGACGTATAAGCATAGTTAAATATAATTTTTATGTATACGAATATATAAATTTAATGCTTTCTGATAACTATATACAGATTATCATTTCACTTGTATTAAAGTTCGTTCGTGTATGACCATGTAATTCACTTATCAAGTCGAAAAATTGCATTTTCAAATTTCATAGATTCCCTTTTTGATTTTTTTTTTGTTACAGGAAATTCATTCTATCTAAGATAGTTTGAACTTAACGTTTGTGGAAATATTTTCAGACTCTAGATTCTAAAAACCTTTTTGAATCGATTGAATATCGTATCCATCAACATGTTAATCATTCTTGATTCTCATATACGTATTGGTGCTACAGCAAACAGAACTCTCTGTTAAACACGATAACACTATTGCCACCAAAAATCCTCCTTTCGAGGATCAGCGCAGAGCAGTGGGTACTCGGAACATCGCACCTTCCAAACCGGCATATTGGAAGAGGGGAAGGAGAGCTTCTAATAGGTAAGGAATCTACCCACCGAGGACTCAGAAAGATAATCTTGCCGTTGCGGTTATCGATCGGCGCATAAAAAATAGTAGCATCAGCCCCCCTAACTTGGGAATTGTTCAAGCGGCGCTGCTCGAGACCTACTTCGATATGCTGGATGAACATCGAGGTCCAGCACCATCAATTCGTGATGCCGTACCAAAGCGATATACCATTGCATTCCGAACTGGTCAGCAGAAGTTATAGCAGCTCGGGGACGAGGACTAACAGCTAGATTCGGATGTCACTACGGTAGACAACAGTGCTGCACTTGAGTTTGAGTTTCGTCCAAATCAACATCCACCATTCTAAGTTGGCATATGCGAACTTGTAACTCCACTTAAACTCAGGTGGGGTAGATGTTGCCTTGATCCAGGAGTCTTAGATCACAAATAAGCAGGTATGCTTCAACAGCTATATGGATATTTGCAGATTTTCAAGGATTTTCAGTTAATTTTAGAAGAGCACCCATAAAGGGTATAGATTCGTGGTAAGTATATTCGGAGGAAATGTTGTGGTGTGATATTCAGTGATCACAGTGGGTTTAGATAAAGAGAGAAAGTGGGTTTCCAAAAAATGTTGCTGATGAAAAATTAATAGGGGTCCGTCATACATATTACCTCTCTAAAGGCGACCTTTGAGCAGCTGTGAGCTTGCCTGCCAATTATTCACCAATTTTTCTCCAATTTCATTTCTTTCTTTACAAATCGAAGTACGCACAAAATATTTTTAATAGCAACTACTTAAAGACCAGGTCGATATTTATATTCATAAAATTTCCTCACTCATCCGAAAATTCGAAAGTAAGGTAGAAATATTGTTTTTCCTAGTGACTTGTGTGGAAGGGAATATCATTTGAAAGTATTTAGGTTTTGTTGCATACATTACGTCAATACATTTCATTTCGAATATTTTTATTCTATTTGAATTTTCTCTCTTTTTGTTTTTTTTTTCTATGAAATTCCCATGCATAATCCAATGGATGAAATAGAATTTACATATGTTATAGGCATATAAAATATTTCAATTATTTTTATAGGCATGAGCGGACGTGTTGTGCTTGTAAAATTAATATATTTCGATTGATTCGATTGCCGTGGTTTGTGTATTACGTCGAAGTGTACTTCGACGAGTATATACAGTACATGTAAATGTAGTCAGTTTGTGAGGTAATTTACAAGAACCTACACATCATTATTTACTACATACTCGTATGTTTTGTGCGTATTCCCAAATGTTTTGAATTTCAATATTTCCAGTGTATTTTATATGTTATGCCTACATATTACACATATCGTTTATATTAATAACTAGTTTAATACTACAAACTTATGATGAATTGGTAAAATATTCTAAAAATATGTGATAAGTGAATGAAAAGCAGAAACTCGTATTCCCCCCATCACCACTACCAGAATTAATGGTGGTGGTTTTCATTACCATTGCCGCATTGTAACTATATAACTACTTTGCTCTCACCACTTCAAATGCTTAATACAATTAGCCGCATATTCTAGTATACATGTGTTGTCATGAACAATTTAGGTCACATACATATAGTTGATTTGATTAAATGTGCAAAATATTCAGTAAATTAGTACATATTAGTATGTGCTAAAGACTTCAATGAATATATACTTAGGTACCTATATATGCACATATTCGTAACTGAAGAAAGTGTCATATAGATACTCATATGTATGAATATGCTTGTTATTCCATTAATTTCATTGTTAATTTACTAATTTGCTTCTCTCCCTCTCCCTGTTTGTCAACATAAAAATTAATTTTGGCATTTTTCCACACCACACATATTTTTCGTTCATTTTTTAACTCAAATTTTGTTGGTTTCAAATAAACACAATTAAATTAGTGTCTGACTTAAGTCATATTTGGTGAATATCTGCATATAATTATATATTAAAAAATAAAATAAATAAATAAATAATGAAATACATTATTATACCCTGCATAATGCAATATGCATGGTATATTCATTTCGGTCAGATGTTTGTGTCCATTTGAAGGAATCTCCGGAGATATAGACATAGATATATATTCGTGATCAGCGTCGATTAAATTTTCGATTTAACGATGTCCGTCCGTCCGTCCGTCCGTCCGTCCGTCCGTCTGTCTGTCACCTGGCTGGTTCGCACGATAACTTGAGTAAATATTGAGCTATTTCGATGAAATTTGGCATAAGTAATCTATGATCCAAGGGTACGGAGGGGATTGATATCGGGCATGATCGGTCAATAACCACGCCCACACCAAGCATTCAAAGCGACTAACCTCGAAATTTTCAAAATCTTTAACTTGCTATAACTCACATAATATACCACTTGGGACAACAATATTTTGCACATAGAGTTATATTATACTACTATATAACCTCGCCAAAAGTGGTTGAGCCACGCCTACTTTTTAGCGTAGCTCTCATACAAAGTGTCTGTACTTCTTTTAAATTGAAACAGCTGTAACTTCTACAATCTTCTGTCCAGAATAACCATAATTGACACTTAGATTAACATGGCAGTGAGAAATAATATGGCAGAAAATCAGTGTGCCACGCCCACTCCTTTTTGGGTCTCCCATACAAAGTTGCGGAAATTAAAAAAATGTTACCGGTTATAACTTGCAAACTATTCAGCGTAGAATAACGAGATTTAAGGTGTGGATTAGTATTGTACGAGCAACTAGGCTCACACAAAATGGGCGCACCACGCCCACTGTTGATCGTAGCCCCCATACAAATTTTAAATTTAAACAGCTGTAACTTCGGCAATCTGCCGTCTAGAATAACCATAATTGACACTTAGATTAATATCGTAATAGGCAAAAATCTGGCAGAAAATCAAAGTGCCACGCCCACTCGTTCATGAGTCTCCCATACAAAGTCAAGGGAATTGAACTAAAAGTTTAAGCTCCATAACTTACAAACCATTTAGCGTAGGACAACGAGATTTAAGGTGTGGATTAGTATTGTACGAGCAACTAGGCTCACACAAAATGGGCGCACCACGCCCACTATTTATTGTAGCACCCATACAAATTTTAAATTTAAACAGCTGTAACTTCGGCAATCTTCTGCCTAAAATAACCATAATTGACACTTAGATTAATATCGTAATCGGCAAAAATCTGGCAGAAAATCAAAGTGCCACGCCCACTCGTTCATGAGTCTCCCATACAAAGTCAAGGGAATTAAACTAAAATTTTAAGCTCCATAACTTACAAACCATTTAGCGTAGGACAACGAGATTTAAGGTGTGGATTAGTATTGTACGAGCAACTAGGCTCACAGAAAATGGGTGCACCACGCCGACTGTTTATCGTAGCCCCCATACAAATTTTAAATTGAAACAGCTGTAACTTCGGCAATCTGCCGTCAAGAATAACCATAATTGACACTTAGATTAATATCGTAATCGGCAAAAATCTGGCAGAAAATAAAAGTGCCACTCCCACTCGTTCATGAGTCTCCCATACAAAGTCAAGGGAATTAAACTAAAATTTTAAGCTCCATAACTTACAAACTATTCAGCGTAGGACAACTAGATTTAAGGTATGGATTAGTATTGTAGGAGCAACTAGACTCACAGGAAATGGACGCGCCACGCCCACTGTTGATAGTAGCCGCCATACAAAATGACCGAATTTCTTTTAAATTGAAATAGCTTTAACTTCTGTATCCTTCTGTCTAGAACAATCATAATTAACACTTATGTTAATATGGTAGTCGGAAAAAATCTGGCGAAAAATCAGCGTACCACGCCCACTTCTTATTGGGGCTCCCATACAAAGTTGAGGAAATTAAACAAAAATGTTAACCACCATAACTTAGAAACTATTCAACGTAGGACACCAAATTTAAGGTGTGGATTAACGTTGAAAAATTAATTGGATTTACTAGAAAGTGGTAAGCCACGCCCACTTTTATATAGCTCCCATAATAAGCCTCGGAATTATCTTAAAATCCTTTTACTTCGTCAAACTCAACCATATTTCGGGTGTAAATTAGTAGTATATGCAAAAATTGTTTCTCGAAAAGTGGAAATAAAAGAAAAGTTGGATATTCGAGTAAACTTTTTATATATAAATCTACATATGCAGGGTATAGTTT
The DNA here is from genome assembly GCA_963854835.1 of Megamerina dolium. Classification (NCBI taxonomy): domain Eukaryota; kingdom Metazoa; phylum Arthropoda; class Insecta; order Diptera; family Megamerinidae; genus Megamerina; species Megamerina dolium. The sequence continues at coordinate 48,766,145 of OY978528.1, read as the reverse complement.
GGTCGGCCCCAGCCGACTGTAAGGAGATTTTTTTTGCATTAAATTGAAGGTTATTTATGTAAATGGTTCCAAACGGTTTTTTGTGCAATGTTTAGGTCCTGGGAAATAGAAAGAGTCAGACGGTCATACTTGACGATTTCCATTATTTTATCGATATTTCCGACAATTGGCCTTGCATTTTTGACATCAAAATTACCGGAACGGAAACCAAAATTGCACGTGATTGGCTGTTACAGTATCAGGACCATATACACTATTCACATTTTCAGCCATCTGGCTTGCGTTTTAACCTTTATCGAAGAAAAACTATAAAATATGGCATATTTTATCTTTACTGGTGTCGATCTTCAAACAATACTGAGTCAAGCAATCACAAAACTGCCTGAAGAGTATATTCAGTACGAAATCTTATCTTTCTACCCCCATCTAGCGTAATCCGATCGCACTTATACAACGCGTTATACAGATTACTAAAGCCATCTATTGGAAAAATAGTGAATTTCCTTTTACTACACCTAACATAATTCAACCTGCATTTGGAGTGAAACAAAAAAGGACGTAAAAGACGAGAAACATTTCTTTTCACCAAAATACAAGACCAACTTTGAAGGAAGTATTGAAACATTTTTGGTCTCCAAAAAATTAACATTTACTAGCAAAGTAGTCAGTTGGATGCATCCATTAGAGTAACAATTTATACCTTCGACGCTTCTTTATGGTTATTACAAACGAAAGCACAAAACCAATATTCTTTGGACTCTACATTTATTTGTAGTAAGAATCGGTTTTTTTTACACTTCTCTCATTAAACAACCGTGGTTGATATCATATTTATTATCTATATATGGCTCTTTACAAAACCAAACAATTGTGATGATTACAGTCATTCAGATACCTACAAACATTCGACTTGTATATTTATGTATGATTTGTATTAAATACGTAAATATCATTCATTTCATAGTCCACGCGCGTTTACTTGTGATGTGATGGTTATATGAACATGTTGAATTTTTTTTTCCAAGAAGTAAAGGGTTATCCATTTTGCGGTTTCAAAAGTAAATGTAAATAAAACACATATAAAATATTTTTTATCATGATATTTCTTTTTTATTATAAAGTTTGAACGTTGACATTATGTGTGAAATACTACATCATTTAAATGACCACCACGCGAATTGTTGCAAGCATCGATTCTTTTGAGGTAATTTTCGACCACTTTTTGACACATATTGGGCGGTATTTCAGCCATAACGTGACGAATGTTGGTTTTTAGGTGCCAAGAGTTAAAGGTTTATCTGCATAAACACGGTCTTTCGCGTAGCCCCACAAAAAAAAAGTCAAGCGGTGTCTAATCGCATGATCTTTGTGGCCACTTGATATCGCCACGACGAGAAATTACGCGGCCAGAAAATTTCTCTTGCAATAAAGCCATATTCGCTCGAGTTGTGTGGCATGGGGCACCGTCTTGTTGAAACCACATATTCTCTATGTCGTATTCTTCAATAGCAGGCAAAAAAAAGTCGGTTATCATATGACTATAACGCTCCGAATTGAGGGTGACAGTCGTTCCATCGTCGTTTTCGAAGAAGTAAGGTGCAATCACACCTCCGGACCAAAGAGCGCACCAAGCAGTGACTTTTTGTGGATGTAGTGGCCTCTCTTCAATTACTTGAGGATTCTCAGAACCCCAAATACGACAATTTTGTTTGTTAACATACCCACCGAGTGAGAAATGTGCTTCGTCGCTGAAGAAAATTTTGTTCGAAAAATCGCCGTCCACCGCCTGTTGTTCAAGCACCCATTCGACGTATCTACGACGTTGTGAATGGTCAGCTGGCTCCAGTTGTTGTGTGAGCTGGATTTTATATGGATGTAGGTGTAGATCCAAATGCAAAATACGCCATAATGTGCCGTAAGACAGTCCTAATTCCTGAGAACGACGAGGAATCGACACATTCGGGTTTTCGGCAACACTTTCACTTACAGCAGCGATATTTTCGCAAATGTCAGACTTTGAACTGAAAAAAAAAGAAATTGTTTTAACAACTCAGTTTGACAGATGTCGAATTCTAGCCCTATACTTTTGAAACCGCGAAATGGATAGCCCTTTATAATACTTACTTATTCAACGTTGTGCTTTATATGCACCTAAATGTATTGGTACTTATTGCTTGATGGCAGACGGTCATCATAGCTAAAATTATCATCAGCATCATCATTATTATCATCATTTATCATCATTATCAACAGCATCATGATTATTATAATAATTATGATTATTCTCAAAAATAGCGGCAATATGAAAGCTGGCAACGTAATTTGACTTAATTCATCGTAGTCTCGCTCATACTGACAAAGCCACTTTCCCACAGTAGGATTTTATTTTGCAGATAAATTTTGTCATTTATTATACATACATATGAGTATGTAATACACATATTTTGTATATTTTCGTATATGCTTGCTTCTATGGAGTTGGAGTTCTATATATGAACATATTTATTAGATAGTTCCTTATGCTCGTATTGATTTCCTGTTGTTAGTTTATTTGCGCTTAGTTGTGTGTATAAATATAACCTTGGCTGTTAGTTTTATTTCAGCTTTCATTTTTTGTTTTTTCTTTTTGGTTTCTCACATTGTTGCTGTTATTTTTATTATTATTGTCAGTTTATTTTGTACAACATCTATGCATATACTCGTACGTTCATACGGGCATATGAATATATACCCCACCTTATGATTTATATGCCGTTGCCACTATTGTGCTTATCATTGATCCCATTGTGTTCATTTTACGTTGAAACAATGGTATAAATATGTACAATTATATGTCTGTATATGTATATCTATTGTTTGTTAGTTGTAACTATCTCATTGTATGCGTTAGTGAGAGATTTACTTTTATCACATAATAAACCCGTAATTTAGTATGTTTAGTGTAGATGTACAGTAATTAGAATTTATTACAAAAATAAAATGGAAAAAGAATTAAAATGAATTTTCATGTATAAATAAATGTACAATACAACTCAAAAATAAAAATACACAAAAAATAATTCGGCCTGAATTTGAACTTACGTTAGCAACACCCAAAAGACCGCGAAAAGCAAGTTAGATAGGGTGCAAAGAATGGCTTGTATTGGGATTACCGGAGCTATCCGGACGACCCCAGTAGAAGCATTTCTCGGGCTGCTGCCGTTGGACTTGCATATTATGAAGTCAGCGGCATTAACAGCATTACGTCTGAAGACAACCAATAATTGGTATGGATTCGGCACAGAGAGGGGGCACAGGGGCATCCTGTCACTGCTATATAGCAGTGTAAAGGAGGCGCAGATGCCAATGGAGGGAATGGGTAGGCTGAACATGACTGAAAAGTCACACGGAACACTCATTGAAGACGGCCTCACACATGATGTATGTGAGGAAAATGACATCAGTATTTTTACAGATGGTTCATTAATGGATGGCAGAGCGGGTGCTGGAATCTTCTCTAAAGAGTTGGGACTGGCATGCACTCTGAATCTTGGAAGATACGTATCGGTATATCAAGCAGAAATGCTTGGTCTAATGCATGCGCTAGGCCATCTACTGGATGGAAAGGTGCAAGGTAAGAAAATCTTGCTAGCACTCGATAACCAGGCGGTGGTCAGGCGGCTGCAACAACCTACGGTATGTTCTAAGTTGGCGCTCGAATGTGTTCAGAAACTTAATGGGTGTGCTCGTAGTAATGCGATTACTCTTATGTGGGTGAAGGGACACATTGGTATAGAACAGAATGAAGCTGCAGACTCCTTGGATAGACAAGGATCTGAAGCTGAATTTTATGGACCGGAACCAGTAGTTGCTATCAGCAGCGGGACGGTGAAGGCAAAGGTCGAAGAGTGGATAAAGAAACTTCATCTCACGAGATGGGAGAACTTATCTACTTGTAGACAGGCAAAGGCTTCGTTGAGGCTATCAAAGGGCAGTGAATCGGGGAGAGCTCTCAGTCTAGGACGAATGACTCTAAGCTGATTAACTGCATTAATAACTGGGCATGGCAATTTCAGGTACCACCTCAGCAAGATGGGTCTTCTTGATGGGGAGGATGCTGATATTTGCAGATTATGCATGGAAGAGGCAGAGACAGCGTCGCACATAGTTTGCCAGTGTCCTGCATTGGCAAGCAGGAGGATGTCCACACTGGATCGCCAATTTATTGATGAACTCGAAATATGGAACATACAAAGAGATGCTTGAAATAACGCGTGATGTTATTATGAGGAAGGAAGTAGAAGAATTCTGCAACCGAACAAATAATTAACACACGATTTGAGGGACGAAAAGGTACCCATATAAGTGGTCTGATTCGGCTAACCCCTAAAATATATATATAACACTCAAAAGGAAAACTGGCAGCATGTTCATTCGAGTGATTAGTCATATCTGTCTGTCTGCACTCAGAAAAAAATCCACTAGATTAAATATCATATTATTTTAATTTTACTCTTATATTAAAAAATTGGTCGATGAGATGTACTACAATTATTTTCTAATAGGACAATCGATTATTTTAGTATTATATAATTTATATTAATATAATAATTATATAATTTAATATTATATATTTATATTAATACTTGCTTATATTTTAAATTTATATACTATTTATTATAAACTAAGATTTATCTAAAGTTTACTTCTAATAAATTTTTATTAAATTGAATAACTTATCTGTCAAAATTCAAAATTCCAAAGCAAACGTTACCAAGCATATATAGTAAAACTTAAAACAAGATCGTTGACTGCACATTGTATTGAAAAGTTCGATGGCCCACTAATTCATTTACATATATACTTTAAACAATGGCAAAAAGGTTTTTAATAAAAAAATATGAATCGCTTTATAAGTAAATTTATTATAAAGCAATTTTTGAAATAATAATTTTACTTTTAAAAGGTTTTATAGGATAAAATTATATGAAAATAATATGAATATGAAAATCCTATTATTTTAATACAGAAAAAAAAATAATAGGAAAATAATTGGATTTTTTTCTGAGTGTGTATGATTGCCGATTCACACGATAGTTGGCTCAACTATTAAGAAATTTCGCAGAAATATACATAATATTATAAAAAGTGTGTTGTCGAATATGTTATTTCTCACTAACTAGGATTTAAAATCTTGCTGAATATGATTAGTTATAGCCTAGACAGACGGCAGCCTAATTCCGGATTACCGGCGCACTTAATCCGAATAAAATAATAACCTGGCAGACGGCAGTATTGCGGATTAACTAAACGGCTGATTGCTGTTTTATTAGGTCTGCTCACTTACATTACTATCACTATCAATTTCTGTCATCTGTCACTCTCGATATGAGAAAATCTACAAGAATTACGTGAACTGAAAACTATCAGAAATTTGTAAATTGACATTCACCGTTCGTAATTGACAGCTGCATTTATTTGTTTGCCAACACTTTTGATGTTGAAAACTGTTGTCAATTGTGGAAAGTTTTTTGTAGCAAACAAACCTAATATTTTGTAAAATGGATCGAGAAAAATTCACAATAGACAATTTTCAGCAGTGTTGCCATAGCAAATTGTCCTAATCCTCTTTTATTTTGAGAATTAACTCATAGAGTTTATGCGGATTAGCTGCAGTTAATGCCCGAGTTAATTCGAATTAACTCGGTAATCCGGAATTAGGCTGCCGTCTGTCTAGGCTATTATATGTCTTTGCTTACGAATAGGCAAATTTAAAAGTCCTTTGTGCGTATAAACATATATAAACAGCTATCGAACTGAAGCTTAGTACATTGCGTACATTTTAATTAAGAATAGTGATATATGAACATTTACTGAATTGGATGAATATCTACCTCCCATACAAACGTATGCTTCTGTCGGAATGATATCCGACATACCTCACCTACCTCCCATATACAAGTGGTTTTTGGAATTTGACGTTTTCACACTTTGCGTACAAAAAAAATAAAGCCAATAAGTCGAAATCCGCTACAAACGATTGCACATGTATAGGATCGGATTGAAAACCACGCCTACCTCCCATACAAGAGTACGTATCAATTTGTATGTTTTCACACTTGGTATGCGTTAACGAGCGCAATCGTATAAATCCACACCAATTTCTAATGAAAAGGCAAGTTTTCAAATACATCGACTTAGCACACGAAGATATACATACACAAATCTATGGGACTCGGCACGTACGATTATTTTATCAAAGAGCCAGTTCAGTTGAAAATGGCCTATTTCTAAGGTTTCTTAAAGATTCCACAATATAAAAATACTTATTGATAGATATTCTAATGTTTCAGTTGAGGTTTTCTTTTATTTTACCTAATTCTTATCGCAACATCTGCTCAAAATTGTCCTTACAATAAAAAAATTATTATGTGGCACTTATAAGCCTTTTTATTTAAATGTTATATTTTTTATTTATTTATTTAAATTTTGGATATTATTAGAAGGGACCAACTTATTTTAGCCCGTTCCGAAGGGCAGAATCCCTGTGACATCACTTTTTCTAAGCTTTGTCAGAGAGTTCTTTTGGAAGCTTCTCCATCGTAAATTGTTACTGCCGGTAGTATTGCCAATTGCTTGCCTACAGGTGACCACCGTTCGAAAGAAAATCAATATTGAATTTACGATTCATCCGCTGATTGAACGACCTACAGATCAAAAGGCCAACCTACTCACCACTGAGCTACGGCACCTACAATTATGATTAACCCTTAATACGTATAATATGTAGTATATGCGAACAATAGGTCATTATGATTTCCATTTTTCAACTGTTAAAAGAATTTTGAATATTTATAAATAAAACTAAATATGTAAAATGAAAAATATATATGTAGTCAATATTTTGTTCTAGTCTTGTTGAAGATAATTTTAAACAAACCTTAATCAATTTAAATTCAGAGATAGGGAGACAGAGCGAGAGAGAGATAGGAAGAACAAAAAAACATAACATATTTAATTCAGTTCACGTATTTAGCAAATTTTCAAATAGTTTTAGATATCTACATTTACCCTCATTAACTTTTCTGGGTCAGAATATTTTTTTCACAATTTTATTTTACTAGTAGGTAGTATGAGACCTGTCTTAATGTACTGATAAGAATGCGTTTGATAATTTGTTAAGATAAACTTTAATAGGCTCCTTATGTTTTTGCTCCATATGTATAGATACGTTTCATTTTCTATGACACAATTTGAAAGAATTACATAAACATTAATGCCACAAAAATCGATTTCTATTTACACGATACTACACTTTAAAAATGTATTGCTTGTAAAGTGTTTATTTCTCTTTGCAAATAGAAAATGATATAATACATAGAATACATATATAGGAAAAAGAAAATAGGAAACGAAGTAAAAGTGAAAATTTGTTTGATATTCAAAATCGGCGATGCACAAATTTAAATGCCATCAAAAAGGCAAACATAGTACGGGTAGGTACACCACATACATACTCCACAGCCATCATCCCCTGCAAAAAATGCGACGTGTCCGGGATGTGTCCGGGATCAGTCGCACTTTTGATCTCTTTATATGGAGTGAACTGTTCCCTTTTGTTCTAGCATGTCATATGAAGAGATCAATTGTACCCTTTTATACCCGAACGGGTACAAATGTAGATTAGTCGCTTTCTATACATAGATTAGTCGCTTTCTATACATAGATAGTCGCACTGTTCGAAATTTTCATTCAATATAATTTTCAAGTACATTTTTATTTCCACTATTTGACAATTTAACCATTTTTGCTCATTTCCGCTATTCCAATCAAAATAATTTATTTTTATTAATTGCATTATAATTCTCTTCTAAAAAAAATTCTGTTTTTAATTTGCTGTGATTCAAACCTGGCTACATAGTACAATTTATTTGCATTTATTGCATTATAAATTCCGATTCATATATTTAAAATTTAAATGTGGAAATAAAATTTACGTATTTTCTGCTACTCTCCTCGGATTCGAACCTGCGCACCCAACACATCGTGTGTCTTGGCTGTAGTATGATCTATCACCGTCGCTCTACCTCCTACGCTAATCTGCAACACATTACTGATGGCTTAAAAGAGAATCAGTTGAAAGTGTAAAAAATCTCTAAATATATTAATTAATTTAAAGATTGATCCCCAACGCATCTCCAAAGAAATCGATCGGAGACTAATTTCCGACTAATGTCTAAAGAGATTTATCTCAGATTACTCTCTTTAGAGATTAGTCGCACAATTTTTTGCAGGGTCATTGCAGGTAGGTACGTATGTGTACAGTATTATAACGTACCTATTTTTATCGATATCAATGAAAAAGCAATTTTCATGTCAAACAAATTGTGAACATATTGACATCATAGTCTATGGTATATGTTGCTTTTACAGAATCAGAGTGTGTTACAAAGTTGAAAAGTAGGCAAAAGTGTAAAATTTTTTTCTTTTGAAAATCTAAAACATGTCAAAAAATCTTGTCGCAGCGCATTTACGAGTACATATACGAGGCCGATCCCAGAACTACCCGACCTATCAAAGAAAACAACAAATTTGGGAAGATTTTTCTTTATTTCTCAAAACATAATCTCCTTTAACTCTACACACTTTTCCCAGCGATATTCTATAGCTTCGATACCCTGTTTATAGTATGAACTGTCTAGCTCATTAAAATAGCCATCTACCGCAGACTCCACCTCTTCTTTGTTTGCAAATCTTCTACCACCAAGCCATTTTTTCAAATTTGGAAATAGAACATAATCCGAGGGAGTTAAATCTGGCGAAGAAGGTGGGTGCTGAATCCATTAGAGCTTTAACTCATTGCTTTTGGCCTTCGCAATAGCGGATGTGTGAACTGGCGTTTTTGTTCTATTGTGAGCAAACGCGGCACCCATCTTGCACAGAGCGTTTTCATCTCCAAATTTTCTGTCAATATACGATGTATAGCACTTTTTGAAATGCCTGTAATTTCACCTAGCTCGCGTACCTTCAGTCGGCCATCATCCAATACCAATGTGGATTTACTTAACCGTTTATGGCGTGTCCGCCTCAATTGGTCGACCACTACGGTGTTTGTGTTGGCAGTTCGTACGTCCTCGTTTAAACTCTGCTACCCAATATTTTATAGCCGTAAACGAAGAAGCAGACTCCTCCAGACTAGAATCTAGTTCGGCTTTAAAATTCGTTGGACTGAGATCTTTCAAATGAAAATATTGAATTAAATAAAGGTGACCAATTTTTTCCATGTTTACAAATTCACTGTGGCCGTTAACTTTCGATGGCTCAAAAAAAAAAAAACTAAACAACGTGGCACCTTGTAACTTAACTTATAAGTTTACCACTTTTCACCAAAGTAATTTTTTTCAAACTACTGCCATCTATATGTCAGGTCATGTAGTTTTGGGACCACCCCGTATTCGTTAAAATATTTGAATTTAGCGACTGTTCAAAATATCGTTAGAAGAGTTCAAAGGTCAATATTTCGGTTCAAGTGTGCAATGTGAACATGTACTTTTAAGTACATTCAATTTTCATTTAAGAAAGAAAAACTTGTTAGCAAAAATGCAGAAGATTTTCAAATTTTGGTAACTGTTAAAAAAGTATTAGTCAGAATTATATCATAAGAATTGGTTTTCTATAAACGTTCCAAATAGGACTACTTCGGATGCAATGTGAATATGTACTCTTAAGTGCCTTCAATTTTCATTTAAGAAGGAAAAAATTGTTAACAAAAATGTGAGAGATTATCCAATTTTGATTACTGTTTAAAATTACTAGTCAGAATTATATCATAAGAATTAGTTTTCTATAAACATTCTAAATAGAACTGAACTAGTTGGAATTTCGATTTTGCTAAAAATGGGTAAATTTCCATGCCAGGAAAAATAAAGCTTGCCAATCTTATCATCTGTGGTAGTCCTGAATTTATTTAAATATTTAAATATCCTCAGCAGAACCAACACCCCAGTTGAAACAAATTGAATAAATGGACCTATTTTTCTTTTAATCGGTGATAATTTCATTGATGGGTATCTAAGGAAATGCATATTAAAAGTCAAATTTTCGATTATTATTTCAATCATTTATGAGTGTATTCCACAAATAATTCTCGCAATTCTTCCACAAATAATAATCCAAACCCATTGAGTGATCCTACATGCCAGTTTACAGTTCCGCTTCCGGAGATAAATATTTAACTCTTCCATCAATAAGTCGCTTGTCCAGTCATCATTATACCATATGGCGCCATTTTGTCTTTCAGATCAATGTGAGGCATTTTTGAAAAAGAAATCGTTAATCCGACTCCATTGACGGTGTCATTTCGGCCTGTGTTATTTTTGAAGAAGTATTGCCATGGAAATATGGAAGTAATATCTCCGGCCGAATGACCGCTCTAGTGCATCGGCAGTTCTTCAATCTCTGTTTTTTTTATTGTGAAACTGCCTTGACTATATGCTGTGATAATAGTGCTTATTTACAAAAATTTTATAAACCTCCAACTATTCATCCACTAAGTTCATGGCAGAAATGCTGTTATGTTTTATATATAAGTGCACTATAAATATCCCTCAATGAATACTGTCTTTGGAAATATGGACTTTACACGATGAAGCAGCAGTTAAGCATGTAAACAGTTAAGCAGTTACGCAGTTTAGCAGTTAAACATTTAAACATACAAATCAGCTGTCAACTGTCAGATGTACTGAAAAGAAGTGTTGAAAATCGGAAAAAACAAACTCCTTAAGAAAATATATTGTATATACCCGTATATTAATTAATTCATTTTTGCGATTCGTATTGTGCAGTATCAACATTACACGTATTTTAAATTCTTTATTTATCGTGTAATGTTTTAGCATGCAAGAAATACATAGATAGTAATAATGCTACGTGTAACAAATAGTAGCTTTTGAATTATTAGCTATTGCTATTTTTTAAATAATTTAAAGTATTTATGACTGACCACCATTAAATCTTTGACTTCAACATTTCATTCAAAAATATACTTACTTCCTACCTCCACCAATTAGCGGAGCTAACTTTATAACAACAAACTACGTATCTACATACGAATACATATTCGAACATTTCAAAATGTCATATTACGTATGAAATAGAATGCTTGAACTTTAATTGTGTCAGCGTTAATTATGATTGTTATGAACACATTTTGCGACTAGTTAACTGCCTGATGGTTTGTTGGTTTCAATAATATGGTAAAATGTTGTAGTAATTATTACCAAAGTGTGGAGTTATGTATACAAATATTGAACGTTAATGCGGTAAGATGAAAATAGTGCCATTTTTGAATGGCAATGCTGAATTCGTATATACATTGTTATGTAAGTGAAAGTATGTATGTCAAAAGGATTCGAGGGCAAAAGTGTATTCGTAAAACTTTTGGCATTTTGCATATCATTTTTCCGAGTATTTAGAGAACAAACAATCGTAGCTAATTTTTAGGTCTACATTGTGATGTGCAAAAATATATTTTTATTGACGTTGTTGGGGAATAGTATGTTGTGGTATTTATTAAGTTTGATATATTTTAAAATGTAAATATAGACATTTTAATTGCTTACTGTACATACTAGAAATCGCACACGTCAGTATTATTGCACTAATATTCTCACTCTGTCGCCAATATTATATGCATGCCTATCACAACATTTATAATTTTAACTAGTATTGCTATTCTAATGGTTTTTATGTATATTTCAGTATGGTAAAATATTCCCTTTTTATTGTAGCATTTCTTTGAGCTCAGCTAATTCTGCATACAATACTCGTATACGTGTGTGGTTATAAGAGAAATAAATATCCGAATTTTGAATTAGGTTTTTGCGAATTACACTTTCTATCAAATTAGTTCTGCTGAAAATTATTAGTCAAAATTTATAGCTTAATGTGATTACAATGTGATTTGTGTTCATATCTCTTTGTGCAATTGGGCACATTAGTCTGGCCTAAATATTAGAAACTTGATTAAAATTACGATTGTGATATTATAAAATCCCATAAAAGAACTAGTGTAGTATGTGTACTTATTTGAGCAAGCATATAACAAATATAAACGTCAAATGCAACTAAAAGAATTTTATGGAGGAATTTTAATTAATATACGATATCATGATGAATGCTTATATGTGTAAAAAATTTACTAATGAAATTTTCCCTTTGAAAATTATACATATACAATATATAATGGGCATATTTTTTCAATCATTTTTAACCAGTACATAAATTAGTTTCTAATACTGTCCAAATTTAAGACGCACAACAGTAATGGAAGAGAAGCTCGGCCAATGAGCCCTTTGGGGCTTTAAGTGCCACATATATATTTTTATTTTACATAAATTAGTTTACTCAGATGGATAAAATGCACTCGAGTACTACTTTATATTTTTCCCCCATATTAGACGAAAAGTGTTTAATAGTTTGAAGGTTTATGCATGAGGTCTTCGGTACAAACTCTAGATGAAGCAATACCATATCACTTATGAACAAGTAATTGACAATTCTTCTGAGCATCTGAGTATTTGCTAAAAAACTTTACACAAGTGATGGCCAAAATTATCTACTCATCGGAATAGACTAGGCCACAACAATATCATGTCATAGTTATAAGTTAAGTTATCAAAAAACAAAAATTAGATCATTGTTGAAAACAAGCGATACTGCACCGCAGTATTCTTAGACATAGCCCAAGCGCTTGACAAAGTCTGGCTAGATGGTTTGATCCACAGAATGAAGAAGATATTTCAAATAAACATCTACGTTGTGCTGCAGAACTATCTTCTTTACTATTTACGTTAAAATCCTTTGTATCATTATCTTGCGAAATCTATGCTGGTGTTCCCCATGGCAGCGTATTGCGTCCGTTTCTCTATCTTATATATACAGCCGATATGCCACTACTTCGCAACATTTTTCATTTTACTGATCTCAACATTTGCAGATGATACCGCTATATTAAGAATGCATTCGAATCTGATATCAGCTGCGTCAAAACTTCAAAATTATCCTGATATCAAGATCAAGATTAAAGTCAACGAAATGATATGCGTTCATTTTACATTTAAATGTTATTTAAGAAGGTTTGTTGTCCGCCAGTAAAAATTAACGGGCAAACAATCACGTGAAATACCTTGGTATTTAACGTGATAGACTAGAGACGTACCTAAAAAAAAAAAATAAATAAATATGTGGCACTTAAAACCCCAAATGGCTCATTGGCCGAGCTTCTCTTCCATTACTGTTGTGCGTCTTAAATTTTGGACAATATTAGAAGGGACCTACTTATTTTAGCCGGTTCCGAACGGCAGAACACTTGTGGCATCACTTTTTCTGAGCTTTGTCACAGAGTTCTTTAAGAAGCTTTTTCATGGCAAGTTGTTACTGTCGGAAGAATTGCCAATTGCTTGCCGACAGGTGGGTACCGTTCGAAAGAAAAATCTTATCGATATTAAATTTGTTATGCATCAGCCGGGGATTGAACCACGACCTACAGATCAGAAGGCGAACACACTAACCACTGAGCTACGGCTACACACTAACCACTGAGATGTACCTGGAGTAAGCAAATCGAATGCAAAAAAGTTCAAATAAAATTAAAATTAAGCACGATGCAATGGTTGATGAATTCAAACTCCAAATTAAGCTTGGATAATAAAGTTTTATTACACAAATCAATAATTATTGGACTTATGGCATACAAATGTGGGGTCGTGCATCACCGTCTAACGTCGAAAAGCTTCAAAGAGTGCAATCAAAAATATGGTATGTCCATGGTATGTCAGAAATTCTAATATTCACAGAGATTTAAACATGCCTTCAGTCAAGGAAGAAATAATTAGAATTAGCAGAAACTATTTACGGTACTTGGGAAATCATACAAACAACCTTTCTAGACAATTAATTTTCAACAGAGGGCACCAACGTCTAAAAAGCTGAAAGATATAAATCAATTATTCTAGGCAAACAATATTATTTTTCCATGTAAATATATGTTCTGGGCATTGGCTCAGATCTTTATAAGACATTAGTGTCTAGATTTTATGACTTATTGTTAGTTTTTTTTACAGAAAGATTCAAAAAAAATGTAACGAAAAAAAAAAATGTTTGAATTGTGTTAATTTACTGAAATCGATGAATTGCTCATTGTTATTGTATATTTATAAAAAGAGTAGCCTAAGGATGTACACTAGGCATACGACTTTTTAACTTTCTTTGGACAAATTAAGTATACATGGCATCATTATATATACATAGCTTTTATATATCGATTTTGTTGGTTCTTGCTTCAATTGTTTTAAAGATTGATTATAAGGCTGGGCCATTAATCTTAAAAGGTAGGAGATCATTATTGTGGAACGAAAAAATAGAGTTTTCGAACTGAAAATCGGTATAATGGGAGCAATCAAATGAAAACCATTCCTGTTTTTCATACAAAAGTGTGTTTGTGTTTCGGTAAAATCGAAAGTCATATGGCTGAAGGTTGGCACATATGACTATTGTGATCAACAAGGAATTATGTTTGAAAATGGATGATAATAACCGCACCTTCATCTTGTATAAAAGTATGTTTTTCGAATGTCTGTCAGAGATAATGTAGTGTATTCATACAGGTCTCAATAAAACCACAGCGAAACGTTTAATATGTAAAATCTTTTTTTTTGTTCCAATCCAGAACAAAAGGCAAAAAGAAATGGGAAGCAATTACTATTTTATTATTAGCTTCATACTTTTACACCCGTTTGTATCCAATTCATAGTAAAATTTAAATTGAATTATTCTTGAACTTTTATTCTATACGCAATAGCAATAAATTAGCTACCCTTTAGTTTATAGAGAGACAAAACAGAAGAAGAAGAAACAAAATAAAACTGAAAACAAGAAAGATATTACAGTGATACAATCAACAATACAACAAATAAGTGCAACAATGATACCATACTCGCAGATAGAAAGAAATAAGAAAAGAAATGAAATGTGTATATATTAGTTAGATGTAGAAATTTTCGCCCGTTAAGGTGGCAACGTTGCAAAATAATGAGGTGGTACTACCGCATTTATTGTCTTTCAGAATATCAATTTATTCTTCTTTATTTTTCACTGTTGATGATGATTCTGCTGGCTGTAACTTGTACAAAATCATCATCCATCCTCTTTGTTGTAAGTAGTAGTTCTTGCCATCTTCATCGTTTTACACATTTATTACACTGCTATATACTATACCAATTGTTGTACGTGTTCGGCGTTGCTTGTTATTCACAACATTCTTCAATGCTTTCTGTGGCGTGCTCTGTGTTGGTTTTGCTCTCGTCCCATAACCTTGTGTTGTTGTTGTTGTTGTTGTTGTTGTTGTTGATATTCTTAGAATAATTTACAAGGTTGACAAAATGCAAAAATGCAAACAGGAATGAATGAATGAATTTATTCTATTGCGACCGCAGGATATAGCATACATACGGTACGGTACGGTAAGGTGAAATGCCCCAAAAGCATAATAAGAGGATGCAAGCGTACGTTAAAGCATATTTATACGGTAGTATGAGATTGGAGTAGAGTTAAGAAAAATGGCGACTCTGGAATGTTTTTATTAAGAATATTTTACCTGATATTATGGTATGTACTTAGATCGGAATCTATCGTTGGGTTGAAGAGCAATGTAGCGCAAATTTGTGGCTTCAAATTAAAATACTAAACCGAAAAAAAATAAAATAAAATAAACCAAAAATGTCACACAATGGATGTGGTTTTCTTATGCTATTGTTCTTGTTGTTGTTTGGAATGATACGAATTATGAAAACGTGATGAAATTATACGTCGGCAAATATTTTCTATACCCACACTCTTGGAAAATTTAAATAATATAAAATTTGGATTCCATTGAATTATATTATAAGCGCACATATTTACATACATGAGTATAAATATGTGTAGAATTTTCTAAAGAGCTTCTTTAGAAAGGT
Source organism: Megamerina dolium (assembly GCA_963854835.1). Taxonomy (NCBI): domain Eukaryota; kingdom Metazoa; phylum Arthropoda; class Insecta; order Diptera; family Megamerinidae; genus Megamerina; species Megamerina dolium. Next base: position 48,750,153 of record OY978528.1, on the reverse strand, counting down.
AAAAAAGAAAATGTAAAAATGTTAAATGTACAGTTCGCTTAATACTCACCTATACAATATGTGTATTAAAGATGCCAATCCCGGTATATTGCTTACATTTTTGTTGTTGTTGTTGAAATTTTCACAACTATGTGATATGGTTTCAGGGTTGATTAAAAGGAATAGTCTAAAATAGGCATAAAATGCTACATCCAATTCAAAATTTTATCTATTATAAGAATGTGTTAAGTGCTTAAGTGACAGGAAAATTTCATTAAGCTTTATTCAAAAACTTCAAAATTTTCTTTAAAACCATGAAAATAAGTCTACAAGAAATCATAAAACTTTACTGCACAGAAACATATGCGATAAACATTGCAATATGTATTTGATGTAGCTGAATTCGAATCTAAGCTTGGTTTGATTAGGTCAAGTAGCATTTCGTTACTAACCTAAACAAAATCATGGAAGCTGAAGCATTCATTAAAATACCCAGCATCGTTATTAGAGAGGTGCAACAACAACATTTTATATACTATTCACTCTCTCCCCTCATTACATCTTTCTCAACAACATTTTTCCCAAAAACATTTCCCCAAGACCTCTCCCAACATGCGCCCCCAAACAATATTTTTCAAACAACGTTTTTCCAAATTTGAATAGCAACGATTTTCCCAAAAGCATTTTTTTTAAACACATTTTTCACTTTCAAATAAAAGGAAGATCCGAAAATATTTGGGAAACACATACAATACATCTATCTTCTGTCACGATAACGAGCTCACTCTTTTTTTTACATGCCGAAACTGGATAAAATTGTTTCCATGTTGTCTTCTTGCAACCAAGAAGGATCTCTAAATGCTGAAAATAAAAGGGCCTTGCAGGGTCCAAAATTATTAAGCCGTAGAGATTTTGTGAAGCGGCTTCACACAATATTTGTAGAGCGTGGCTGATAAAAGTATTAAATACGCAAATGCGCCAAAAGACGACAACGACAGCGACAAAGGACAGCTAGTGTTTAAGCTAAAATCAACAAAGACAATAATAGAAACGACGACGAAGGATCAAAAGAAAAATTTGTGGATTTTACCCACACCCAAAACGCCGTATGACTAAGATATGGTGCGAAAAATGCAAGCAAAATGTTTGTGAGGAACACAAACTTGAGCTTTGTGCTTCTTGTATAAAATAAAAATGAATTTTATATTTTTGTGTCTTGCTTTAAGCTTCTAAATTATGTTAATTTTTTTTAATGAAATTGAAATATTATACTTTATAAATTTTTAAAATGATTTAGTGCAAAAATTACTAGGTGAATTGGCGAATTTTGCTAAAAGAAATGTATAATTTTACTTTCTTACAAGTCAAGAAATTAAATAAATTGAATTAACGATTTCTTTCATTTAATTCTCTTTTTTATTGAAGTTTTAAAACAGACTTCGTCGCATCGACGAACATTAGAAGATTTAAATAAAGTTAACATTTCCCCCAAACAGAAGTTGCGGTGTGCCCCTAGAGGAGTAGTATTACAGTCATCGAATAATTTTAACTAAAAAATTTGTATAAACATAATTTCTACCTATCTTCATATCTTCGGAAGGCTTTCCTTCCAAATTAACGTATTGTTAAATATGAATAAAAGAGAAACTTAGTATTTTTGGCATAAGAGGCGTGCTACGCTGAATTATTTATATATAGTAAATATGCAGCACTTACATTTAATAGAAATCCATCTATTCAGGTAGATTGCTTTTCAATGATTGTTTTTTATTTGTTTTATACGACCTCTTATATTAATAACTAACTGTTATACATAGATTGTTGTAAAAATATAATTCTGAAACTATTCTTTTTATTTTATATCAGTTACCAATCAGAAACCAGTACTAATTGAAATTGCAGATTTGCTGACCAATTCATTATTTCTACAACTTCGTTCAATCAATTTGCAATTTGAATCAAGCTAATTATATCTGAGTCAGTTGTGTAAATATTTATTTTATTCTTTGTTTTCTTTTAAACATAAATTGTTTGCAACATGATTCTCCGCTATAAACGGTCAAACAGCGACCATCGACCCAATTTTCATTCGTTGTATCATCATGTAAACAATGACACATTGTATGCAACTTTGTTACTGTTTACTTTTGCTTCCTATAGCTGATTTATGTTTACACTAACAACTTTGATAGCGAGTTATTATTAGCAAACAAATTCAATGTCAAATACATACACAACAATAAATACAATCACAATCCAAATACAGGTGAGGGTCTGTCCGCAAGGTAGATCAAGAGAAGAAGACAGAAGGAGAAGAAAGCCGAGTCAATAGTTAAGGCGAGTACTCAAGATCCGTCGACTTCAACACCTGTTGCGGCAACGGGAAAGCGTGCTAGAGCAGATGTTTCTTCTAATCTGACACACTCTTCCGAAGCCAACAAGGGGTCTATGCTGTCGCGCGAGAAGAAGGTTAAGGCAAAGAAGAGAAATACAACAATCGGAAGTGCCCACTACTTCGACCCAAATGACTTATCAGGGGCTGGTTGGAAAAAATGGTAGCCAAAATATCACAGTACGAGAACCAACAGTTTATTCTTGCGATTAGTAGCATTGCAAGGCTTATACGAGCCAGCGTTTGGATTTCGGGTCCTACCTGTAAACCAACGGAACTGCTCAAACATATCCGTGCTCAGAACAAATACCTGAACACGACTCTCTTGCGAATTTACTCGGATGCCAGGGAAGAATCCGTGATCACCAAGGAAATCGGTTTTGGGTATTGACTTAGAGTCGTCAAAGATTCTTAAGTCGAAGTACTCATTTACATCTGGGGAGAGTTCATTTTCGCGTCCATGATAAGGATAGTGATAAGGCGTTAAAATTATGACGGTCCTGGTTTAACTTGCAGCATAGCAAATCGTATACTACTATTTTATGTAGTAGGCATGCAAAACTGCAGGCACGACCTCACACAATATTAATACAGGAACCATGGGTATGCTACAAACGTATATGTGGTCTTGGTGCTTTACCGTGTGGTCAAATACTCCAAAGCGAGCGACATAAAAGGCATCGGGCATGCCCAAGTCGATCGAATGCACGGCGATGAAAAGATTCTGCTCTCAGGATATCGTTTGTGAAAAAATCAAATATTGGAAAAGTGGGAACAGTGTCGAAGCTATCTTGGTTTCGGCCTACCTACCCTGCGACTCTAAACAGCCACCTCTTTCGAGGGAACTGAGAGAAGTAGTCCAGTATGCCGAGTCCAATAACCTGGGGCTGATAGTGGGCTGTGATGCAAATTCACAGAATACTGTGCAGCAAATGCAACCCTAGAGGTCTCAGAGTTTTTGAATACATAATGTCAACTGATATAGTAATTCAAAACGTTGGTAACAAACCAACTATTGTCACTAGCAGAAGACAAGAAGTGATTGATATGACGCTGACCTACTGGTGACTGGCAAATCAAATCAACCAATGGCGAGTTCTGGAAGAGAATTCCCTTTTGACTATTGTCTAATCGAATTCCAACTTGGAATTGACACAATGTCAATACCTACAGGCAGGAATCCTCGAAACGTGGACTGGAAAAAGTTTGGTGTGCTTCTAACGGAGCGATTACCAAACTTTGAGAAACAACAAATATGATTGAGGATGCTACCAAGAAATTGGAAGGTACTTTAATAAACTGTTATGAGAAATTGTGTCCATTAGGAAGAAGTTTCGAAAACTGTCGCGAAGCTTCTAAATAAGACCTGAAAAACCCAAAAAGAAAAGGAAGGCTCATATAACATTTCTAAATCGGAGAATTACAATGTATTCCTAGAAACTCACTTTCCGTGTACTAGGACATCTTCTGTTGAAGATATTGCTGGCGTCAACGGTAGAAATAGTGTGACCACCAGATACAATTGGTATGTCGCAAATCAGATAGTGACGAAGGAGTCGATAAGCCTTTACTTATCCTCCTTCGCAGACTATAAGTCCTCTGGACTCGATGGCATATATCCAATAATGATAAAAGAGGGAGCAGACGGTTTGAAAAAGATCCTGAAAAGGATCTTCACAGCTTGTCGTGCTCACGGTGACATACCACCCTCATGGCGACGTGTGAGAGTAGTTTTCACTCCTAAACCAGGAAAAGATGCTTATTCTTTCGCAAAAAGTTTTAGACCAATCAGTTTGACATCGTTCCTACTGAATAGTTTAGAGCGCATGGTAGAAAAATATATTTGAGCAAGAGTGCTGTCGAATAGTCCTTGCACGATCTTGTTTTCAAGATCAAAGCTGGACTGGAAGCAGATGAATACACTATGGGAGTGTTTGTGAACATTGAAGGGGCATTTGACCATGCTACTTTCGACTCAATGTGCTAAAAGGCATGGAGTAACTCGATCCGTTGTTAAATGGATACACTACAGGCTCTCCGAGAGGTTGCTAACCGTTGGAGAGAACTGCGACGAAACAATTACTGCTAGGTTTAGACAGGGCTGCTCTCAAGGAGCGTACTGTCTCCCCTGGTGTTTTGTCGTAGATTCTCTGCTAACGTAGATGCAAAAATTCGAATTTCATGTCCACGCAAATGCAGACGATGTCTGTGCATTAGCATCAGGAAAATCTCTAAGAATGGTCTGTGCGAAAGTACATAAGATTCTGGATAAGATTGATGAGTGGTGCTCCAGACAGGTGCAAGGTGTGACACTCCAACTCTCCAACGAGGTGAAATACATAGGTGTAACACTAGATAGGAAACTAACTTCGAAGACACATGTTACATTAAAGGTGAGTAAAGCATTGACGGTTTTCCAACATTGCCGAAGAGCCTTAAGAAAAACGTGGGGACTGAAACCTGCTGTGGTCCTTTGGATTTACACAGCTCTTATCAAGCCGATTATCACATATGCTTCGGTGTTCTGGTGACTATGGTTAAATCCACTTTTCTGGAGCTAAACAGACTATAAAGAAGTGTATGCATTAAAATACTAATACTGTCCCAATTTAAGACGCACAATAGTAATGGAAGAGAAGCTCGGCCAATGAGCCCTTTGGGGCTTTAAGTGCCACATATTTATTTTTATTTTATGCATTAAAATTACGGGTGCAATGAGGACTACCTCAGGAGATTCCCTTAATGGCATGCTTAATTTACTTCCATTGGATCTTAAACTGCAACAGGGGGCTCGTAGGTTACTGGCACGAAAACGGAACTTCGGGTCACAGAGAAATCCTCAGAGGGATATCAGAACAGTATCCACTGCCTTGGCTCCTAAAAATAATCTTGAACCCATAGTTTCATTCGGGAAAAAATTTGAAGTCAACTTTCCGACTCGTGAACAATGGAGCGATCCATAGCGATTTCAACACTATGTGCACAACAATAGTAATGGTCAACGGCAAATTCCATGATCAAATTATCTCTGAAGTAAACCAACTTCCAGGCTACAGAATGAGAATGATCAAAACATATCAATAATATGTTATGCAGATGATGCTGTTTTGGTAGCCGATGGTGTAGGTAATCTTCAAAGATTATTAAATGGATTTGTCACAGCTTTTTTTTTTCACAGCTGCCAAAAAGTATAACATGGAAGATTCAACTGAAAAAACTAAATCGATAGTAATATCAAGAGAGCCAGTAAGGTGCAAGTTGGAAATTGATCAAAACATGATAGAGCAAGTAATACAATTTAAATATCTGGGCATAGATGTATCTAGTAGTCGAGACATTATAGCTGAGGTGCGAGAAAGATGTGCAAATAGTTTGCTTGATGTTGGGTTGCAATTCATCCAAAGTTGCTGGTTTATCAGCATAAACTATCCCTTTCACATATCCCCACAAGAAATAATTCAGAGCCGTATTGCAGGATAGTTCACAGGTCCATTTCGAGAGATTATCTTATCGCCATATGACTCCTTCGATAAATCGATTGGTATGTTCGTAATCACATGTATGGCCAATGAATCAATCAATCAGCGTCAGTTATCATCGCTCTGTAGCAATCGCCAGTGACGGTTAAGTTGTTGCTTGCCGCGTTTTTCTATAAACCACACCAAACAGTAAGTTTTTGTGGATGTGATGGTGTCTAAAAAATGTCTTGTGGATTGCCTTCACTCCAACAATTTTGTTTGTTCACATACTCATTTAGCGAAGTGTAGCTATCTTTGAGTTTGGATGACAGAACTACGATTTTAGTAATAAAATTTCATTATTTGCAAGCGGTGACAATCTTACCATGATGAAATAGCAAACCTTACTGAGTACATATGACTTTAGGGTTATCAGATTTGGTAACTGTTATACCTTTTTATACCTATCGGAAACTGCTTCAACTAAAAACAAAACCTGCGTTATATAATTCTAGAGCTGTGTTATTCAACAAAAATCCTCAAAAGCTTTGTTTGAGTACCAAATTTTTTTCCAAATGAGCACAAATATAAAAATCTGAGAAAATTTCTTTTTGAACAGATCTTTAGCCGATGATACAGGTTGATATTTTTATCAATTTCATTAAGTTTCCTATAAAACTTAATAATCTTCTCGTCGTAAATCGGAAGCTGGGTTTGGATTTTAGAACTCTCGTTTTTTAGACAATTTTTTTCGAATTGTCTGTAGATTATATTTTTCATCCCAAATAAATCGATGCACTCTAATGTACATACATATTGTTTTTAACCTTTTTTGCTTCAGAATACATTTGTCAAGAAAAAACTTGCCTACTTTCTCATAAAATGTCCGATCACTCTCTTTGTCAAAATAGCACAGCATGCTTTTCCAATATTTTACTTTGCTGACATCAACCTCCAAGACCTCAAACCCTCCTAAACTGCCACTGAAAATAATTATGTATAATACCCAAGTGATCAAAATAAAATACAAATATCTGAAATAACAACGCAATGTTTTACTTTTATGTATGTCGTGTCAGCTACGTCACGCATATATATATCTTTGAAAACCCATTCTCATTCATTTCGATTTCAATAGCCAGTTTAGGGTGATATTGTTGCAATGTACACATTCTAGTACAGCACTTGTTATTGTTTATATACTACATACAGTTTGCATAATTTGTTGCTCTCTCATGCATATTTCTTTCATGTCATTGGTAAAATGTGATTGCAGTGCACGGTATTCATTGATGCCTTGAAAAAAATTGTACGACTAATCTCTAAAGAGAGTAATCCGGGATTAATCTCTTTAGACATTGATCAGAGATTAGTCTCCGATCGATCTCTTTAGAGATGCGTTGGGGATAAATCTATAAATTAATTAATATATTTAGAGATTGTTTACACTTTCAACTGATTCTCTTTTAAGCCATCAGTAATGTGTTCCAGATTAGCGTAGGTGGTAGAGCGACGGTGATAGATCATACGATAGCCAAGACACACGATGTGTTGGGTGCGCAGGTTCGAATCCGAGGAGAGTAGCAGAAAATACGTAAATTTTATTTCCACATTTATATTTTAAATATATGAATCGGAATTTATAATGCAATAAATGCAAATAAATTGTACTATGTAGCCGGGTTCGAATCACAGCAAATTAAAAATATAATTTTTTTAGAAGAGAATTATAATGCAATTAATGAAAATAAATTATTTTGATGGGAATAGCGGCGATGAGCAAAAATGGGTAAATTGTGAAATAGTGGAAATGAAAATGTACTTGAAAATTATATTGAATGAAAATTTCGAACAGTGCGACTAATTTATTTATAGAAGGCGACTATTGTAACCGTTCGGGTACAAAAGGGTACAATTGGTCTCTCCATAGGACATGCTCGAACAAAAGGGAACAGTTCACCCCATATAAAGAGATCAACAGTGAGATTAGTCGCATGTTCCATTGTGACTGATCCCGGACACTTCGCAGCTTTTGCAGGCTGTTATATATATATATATATATGTTATATATATGTCTATATATATATATATATATATATATATATATATATATATATATGTATGTATATATATATATATATATATATATATATATATATATATATGTATGTATATGTATATGTATATGTATATGTCTACATTGGCATTTAAATAAATAATAAATAAATATATGGTACTTATAATCCCCGAAGGTCTCTTTGGCCGAGCTTCTCCTCCATTACTGTTGTGCTTGTTAAATTTTGGACAGTATTAGAAGGGACCTACTTATTCTAGCCGGTTCTGAATGGCAGAACTCTTGCGCCATCACTTTTCTGAGCTTTGTTGCAGAGTCCTTTTAGAAGCTTTTCCAACTCAAATTGTTATTGCCGGAAGAATTGCTAATTGCTTGTCGACAGGTGGATACCGCTCGAAAGAAAGGTCTTTTCGATAATAAATTTTTTATGCTTTTTATTGAACCCATGACCTACAGATCTGAAGGCCAATACACTAACCACTGGGCTACGGCACCTACATTGGCATTTAGTATTTCTTATATTGTATTACAAAAACAATAGTGATTCGTGTGTACTTTCAGTCGCGTGACCTTAAGCCATACCAGCAATAAATCTGAATTTATTGAATCATTTGGTGGACAATAAACTCATGCAAGAGTAAGATGATCTTTAAAGTCATTGTTGACTGCAGATATGCTTCATAGTAACTATTTTGTATCGCATCGTATGTACATTGTTGTTTTGAATGAAAATGGCTGTACTACCACGAGCTCTTCCTGATGGATGATTTGTAGAATATATTTCATTAGTGTATTGGGAAAGCCCATTGGCATTCTAAATGGCTATCCTCAGGGAGCTGTTCATATCGACATATTCGCGACAGCGGCTGTTAATAGATTTATCACGGTTCTCCATGAAAGTTTTAAACATTATTTTCAACTCTTCCATAGTACTACTCTTTTGCTGAGGGTTGATAGTAGGAACCGAAGTTTGGTCTTCTTGTGATTTATTTGTACGAAACTTGCATAGATGAAATGAAAGTGAATAAAAAAGGGAAAAGATACAGAAGTGATTTGATAATTGTTTCTGACGTTTGGATTGATTGAATATTCTTACAACTGTATACTGCTTATCTGTGGTACATTACAAAGTTAACTTATTGAATTTATTACATTTGTTTTGTATATGGATATACTATATTTATACATATACATATATACAAAGCTTCATTTTGGTGCTTTGGTTAGATATAGTCATTTTTGTTGTTGTAAGTTTTAAGTTCGATCCGCGATACGATTCGACAAATAGATCAGAAAAACCAATAAGTCTGATAAGGATAGATGCATATAACTTGTATTGAGGCAAACATGTAGGTAGAAGGTGATAGAAAATCACATGTATACAAACATTTTCGCTTGTTTTACCCATAACTCTTAACCCTCGGACTAGAACATGAATCTGGCCAGAAGTTTTTTAAATTATAATTAAAATATATTAATAACTTTTTGTATGAAGAATGATGTTCTTCACCATTTTACCTTTTCAGTTCAAATCGTTTCAAACTGACTTTTGTATGATCTCAGCAGCGTGAGCATACTTTCTGCATCATGCAAACAAACAGCTGATTTTGAGAGCCAACTTTCCGCGTAAAAAGCGTCGCATGTCACATGAAATCTAGAAAAATGTAGAATGCCTAAAAGGTATTAACGTGTAGAAAGCGTAGAAGGTATGAAACACGTAGAACACGCCGTTACGAAAATGCGTGGTGTGGACTTCTAGCTTTATGTAAATGTACATCGTACATTCACAGCACATTCGTTCGCGTCAGCTGGCTAATGAATGTTGAAGCATAGACTGTTACGAGGTCGGTCCCAGAACTACCGGTTCTGGGAAAACAACAAATTTGGGAAAATTTTCTTTATTTCTCAACATAATCTGCTCTTAGCTCTATACACTTTTCCCAGCGATATTTTATAGCTTCGATACCCTGTTTATAGTATGAACTGTCTAGCTCATTAAAACAGCCATTTGCCGCAGACTCCAGCTCTCATTGTATGCAAATTTCAAATTTCAAATTTGGAAATAGAAAATAATCCGAAGGAGCTAAATCTGGCGAATAAGGTGCGTGCTGAAGCAATTTAGGCTTTAACTCATCGATTTGGCCTTCGCAATAGCGGATGTGTGAACTGGTGCATTAGCTTGATGAAACAACACTTTCGTTTTCGCCAAATACGACCTTTTTTCTTTAATTTCATCACTTAAACGCTCCAAAAAATTAGCATAATACTCTCCGTAGATTGTTTTTCCTTTTGAAGATAATCAATAAAAATTATTCCACGTGCATCCCAAAAAACAGACGCCATAACCTTGACTGCAGATGGAACTGTCTTCGCCTTCTTCGGACACGATTCTCCCCTTTAAGTCCACTGTTTCGACTGCTCATTTGTCTCAAGTGTGAAGTGGTGGACCCATGTCTCATCCATGGTTACGAATCGACGCAAAAAATCGGATTTATTACTGTGAAACATCGCTAAACACTCTATAGACACATGTTCACTACGTTGTTTTTGTTCCATTGTGAGCAAACGCGGCACCCATCTTGCCACAGTGTTTTCATCTCCAAATTTTCTGTCAATATACGATGTATAGCACTTTTTGAAATGCCTGTAATTTCACCTAGCTTGCGCACCTTCAGCCGGCGATCATCCAATACCATTTTGTGGATTTTCTTAACAGTTTTTGGCGTGGCCACCTCAATTGGCCGACCACTACAGTGTTCATCTTGGCAGCTCGTACGACCTCGTTTAAACTCTGCCACCCAATATTTTATGGTCGTAAACCTTGAAACTTAAAACATTTCTTTTATAAGGTTGCCACTTTTCACTAGGGTAATTTTTTTCAAACTACTACCGCCATCTATATGGTTGTTCTGGGACGACCGCCCTCGTAGCACCAACACAACAAATTTTACGCGCCAAATATTAAATTTATTTATAATACGCGAAATCGCAGTGGTAATCTTGATACCAATTTTTGCGAACGAGTAGCAGCGGTTTTGAACAATCGATTAGAATGAGAAAGAAATGCTAAAAATGGGGGAGAATTTTAAGAAAAAGATCCATTCATAGAAAATGTTGATGATGATATTGTATGACTTATGTGCCAAACGACGACGATGCATCGTATAAATGATTTGGTCATCGAATCAAATGAAGTGAGTGATAGTGAAGACGATGAAGAAGAGGGAGAACTGCATGCTGAAACTGATAATTTTTTTCATTGTAAAGGCGGTACAAGATGGAATAAAAATCAACCGAATAACTAGTATCCGTGCGCGTGAACACAATATTATGCATTTTCCAGCTAGACCCAAGGAACAAAACTCTATTCCAATCGAAATATTCAAGAAATTTTTCACACTAAACATGATATTCATTCTTATCACTGAGACGAATCGATAAAAAACAAAAAGTCGGGAAAGATCTTACTGAAATTGAAATAAATGCATTCGTAAGAATTATTTTAGCAGCTGGTGTTTGACACAATAATATGTAAAACTCACAGGTTCTGTAACATTCAGATAGTTTACCCATATTTAGGGCAGCGATGGCTTATAATGCCCCCATCGATGGCGCTATTACAATGCTGCACCTATTCGTGACATTTGGAATTTTTAGAACGAAAATGTCTCAAAACGTTATAGTCCGCATGAAAATATTACAGTTGACGAATAACTGCTTCCATATAGAGGAAAAACTAATATACCCTCAAAATCAGTGAAATACTGTATAAAAATTTGTTGGGATTACGATTTGAAAACGAAATACATTCTGCCAAACAAGTTCTTCTCGCCCCTCTTTGAACGATTTATACCAATCATAAACTTGATTTTTCGACATGGTTGAATCACCAAATGTTTTTTTTTTCAACATTTCCAACGTTTTGGCACAAGAAATTCCGTTTGAAACACAAAATTTCACATAAACTCTTTGTACGATATTTTTATCCATAGTAAAATTCGCAACGCACACAAAAGGTTGACTTGTTCCTAATGACGCCGTAACCAAACTAAATGACACATAGCAATAAAAATTCACAGAATAGTGGCTGACAGTTGTGCCAACCTGGGAAAAATTTTTGTTTGAAACATTCTCAGAGGGAAAATTAAAAATGAGAATTTCCGATTTCCGGGTACTTATTTGACAGAATGTATCCACTACATGTCGACAACAAGGAGCAGAACGTGAAATAAACCAAGGAGAAAATGTTATATTACAATTCGCTAAGCCGTACAATAACAGTGGTCGTACAATTGTCGCTGACAATTTTTCCACAACATTGAAGGGAGCAGAATTCTGACCAAACTTGGTCTTGTATTCGTTGGTACCATTTGGTCTAATAAAAGATGTATCCCTGAGGAAAAGAGAAAGCTTCAAACTCGTCCTGTTCTTTCATCATTATTTGAATTGCATGGTTTAAATTTGCAGCTACGTCCCAAAAAAGAATAAATGTGTAAACTTATCTTGTAAGTAGAGTTGCGTTAGGATGTGGTTGCTTTTTGTGTTGTAATTACAAATCCGTTAAAGTCTATAGCTTGAACATATAAATCTATATGAACATAAATAGCGACAGTTGAGAAAAAAAAATACTATTGTAAATTTATATACCTTCACTTAAACCATTTAGCTTGATAACACATTTCAAACAGGTGGACGTGCTCAATTGATTTAATGTAAGCACTTTTCACGCACAAAACTATTGTAAAAAAATACTCGTACAACATTCACATAAATATGGTATGTACTGATATAAACCAACCATAACAGCTACTACTTGTAAATAAAAATTTTGTATTTTGTTTAAAACTACTGAAGCAACTGTAAGACAGAAAAAAGTAAATGATAAACCGTTATAAATTCATTGCGTTGGATAAGCGGATAAAAGCTGCTTTGCGGAATACCAAATTTACTATACAAAAGTTTTTGGCAGCAGGGTTTCAGAGTATCTACCTATACAGTGCTGGTGGTGATGCCATTCATGTTACCTTCATATGTGGTTATATATGTAATATACAGGGTGATTTTTTAAGACCCTTCGATTTGATTTTTATGAAATCTTTATTTGATTCGATAGAACAATCTATATAATTCAATGTTTAAAGATGATTCTATGCGGCTGCGCCTCAAATGTTTCATACGCTGGGTACAATTTTGGCATAATCTCTCCAATATATCAGCCGGTACCTCACGAATAAATTCTTCAATATTGGCTTCCAGTGCGACAACCGTTGCGGGTTTAACGCTATAGACATGAGCCTCAACAATGCCCCACAAAAAATAAAGGCGTTACATCTCACGATCTAGGCGGCCAATTGACCGGCCCCAAACGTGAAATAAACTGCTCACCGAACTCGCCTCTCAATTGGGCCATTGTTTCGCGTATTGCTTATTCTGATTTAAAAAAATTGTTTGTAAGAAATGTGTACTAATTAAGTGTTAAGGCCATAAAATATTTGCCTTGAATTGAGCTGACACAACATAAGACATTAAAAAACGATCATCTATTGCTGTCGTAATCCATTTTCTTTTTAGAAGTTATATATCTGCTAAAAGTCAATTCAAAAAGCACTTCCATCACTGAACAGCCTAATCATAAAGAGTTCATGCCTTTTTGGTTTATCCTAGTTACATAATATAAACTTAATCACAAATCGAAAATTTGATAAGGATGTTCAATTTATAATCCTTCATATGTTCTTTATATGTATTCAATGTATTCAATTTGTGTAATTTCTCTTCAGAAATGCTTTATTTTACAAGACTATATAATTTGCTATAATATGGTAAATAAAAATATATATAATAATATATATATATATACATATATATATATATATATATATATATATATATATATATATATATATATGTATATATATATATATATATATATATATATATATTTCGATATAATTGGAAACATTCAATCATTTTACACCAATTTGGGTAGAATTTTATTTTTACATTATTCCAAAAATATTTGGAATAATGTTGAACGAAAATCTAAATCCGTATTTTTGTTCGACATTATTTACATTTTTACTCAATAATGTCGAATAAGTTTGTCGATATTGTTGCTATAAATTTAACCAGGAAATACAAATGATGGATTAAGTCCAACTTCTTTTTTTTCAGAACTTTAGACTCTTAACATGAAATCGTCGTCGTTCATTGAGGGGGTGAGAGAAAGAGAGAGAGAGAGTGAATAGCAATCCTAATATAAAGGTAGGGTAAAGTATATTGATTATAATACTACATTTTCATTTATTCTTGAAAACACTTTCGTTCTCTCTCCATCAGTCACTCTTACTGTTCGCATGCATTGCTGCAGTTCTGTGATCAAAACTACATACTAATACGATACAAGTATTTGCATAATTTACGAACATTTGCATAAATCCGCTAGTGTTTTGTTAAGATAAAATATTTGCATACATATTAAATTCGTTTCATTCTCCAGTACTATATGTACAATTTAGCCTTAATCCTAAGTGGTAAGAGTTATGTGGTAAATTGAGTGATAAAAATAAGTAGAAAATGGAGCAAGAATGAAAAAAAAAGAACTAACTTGCATAATGTAAGCAATTGTAGTAGGAATTGCGAATGTAAATTAACTTCTCAAATTCTATGTCGTCGCAATTTTTGACCAAATATCAAGCATTTTTAAAAGTGATGTAAATTTTAGATACATATTTGTTTGTATAAATAGATCACAATCTGTATATTTGAATTTTAATTTTAATTTGTCATCGAATGCACAGCGCAACTTTGCTTACATAAATTCTAATGACAACCCACAATCAATTGACGTTGCCCAAAGTATTTTCATAAATGCAATGTGCATAAGTAGCTACCGATTGATGAATTTGTCATTCTGCATTATCTAGATCGTTGTAATGTTATTATTGGCTTTCGATAAAATGCAACTTCAACATTCTAAAATATCTTTGGTTAATAAATGAATGAGGTCAACTGACTGTGATTTTTTGTATTGATAGTCCGCATTGATCAATGAACAACTCTTTTCTAATGCAGCTGCTGCAAAAGTTTTGACTTTTCTGTTGCTTGTCTTTTGCTATTTTATGCAATTCATAACACCGCAGTTGTCACCACAATGATGGGCTTCATACTGTGAGTTTCTTAATTAAGTGCATATTCGTAGTTGGCTTACTTGCTGAAATATTATACGTAATACTTAGTGGTATGGCGGCTGGTAGAAAAAGTTTCATTATTTAGACAAAAACTTTTTTTGTTCAGTTTTAATGTTCTTTTGAGAAGATGAGCAAAATTTTTACACTCTTCTTCACTTGCCTTTCTTCTTTCTGCTTTTCAAAAGTGAGAATTAAGAGTTCAATAGAAAATTCTTATATGATAGTTACATAAATTTTAATAAGCGAAAAAGTATATAGTAGCATAGCTAAAAAGCTGAATCTGTCGTGGAATTGCTCGTCAGAAGTGAACATTTCTTCACAAACTTCTAAATATTATTTTTGAGTTTATTTTTTTTCATTTGCCAAATTGATAAAATCAACATATTAATTTTTTTTACGAGAGCGCCAACAGCTGCAGCTACATGTGTACGAAAACTTTCACAATTGAATGAAAAAAGAGATAATCCATTATTTTTGCGAATGAAATCAAGAAACATTTTAGTAAGGGTTTGCATAGTTTTCCCTCTAAACGTTTTAATTCTATCGATAAATTTTGTTGATGATTTTGATTTTGATTTAAAATATATAAAGGGTTATCCATTTCGCGGTTTCAAAAGTATAGGGCTAGAATTCGACATCTGTCAAACTGTGTTGTTAAAACAATTTCTTTCTTTTTCAGTTCAAAGTCTGACATTTGCGAAAATGGATTGATTAACTATCGCACAAAATTGTAAAAACCTACTACAAAAATGGTGATTCTGCCACAGCCACATATCGTGCTTTAGAATTCGACATCTGTCAAACTGTGTTGTTAAAACAATTTCTTTCTTTTTCAGTTCAAAGTCTGACATTTGCGAAAATGGATCGCTTAACTATCGCACAAAATTGTAAAAACCTACTACAAAAATGGTGATTCTGCCACAGCCACATATCGTGCTTTAAGAGGAGATTATGGTTTACATAATCGTCCAACTACGCAAGCAATTGGCAAAATTGTGAAGAAATATGAAGAGACTGGATAGGTTACAGATATTGTAAGGCCTGTACATCATCGTTTCGCTCTTACCACCGAAAATATCGCTGCTGTAAGTGAAAGTGTTGCCGAAGACCCGAATGTGTCGATTCCTCGTCGTTCTCAGGAATTAGGACTGTCTTACGGCACATTATGGCGTATTTTGCATTTAGATCTACACCTACATCCATATAAAATCCAGCTCACACAACAACTGAAGCCAGCTGACCATTCACAACGTCGTAGATACGTCGAATGGGTGCTTAAACAACAGGCGGTGGACGGCGATTTTTCGAACAAAATTTTCTTCAGCGACGAAGCACATTTCTCACTCGGTGGGTATGTTAACAAACAAAATTGTCGTATTTGGGGTTCTGAGAATCCTCAAGTAATTGAAGAGAGGCTAACAACCAACATCCACTACATCCACAAAAAGTCACCTTACTTCTTCGAAAACGACGATGGAACGACTGTCACCGTCAATTCGGAGCATTATGGTCATATGATAACCGACTTTTTTTTGCCTGCTATTGAAGAATACGACTTAGAGAATATGTGGTTTCAACAAGACGGTGCCACATGCCACACAACTCGAGCGAATATGGCTTTATTGCAAGAGAAATTTTCTGGCCGCGTAATTTCTCGTCGTGGCGATATCAAGTGGCCACCAAGATCATGCGATTTGACACCGCTTGACTTTTTTTTGTGGGGCTACGCGAAAGACCGTGTTTATGCAAATAAACCTTTAACTCTTGAGCACCTAAAACCAACATTCGTCACGTTATGGCTGAGATACCGCCCAATATGTGTCAAAAAGAATCAAAAGAATCGATGCTTGCAACAATTCGCGTGGTGGTCATTTAAATGATGTAGTATTACACACATAATGTCAATGTTCAAACTTTATAATAAAAAAGAAATATCATGATTAAAAATCTCCTTACAGTCGGCTGGGGCCGACCAAACTATACCCTGCATATGTAGATTTATATATAAAAAGTTTACTCGAATATCCAACTTTTCTTTTATTTCCACTTTTCGAGAAACAATTTTTGCATATACTACTAATTTACACCCGAAATATGGTTGACTTTGACGAAGTAAAAGGATTTTAAGATAATTCCGAGGCTTAGTATGGGAGCTATATAAAAAGTGGGCGTGGCTTACCACTTTCTAGTAAATCCAATTAATTTTTCAATGTTAATCCACACCTTAAATTTGGTGTCCTACGTTGAATAGTTTCTAAGTTATGGTGGTTAACATTTCTGTTTAATTTCCTCAACTTTGTATGGGAGCCCCAATAAGAAGTGGGCGTGGTACGCTGGTTTTTCGCCAGATTATTTCCGACTACGATAATAATTTAAGTGTCAATTATGGTTATTATAGACATAAGATTGCCTAAGTTACAGCTGTTTCAATTTAAAATTTGTATGGGGGCTACGATAAACACATTTTCGATTTGACGATGTCCGTCCGTCCGCCTGTCTGTCACCTGGCTGGTTCGCACTATAACTTAAGCAATCATTTAGGCATTTTGACGAAATTTGGCATAAGTAACCTATGATCTAGGGAATTGATCATTGGGCATGATCGGTCAGATGCAACGCCCACACCGAACATTTCAGGTGACTACCTTCGAAATTTTCAAAATCTTTTTCTTGCTATAACTTACTTACTATAGCATCTAGAACAACAATATTTGAATGTATACACTGTCACATAATCCTGCCAAAACCGGGCTAGCCATTCCCTCTTCTTATAGTAGCTCCTATACAAATTGCCTGAACTTTTAAATTTTAATCGCTGTTATTTCGGCAAACTTGCCTAGAATAATCTTAATTGTCACTTATATTAATATGGTAGTTGAAAATAATCTGGCATAAAATCAACATGCCACGCCCTCTTCTTAATGTGGCTCCCATACAAAATCGCGGAAATTAAAAAAAAATGACATTACATTCGGCTTGGGCCAACCAAATTATATCCTGCGTATGTAGATATATATATATATATATATATATATATATATATATATATATAAATATATATATATATATATATATATATATATATATATATATATATAAATATATATATATATATATATATATATATATATATAAATATATATATATATATATATATATATATATATATATATATATATATATATATATATATATATATATATATATATTGCATACAATACTAATATATTTTTTCAGAGAGGAGCTCTGGAACGTCTTAGTTCTGATATAGCTTAGCTTATTTCCTGTTCTGATTTGAGAGAAATTTTAATATTGAGATGTGAGGTGATACACATTTTATACATGAGCCAGTCTGTTTACTTATAGTCAAGATAGCTTCTTCCGTTTTTCTGATGAGAGTTTTCAGAGATAAGGGTTATTATCGTGGGATAATGATTGGAAAATAGCTCCAAAGAGAAATGCACGAGTGTATATTCTTCAACCCTTTAGTGATTGCAAGGTCGGCAAAATCCTCCACTGAACCCGCCTCGAGGGTGCCGACTGGAAATAGATACCACAGTTTAGCCTGTACGATGTCAGGCGGTATCTAGCTAAGATAAGGGTAAGTTGGTGAGTATTTTTTACTCTTCAATAGTACAGCATTCGGCAACGTACTCTTATCATGGTCGGAGGTGAGGGGCTGGATTAAGGTGTTAAGCGATCCGTGCCGAAAATCAGCCTGGCTGGGGGCCCCTTTTTCAAATAGCCCAGTCGCTAACGTGAGCTTACGGATACCTGGCGCCCTCCGTAATAATTAGCCTTACCTGTGTACTGCGAATCTCTGCGCAGGCGGACATTTATTTCTTCGCAACTCGTGGGAACAAGATTGATTGTAAAAACCCAAAAACTGGATCTGGGGTTCCGGGGGTGTTAACGGGAGGAACGACGGACAATAAGGCTTCACCAGAGGCCGAGCTGTTAGCTGCACCACTCGTTCCCACCTCTGGAACTCGGAACGAAATTCCTGCAATGGCGAACAGCACTGCCTCATACGAAGTAGTGCTGGTAGCCACGGCGGGAAAAGTGGAGGGGATGGCGGAAAATGAGGCTTCCATAGAAGCCGAGCTTTTAGCCAGCCCAAAATCAATGGCAGCATCTGTTGCGGCGGACGGAACGGGTCTCGGAAGACCTAAGCCGGCGGCTACGACGGTGTTGAACAAAGAGGACGGTGTCACCAGGTCGGCAAGGAAGCCGGTTTGGAGGCAGCGTAAAACATCTGGCCGAACATCTGATGGTGTGGACGAAGACGATCCTAGTGGAGCGGAATCGTTAGCTTTATCAGGTGTAAGCGAAAAGGACGGAGTCTCAAGAGCAGAGCGAATCCTGTTGAAGAAACGGGAGAAGCAGAAGCGAAAGAGACAACGTAAAAAGGCCATGAAGTCGTCGGAGAAGACCATTGAGCAGCTCTCGGGCCAACTCAGTGGACTTCTGCAAGATGAGTCGACCTTGGAGGTGGAGAACTCGGAGAAGAGGTTCAGGGGCGATAGCTCCGGAACCACTTT
Source organism: Megamerina dolium (assembly GCA_963854835.1). Taxonomy (NCBI): domain Eukaryota; kingdom Metazoa; phylum Arthropoda; class Insecta; order Diptera; family Megamerinidae; genus Megamerina; species Megamerina dolium. The sequence continues at coordinate 48,730,519 of OY978528.1, read as the reverse complement.
GAAAAGTTCAACGCCTGAGGAGCCTCATCCGAAGACGACGGAGGGGCCAATTGAGGTGGATGCTGGGAAGGATGGACAACCGTCTCTTGAGAAGGTTGATAATTCTTCCACGCAGACACCAAAAGGGGCAAATGCTCGGAGAGATGGACGGCCAATTATAAAGGCCGTCAGTCGCTCCGAAAGGAGCTCGAGGCCCAAGCCTAACACAGGTAGAGTAGCTCTGGGAACGACGGGACAGGGAAATCCGACGTCGGGAGGTGAAGAGCGGGGTGGACAATCTGGAAAGATTGTTAACCCAGCGGACTCACAGTCCTCGCATGCGGTACCTGGGCCGAGCGGTCTTGGCAGAGCGCCTAAACGTCGGGCTGAACAGGCAAAGGGCGAGCCCACCAGGGCGAGGAAGACTTACGCTCAAGTAGCGGAAGCTGACCTCGTTATGGGAGTCATGGACTTGTCACTAGAGGGGCTTCTGGAGGATACTCATCTGAGTACCTTCAAGGTATCTTTGTTGGATGCCATGGAGTCTCTTGAAGACGATGTCAATGACATTGGATTTGTCGGCAGGGCAAGGGTGGAGAGCGGATTGATTGTACTAAGGTGCAAAAATCAGCTATCCAAGCAATGGCTGTGCAAGACAGTGGAGCACCTAACCGGTTTGTGGGAGGGTGCGAAGCTCAAATGGGACAGCCTAACTGCCTTGTCGACAAAGAGGAAGATGGTGATTGTTGCTCATGGCAATGCTGTGGCCAGCGACATCATCCTCAGAAGGCTGCAGCGCCAGAACGTCTGTGTGAAGGACACTTCCAAATGGAGTGTTATCCGCACAGAAGGGTTTGGCGAGGCAGAAAGGGCAGGTGTTGTACTCACCGTGCTGTGTCCTAGGGAGGACGCGGAGGCCGTCAGGATCGCAGGGGGGAGACTCAACTGCGGTCTTGAACAGGCCGTCGTTAAATTCCAGAAGGATGCAGTATGAGGGGTGCGACGCAGCTCCTGGCGTGGGGCTAGTGGCAGATTCTGCAAGGAAGAAGCCATTAGGGCGGGAGGTGGGCCCGCGCCAGGAACCACTAAATGTGTGTCAACTCTATATTCACCACAGCAAAGCAGCATCAGCAATGATGGTGCGGAGCTTCGATGAGGATGAGCTTGACATTGCACTGGTTCAGGAGCCCTGGATTCTTCATGGAAGGATCAAAGGCCTATTTGGACAAAAGACCACTTTGTTTTATCCACAAACAGAGGGGAAGTTGAGGACATGCATTTTAGTTAGACATGGGATACGTGCGATTCTAATGTCTAACTTGTGTTCACCGGATCTCACAGTAGTGAGAATAGGTGACGGTGCGGGATCATTTATGATCGCATCAGCATACCTTCCATACGATTCTCCAGACGAACCACCTTCGAGAGAGGTGGAAGCTCTAGTGAGATTCTGTGATGGTAAGGGGTTGGTCTGATCTTAGGCTGCGATGCCAATGCGCACAGTTCTGTGTGGGGCAGCAGCAATGAAAACTATAGAGGAGAGTGTCTACTCGAATTTATAGAAAGATTTGGTCTACAAGCTGCCAATAGGGGAACAGAACCGACCTTTGTCGACGCACGTCGTTGCGAGGTTATTGATGTTACTCTGACGAATGTCAAAATGTTGGATAGGATTTTGGACTGGAGGGTTGTGGATAGACTAACCATGTCGGACCACAGGGCCATTCAGTTTGGGATTACGTCCGATAAAAGACATAGGAACGACTGTAGAATGGTAAGGATACCGAAACGAACGGATTGTACAAGGTACTGCGAAGTTCTTGAGGAATTATTGCCAAGGAGGTTTAAGAGACCTAGAACAACTGCAGATGTTGAGTATCAGGTGAGGGCTATCAGTTCAGCCATGATCAAAGCATTTGAAGCTTCATGTCCTCTGACGGTAGTGGACGAAGGAGATCCCACTCCATGGTGGAATGGGGAACTGGAATCCATGAAAAAGGAGACAAGGAAGGCTTTTAATCGTCACATGAGAGGGGACCCCAACGCATGGGATGACTACAAGTCAAAGAAAAGGGAGCTGAAGAAGACTCTACGCAACCGTAAAAGGAAAACGTGGAGGGAATTTTGCTCAAATATGCAAGATATGACCGATGTATGTAGATTACAGAGGATCATATCAAAGGACCCGATGTCAAAGTTGGGATTAATTCGCAAAACGAATGGATCGTTTACAGAGACAATCGGAGAGTCACTGAAATACCTGATGGAGGTGCATTTTCCAGGAAGCTTTAGATCGGAAGATCCTTGGGAAGCCACCCGCAAGGGTGCAAACAGGAATGAAAGATTGGAAGCTTAAAGGATAGTCACCAGAGATGGAGTGATAAACGCCATTAAGCGTTTCTCTCCATTCAAAACAGCGGGTACAGATGGGATATTTCCAGCCCTACTTCAGTGGGGAGCAGAAGCTCTGGTAGACAGGCTTCTGGGAATATTTATTACTTGCCTGGCTACAGGATATATCCCGACTCAATGGAGAGAGACTAAGGTTGTCTTTCTTCCAAAGCCGGGAAAAAGGGACTACTCAGAGGCTAAATCTTTCCGGCCGGTTAGCTTGACCTCCTTTCTGCTTAAATGTATGGAAGGAGTACTGGCGGACTACATGGAAAGGACAACGCTTCTGACAAAACCACTGAGCAGGTGTCAGCACGCGTACAGAGCTGGCAAATCCACTGAAACGGCCCTGCACGAACTCGTTCGCGTAGCGGAGAGGGAACTGTCTTGTGGAGGGATATCTATGTCTACTTTTATGGATATAGAAGGTGCCTTCGATAAGATTGGTTTCGATAAGCTAAGGATGGCTCTTGCTTCTCGTGAAGTCAGCCCAACCATTATAAGGTGGGTGGACAACATGCTGAGGAAAAAGGCAATAAACTTTCAAAATGGGAATTACAGACTCAGAGGTAGGGTAGTCAAAGGGTGTCCACAGGGGGGAGTATTATCGCCCATCCTTTGGAACATCACGGTCGATTCCCTACTTCAGCTTCTGGACTCAAAAGGCATACACACCGTCGGGTATGCAGATGACATAGCGGTAACGGTGAGCGGTAAGTTCCTGGACACTATTTATGATACCATGAGAGGTGCACTCAAAATGGTTGAAGGATGGTGCACGGAACAAGGTCTCTCTGTAAATGCTAGTACGTCGGAAACAGTACTCTTTACTAAAAGGAGGACTGGACTAACAATAGACCCTCTTAGGCTTTTTGGATCGAAAATCAACGTATCCAAGGAAGTAAAGTATCTAGGTGTCATCCTGGATAACAAGCTGACTTGGAATAGTCACGTCGATGACAAGATTCAGAAGGGCAAGCGGTCTCATGTGGGGAATCACTCCCAGAGCAGCGCACTGGATCTACACAACGATGGTCAGACCCTTAATAACATATTCTGCTGTGGTCTGGTGGCCTAAGGTCACCCAAAAGACCGCGAAAAGCAAGTTAGATAGGGTACAAAGAATGGCTTGTATTGGGATTACCGGAGCTATCCGGACGACCCCAGTAGAATCATTGGAACTTTTTCTCGGGCTGCTGCCGTTGGACTTGCATATTATGAAGTCAGCGGCATTAACAGCATTACGTCTGAAGACAACCAATAATTGGTATGGATTCGGCACAGAGAGGGGGCACAGGGGCATCCTGTCACTGCTATATAGCAGTGTAAAGGAGGCGCAGATGCCAATGGAGGGAATGGGTAGGCTGAACATGACTGAAAAGTCACACGGAACACTCATTGAAGACGGCCTCACACATGATGTATGTGAGGAAAATGACATCAGTATTTTTACAGATGGTTCATTAATGGATGGCAGAGCGGGTGCTGGAATCTTCTCTAAAGAGTTGGGACTGGCATGCACTCTGAATCTTGGAAGATACGTATCGGTATATCAAGCAGAAATGCTTGGTCTAATGCATGCGCTAGGCCATCTACTGGATGGAAAGGTGCAAGGTAAGAAAATCTTGCTAGCACTCGATAACCAGGCGGTGGTCAGGCGGCTGCAACAACCTACGGTATGTTCTAAGTTGGCGCTCGAATGTGTTCAGAAACTTAATGGGTGTGCTCGTAGTAATACGATTACTCTTATGTGGGTGAAGGGACACATTGGTATAGAACAGAATGAAGCTGCAGACTCCTTGGCTAGACAAGGATCTGAAGCTGAATTTTATGGACCGGAACCAGTAGTTGCTCTCAGCAGCGGGACGGTGAAGGCAAAGGTCGAAGAGTGGATAAAGAAACTTCATCTCACGAGATGGGAGAACTTATCTACTTGTAGACAGGCAAAGGCTTCGTTGAGGCTATCAAAGGGCAGTGAATCGGGGAGGGCTCTCAGTCTAGGACGAATGACTCTAAGCTGGTTGACTGCATTAATAACTGGGCATGGCAATTTCAGGTACCACCTCAGCAAGATGGGTCTTGTTGATGGGGAGGATGCTGATATTTGCAGATTATGCATGGAAGAGGCAGAGACAGCGGCACACATAGTGTGCCAGTGTCCTGCATTGGCAAGCAGGAGGTTGTCCACACTGGGTCGCCAATTTATTGATGAACTCGAAATGTGGAACATACCCCACAAAGGGATGCTTGAAATAACGCGTGATGTTATTATGAGGAAGGAAGTAGAAGAATTCTGCAACCGAACAAATAATTAACACACGATTTGAGGGACGAAAAGGGACCCATATAAGTGGTCTGATTCGGCTAATCCCTAAATTTATAAATAGTGATTGCAAAATCAGTAAGGTCTGGATTCTTCCGTCTATCTGATGGCCAATATGTGGGGTTACCATTGGATAAAACGTCAAGACCAAGCGCATTTACCACTGACAAGGTGAGCCCCAGTGGATGTGCTTTGCATTAAAATTTCCAGCAGCTATATATTTAGTACCGAGGGTACTAACAAATTTTTTGTATTGCTCCTCATCAATATTGCATCTGGGTGGACAGTAAATAGTTTAGATTGTTAGGGTCTTAATATATTCCTCGAGCTGAAGAGCCGTTGCTTGCAAGTGATCGGTATAGTAGCCCTGCCTTATATATTTAGTACCGAGGGTACTAACAAATTTTTTGTATTGCTCCTCATCAATATTGCATCTGGGTGGACAGTAAATAGTTTAGATTGTTAGGGTCTTAATATATTCCTCGAGCTGAAGAGCCGTTGCTTGCAAGTGATCGGTATAGTAGCCCTGCCTTATGCTTTTTTAATAAGAATAGCTGTACCTCCACGAGCTTTGCCATCAATGTGCTTGGTGTCATAAACTGTGTGTCCTTCTATTTGAGAGAGGTGCGTTTCCGATATTAGCATCAGATCTAGGGAGTTTTCTTTGAGAAAAAGTTTAAGCTCATTTTTATGTTGACTTACGCCATTTGCATTCCAGTAGCAGATTTTTAAATCACTCATGGCTTCGCTAGAAGGGATTGCAAAAGCAGATTCTGGTTTCGTATCATGTCTTTCATCATGTTCTGCATTGAACACATGAATTGTGTCATATTTGCTATAAACAATTCTATTGCTTTCTCAAGTGAACTATTCTCTTCACTAGAAGGTATTATCGAATGAGGATATTTGCGTATGAGACTGTTTGAAATTGCGGTTCGCTAGAAGGAGCATCGCGTTTAGCAGGTACGGGAGGAATACTTTTAGCTGATTTCGACTGAGGCTTAAGTTTTTGTTTAATGCTGACATATACAGAAGTTGGCTGTGTGATTTTCATCATAGTTACTGGATATTTTTACTCTGGAGTCTTGCTTTGGCTTGATTGAGACTCATGTGTCCAAATTCTTGGCAATTAGCGCATTGAACTGAACCCAACCGCTCACGGGGCTCTTCTACAGTGATTTTCCGGTGAAACAAATAGCGTGGACTATAAATAGAATCAGCCTTCTGGCTTTAGCTCAACTCTATAGAGGGACAGTGGAACGTTGTTTTTGTTTCGTATATTGTACACTGATCGTACTTTAAAACCTTCTTACCGTAGGGAGCCGAGAATATCGTTTGTTTCAACATCAGATTCAATGCCTTTTAGTACACAATCAGACGTTTCTCACTCTTGAGTTGGTATGTGTAGAACTTTTTTTTATATTTTTCAAGATACACTACCTTACGGTATCCAGCTTCACAGTAAATTTGTCTCGTGTATGTTACGTATGTAAATATGTGATGTTAGTCTGATAGAAATATTAAAATAATATTTAAATATTGATTTTTTAAAATAAAGTAAATTAATGTACCAATTCTAAAAATTTACTTTTATTTAAATATTTTTAATAAGATTTCGATATTAATAATAATTAATAATCTCATATGCAATATTATAATATTGCATATGAGATAAATATATCGCATTTATCTAAAATACAATTACCTACAAATTGAATTTTGAACGGTAGCAAATTATCATATGTATTTAGATATATGCCACATGTGCAGGTGATACTTCTTCATGTCGACCGGGGATTGTGCAATGCTTCACAAAATATTATAAATATTAACAATTTTTTTTTTTTTTTATTCATTCGTTGTTCGCTTACTTCATTCGAATATTGATTGCTTTCCCGCTCTTCTGATTTCTCTGCCTCTGACTATCGGGGACGAACATTGAATCTACTTTAAGATCCGATTTTTCAGCTCCCTGTTAGTGTTATCGAACCAATAAAAGTTAACGGACGTATTTGCTGCCTGTTAAAGTTTATGATAACAAATGCACATTTTTGCTTATTGAATAAGTGTATAGAACATTGGCCACATTGAAATCATACCTACTGTCGCTGCATTCTTTTGTAAGTGAGTTGCAAAAGAACACCACTCGCATATAATTTCCCTTTTACTTGCTTAACAACGCTGGTAGGATATATGGTTGTTCGTGAAATTTGTAAAAGAAATAAATACAAAAAATAATTCTGCGGTAAATATATGTAGTATTTCAAAATGAATGATGTGTAAATTATTAGTATAATTATTATTTTATTAGTATGATTATTATTTTATTAGTATAATTATTATTATATATATATACATGTGTAGTGGTGAAACGTGAGTTCACATCGCGTTACTCGCGGTTTTACGACTGTCTTATTCCAATGGTCAACGAACAATAATAATTATTTTGAATGGACGCTTCGACAATTGGCTGTTATGTCTCGTTAATTTTTGTTCGTCCACTTATTGTCTTGGCAGTGTTGCCACCTGTTGTTAATAGCCTATTCCCATTCCCACATTCGGCCGTCCTGATAGGTTATTCGACCCGAATGACGAATGCCATGGTTTCATGAACTCAGATACTGTTGTTGTTTTATTTGGACCTTCTTGGTTCCCTACCTTCTCTACTTCATACCTCCCGTGGTTTAACTTGACGGTTACTTTATACGGTCCGAGGTATTTGGCTTTTAGCTTTAAACTGGTTCCAAATTGAGTCCTTTTTATAGCTACTAAATCGTTAGTTTTGTAGTCACGGTCCGGTTTTCTTTTCCTGTTAAATGTTCTACGATTCTCAATTTGGATTTTGCCTATATTTTCCTGTGCAGTCTTTCTTATCGAATCTCGTTCGACATTTAATGCGTAAATTTCCGTGTCATTTAAAATTTCTCGTAGGTTCGGATATTCTACTGTTCTCATTTCTAATCCGGTTAAAATTTTGAAAGGCGTTGTTTTCGTACTTCGCGGAGCAGTACTGTTAATAATTCGTTGGACTTTATCCACATGACTGTACCAGTGAGCTGGGTTATTGTGACACATCTTAGAAATCATCGGAACAACTATCTTGTGAACACGCTCCACTTGTCCATTACCGCGAGGTACTCCTGTCGCTATCTGGAGGTGCTGTATGTTTTCACGCTCACAATATTCCCTAAACATATTTGAAGTAAATGCGCTTCCTCTATCTGACACAATTCGTTTTGGATTTCCGAAAGTCGCCGCTTGTTTTTGTAACCTATCAATAACTTCTTCTGCTCCTGTAGACTTGGTTGGATATAGCCAAACAAATTTGGAAAATCCATCTACTACCACAAAAATATGATTGTATCTTTTCCGCGTCTCTGTTAGTGGACCAACGTGATCGATATGATACGTACCCAACGGTTCACATGCCTTGTCGATTGGCGTCAACAAACCTTCCTTTTTCCCTGTCTTTGCATCCGTTATTATGCACTCTACGCATCCTTTCACTACTCTACTGACCTTCGTACTCAAATTTGGTATATAATAATACTTTTCCACCAACTCTTGCGTTTTCTTGGCTGCAAAATGACCTTGTCTATGTGTTAACTTTATGATCTCTTCCTCCATTACAGAAGGCACTACTAAAAGTTCTTTGACGGGATCTTTATATAGCAAATCGTTTCTCATAAAAAAGTTTTCATAGCTGTCTTTTTCTAGCACTTTTTTCACCGCTCGTACCCAATCGTCCTCTACTTGCGCTTCCCTCAATCTAAACTTTAACGAGTCTTCGATCAAAAGGCAATAGGCACGACTCAATGCATCCACGTGTTTCATCCGAGTACCTGCTCTGTGTTCTATAACATAGTTGTACTCCTGCAAATACATTGCCCATCTCATTGTCCTGTCTGGTACGTCCTGTTTTCTGACTGTCATTGCGAAAGCATTACAGTCTGTGACTATTTTGATTTTTATGTCTTTTACATAAATTTTCCACTTCTGTAAAGCTCTAATTATAGCTAAAACTTCCAGTTCATAGGAACTGTACCTTTCCTCGCTCGGTGAAGTCCTTCGGCTCAAGAATTCTACAGGATGAAATAACTGGTCTTCAGAATCTTTCTGTAGCAACACTGCTCCGTAACCATACTTCGATGCATCTGCATGAATTTCTGTCTCAGCTGTTGGATTGTACAATTTTAAGGCTGGTGCATTCACCAATGCGTGTTTTAATCCCTGTATCGCTAATAAGTGTTCGTCTTCTAACTTAAATTTCGCGTCTAGCCTAAGCAAATCTGTAAGCGGTTTGGCTACCACTGCATAATTTCTCACAAATCGCCTGAAAAATGAAGTTAAACCCAAGAATCTTTGCATTTGTTTCTTATTTGCCGGTATTGGAAAATTTTCGATTGCAATTGTTTTCTCGTTTGATGGAAAAACTTTTCCGTTTTCGACAATATACCCTAAAAAATTTATCTGCCTCCTCAAATACTGACATTTGGTCCATTTAATGCTCAACCCATTTTCACTCGCGTGTTTCAACACAATTTCAAGTTTTCGGACACCTTCATTTTCATCCTTTGCGGGAATCACAATGTCATCCATATAAACTATCATTGTTCCATCTTTCAACAAGTCCTGGAAAATTGCTTGCACATAACGACAAAATACTGCTGGTGAATTTGAAATTCCGAACGGAACGAAGCAAAACTCATATTGCCCGTTCTGGGTCACGAAAGAAGTGTATTTTCTTGAACTTGGCTCAATGGGCACGTGAAAAAACCCGTTTTTTAAATCGAGGGTTGTATATATTTTTGCCCCTTCCAATCTATCTAAAACCTCATCAATTCGAGTCATGGGAAAATTGTCCCTTACTATTTTTTCATTGACTTTTCTGTAGTCACAGCACAATCGTTTAGATCCATCTTTCTTTGAAATAACAACTACTGGCGAGGCATATTCTGAATTACTCCTCTTTATAATTCCTTCCTCTAACCAATTTGAAACTTGCTCATCAACCCAGCGTTGATCAGCGTATGACATACGACGCGGTCGTTGATAAACCGGTATTTCGTCAATCAAAATCAGTTTCATCTCAATCGGAGAACTAACTGGCTTTTTTGGTACATAATTAGCTATTAAAGTCTCAATTTTTTCAGCCTCCGCTATTCCTACATTCGATAGATCCGTTTCGACACATACTTTACTTTGCTCAAAATCCGTGGTTAAGCATAACGCGTTAAATTCTTTTAACAATAAATTTTCCCCTGTGGTCTCTTCCATTTCAAACAAAACTTTGTCCTCTTTGTTGATCTCGTCACGCACTAATGACCCTGCACTAGTACTTTCCGCAATATCGTTACTCCTTACGAACGCCTTTCGTCCGGTTACCTCCGAAACCACCTTTTCCTTTGCAACCTCGTTCACGCTAGTGATGTCCCCTGCTACCGCAGCCACAGGTTTATCGCCCACCCTGACGATATCTGTATGAACTGATAACTCCTTAACAGCCTCACACAGCACAACATCACTCCCTCTAGCGATTTCATTGCTCAACGTAGCCAAAGCTACACGCTTTTCTAAATTTCGGAACTCTATTCCATCTTCACTGACGATCAACTCAAACTTTTTTAGAACATCGCTTCCAATTACCGCCGCATACGGTAAATCGCGCTCTCTTACCACGTGAAACGTTATTTTCATCATCACCTCGTCAACAGAAATGTTAGAATTGAAGCTACCCAATGTCGTGAGTTTACCTCTGCCTATTCCGTACAACTGTAACTTTTCCCTTTCCAGTTCGATATCACCTAACATCATAAGTGTATCGTACCTCATCACGGAAAATTTACTACCGGTATCCACCAGTGCACTAAAAGTAAAATTGTTTATTGTCATATCCAAAAAAAATAAATCATCCCACAGTTTAGCATGTTTGTCTGCTTTTCCGTCACTCAACATATTGACGCGTTCTGATTTTATGTCTTTCTCAGCTGTCTGTTTGCCCTTGCATTGATGAGAATAATGCCCCATCTGCTTACACTTAAAGCACTTTACGCCACTAGCACTGCCACTACTGGTACTAGCGACACTATCACTTGCACGATTAGCACTTGTGCTACCATCGCTTTGACAATCTTTAGCAATATGACCTTCTCTGCCACACCTAAAGCATTTTCTCTTTGTGTTCAAAAGCTGATTTTTTTCCTCTCGTTTACCTCCTGAAAAGTTTTGTTGCACACTCCATTTATTTTGTGATAATTGAGGGCCCTTAACTTTTTCGTAAATACGAATTTGTTCTTTTAATTCTTTTAAAGTCCTAGCCTGATACATCATTGCTTTGTTTGCTCTAGAGTCTGGTACACCATCGACAAAATATTCAATAGTGCTTTGGTCATCAAGTAAAATTGGCTTACCCATTTCAACTAAAACATACAAATATTCTTGAAGACTTTCTCTAGGTTGCTTTTTCCTATTTCTCAACGCGCGATGTATTTCCGAAGCACATAACTTTTCTCCAAACTCTTCCACAAGCTCCTTTTTCAATGATTCCCAATCTCGAACCCCAACTAAACCTCGGGTAAAAAGTTTCGCTGCTCCCTTCAACAGTTGTTTCGCATAGACGTACCTTTGCAAACTGTTCCACCCCACTGTGTCAGCAATATCATCAAACTCGCAAACCCACTGATTTACGTCATGTGAACTATCTCCCGAAAATGATGAAATACTGTCCTCTATATCCCGCAAAGTGAAAACAACTCTTTCTCTTCTCTGCGTTCGTCCGCCACTAACATCTGCGTCTGAATTAGTCGATTCGTCATCACCTATTTCTTCACTTTGTTCACTGCTAAAACCAAAATGTCTTAAAAGTCTGTCTTGCAATTCTTTTTTCCGTCCCACTGTACTTAAATTTAGCTCCTTTAGCTTCTCTTTTAGTACCTCAACTGTCACTGAAATTATCGTCTCAGCGTCCATTTTACAAAAATGTTTGAAATATTTTTATAAGAAAAAAAAATTTAATAAACTGCGAATATTCAATCAAATACTATAAATTGTTAATGAAGAAAGAAAAAAAATTGTGAATCCAAGAATTATTCTTAAAATTACTGCGTTAAATTTTACTTTGACTCAAAGTTCATTGCCTATAAATTATGTATTATAATTAAACAAAAACAATATCAGAACAAATCTACACAAACTACTTTTCTGTTCACTTAGCTTCGCCTTTTCTCGTTCTCATGTTGATATTCGAATTCTGCTGCATCTGCGATTTCTCCTTTCTGACGTCTTTGCTCTCGTCTTCCACAATTCGCTGCAACCACCATTGGTTTCGCCGCACTCACTCACTGTGATTTGGCTTTTCTGCAACACCAGCTACTTTCACAATCGCCGCTCTCAACGATTCTCTATGAAGCAATACTCGCTGCTACCACTTGACTCTCTCTCGCTGCACACAGAAATATCAAAACGTCTATTTCGACGATACTCGCTATACTCGAACGTTGCTTTTTTTTTTCGCACTTTGCTTTTGCGCTGTCTACTCGCCACTTTTGTTTCTCATTTAATATTGTTTCGTTTCTATTTAGCGCGTTGTGTTTTCTGTTACCTAACTGTTTTTTCTTGTGTGTTTTCGTCGCCTACTACCAAAATTTTGAATTTTGGCGTAGCTTTGCCAGCGGAGTCTCAATTTTTGAGCGGAGCACCCCCGCAACAAACACTTGCGAATTGCTATTTCGCGCACACTTTTTGCAGTTTTTGTTGTTTTAGCACTGTTCTGCGCGCTTTCACTTGTGCGCAATATGACTATTGCATGCGTATTTTACTATACACAAATATTATATTGTTTTTTGCGTGCATTCACTGCATGACTCTACTTATTGTACTTTTTGCGCATCACACTCTCATGGCTATTCAATGCCTTTTTACACTTTAGACGTTAGCGCATCTATTGCAAAATTTTTCGGCTATTTCTTTTCATGCATGCACAAAATTTTGTTATTACTTTTACTTTACTGGCTCGATTTGTCCTCATCCCGGACGAGTCCCCAAATTTGTAGTATTTCAAAATGAATGATGTGTAAATTATTAGTATAATTATTATTTTATTAGTATGATTATTATTTTATTAGTATAATTATTATTATATATATATACATGTGTAGTGGTAAAACGTGAGTTCACATCGCGTTACTCGCGGTTTTACGACTGTCTTATTCCAATGCTCAACGAACAATAATAATTATTTTGAATGGACGCTTCGACAATTGGCTGTTATGTCTCGTTAATTTTTGTTCGTCCACTTATTGTCTTGGCAGTGTTGCCACCTGTTGTTAATAGCCTATTCCCATTCCCACATATATTCGTTTATTTAAAATCTGTGGTAAATATATTCGTTTATTTAAAATACATTTTTATTTTCACTTGCTTTATTTTGTTTATATTTACAATAATTTGACGTATTGTTGAAATTTCCCAAGCACATTCCAGTGGTCTATTCACAATAGTCCTGTTTTTTACTTTGCAACACTATAACTCAGGTCGTTTAAAATATAAGCGAGTGTTCTTTTGCAACTCGTGTGCAAAAGAAAGCAGCTTGTGGTGTCGATTCATAAATAATTTTTTATTTATTTATTTTCTTTTTTTTAATACTATGAATTTATCGAATCTTGCTACTATTCCGTGAAACTCACAATAAGTATTCAAATCTTACAAACTAACTTAAAATTATGTGATATTCCCTATGTTTCGGATTTGTTTAAAAAACAAAGTTTACAGAAATTTATGAAATCTTTATTTGAGTCGATAGAACGATCTATATAATTCAATGTTTAAAGATGATTTCATGCGGCTGCGCCTTAAATGGTTCATACGCACGAATAAATTTTTCAATATTGGCTTCCAGTGCGTCAACCGTTGCGGATTTGTCGCTATGGACATGAGCCTTAACATAGTCCCACAAAAAATAGTCTAAAGGAGTTAAATAGCATGATTTAGTCGGCCAATTGACCAGCCATAAACGTGAAATAAAATGTTCACCGACTCGCCTCACCGCCTTATTGAAACCACATGTCAACCAAGTCCAGCTGTTCCATTTTGGGCAAAACAAAAGTCACGCCATTCACAGTAACGTTCCTGTCTTCGTCGTCTTTGAAAAAGTACGGTCCAATGATAATACGGCCCATAATCCATACTAAACTGTACATTTTTCGGGATGCGTTGGCAGTTCATCCAGTGCTTCTGGCTGCGCTTCACACCAAATACGGCAAATTTGATTGTTCACGTATTCATTCAACCAGAAATGAGCTTCGTAGCTGAACACAGTTTTTTGATAAAAAAGTGGATCTTCATGCAACTTTGCTAACGCCCATTCACTAAAAGTTAGCCGTTGTGGTAGCTCGTGTGGCTTCAATTCTTGCACAAGCTGTATTTTAAAAGGTTTTACATCCAAATTCTTCGGCAAACTTATCACATAGTGGAATAACAGAGGCCCAATTGCTGCGAACGGCGCCGAAACCATAATTCACGGTCATCAGCAACACTGGCGGATGCAGCTGCGATATTTTCCTCTGTCCGCACTCTACGTATGCGTGTTGGTGGTTTAATGTCCAGTGGTGCGAAATTTAGTCACAAGATTCCGAATAGCCGCATCAGAAGTTTGCCCAAACTGGCCATAAAATGGAAGAAGTGCACGATGCACTTTCTTAACCGAACATGAATTTTGATATAAAATTCAATAATCTGCAAGCGTTGTTCGTTTGTAAGTCGATTCATGGTTAAATTATAGACCAAACTGAAAATGTTTGATAGTAACATGTTACACGAAAATAGCACCCTGTATTTGAAAGTTGTAAAGGAAAGCATAAGAGTTCAAATGGAATTTATATAATCCAATTGATACGACATGAAAAGTATGAACTAGCATATGTAGCTTTAGCAAATTTTACCTACCTATACCCAGCTTTAAGCAAGAACTCAAAAAAATGGATTATTCGAAACATTATGAAGTATTTTACAATAGGTGTGTTTCATGTCAATACAGTTTCACCCTTCGTGTGAATAAAAGTATTTATTTCTATATTTCTATATTTCTAAATAAATCAACAAAAAAAAAATCGACAATAAATTTTGCAATTTCGTGATATCGTGTCATTTGATATAAACTTTAGAATGCTCTTATTAAAATTTCGCTTAAAGGCATGATGAAATCAATTATGAACAAATTCTTACACAACCTTGACAAGAAAGAATGTTTTCGTTTCGGATGGCGCAAAAGAAAATTTTTTTTTTAAATATATAATAATAATAAAAAATTAAATAAAAAGAAATTGAAAAAGTTTTTTTTTCACTTCTGCACTCTTAGTGTATGAACATCCAATTTTATACTGTATGGTATTTGCGTGCTTCTTTTTGTGACAGTAATATTTATGCAAAAGCCTAAGGTGTGGAAAAGTTAAAACGAACAACTTTAAAAAAAGCGAAACGCCACTATTGTCATCATTATGAGCATCAGCATCAGCGTTTGTAATAAAAGCTGTACAAAGAGGTGAAATTCTCTTACATACATAGATATGAGTAAATATATAGGCTTCAAATATGTTAGCCAAAGCATGTGTCTTCCTTCAATATGTAAGTACGTACATTAGAAGAGGTCAAATTAAAACGACGAAAAAATAGAAGTGACGAATCGTATAAATAATAAATCATTTTTAGCGTATTTTTGCAAAAGCCCTAATTCTAAAATTTTATATATAAGTTTTACTATTTTTATTTATTTGTAAAAATAGTGAAGGTCAAAATTGATCTTACACCCATGGTTCCTGGGAAAAATATACATATGTAGAATTAACGAGGGTGGGTGTCGTAGCTCAGTGAGCGAATGAGTTGGCCTTCTGATCTATAGATCATGGGTTCAATCCTCGGCTTAAGCGCAATTTTTATATTGAAGTGATTTTTCATTCGAACGGTACCCACCAATCGGCAAGCATTTGGCAACTTTTCCGGCAATAACAAATTGCCACAAAAACCTTCGAAAAGAGCTGTTTAATAATGCTCAGAAAAGGTGACGTCACAAGGGTTCTGCCTTTCGGAATCGGCTAATATAAGTGGGTCCATTCTAAGCTGTCTTAAATTTAGCTGGTCCAAAGGGTACTTCGGGGCCTATAAGTGCCACATAAAAAAAATAACGTTGGATTTGCTTTATTTAACCGTAGATCGAGCATACTTAGGTGGCATTTACGATTTTCAAAGTTTTGATATGCTTGTCTTTACAACACGTTTTTTACAAATGGACCAGAATGAGGTGATGCACTTATTTTTATTCTCACCAGAATATAAGCATTGCCGACACCTCACGTTTCTTCTCGGCGACTTATCGGTTTCTTATTTTTTGTATGGACCCATCCTATTATCATTAGGATCGTTGATAATGTCAACCCACATTTCGAAATTGTGGTATTGATTTCGAATTTCGAAATCAATGCCACAGACAAATCGATTCGCGGCCTCTTTTTTGTTTTCCTATATAGGGTGATGCGAATGAAATACCAGTTCATGCAGGAAAGGTTTACATTTTATGTGCTTTTAGGTCTACTTCCAATTAGTGTCGATTTCATTGTATATAATAGTTATAGGTATTTTTCGAGGACATCAACCAGCTGGATAGAGGCACCCTCCCTATAAAGGGATCGGACATTCCAGGTGCATATCCGTAAATCGTGGTCCTTTTTTCGTTTGCGGGGGTCATCAACAAAAGCGGTAGTCCTTATCCGAGGCGTATTTGTTTTTTTTTTGTATTTGGGGGGTTTTTTATGTGCTTAAAGCAGAAATCTATTTTTGCATGCAGTTGTAGTAACTCAGCATTTTGTCAACGTATCAACAACGTATCCTTTTGTCTATAATTATAAAACAAAATAATTTCGGCCAACTTTTTCGAATGGGTACACTATTAGGTGTGATGCATTGTACATCTGACAATTATATATTTATTTTTGTCGATTTTATACGAAACGAGAGTAGCATCAGGAGTAAACGTAAAAGTTAATTTACACATATTTCAATAACTCTGGGGAAATTGATATTTATATATTTTATTTTTACGAATGGTTATCACAATTGCCATATTCTTTTGTAACAAATTAGAAGGAATTAATGGCTCCGGCTAAACTAATATGTTGTTACACCTAAAAAACAATAATAATGGATTATTTACTCGGATCATTTTAACCCTCTAAGTACCAACCATATGCGTCATTTCGGGCCTTTTTTCGAAAAATCGCTAACATATTGTTGGGAGATAATGAGATGTTTCTGTGTTGTTGAGAGATGATGAGATGTTGCTGTGTTGATGTTTGTGCTGTTATTACAGAGATGATATTGAGTACGATTGAGAATGAGGGGGGTGATGAAAAAACTTGCGATTTCAATATTTAAAATATACAATTTATTGAATTTACAATTAAATCGCATTTCTCACTATTATAGGAAAAAGAACGAGACCGGGGAATAGAAATTAGCTTGCACTGCCTGCCCACTTAGAGATACATTTGGGAATCGTATCATCAAATGGGAGAAATGAAAGAAGAGCTTTGTATTTATATAAAAAAGTGGGTGGCCATCGCAATCCAATCAGACAAAATGAACATTATGTACTAGCGCACGCATCTTACTCTGGCGTAGAAACACATATAAAAATGACACATACGGGTGGTAACTCGAGGGTTAAAATTTTCCGAGAAAATAACCCTCGGAACAAGTTAATATAGGTCTCCGAGGGAAGAACTGTCATAAATGTAGTTTTAGATATGATTTTTCAAATTCTGGGATTTTACTTTTCACCGAAAAAGTCAAATTTTAAACCACGGTATAAAAAGATTATGACGTTGTGGAACAGGAAGGGCTTAGGGCTTCTGGTACCATACTCAAATGCTATAGTTTGAGACAAGTTTGGCTCACCCCCAGACAATGACCCTCGAATTGTGGCGTGGAGCTACCACACGATGTAATAGATTCTTAAAAATAAAGTACTTACACTCTAAATTCGTTTTTTATGTGTTACCTGTAACTCGTATAAGTTATTTGTCTTTGGTGGCCTTTAGGGAAAATTTCTGTAAAATATTTTTGTGGGGGACCACCTCCGAAATGTTGACTACTAGTGGATTTTTCGAAAAAAATATCCAAATGATCCATAGGGGTGGAATTTAGAGCGTTAAAATTTTCCGATAAAATAATAATAATAATTGTTTTTATTATTATTATTATTTAAGCTGCAGAACTATACATATTAAACAAATTCTCAGGAAAACTCCTCGAAAAGATGATGAAATACCGACTTACTGAAGCGATAGAACACAGCAGTGGCCTGTCCGACCGACAGCACGGTTTTAGAGCCGGCATTTCAACATTAGAAACTATTCAAGACGTTATAGAGAGGCAAATAGTGTTGCTTGTAACCTTCGACATCCGTAATGCTTTCAACAATTTCAGATGGCCGACATAATAGACGCATTAGAAACAAGGTTCTCAATCCCGAACTACCTAAGGAAGATAATTCGAAGCTACCTAAGCAACCGACTACTAACATATGAAACCAATGATGGTGGGAAATTAAAGCAAATATTTTCGGCTGCGTCCCAAGGATCCATTCTCGGACCTGACCTCTGGAATATAAGCTACGACGAAATATTACGTATAGAGATGCCTGACGACGTCCATCTTGTTGGATACGCAGATGATATAGCTGCTAAAGTAACCGCTCGTAATACTGAAGAGTCAAAAAGAAAGCTGAACCAAATGATGGTCAGAGTACAAGCTTGGCATGGAGCAGCGGCCCTTGTTATAAGCGGAAAAATTCGCATAGACTTGTTAGCTGAGGAACGTAGACAAAAATGGGAAGCAAAAAAGTTGAGACTGCCTGCCCTAAGCCCCCAAGAAGCGAGACGACAAACCATAGAGATGTGGCAAGGAAGATGGAACAGCGAACCAAGCGAAAGGTGGACAGCTGAGTTAATACCCGACCTTAGAGAATGGACTCAAAGAAAGCACGGTGAAATAAATTATTACCTCACGCAGTTTCTATCTGGTCATGGCTATTTTAAAAAATATTTGCATCGTATGGAAAAAGCAGACCAACCACGATGTATATATGGCGACACAGAATTTGACGACGTACAGTGGCTCACAGCTTATTTCGTACAGTGTATATATTTTTATGTACATGGCTGTAACATCGAAACTAAAAAACTTATCAATAAGTTTTGAATGTAGATGTCTATGTATGTGTTTAGTAAACCTAATAAGAAAACGGGGAACCCCAAAAATTGTTCTTTTTGTCATGCAAGAGAGAAAAACTATTGATCAGCTGATTTTCAGCTCACATCTTATTTCGTACACAAACTTCAATGTAAGTAAGTTTCATTCTGCCGCGCAGTTACAAAGTTTTTTTGAATTGTATGAGTTTTTGGACCTTTTTAACTATTATAACAATTTTTATTATTATTATTTTAAATAGTTAAAGTGCTGTAAATTAAACATTTAGCGTTATGGGTCGTCGTACAACGATGGAACAGCGTAAACTGGTAATTAACCATTTTAGGAAAGGTCAGAGTGTGCGAAAAATTGCTGAAATGACAAATTTAAGTGCCTCAACTGTCCAATACATCATTCAACGCTTCGTTCGCGAAAATCGGTTGGAGAACAAGGGCAGAGAAGCACCTAATAAGATTTTCAACGCTTCAGACGAGCGTTATATTGTACGAAAAATTAAGAAAAATCCAAAGTTATCCGCTCCGAAGTTGGCTGCAGAGGTTCAGCGTGAAATAGGAAAATCATCCAGTGCTGAAACTGTCCGACGTGTGCTGCGCAATCATGGCTTGAACGGTCGAGTAGCCCGAAAGAAACCATTCATTTCGAAAATGAATATACAACGCCGACTTGACTTCGCCAAAGAGCATATTATTAATACTCCTGCGTTCTGGAATACCGTTATTTTCGCGGATGAGTCTAAGTTTAATATTTTTGGCTCGGACGGAATGTCATATGTTTGGCGTAAAGCGAATACCGAGCTAAACAAGGAGAACCTTAAGCCCACAGTGAAGCATGGTGGCGGTAGCGTGATGGTTTGGGCCTGTATGTCAGCAGCAGGAGTAGGTGAATTGGTTTTTATTGAGGGAACAATGGACAAAATGAAGTACCTCGAGATTCTGAAAAACAATTTACTTCAAAGTGCAGACAAACTGGGTTTGCGGGAAGAATTTCGGTACTACCAAGATAATGACCCAAAACATAAATCTGGGATTGTGCAATCTTGGCTTATTTGGAACTGCCCACACTTGATGTCTCCACCACCACAGTCACCTGACATGAATGTGATTGAAAATCTTTGGTCTATTTTGGACAATAAAATAAGAACACACAAGATTTCTAATAAGCAAGACCTAAAGAAGGTACTGATGGAAGAATGGAAAAAAATCACACCAGACATCACTCAAAAATTGGTGGATTCAATGCCAAATAGACTCCAGGCTGTCATTAACGCTAAGGGATGTCAACTAAATATTAAAATCAACTTACTTTGTTTTTAGTTTGAACTTAAAGAGACTGTACGAAATAAGCTGTGACATGAATTTTCCTATTTTTTCTTATTTTATTTTTTTATAGTGTCAAACACTAAAATTTTGAAAAAGTAAATTTTGGAAAATAAAAAACAAACCTTCCTTTCTAAAATGGCATTTATATTTTGTTCAAATTTTTGCTATATTAGGAATTACGACTGCAGCAATTTTTAAACTGTCACTGTACGAAATAAGCTGGGAGCCACTGTAGTTGTAGAAGACGTGATTTAAAAGAAACGACGAGAAATGGAAAGAGTTCCTGAACAGCATCCTGAAGTAACATAATCGTGCTACGACATAACCCTGCAACAACTGCACATCATCGACACAAATATTATAAAATAGAATGGCGACCCTGGACGCAGGGAGAGTAACAGAATTGGAGTCCTTTTCAGGACGCCATCTTGGATCTCCTGCCCCGAAGTAATGCAATAGTAGTCCCGGGGCAGGTGATAAATCCAGGAGAGGAGGAAGGAGTTTTTTAGTGGATACACCACACACGTAGGAACGACGGTCCCTATATGGTGCGAAGGCATTTTTTACCCCATCTCATCGCCAAAAAAAAAAACAAACAAAAAAATATAGTACATTACATTTAAAGAACAATTACAATAAAAATCTTACATACTAATGAAACTTAACAAATATTGCACTAAAAAACTTAACTAAATGTAAAATTAAGGATAGATTTAAAAAACAAAAAAAAAAAAAATTAAGGATATATGAACAAAAGATAATGAGGTAGAAGTTAGAGGGAGAGGAAGAGGAATTTAAAGGGTGTAGTGCCGGATGAGATTACTTCTGAAACCGCCAATATAAACAATTGAGTCCGGATGGAAGCGAGTTCCATAGTTTAATGGCGTTGACAAAGAAGAAACGACTAGAATTCAAATGAGCAAACCTAGGGATAAAGAGTCAGCTAATCCAACTCCTGGAAAAGCGGTAGATTTGTCAGAAATGTGATCATAGGATATGAAAAATTTGATAAGCACCTCAGGATCAAGAGTACACTGAGGGTTATTTTTGTTGGTTATATTAAGTTGCCGATTATTACGCCACAATTGCTTTGATGAGAGACTGGAGTGAAGTTCGGAACTAAAAAATCGTAGATTGGCTAATTACCAAATTAGCATTGTTGCAAGCAATTTTATAAGCATACCAGTTAAAATCCGTCCGATTTATTTTCCATTTGGAATATAGTTTGTTTTTGTTTTTATTTGATGAGAGAGTTGACGACAGTGAGGGTATTAGTAGAAACAACGAGCGGTATTATCATGCGTCAATAAGTTAATGTTGAAATCTCCGCATATGAAGGAAAAAAGGATCAACTCTGGAGTCACCATGTGGATTATATACAAGGGAGATAAGGGAGTCTTTAAAGTTGTAGTCCAATTTGGGACAATTTAAGCTTCGAGCGTTAAAATGAAGAATTTTTAGACCACTAAGTTGCTTAAAGAGTATGTGAACCAGAGCTCTTGTGTTCTCATCAACACCACCAGACATTCTAGAGCGAATGTTACGAATTGCATTATCGGCAAGCGGATTCGAAAATAAACCAACACGGCACTATCATATTAAAATAAGGAGAAGAAGAAGTATAAAGAAATAAGAAAGAGAGAAAGTAGAATACGAAAGGTAAACAAAAGCAAAGTGATAGATATGAAGAATAAGCTTGACATAGAAAATTTGCTATATAACTTCAAATTAAAATTAAAATTTCAAACAATATGTATATAATTAATAATCGAACTGATTCAAACAGTGATTCGAATAAATACAGCAGAAGCCCAAAAACCAGTAAGCCTATGTCTCATTACCAGCAATACTACGTACAAGGTGCCACAATTATGTATTAAGACTGCCTCTAGAAAACACAATTAAAACACGATATCTGCTAATTTTTCGGAATATTTATTCGAAATATTCTCCTCCTGATCCAATACACTTGTTACATCGATTTAATAGTGATTCAAATGCGTGTTCCAGCTCATTTTTCGAAATTGCCTCCAGTGCCCTCGTCGAAACCCATTGTATGGTCTGAATGTCATCAAAAAAGCATCAATGTTAATTCTCAACATTAAAGAGGACTAGCGTTATTTTCGATGGCAACTTACTTACTTACTTATGTGGCCATAACAACCGAATATCGATTTAAGCCGAATATAACATGCTTCGCCAGCCATCTCTGTTCTTCGCTAGCTGGCCCCAGTTAGAAATTCCAAGCGCCGTCATGTTCTCCAGTACTTGGTCTTTCCATCGGAGGTGAGGTCTTCCTCTTCTGCGGCGTCCTCCAGCGGGTTCCGAATATAACACCTTCTTAGCTGGAGCGTGTTCTTCCATTCGCTCGACATGACCTAGCCAGCGCAGCCGCTGGAATTCGATGTGCTTTACTATGTCAATATCGGCATACAGCTCGTACAGCTCATGGTTGTACCTTATTCGGTACTCGCCACCAACGCAAATAGGTCCAAAGATCTTGCGTGGAACTTTTCTCTCCAAAACCTCAAGCATTCGCTCATCCGAGGTGGAAATTGTCAGGCTCGACTTCTCAGTTGCTTACTTAGTCTAAAGTAGCACCTGTTTGCAAGAGTGATCCTACGCATTATCTCCAAGCTGACGTCATTACTGCTGTTTATGCTGGTTCCAAGATAGACAAAGTCCCTTACTACTTCAAAAGCGTAGTCCTCAACAGTGACGTGCTGTCCAAGACACCGGGACTCTTTGTTTGTTGACACTAGATACTTCGTCTTGCCCCCGTTCACCGTGAGACCCATCCGACGCGACTCTCTTTCCAACTCTGAGAATGCTGCACTGCTCGCGTGTTCATGCCGATTATGTCAATATCGTCGGCATACGCCAACAGCATGACACTTTTGCTGAAGATAGTGCCATTATGTCGTAGATCAGCAACTCGTATTATTTTCTCCATAATAAGATTGAAGAAGTCGCACGATAGCGAATCACCTTGTCTCAAACCCCGTTTGGTACTAAACGGTGCGGAGAGGTCCTTCCCAATTTTCACTGCACAACAGGAGTTATGCAGTGTCATTTTACAAAGTCGAATGAGCTTTTCAGGAATACCGAACTCAGACATTGTTGCATAGAGGTATTCCCTTACCGGACTGTCGAAAGCGGCTTTATAATCAACAAATAGGTGGTGTGTGTCGATCTGTTTTTCTTGGATCTTCTCCAGGATTTGGCGCAGTGTGGAAATTTGGTCGATGGAAGTTTTACCAGGTCTGAAGCCACACTGATAAGGTCCAATCAGGTTGTGGAGCATGGACTTCAATATTTCACACAATACGTACGATAGTTCCTTGTATGCGATGCTCAGGAGACTTATTCCACGGTTATTCGTACTCGATGGCAACACTGCTGAAAATTAACAGCTGCTTTCTATTGTGAATTTTTTCTCGATCCAACTTGCAAAATATTAGGCGTGTTCGCTTACAAAAAACTTTGAATAATTGTTAACTGTTGTTGACATGAAAAGCTTTGGTAAATAAACAAATAAATCCAGCTGTCAATTACGAACGGTAATTTACAATTTTTTTAAAAGCCTTCAGATTTGATTAAAAAAATAGAAACATAATATTTAGAAAAATTAATGAAGTCTTTATTTGAATCGATAGAACGATCTACACTATATGATTCAGTGTTTAAAGATGATTTTATGTGAATGTTGACCGCGGCTGCGCCTCAAATGGTTCATGCGCTGGATCCAATTTTGGCATACTCTCCAACATATCGGCCGGTATCTCACGACTACGTCAGTGCGTCAACTGTTTATGACTTGTTGCTATAGACATGAGCCTTAACATATCCCAACTAAAAATAGTCTAAAGGTGTTAAATCGCACGATCTAGGCTGCCAATTGACCGGCCATAAGCGCGAAATAAAATGTTCACCGAACTCGTCTCTCAATTGGGCCATTGTTTCGCATGCTATGTGGCGTGTGGCACCGTGTTGTTGAAACGATATGTCAGCCAAGTCCAGCTCCTTCTTGAGCAAAAAAGGAAGAGCTGAAAGAGCAAAGTTTGTAATCATAGCACGGTGGCGCTCGCCATTCACAGTAACGTTCCTGACTTCGTCGTCTTTGAAAAATTACAGTCCAATGATACCACCGGTCCATAATCTACACCAAGCAGTACATTTTTCGGGATGTATTGGCAGTTCTTGCAATGCTTCTGGCTGCTCTTCACACCAAATACGGCAATTTTGATTGTTCACGTATCCATTCAACCAGAAAAGTGGATCTTCATCCAACTTTGAGAGCGCCCATTGGCAAGAAATTGTCTAGATACCAGCGAAAAATCATTGTTCGAAGGTGCAAATTTCAAAACTATACGTTGGATGATATCAAGTGGCTCAATAAAACTCTGTAAATTTT
The DNA here is from genome assembly GCA_963854835.1 of Megamerina dolium. NCBI lineage: Eukaryota > Metazoa > Arthropoda > Insecta > Diptera > Megamerinidae > Megamerina > Megamerina dolium. Next base: position 48,705,834 of record OY978528.1, on the reverse strand, counting down.
AACCGAGTCGTCAAATATATGTGCAGTGTAACGTTGTTGTGATAGTTTTCCTTCCTTGCCCCAAATGAATTTAAACAATTTGCTTTGACTCAAGGAAGCTACAATATAATGTATACCGACCTAAGACCATATTTCACAAAAGCAAATTAGGGAATTTTCCACAAAATTCGTACAAAAAGGTACTGGCACTTATATAAATGATCTAAAATAGCGCTGTGATAAAAATTTTCTATCTATTCTACATATTTATAGGAAGAAGGTGGTGATAAAATATATTGTGAAATATTAAACATAAAAAAATTGAACATTCTTTATAAAAACTAAGCATTTTCATTGTATTTCAAAATTGATTGGCTGATGATTGAATTAAAACCTTTTCGTTGTACGTACAAATTATCAATGCTTGTACATGCCGAATATCAGTGGAATGGTTTAGAGAAATGTACATATGTAAATTAATTATCAACATATATCGCCTCTTAGAGATGGCCAAAATCGTGACTATCGAGGAACAATGTTATTCGAAACTGACTTTAGAGTCACAGTAATTTTTAAATGTGACAGAGTGAACCAACCATTGGTATTATTGATTTAATTGGCATCACTGATTTTGTCGTTTGAATTTATTCTATTTTTAGTGTGAAATTATTCTTTTTTAAAAAAAGTAATGGCTCCAAAGTAATGACAAAATTCACAGGTATGTAAAGTCTAATAAAAAATTTGTTATTTCAGTAATTTTCTATAATTCTGGGAAGTTTCGATAAATTTCATACATGTTTATATACTAGTATGATTGTGTGATGTCCGTTATATGTTGTTGTGATTGCTATTTTTTACGGGGACGTTTTCCGATATGATTCGTGAGCAGTGACTGCGACTTCGACTGTTATTGATATTATGAAAAACGCATTCCTACTACAAAAAGTCAGTCATGGTTATTTTTTGGAAGTCGTCACAGCAGTTACTCGTGACTTTTGAGTAGCTGAGACAAAGTCTCAGAGGAATAAAACTAGCGAGTACATATTTACTAAAAAAGTAAGTTTCAAAGCGATTTGCAGTACTTTTCTCTAATTCAATTCTGTTAATGTCGCGACTGCTGCTGCTCTTGTTGGCGCTGCCGCAATTATTGCTGAAACGTTGAAAAGCTGTGAAATGTTTCCAAATTTATCTATTTATTTTTGAATGCTTATAGCATTTCAACAGTTTTAGAACATGCAAAATTATATATAAAAATACAACTGAACAGCAACGAGAATAAAAAACTAAACAAGAAAATCAGCACAACGATTACTGTCGCACGCTATTTTACACATACACTGTCGGTTCTACATGGTGCTGAATGCTGATGTTTTTATTCAATTTCGATGATAATTTGCAGATTAAAAAAAAATTACTCCCATTTTTCCGCTTCCATATTTGGCCGAAGTGAAACGCTTCGAGTCATTTTCGCATTATCATGCATTTTACAGCGTTATTACATTGTGTCATTGTGCCGCAGAGTTAGAGATTTAAAATAAATTCAATTTATGTATTATATGTAGAAGGTACAAGAATTGCTACATAAATGAAAGTGGGGATAAGTGATAAAAAAAACAAGATTCTCATCAAGGCTAATAAAATGAAAATTTTTGCACAGATTTTGTATTAGCAAATCTTTGACCGTTTCATTTAATATCACGCCTTTAGCTGAGAAATAATGAATTCTGGTGTGCATTTTACAGCAACAATATACTCGTAACATAAATATAAGCTCTCCATCAATATGGATTACGAATTTATTATTGTGGATTCTAATTATTAAAAATTAATTGATAACATTTGAATTGATTTGACAATTAGTCTAAATTTAGGAGAATTTTGCCATCATATTCTAGAAAAAAAAAGCAAATTAAATTAAAAATTGCGAAGTGATGTATTAAAAAAACAAAATTCCCTTCTTTGTGGAGAGAATTTAGATGGAATTTTGAATTAATTTAGCCTAAAAAGATTTAGTCCTACAAACAAAATTAATACAGCACTTATAGGCCCCAAAGGTCCTTCTGCCGAGCTACTTTTACAGTACTTATATTAGCCGGTTCCAAACTGCAGAAGCATTGTGACATCACTTTTTCTGAGCTTTGCCACAGAGCTCGTTTAGAAGCTTTTTCATACTGCCGGAAGAATTTCCAATTGCTTGTCGACAGATGAGTACCGTTCGAAAGAAAAATCTTTTCGATAATGAATTTATGCTTCAGCCGGGAATGTATATGTGCACCCATTATCTTATATATCTAGTCTGTGACAAACGTTGTGTAAGAAGTTTAACTTCGATAGCTCCATATTTTCGTGCAGAAAGTTTGAAACTGCTTATTCTGTAATAGTACCGGCCACACGAACTCTAAAACATTTGCATAAGTGTGTGTGCCAAACGGAGTGAGTGGCTATACAAAAATTGTGAACTCTGACATGGTGAACAAGCATTGTAGCATATTGTCGTTTACTTTTGTGTTGACTGTTTATTTTTAAAGATGCGCAATAGTCTTGCTTCTTCAAAAGTTATAGTGCGATAGGTCAAAACGGATTTGTAGGTAACGAAACGTTGGAATCTATAGAAATTAGATTTTAAGGGGGACTTACACCTTGTCACTTTCAAAAAATCAATTTTTTTTTAAATTTTTCTGATCTAAAGGGACTTATAAATCAGCCTGTAAAAGGATTCGATTTATGGACCAGGCATTGGAGTTTAATCCAGATTAAACGTAAGTCTCATGATTCACGTGTTGTACTGTTCTGAAACTTTGAACGCGGCTTTCCGAAACTTTAATTTTTCAAACTGGTGTACACGATTACGAGATTTTTTTTTTATTTTTTTCAGAAAACACTTAGCAAGGTCTTTACTGCATTTTGACAGTTTTACATAAGACAAAAAACATAGTACGAAAATGAATTTTGTGAAAAAATACCCGCCATTTTGTGAAAAATCGAAATTTTGAAAAAGTGAACGGTCCCGATCGTAACTAATGTAACAATAATTGAAAGTCTTCTCGGATTTTTGATTTCAGATAACTAGGTCGATCTAATCATGTTCAACGTTTGCCCTTTCACTTTTGAGGCGCGCGCTGTTAATGTCATCTTAAGGTCTTGTAAGTCAACATGACTATGGAAAAAAAATCATGTGCGGTATTCTATTGTTCTACTAATAAATAAAAAAAAAATTCAAATGAAAATCTTTTCTAGTTTCTTTACAATAAATTGTCAAAAACTAGCTCCAAAATTGGCTTACAAGGTGTAAGTACCCCTTAAACTGAACTTATGTCAAAAAATAAGAGCCATACTCTTTTTTCTCAATCATATTTCATTTTATATTATACCTAGCTATTTTTTTCCTACTCATATGTCGTATGGTGTGAGCTATCCGTGTTGACTAATGGCTTCAAATGGCTGTTATGGCTTTTGCATGAAATAGATTTGAACAGCTGGTCTGTTACCTATCTCTACGTGTTGACCATGGTATAATAATATAGGTAGAGCAATTGTAAAATATTTTTTCTTGGCTGGGGCTTATAATGGCAGCAACTGTTCCTCTATAATGTCAAACTTGTGTTTTTATTGTTGGTTTGTTTACTTTTTTTTCCTTCATTCATGAGAGCTCTCTCTTATTGCTCTACCATTATAATTACATCATATGTTTGGAGTCGCCAAAGGTCTGCAGATGGAAAATATCTCCACAGAGTGTAATTATGATCTATCATCTGACCACTCACCCACGGTAATATAAAATCACCAAGCCCCCAAGGCAATTGCGTTAGAAAGAAAATAGACTGGTTAAAATTCAAGAAATATATAAATTCCAATCTTCCTCTGAGTACTTTATTAAGAAATGGACACGATGTAGACTCAGCACTCGAAAAATTCAACCAGCTGCTCTCATTAGCCCTCAGCTCAGCCACCTGCACAAGGGTATGCAAGCAATTAAACTATAGCCCATACACACCAGCTGACATTGAATTACTAGTAAGACAGAAAAGAAGACTCCGAAGGCAATGGCAAGAACTCCGACCACTGAATCTGAAAACACAGCTACAGCACTGCACCGGAAGGCTAAAGCCCTAAAAGATAACTCCAAAGAGTTGGAAGATCACATAGCAAAATTAACACCTGGTGAAGCGTCAGACTACTCTTTGTGGAAATCAGCAAAAAACTCAAATCGGCCAATTCTCACTGATTCCCCCATCCGTTTGAGTGACGGTAATTGGGCTAGAAGCAACTGTGAGAAGGGTTAACGCTCAAAATTAAAAAAAAGGACATATTCAAAGCATTTTATAAAGATTTAAACCCAAAAAAAATCACCTGGTCCAGATAAAATTACCGGTAAAATGATAAAAGAGTTACCTCCGGCTTCAGTAATTCATCTCATGTACATTTTCAATGCTATACTTCGTATTTAACACTATCCCAAATGCTGGAAAACTTCAAAAATTATTATGATAACAAAACCAGGAAAATACCCAACAAAAGTTGCATCGTACAGACCTATCAGCCTCCTGCCTCTACTCTCTAAAGTATTCGAAAAGCTACTTGTCATGAATATAACTCCATTTATTAATCTCAACCAACTGATTCCTCAACATCAGTTTGGATTTAGAAAACAGCACGGCACAATAGAACAAGTCCACCGCATTGTAACTCTGATAAGGAACACTTTTGAAGAAAAAAAGTATTGCTCAGCTGTCTTTCTTGATATCACTCAAGCTTTCGATAAAGTATGACACGATGGCCTTATTTACAAATTCAAACTATTACTGCCTGCAAATGTCTCCTCATTGCTTAGTAGCTACCTCACGAAAAGACAATTTCTCATACATCACAAGGATTACACAACAAATCCATTGGATATTCACGCTGGCGTTCCTCAAGGAAGCGTTTTGGGAACCTTACTGTATCTCTTATACACTTCAGATATGCCCAACAAAAACTATACATTCATATCGACCTATGCTGATGATACGGCAATATTGTGCTCTCGCTCTAACCCCATAGAAGCTACTAAACTCCTGCAGACTCATGTCGATTCTCTCGAAATCTGGCTAGCAAAATGGCGTATAATAGTCAATGAATCAAAGAGCGTACATGTAACCTTCACGCTAAGGCTAGATACATGTCCCCCACTTAATATTAATGGCCGACCTGGAACAAACACATAGAGGCAAGGAAAACTCAGATCAAGCTGGTGGCTGTTACACAAAAGATCAAAATCGAATCTTGAATACAAAGTGATATTATATAAAGCAATCCTGAAGCCAATTTGGACTTATGGTATTCAGTTTTGGAGCACCGCATCTCCCTCTAATATCGAAAAATTGCAGCGAATACAATCCAAGTGTCTGCGAATTATTGTAAACGCGCCTTGGTATATGAGGAACATCCATGGAGATTTAAATGTACCCACAATTTCTGAGGAAGTTGCAATGTCCTGCAGAAGCTACATTCAAAAATTACACAATCATCCGAATCCCCTTGCTAGGCAATTGTTGCTGAGCACGGGGCATCGTCGATTAAAAAGAAAATACACACTGAATATGCTGTGAAATTGCTATACCTCGCGACTCAACAAATTGTGATGGAACGTTGAGAATATCACATAATTTTAGTTAGTTTGTAAGATTTGATTACTTATTGTTAGTTTCTAAGTATTACAGAAAGATTCAATAAAAAAAGCTTATTTAACAAAAAAAAAAAATATGTGTTGACTAAGGACATCATTAAACAGCGACGGAGAAGCGAATGCATAACATCGTTCGTAGACATCGTTAACGTTGGCCACGAAGGCAAACTACACAATGTACACGTTTTGGCCGCAAATGTTCTACAACAAACTTTTGATTGGGAGATAGGCATATATTTTTTTCGATTTTGAATATTCATGAGGTCTGTTCATAAAAATTATATTATTAAACAAATTGATCAATCAATTTCGAATCAGTAACACAACATAAACCCTTCTTTCTTACTTTTAAAAATTATGTATAATTATTGTATGTACAATATATGCATTATTGATTCTCCTCATTGTATCATTAGAAGTTTTTCTTTTACATACATTTAAAAACTTTTTTTCCCATCCTATAAAAATATATTTCAACTCACCTTGCATCGATAGAGATCTCATTGTATTATTGTAACGAATAAAATCTACACACGCAGATGTATTACTAAATTTTTATTTAGTTTAAATTTTTATTTATCTTCAAAGTTTAAACCCCTTTGGGAAGGAACTTAATTAACTTCAAACATCATGAACAATCAAAGCATGTTTACTTTTCTCAGGTGTACTATTTACAAAATCCCTTTTTCATGTTTTCCACACTGACACCTTGGATTTCCGTCCCATAATATTGGTACATTGAATTAAAACTTTAGGTGCTTTAATATCTCCTTTTACGGTTATAGTTGTGTTATACTGTTTAGAATTATAATCAACTTTTTAACAGGTAAACTTGTACAAGTACAGAAAAATAAACATTTACAGAACAACATTGCTCTACATGATTGTTTGTTAAACATCATTTTACTTTAAGTGTTAAACTTAAAATAAAATCTGAATTTGTTTGAATTATTTGAATATATTTGTATCCTTATAACTTGCACATCTTAAATAAGTGTTAAATTGGTATATCCAATCTAAATAGAAAGCGAGAAAAACAGAGTGGGAGTGAATGAGAGAGAAAGATAAAGTGAAAGTGAGAAAGGAAGTCAAGTTGCAAATTCATTCAATGTACATTCTTCCATTCTACCATACTTCTACAAAATTTATTTGTTTTTTTTTTTTAACTATTCATTTGTTGCTTTAACTACTTGAAAGTATTGTTATATTAACATTTTAATTTAACTTGTTTTGTTAAAATTAGAATTTGACTAACTCTTGTTTTACATATAGGTATACTTGTATGCATACGTGCTTGAAAACATTTTGCATTGTTTGTTTACTTATCTAACGTGAATACTTACCAGAACTACTTCTGAGTTCTTCATAAAGAAAATTGCGTAAAACTGATGGTCGTGCACATAAACATATACTCGTAGTTTAACAATAGTTGCATTGAAGTTGTTGTTATTGTTTGAACGAAAAAGCCAGTGTTTTCTAAGCTTTAAAGTGTTCAAAAAAGTAAGTAAAAAAATAGATAAATAAATAAAAAACTCAAAATAGAAGTGGATGAGGGTAACTTGGTCAAATGTTTGTAAACCACTTGAATCTGTCGCCAAGGACATAGCGAAGACACAAATGGGTTTTTAATCTTGTAATCTTACTATTTTTGGTGGTCTGGTGGTGTTTTCGCAAGGTAACGTGTCTAACTGCCTCAACCGGGTGGGTCTAGCGCAATCCTTGTTGAAATCATCGCAAGTCAACTCACTGGCTGTCATGTAGTTTGATCTGAGCGCTATGTGATGATACCTTTATTTGTTAATGGGGGTAGTCATATAGCTTTCTCTGCTTACTATGTGACGGCACTTTCATTATTATTAATGGGGGCCCTCCATGTGGCGACCATCGGGCAACGTCCTCCTGGCACCCGCTGGGAGGCGGCTTAAGTGAGTGGCGAAATCTCCTCGGTTAGAGGTTGTGCGTTGGGTTTGAGACCCGCCACATAAAAAAACCGCCCAATGAATGATGTAAAAATGCCTCGGAAACGGACTACCCCTTTGTTGATGACCCCCGCAAACGAAATAAGGACCATAATCTACGGATATGCACCTGGAATGTCCGGTCCCTTTATAGGGAGGGTGCCTCTATCCAGCTGGTTGATGTCCTCGAAAAATACAGAGCTGACATCACCGCAGGAAATGCGATGGACAGGACAGGGCTGCTCCAAAAGAGCGTCCTGTGACATCTACTACAGTTGCCATGCTGAAAGGCACGAATTAGGATGTGGATTTTTGGTCAGCAAGAGACTACGACATCTTGTCTCACATTTCACGCCTGTGAACGAACGGCTGGCCATAATCCGCTTCAAGGCAAAATTCTTCAATATCAGCCTTATATGTGCCCACGCTCCGATTGATGAGAAAGACGATGTGACCAAGGAGAGTTTCTTTCAGCGCCTCGAAGAAGCTTATGACCGCTGCCCCAGCCACGATATCAAAATCATGCTTGGCGACTTTAATGCCAAGGTGGGCAAGGAAGGTACCTTTGGTCCAACTGTCGGAAAATTCAGCATCCACCAGAACACCTCCGATAACGGAATGAGGCTGATCAACTTCACCGCAGCACGAAACATGATATTTGGTGGTACCAGATTCCAGCATCTCGACATCCATAAAGCGACATGGTTGTCTCCAGATCAACATACAAGAAACCAAATTGATCATGTGGTGATTGGCGGAAGGCATGCTTCCAGTGTGATGGATGTGAACTCCATCCGTGGTGCCAACATCGACTCGGATCACTACCGTGTTGCAGCTAAAGTGCGCATACGTTAATGTGTCGCAAATAACAAGAGAAGTCCCACACATAGAAAGCTCGACGTCAGTAAGCTGCGATCACCAGAGACAGCAGATGCATTTTCCACTCGATTATCGGATCTGCTTATGCAGAACACTCCCCCACTAGATGATATATGCGCACGGTGGACACATATATCCCACTCCATGACTACTGCTGCCGAGGAGGTAATCGGTTACTATCGGCCTCAGAGAAAGACGCCGCCTACAGAAAAACTCTGCGTGTAGGCGCAATGCGAGCTGTTATGGAGCGGTACAGAGAGAAAAGGAGTGCAGAGAGACGTCTTTTCAGGCGCAAGAAAAGAGAACAAGAAAGACGCGAGTGTAAGGAGATAGAGATGTGTACCGACAAGAATGAGGCTCGAAAATTCGTCGAAAAGATCAAGCCCCTAGTGGAGGTTGAAATCCCGAAACCTCTTCTTGTCGTGATGGAAATGGGAATCTGGTTACAGATGTCCAGAGTGTACTGAGCCTATGGAGGGAACACTTCTCCACGTTACTGAATGGCGATGCTACGAACAATTCCGCCAGTGGAGGAGATTGCCCGATAACCCCAATTACAGATGATGGTGTTGATGTTCCACCACCCGACTATGACGAGGTGTAAACGGCATTTTAAGGCTGAAGAACAACAAAGCTGCAGGTGCTGATGGCCTGCTTGCCGAGTTGTGTAAGACCGGAGGCGATGAGCTGCTAGCCTGCATGCACAAGCTCATAAGCAGAATATGGTCGGATGAATGCATGCCTGATGATTGGAGGCTCAGTGTTCTCTGTCCTGTACATAAAAAAGGAGAGCCACAATTTCGCCAACTACCGTGGAATAAGTCTCCTGAGCATCGTGCGTTTTGTGTGAAATATTGAAGCCCATGCTCCACAATCTGATTGGACCTTATCAGTGTGGCTTCAGACCTGGTAAATCCACCATCGACCAGATTTTCACACTGCGCCAAATCCTGGAGAAGACCCAAGAAAAACAGATCGACACACACCACCTATTTGTTGATTATAAAGCCGCTTTCGACAGTCCGGTAAGGGATTACCTCTATGCACCAATGTCTGAGTTCGGTATTCCTGCGAAGCTCATTCGACTTTGTAGAATGACACTGCATAACTCCCGTTGTGCTGTGAAAATTGGGAAGGACCTCTCCGCACCGTTTAATACCGAACGGGGTTTCAGACAAGGTGATTCGTTATCGTGCGACTTCTTCAATCTTATTATGGAGAAAATAATACGAGCTGCTGATCTACGACATAATGGCACTATCTTCAACAAAAGTGTCATGCTGTTAGCGTATGCCGACGATATTGAAATAATCGGCATGAGCACGGGAGCAGTCAGTGCAGCATTCTCAGAGGTAGAAAGAGAGTCGCGTCGGATGGGTCTTAAGGTGAACGAGGGCAAGACGAAGTATGACAATTTCCACCTCGGATGAGTTAATGCTTGGTGTTTTCGAGAGAAAAGTCCTACGCAGGATCTTTGGACCTATTTGTGTTGGTGGCGAGTACCGAATAAGGTACAACCATGAGCTGTACGAGCTGTATGCCGATATTGACATAGTAAAGCACATCAAATTTCAGCGGCTGCGCTGGCTAGGTCATGTCGAGCGAATGAAAGAACACGCTCCAGCTAAAAAGGTGTTATATTCGGAACCCGCAGGAGGACGACGCTGAAGAGGAAGACCTAACCTCCGGTGGAAAGACCAAGTACTGGAGAACCTGATGGCTCTTGGAATTTCTAATTGGGGCCAGCTAGCGAAGAACAGAAATCGCTGGGGAAGCATGTTATATTCCTAAATCGATATTCGGTTGTTATGGCCACATTTGTAAGTAAGTAAGTAATCTCACTATTTTGTATAGAGCTCATGAAACGTATATATTCTCTAAAAGAAAAGAGTGTGAAACATACATATTTGATTTATGAGATTGGAGGAGTTAGAAGAGCCACTGATCTCGTTAGGAACTCATTATTTGAAGTGAAATTTTGGATTCCAAAAATCGTGTGCGTAATGGGTGCCAAATTAGCTAATAATGGAACAAAAACATATTGGAATGCAATTTTCTCAGCAACATTTGTAACATTTGACAAAGGATAAAAATGAAGGACCACCATGACCCTGAAGTAAAAAAAGAGACCAAGGAGTGGTATGAACTTGTATCTCTGGATCCAAAGTAAGTTTGTGTTCACAGATCGTCAGTTTTCTGGGATCCAAATAATTTTGTTAGTGGACTATCTTTAAACTGCTAAATCAAAAAACTAATCAAAAAATCAATATTATAACGTTTTGCGCCAATTGGATGCGGACATTTTTAATCAAGACCTGCATCTACTCACATATCTCAAAAAACCTTCGCTCAAATAAGTGAATTAATGTAAAAAGGCAGCATCCGTCTATTTTGAAGACATCTCCTTCTGACTTCTAAGTAGCTATTCTCACAATACAAGCAATTCTTTCATGTTAACGATTGCCATCCAAAAAGATATAGACAGGTATTTTGAAGTTTTTCCAATTTCTAGAAGAATCGTTGGGAGAATAGTATTGAGCGCGATGGTGAATATAATGAAAAATAATGTATTTTTACAACCATAAATCGGTTTGCACTTACGATTTGCGAACTTATTGATTAACCCGATATTCAAAGTGACTGTCCTTTTTCATGTCGAGTTACTATATTGATCTTCACGTGATGTTCCTTAATTCACATTAAAGATGAGCATAAGAACCAGTGTATTGCCAAACAACATCGAATGCAACGTCGAACAAAATATATAAGAAATCACATTTCGCAATAGTGTTGAACATTTTATTGCTATATAAATGTTGTCGATACTAATGAAGTGCAACATTCTTTTTGGTCATTATTCTTTAGACAAAATTTCATAAATTTATTCGACCTTAATTCATGTAGTGTGGGCTGAAAGGGAGGGAGAAAATAAAAACTAACTTCTTCTAACTGAGATTTATTAAATGTTAAGTAAAGTGATTTCTAAATGTAGTACGAATTTATTACCAAGAACATTAGGAACATTAGAACATTGGTTGTTCTCTTCACAAAATGAAATACATAATGAATACTTTAGTATCAACTCCATTCTATTGTGCTAAAATATTACCTATACATTTCTAAAGGTATGAACTAGGTGTGTCCTATACATATATAAATATATACACAAAATACTTCACATAAGAAATATCACGAATGTGTGCATTAGGAATATGGCTTTTCAACTCTTTTTTTGAAAAATTAATCATACATGGAATCATGCAATGAGCTTTTATATATAAGAACCTTCCGCAGGAACCTATTCATAAGAAGTTAATCATGTACATTTTAAAATATTGGAAAAGTACCTGATGAATTTGTTGCCATGGTAACAACTACTATCGTCGATCTAGTGACGTTATTATAAGTAAAATTTCGAATAAAACTTGAAGTGAAGCCATATTGTATAACTTTTTTCTTAGTTTACAAATAGTGTTCCCTGCGGGAGGTTTTTTTTTGACAAATTGCACAACATTATTTTTTTTTGTTTTTTCATGAATTATCCCAAAAAAAAAGTCATATGCCTAGAGTGCATATTTAATTTAAATTTAATTTGACACAATCGAGTGTTTGACAGATTTTGCTGATTGGGTGATTGATTGATTGACTGCTTAAATCATGTATTGCGATGAAATGATATGCATGAGTGAATCATTGATTGAAACTGCTTGAAATAAGGTAAGTGAGAGTTGCACATGGGATGTATACACTTATTATTTAGGCTCAATTTATGAAAGTTATGAACATATTAACATTTATAGTATGTAATGTATTAAATATATGATTACAATTTGACTATTGTGGTTATTTTCGATAAGTGTGTTGTGTTTTCCACTAATACTAATTTAATCAAATGATGAAGAAATGGTCATGTTGATGGCCTTAGCTATTCATGTTTGTTATGTATCGTCATATAAAAATTTATTTCTTGGAAGAAAATTATGTGAAAAAGAAATCGTTTAACACTTAGAAACGTGCTGATTGTGTTTAATATTAGATTTTATTGGTTTCAATGTGTATACTTAATATTATTATGTATACCCGTTTATTATCTTTTGATTTCGTTTTTGTTTTTGTTCTCGTCTTTGTTTATTCGTGTGATAATAAAATACCATAATATGTATACACATGATACGCAATATCAGTGGCGGAGCCAGGATTTTGGTGAGGGGAGAATATGATAAAAAAGATGTATAAGGAAACATTTTTAATTAATGGCCTGATCTGTAGCTCGTCGTTCAATCTACGGCTGATGCATAACAAATTTAGTATCGAAAAGATTTTTCTTTCGAACGGTATCCACCTGTCGGCAAGCAATTTGTAATTCTTTCGACAGTACCAACTTGCCATGAATTTGCTTCTGAAAGAACTCTGTGATGAAGCTCAGAAAAAGTGATGTCACAAGAGTTCTGCTGTTCGGAACCGGCTAAAATAAGTAGGTGCCTTCTAATACCTTCTATCCAAAATATAACACGCACAACAGTAATGGAAGAGAAACTCGGCCAATAAGCTCTTCGGTGCTTTAAGTGCCACATATATTTTTTGATTTTTATTTTTAAATATCTATATATTATTATTTTCTTTTTTAACAAGTACACTGGCCAAGGAGGGATCTACTTCCCTGACCGCCTCCTCTGACTACGCCACTGTACAATATGTTATTGGAATGCTGATTTTATTTCAAAATTTTCTAATCTTGGCGATAGCCTTGCAGGTTCAATTTATGAATATTATTGTTATGTGTGAATCTTAAAGTAATAATAAAGTTTTTGAAAAATAATGGATACACAAGAATTGTGAACCATTGTTTACATTAAATCTGATAGAATTTCGTATAGGATTTTTTTCTTTTTGTTTTTTGTTTTTGCAATGGTATTCAGTGTGCTCAAAGTTTATTTATGCTAATAAGCATCAATCAATTATGAATAAATAGAAATCCACAAACATTTTCTTGATTTTCTTCAATCGTTCTTATTTAGTATGCAAATTTTTATTGACGTAAAATGATTGACGAAGAGATATTTGTTAAAATAAAATTAGATTATACTATGTACATGGGCTGAAAGGTCCAAAGAATTTTAATGAAAACAAGCGTTTTTTAGGCAAAGGTTTGGACGTTTCGGTTGCCGCGATGGCTTCCCCATTCGATCTGAATCTTTTTTCTCGGAGCAACCGCTTGAAGTTTGGGAGCATATAATAGCCGCTGGGAACCAAGTTTGGAGAATGCGGTTATTGAGGAGCCAATTCGAATGAAATTGGCCCAATTTCGTCATCGTCATCATCAAGTCGTGTGAACCGGTGCATTATCTTGATGGTACAGGACGTTGTTCTTCGCCATATGAGGCTGTTTTTTTTTCATTATTTCGTCGTTCAGTTTGTATGATAACACTGCGTAATACTCTTCTCTCCTGTTACTGTTCTTCCTTTCTGCAGATAACCGATGAACATTATATCATGTGCATTCCAAAAAAAGGTAGTCAAACCATTCCCTACCAAGCATTGTTCTTTTGGTCACTTTGGCCGTTGTCGTAGCTTTCCAGCCACTCTGCAAAGTGGACTCAGCCGTATGCTAATGGGGCGAGAGACTCTTATAACTGCTGAAAATAAAGAAAAATTGTTTGCTTTCAGGATACCTTCACCATATTGCTAAATTAGAATACTTAATAAGGCATTGTTTAACAATATTTAAATGCCATATAAAAAAACACATTTCGTTTATACAGTGACGCGAACTTATATCTTGCAGGCTAGGTATTCAGTATTAGTGATGTAGGCGCAATTTTAGAGTAGCTTCGCATTAAGTAAATTGCTTGTTTGTATTATTTAGCTATGGAACCTTCATGCTCGGGTATGTAACTATGTTTAAGTAATGTTTTTATACAATAATTATATAAATTGGTTTAGATATCCAAGACGAATTTAGTTAAGAAGTCAAATAATAGGAAAATTAATTAATAATAAATATTTTGTTGAAAGCTACATAGCCATGCCTACATAAATTAGCTGATAACCCAACAGTTAATGACGATGATAACGATGAAGATAATGATGTTTTAACATATCTTCAATAATTAATTTTGTAATATATTATTCATTATGTAGTAATTTTGGAGTGCTGATAATTTATCTAGACTTATCAATAAATAATACAGGGTGATTTTTTAAGACTTCGGATTTTTTAAAACACATACAATTTAGAGAAATGTATGAAATCTTTATTTGAGTCGATAGAACGATCTATATAATTCAATGGTCTTCAATGGCTTGGTCCAATTTTGGCATACTCTCTCCAACATATCGTCCGGTATCTCACGAATAAATCCATAACTCACGGTCATCAACAACACTGGCGGATACAGCCGCGATATTTTCTTCTGTAAGCAATCTACATATGCGTGTTGATGGTTGAACATTTTTGACAGTAACATGTTATACGAAAACAGCTGAGCTGCTAAAACCAGTGTTGCCAAAAAGAAAGTTTCTGAAAAATCACCCTGTATATGTATTTAGCTTTGTATTTATCATTATTAAATCATACTTTATAGAAATTTGGTATTGGGATTAAAATAAGTTCGTGCGGTTTAATTTTGCGAATTAAAATATTGTGAACAATGAACATGAAAATACTTTGAACATTCAATGTTCAAAGTATTTTCCGTCGCTGGCAATCCATGAATCAACCCAATTTTTGGCTTCTTCGGAAGAAAGGAAGTGCTGTTCAGTCAGGGCATGAACCATGTGGTGGTAATCAGATGGCGCAATGTCTGCAAAAAAAGCCGGCCTTCCCATTTGAGCGTTTCTAAATATATTTTAATGGGCGCCGCAACATGTGGCCGTGCATTATCATGTTGCAAAATAAAATTGTCGTGTCTATCGGCGAATTGCGGCCATTTTTCTCGTAATGCTTTGCTCAAATACATCAATTGTCATGGATACAGGTCCGCAGTGATTATCTGACCTGATTTTACCTGCTCATAATACACCACACCCAGCTGGTCCAACTAAATACACAGCATAATTTTCTCGCCATGAATATTTGGCTTGGCCGTCGGTGATGAAGCATGGCCGAGGTATTCATAAGTTGCCCGTTCATCGTCTCCACTTTTAAATCGTGCAAACCGCTTCTGATACGTTCGTTCAGCTAAAGCATGGTCACCGTAAACTTCCAATAAAATACGATGACTCTTGGCAGCCTGTTCCTTCAAATTAAAGTAATGAAGTAAAACTTCCCGCAAAGACACATCATTCTGTTCAAAAGTTGACATTTTCGGAGCACACAGAAACTATGTTTACACTTCAGCGACATGACACGTACTGAAAAAGAAAGCCTAATGATGAAACAATGGAATAATAAACTAATAGCGACATCTGTTATCAAGTCCGCACGAACTTATTTATACTCCCAATACAAATCTTATTCTTCTCAGTACCACTCAGTATACCAATTCAGCTTCCTAGTGTAAGCCGTTTAATTTATGGCATCTTTCAGGCCATTCTATCCCAGTGTACGACGTTTCATCTATCGTCACAAAATGTTGAAAAATATCGGCTCGATTACGCTGTAATAACGCTAAACCGAGGTCAGCATATGCGGCATCCATCGCGCCAATTGTTTTTTTATTTCCATAACAACTTACAAAATGGTTTTTGTTCTTATATTTATATCATATTTATTTCACTCTGGAACGATATTCGCTCCTTGCCTCAATAACATCCCAGAGAACGAAAGAGTAGAAGAATTGAAAACCAAACATGTTACTTCAGTGCACAAATTTAAAAAAACGGACGCCGACGGTACCACCAAACCCAGTGGTGTTGTATTGTTGACGTTTGATTTCTACCGTCTTCCCACGCAGATAGAAATATCATGGTAATCTGTAAAAATATGAGTATACAGTGGCTCCCAGCTTATTTCGTACAGTGACAGTTTAAAAATTGCTGCAGTCGTAATTCCTAATATAGCAAAAATTTGAACAAAATATAAATGCCATTTTAGAAAGGAAGGTTTGTTTTTTATTTTCCAAAATTTACTTTTTCAAAATTTTAGTGTTTGACACTATAAAAAAATAAAATAAGAAAAAAATAGGAAAATTCATGTCACAGCTTATTTCGTACAGTCTCTTTAAGTTCAAACTAAAAACAAAGTAAGTTGATTTTAATATTTAGTTGACATCCCTTAGCGTTAATGACAGCCTGGAGTCTATTTGGCATTGAATCCACCAATTTTTGAGTGATGTCTGGTGTGATTTTTTTCCATTCTTCCATCAGTACCTTCTTTAGGTCTTGCTTATTAGAAATCTTGTGTGTTCTTATTTTATTGTCCAAAATAGACCAAAGATTTTCAATCACATTCATGTCAGGTGACTGTGGTGGTGGAGACATCAAGTGTGGGCAGTTCCAAATAAGCCAAGATTGCACAATCCCAGATTTATGTTTTGGGTCATTATCTTGGTAGTACCGAAATTCTTCCCGCAAACCCAGTTTGTCTGCACTTTGAAGTAAATTGTTTTTCAGAATCTCGAGGTACTTCATTTTGTCCATTGATTCCTCAATAAAAACCAATTCACCTACTCCGGCTGCTGACATACAGGCCCAAACCATCACGCTACCGCCACCATGCTTCACTGTGGGCTTAAGGTTCTCCTTGTTTAGCTCGGTATTCGCTTTACGCCAAACATATGACATTCCGTCCGAGCCAAAAATATTAAACTTAGACTCATCCGCGAAAATAACGGTATTCCAGAACGCAGGAGTCTTAATAATATGCTCTTTGGCGAAGTCAAGTCGGCGTTGTATATTCATTTTTGAAATGAATGGTTTCTTTCGGGCTACTCTACCGTTCAAGTCATGATTGCGCAGCACACGTCGGACAGTTTCAGCACTGGATGATTTTCATATTTCACGCTGAACCTCTGCAGCCAACTTCGGAGCGGATAACTTTGGATTTTTCTTAATTTTTCGTACAATATAACGCTCGTCTGAAGCGTTGAAAATCTTATTAGGTGCTTCTCTGCCCTTGTTCTCCAACCGATTTTCGCGAACGAAGCGTTGAATGATGTATTGGACAGTTAAGGCACTTAAATTTGTCATTTCAGCAATTTTTCGCACACTCTGACCTTTCCTAAAATGGTTAATTACCAGTTTACGCTGTTCCATCGTTGTACGACGACCCATAACGCTAAATGTTTAATTTACAGCACTTTAACTATTTAAAATAATAATAATAAAAATTGTTATAATAGTTAAAAAGGTCCAAAAACTCATACAATTCAAAAAAACTTTGTAACTGCGCGGCAGAATGAAACTTACTTACATTGAAGTTTGTGTACGAAATAAGATGTGAGCTGAAAATCAGCTGATCAATAGTTTTTCTCTCTTGCATGACAAAAAGAACAATTTTTGGGGTTCCCCGTTTTCTTATTAGGTTTACTAAACACATACATAGACATCTACATTCAAAACTTATTGATTAGTTTTTTAGTTTCGATGTTACAGCCATGTACATAAAAATATATACACTGTACGAAATAAGCTGTGAGCCACTGTATGTCCCAAATCCCATGAGATGTAAGACGTTCAATTGCTTGGCCATACATCCAAGCATTGTAAAGGCAACCCTAGTTGTGTTAACTGCAACCTCCCCCGCCTTCCCCAAAATATTGCACTCGGACAAAATGTACCAATTGTTCAGAAGAACACGCTGCTAATTGAAAGCAATATAATTATACCAACAACAAACAGAAATTTTAAAAATCAAAACAAGTAAAAAATGTACAATGCGTGAAGCTAAACCTATATACACACAACAGACTCAAAATACCCATCCTTTCAAAAGTTACGTTACTGCCCCTACGTCGCCTACATCTGAACAAAGAGAATCCCCTCCAACTAATAACAAATATAAAGAAAAAATAAACCCGCCCACTATAGATGCCGCCAACAACACAAATACTACTTCAAAAAACTGCCAACATTCACTCACTCTCGCAACGAGCAACACCTCCGAAATCTTAAGTAAAGATAAAGGCAAAACTCATATCTCTATATCTCACTCACATTCCACAACAGCATTCATAAAAAATAACATATCGGTGAACAACAGTAAATATAATCCAAATATAAACTCCTAACAACAATCATTAAATTCAACTTTACGAAGCAATAACGAACACAATCCATATACACGTGAGTTCATATTAGAACACAACACTTCAACCAGCTCCGATGTCTCAGGCGATGACATGGAGCTATAAGCCAAAACTATATTGAAATATATTGTGTATGTGGGGAGTTATTGCCGGTGGGCCGCTTGATGGCAAGGCTTGTCAGGTGATGATGGGGTTGTTGTTATTGTTGTTGTTGTTAACGAGCTGCTGTCACCACAAAATCACACACGATAGCACACACTTCTCTTATTATTTCTTTATATTTTTATTGTAATTTTCTTTGTTTTTATTATCTATTTCTTTGTTCACAATTCTGTCTATATTTTTGTTTTTTACTTATGTTTTTAGTTTAGTTTATATTCTTTTTAACCTATTTACACTTGTTATAATTTTATTTAATATAACGGGGGAGAATCGCTTTGAGCGTAATCAGAAGAAGAAAAAATAATAGTTTAAAAGAGAGTACATATAAAAGGAGAGAGAGAGATAAAGAGCGTAAAGGAGACAGTGAAAAAGAAACACATAATGGTAGTACGAGCGGAATGGGCGATTTGGCAGAAATCGGTGGTGCCAGATCAACCAAGCCATTCCCTCGATTTAGAAAAAGACACACAGGGCAATGCGAGGATATTCACTCCGCCCCCCTTGCAGGATTACTGCAATGGAGACGCAATGCCTACACCAGAGACGGAGAGTGAGGGAGAGAGAAGAAGGGGGAGAGAGTGAGAGAGAGATAGAGACCATTCAATTATTTAAAAAGGAAAAAATTTAAATTAAATTTAAAACTAAAAATAGAAAGATACGACAATACATTCAAAAAATTCAAATTATCTTACAAATATAATATAAACTTATAATATAATTAATAATAATTGTTTGGGAAAGTAATAATTTAAAATAAAATCGAATTCAGTAAAACTTATTAGTAAAAAATCTCCTTACAGTCGGCTGGGGTCGACCAAATTATACCCTCAATATGTAGATATATATATAAAAAGTTTACTCGAATATCCATCTTTTTCTTTTATTTCCACTTTTTGAAAAACACTTTTTGCATATACTACTAATTTACAACCGAAATATGGTTGACTTTGACGAAATACTTTGTATGTTATGAGGGTTCTAAAAGGGGTAATTTGAAGGAGGTTTTTAAGATAATTCCGAGGCTTAGTATGGGAGCTATATAAAAAGTTGGAGTGGTTTACCTTTTTCTTGTAAATTCAATTAATTTTACAATATTAATCCACACCTTAAATTTGTTTGTCATACGTTGAATAGTTCGTAAGTTATAGCGGTTCAAATTTTTTTTTAACTTTTCGCAACTTTGTGTGGTAGCCCCATTAAGAAGTAGGCGTGGCATGTTGATTGTTTGGCAGATTATGTACAACTACCATATTAACCAAAGTATTAATTATGATTGTTCTAGACCGAAGATTGCAGAAGCTGCAGCTATCTCAATTTAAAAGAAATTCAGTCATCCTATAAACAATGGACGTCCCATTTCTTGTGGGTATATTTGTTCTTACAACACTAATCCACACCTTCAATCTGGTTATTCTACGCTGAATAGTTTGTGAGTTATGCGGTTAAAATTTTTGTTTCATTTCCTCAACTTTGTATGGGAGCCCAAATAAGAAGTGGGTGTGGCACGCTGTTTTTTTGCCAGATTATTTCCGACTACCATATCAACCTAAGTATTAATTATGATTGTTCTAGACAGAAGGATGCAGAAGTTACAGCTATTTCAATTTAAAATAAATTCAGTCACTTTGTATGGGGGCTACTATAAACAGTGGACGTGACGAGTCCATTTCCTGTGAGTCTAGTCTAATACTAATCCATGCCTTAAATATGGTTATTCTACGCTGAATAGTTTGCAAGTTATGACGTTTAACTTTTTTTTTTAATTTCCGCAACTTTGTATTGGAGACCCAAGAAGTAGTATGCGTGGCACACTGATTTTCTGCCAAATTATTTTTGACTACCATATTAATCTAAGTGTCAATTGGTGTAGCTAGACAGAAGATTGTAGAAGTTACAGCTGTTTCAATTTAAAAGAAGTACAGACACTTTGTATGGGGGTTACAATAAACAGTGTACATGGCGCATTGCAAGTTATAACCGGTAACATTTTTTTTTATTTTCCGCAACTTTGTATGTGAGACCCAAAAAAGAGTGGGCGTGGCACACTGATTTTCTGCCATATTATTTCTGACTACCATGTTAATCTAAGTGTCAATTATGGTTATTCTAGACAGTAGATTGTAGAAGTTACAGCTGTTTCAATTTAAAAGAAGTACAGACACTTTGCATGAGAGCTACGCTAAAAAGCAGGTGTGGCTCACCCACTTTTGGCGAAGTTATATAGTAGTACAACATAACTCTATGTGCCAAATATTGTTGTCCCAAGTGGTATATTATGTGAGTTATAGCAAGTTAAAGATTTTGAAAATTCCGAGGTTAGTCGCTTTGAATGCTTGGTGTGGACGTGGCTAATGACCGATCATACCCAATATCAATCCCCTCCGTACCCTTGGATCATAGGTTACTTGTGCCAAATTTCGTAGAAATAGCTCTATATTTACTCAAGTTATCGTGCGTACGATCGGACGGACATCGTTAAATCGAAAATTTAAGCGACGCTGATCACGAATATATATCTATGTCTATATCTCCGGAGATTCCTTCAAGTGACACAAACATCTGACCGAAATGAATATACCATGCATATTGCATTATGCAGGGTAAAATAATGGGAGAGAAAAGGCAATATAATTTTTAAAAGGGACTTAAATTTAAAAACGCTGGATTGAAAAGTCTAAAGTTGCGCGAATTGTGATTGAGGTACATGGCAGGCGGTGGAGCGCGAAGCATCGAATATGTCTTGATCTTGATCGTAGCAAGAGCGGGGAATCAATTTCGGTTGGACGAAAAAAAGTATGACATACATATAAAACGGAGAGCTGTTTCGGAGAAATTTCACAACTTCTTTTATACATACTGAATGTAGACATGCATTAGTGATGTTCAACAAAAAAATGAGAAAAGCATTTCGGGAGGGAGGATGTTGAATATTGTGGAATGTTGATAGATGGAGTTTTGACAGTTGATTGTTGAGTATCGACAAATTTGCTAATCGACATGCAGATTTTTCTATGTATTTTTCCTTTCATCTTACGTAATAAGATTTTTTCCTTGAACCTCTAGCATCACCAACACTCACGAGGAGGTCAAAAGTGAGTACTTTTTGCAACATATGTATGCATTGGAATTGATGTGTAGTGGTACAACCAACTTAATAAAAGTCAATTTTGTAAATATTCTGATCACCTCTACGTTAAGAGTAGTGATCTATTAGTTTCTTTCAACTTGTATAATGTGAAGTCTTTTCACTTGATATGGATTCCATCGTTGACAGTACATTATCAAGGGTCGTAGACCGGATGAGAGAGAAAAGGTAACTCAACGTAGTTAAGAAAAACCTGACAAGCCTCGGGTTGGGGTATACGAATTGACACTCGGAACAAATCGATGAGACTGCCAATGCAGTCTATTTGTCATTATTAATTCGATATAAAATTTTCAATTTGTGAATATCGAAAATATTGTAACTACAAATTTTGAAATACAATAAATTTTATACAATAAAAAACAATCATCATCAATTTTTAACTCTATAAATAAAATGTTCAATTCGTGAGCATCAAATAAAGGTAATCTAAAATTAAAACTGTATTATATTGTACATTGTTTAAAAAAAATAAATAAAATGAAATTTAAAAATTATTTATTGCACACCAAAATTTTGAAATATAATAAATGTGATCAATTAAAAGTTAATATTCATTAATAAAGAAAATGTTCAATTTGTGAACATCAAATAAAGTAAATTTAAAATTATTATATGATCTTATTTCAATTGATTTTGCTATGTTAGCTTACGGCATTTGTTCTCCAGTTCATGATATTGCTCTCTTCCAAACCTCGGTATACTGCAACTCTGTGACCCTGATATTGTAATCAAAGTCAAAGTAGGACTTCTCTACTATTATAAGTTCTCTTATTGTATTTGCGAATTCTGAAATACAATTAATTATCTACATAATATAAAATATAATCAAAAATTATTAATTTCTCCATGCTCTTCCCTTGTTTTTTTTTTTTGCTACCCACTCGTCTCTGTATTATTTATTTTTTTTCCCATTTGAAGCCTTTCTTAATCTCTTTTATGTAATTCTCCTTCGTATATAAGTCATTTACAGTGACTTCTAAATACAATTGAAAAAAAAAACAATAACTATCGAATAAGATGATGAAACAAATTAGCTACTGAAAAGTATGTCGTCTATGTGGGTGAATATCTTAAAAACTTCTTTCTGTCGCACGCCATCGTAATTGAAGGAATTTATGATATTACTTCCAATAATGTTGTGTAAATTTTTTGACAATCTCCCGTTTTATATAATTTTTCGCAAAACTGAAATCTGTAAACTGATGAAGAATATTACATTTGCACATTAAAAATTCATATTTATATCTTTACCAAATGGGCTTCGTCAATTGTTTGAATTTGGTTATCAAAAGACTGGAGCGCTTTTTTATTTTTTATGGGGAAAAGTTTCTGAAAACTATGTTCGTCCCGTTCGCGCCTAAAAATGTGGGACACTGTAGCTTTTATAGACGCCAGCTCTCCTTCTATGAACTCGTTTTGCTTTACAACAGTTTCTTGCACTCTTGCCGCTTGATTTTCTAAATCTATAAATTAGTGAAATGAAGTTAAATGAATTGATTTAGTAAATCAGAACTGAAACACTTTTGTTTAAAAAATCTTACTTGCAATTTTTTGCAGTTTGTAGTCTTTGTCTTTGTCTTTGTATTCAAAGAACCGCCGTCCTGATATCAGTAATTCACTTTTAATTCTTGTAAATTTTACATATGTACAAGGTCGAATGCAAAATAAATTATCCGGTGATTTTGTGCTCAAATAGTAATTTTCCGTTTGCACAGAAACAATTGTTCCATCTCAGCGTTTCAAGAACATCAAATTTGTTTAGTTTATATGTATATTTGTCTCATGAAACTTATTCCACAACTGTTCTAAAATTGTAGAAGGTTTTCGGACTTTTCGTTTGATATGATGCAAAAAGTTTTCAAGGTTATATGCCGTAAAATTAGAAATGTGACCCATATCTTCGACATATGTGCTTAGGTGTAAAAGGCCGTGTACCCTAAATGTCTCCAAACACAATAGGGAAATTTTCAACGAACAATTGTAACATTTCCTTTGTGCTGGTGAGGTTTAATGCGGTACCAGTATTCGACAAAAGCATGCTCGATGTACTTTTATGCTTGCCCTTATGAAATTCTATATCTTTTCTCTGTAAAAAGGTTTCATCTGTTCTTAGAGTACTTAAGATGGAGTAGGCGGTAGCAGTACTTAATATTTTACTTTCTTTTCTTTTTAATCTTTGGTAATACTTAAAACAAACGTACTGCAAGGAAATGATCGAGCTGGTGTAGCGCAAATAAAAGCCCTGACTCGAAATCCCATTGGCTGGTTGTGTAAAGTGACACCAATACTCCAATTAAAAAAACCCCAAGCGCAGCAATATTACAAATCGACCCAAGGCCAAGAACTTTGTGTTGAACTTTTAAAAAGAGGCAATCCACCTACCCCAACATCTAATGTAATACTGTTGTGTGATTTTATGATGCGTTGAGGAATTTTATTCAATTGGTTTTTCAAGCCAAGATGGATATAACTTCCAGGCGAAACAGATCTCATAATAATATTTCCCTTTTTGTCTTTCAACAAGCCACTCAGGCTTACTGGTACATCCAAATTCTCCGATTTAAGACACCGGAGCAAGCTGTTTACGCACTGCCTTGTGTGGTTATGCTCCAAATACCATAATTTTAGTTTATCTTTTAGATTTGTTTTATCGTTAATATTTTTATGTACATCCAAAGCATTTACATGGCTATTTATTTCGATTGAACTACTATTGTCAGCGTCCGGAATAAATGAATAGTTTTCCGTTATTTTTCTCCTCTGTTTGTGCCACTGTTGCACTGCGTGCTTTTGTAGTATTTTATGCAAAAGTTCAATCGCTTTTTTTGACTATTTATAATACACACAATAATTTGGTAGTTGTTCAACATTTTCTTTACCAAATAGAAGTTTGTACGCCCATTGCCAATACCAATACCAATATGACCACAGCGATTATATTTCCGTGAGTGGGAATCGATTCCTATTTGATAACCCATAACCCTAACCCTGGCAGAATTTTTTTAAATGATCATATTGTCTTCTTTCCGAAATCTTTCTAAGGCAAAAATTTGCAATGAAGAAGATTCTCAAAAATTCACGTAACTAGGATTAGTTATGTGAAAAGTGTTGAACCATTCGGATTTAATTAATATGATTGGGTCACTTTGAGCACTGCCACAGTTTAACACGCACGTGATTGAAATGGCTCTTGGTTGAGAAAGTCACTTGAGGACTTGAGACGCGAATAAATCAATCAATTTCCCATAATGAATAATTCATTTAGCTATGAACTATAATAAAATATAACTAAAAATTTAATTAAAAACATGAATATTTGTCTAAACGTATTAGCAATAATGTTAAAAATGAAAGGTTTCAAAGCTACATTGTTTGTAGGTGTTAGATACCTTGTATGTGCATTAGTAACATATTTTCAAGAAATATAATTTACATCATATTATAGGCAAAATCACAATTTTTTAAATATTTCAATTTTATTACTTTCAGTAAAACCGCAAAAGTGTATTTGTTCATATTCGAAAAAGCAAAGTATATAAAACGTATGTTTGTATGCAGCCAGCCATTAAAAAGAACTTATTGTTTTCAACACCTTAGTAACTTCGTATTTATTCGCCTTATTAGATGTGTACATATGTATGTTGGTAGTTAGGCAAATAAAAAAGAAAACCAAAAAAAGAAAAATAATAAATACGATGAGAAATATGCTTTACGTGATAGTAATAAACATAAAATAACGTGTATAAAATGGAAACGGTATTAAACTACCAGGTGCTTTTTACGGTTATTGTAATGAAAACGTTACAAGACTTAAAATCCATTAATAATGTGTTGGAGATATTGTTGCTTCTTACAATCGTAAGAAGAGATAGTACGTATTTGCCGGTACAAATTTAATTTTATTTTGTTTTTTCTCTGGACACTTTTACAAAGCGTAAAGAATATTTACGAAGCATTTTAATTTCATTGATTCTTGCCTTTCTTTCTTTACTTCAGAAACATACTATTGGAAACTAATTTAGATCAAATTTAGCGCGCTTCGCCAGCTTTCCTTGTCTATCGCTAGCTGACGTCAGTTAGAAATTTCAAGCGCCGTCAAGTTCTCCGGTACTTGGTTTTTCCACCGAAGTTTAAGAATGTTTCTTCTGCGACGTCCACTAGCGGGTTCGACATGACCTAACGTGATGCGTTTCACTACTTTACTATAATTCATAGTTGCACCTTATTCGATACTCGCCACCAACGCAAACAGGTCCAAAGATCTTGCGCAGGACTTTTCTCTCGAAATGTTCTAGCATTCTCTCATCTGAGGTGGAAATGTCTAAGCTTTGTAGTCTACAGCGGGAACTATGCATTGTTATTCTGCAAAGATGAATGAATTTCGCAGGAATACCGAGCTCAGATATTGTTGTGTAGAGGTAATCCCTTATCGGACTGTCGAAAGCGGCTTTATAATCAACAAATAGATAGTGTGTCTCAATCTGTTTCTCTTGGATCATCTTGAGGATTTGGCGCAGAATGAAACTCTGGTCGATGGTAGATTTACCAGGTCTGAAGCCATACTGATACGGTTCAATCAGGTTGTTGAGGATAGGCTTCAATTTAACACGCAGTACGGTCGATAAGACCTTGTACGCAATGCTAAGAAGATTTATACCACGGTAGTTGGCGCAAATTTTGGGGTCACTCTGTACATTTGTAGCCAGATTCGAATTTTTGTCACGACAGGAAGAAGCTCCGGGATTTAAACCGCCATTCAGGCGTTTGATTTCTAGATGAATTTTCGAGTCTCATTTCTATCTCCACACACCTCTCCTTACACTCACCTCTTTCCGAGCTCCTTCTTTTTCACCTATACGCAGGAATTTTCTCTAGGGGCGTCTTTTTCCGCGTTAGCATCACCACACTGATGGTCATACCACTCATTCTTCAGATGCTGATAGAAATCGATTACCTCCTCGGCAGCAGTAGTCATGGAGGGGATGTATATGTCCACCGTGCGCATCTATCATCAAGAGGTGGAGTGTTCGGCATTAGCAGATCCGATAGTTGAGTGGTAAAAGCATTTGCTGTCTATAGTTGATGCAGCTTACTGACATGAAACATTCTCTGTTTGGGACTTCGTTTGTTCTTTGCGACACATAAAAGTGTTTGCACTTTAGTTTCAACAAGGCAGAGAGCCTTGTTGATGTTGGCACAACGGATCGGTTTCAAATCCATCACACTGGAAACATGCCTTTCGTTTTTCACGAAGTACGCTAATTGATAGGGGCAATCAACTCGTAGAACATCATGTAAATAAAAAATAAAATAAACAGAAAAGAATCAACTAAATTGTATTTAACCCTGGCAGGGTAACCTTCGCCGATTCGACAAACACTATTGTTATTTTTCTAGTTTTGTCTCCATTCGCTTGTCATATAGGACTGTCTTTTGCAATAACGTTAGTTTAGGTTGGGCTTTATAGTTGAGCAGACGTTAAGCGGCGTGAGCATGACGAAAGTGCTTTGTTTGCAGGAAACGAACACAAACTTCGTCGAAATTATGAAGTTTTCCTTTTGATTAGTCTTATTTATTTCGGACATATACATGGAACGAATCGAAGCATAACTATTGATAACTGGTCCACATCCATTTAGCTGGTAAAACCACTTTTGCGTGAGCCATACAATGTAACACTTGTGGGAACTTTACTTTCAAATAAAAAGAAGATTTCGAAAGAATTGGGAAACACAAGGAAGGACCGAAAACGCGATACATCTATCTTCTATTACGACAACAAGCTCAATCATTTTTTTACAAGCCGAAACCGAATAAAATTGCTGTCATCTTGCAACGAATTGACGGAAATAAAAGGCCTCGCAGATTCCAGTTCTACAACAGCACTAAAGTAGGAGTCGACACTTTCGATCACTAGTATTAAGTCGTAAAGATTATGTGGATCAGTTTCACACAATACTTGTAAAGCCGTCGCTGAGCAACAGACTAAATACGCAAATACGCCAAAAGAAGACAACGACAAACGACAGCTAGTGTTAAGGCCAAAACCAAAAAGGACAATCATAGAAATGACGATGAAGGACCAAAAGGAAAATTTGTTGATTTTGCCCATACCTAAAACGCCATGATTAAGATGTGGTGTGAGAAATGCAAGAATAACTTTTGTGAGAAACACGAACTTGACTTTTGTGCCTCTTGTATTAAACAAAAGTAAATTAATTTCATTTTCGTTTCTTGCTTTTTGTTTCTTACCTAAACCTATAAGCTTCTAAATTATGTTAATTTTTTATGTTTGTGTGATTTGTGGAGATCTCCATAAATCAAACATATGCCCAAAATCTAAAGGCGATGCTAGCAATTGTGGAGGTAATCACACTGCAAATTATAGAGGTTGCCCAGTATATGCAACCCTAAAGCTAAATTTCTCCGCTAACAATCAACCTCTAAAACCAGTTGAGCAAACTCAGATAGCTCAAGTATGAGACAAAATATTGATGCAACACAATTCTTCTCTGCAATCCCAAAGAAGAATCAAACCAATTCATACGCTAGCGTGTTAAAACAAAACCTACACCAACAAAGCAAAGTAAATAATGAGCAGAAACACTCACTGCCAACCCAACAGCCAAGTACCCTTGAACATTTGCTTCAAACATTAATTCAGAATATGAACCAATTCATGAACTCAATGCAAACAATGCAAAAGCAGAATAAAACATCATGTTCTCGAAGATTTCAGTAGCGTCTACTTGCAAGCAACATCTATATGTCTGGAAGAATACATCTCTAAGCTAGTAATATCTGCGATATACTGTCCCCCAAGATACAGTATTACCGAACAGCAATATAAAGAATTTTTCTCAACTCTTGGTAGCAAATTCCTGGTTTCTGGCGATTTCAACGCCAAACACACTCACTGGGGCTCCCGCTTAATAGCTCCAAAAGGCAGAAGACTATGTTCAATCATCACTAACCACGGCTACGATGTTATTTCAAATGGTCAACCGACATATTGGCCGACGGACAAGTGGAAAATACCCGATCTCATAGACTTTGGAGTCGCCAAAGGTTTGCATATGGAAAATATCTCCACAGTGTGTAATTATGATCTATCATCTGACCACTCACCCACGGTAATATCTATAAAATCACCAAGCCCCCAAGGCAATTGCGTTAGAAAGAAAATAGACTGGTTAAAATTCAAGAAATATATAAATTCCCATCTTCCTCTGAGTACTGTATTAAGAAATGGACACGATGTAGAGTCAGCACTCGAAAAATTCAACCAGCTACTCTCATTAGCTCTCAGCTCAGCCACCTGCACAAAGGTATGCAAGCAATCAAACTATAGCCCATACACACCAGCCGATATTGAATTGCTAGTAAGACAGAAAAGAAGACTCCGAAGACAATGGCAAGAATTCAGATCACCGAATCTGAAAACACAGCTACAGCACTGCACTCGAAAGTTAAAGTAAGCCTTAAAAAATAAAAACAACAAAGAGTTAGAAGAGCACATAGCGAAATTAACACCTGGTGAAGCGTCAGACTACTCTTTGTGGAAATCAGCAAAAAACTCAAATCGGCCAATTCTCACTGATTCCCCCATCTGTTTGAGTGACGGTAATTGGGCTAGAAGCAACTGTGAGAAGGGTTTGGCTTTTGCAAACCACCTAAAAAGTGTGTTTACACCCAATCCACCCTCTTCACAGTTCTCATTACCAATATTAACTTCTCAACCTTGCTCAATAACGCTCAAAATTAAAAAAAAGGACATATTCAAAGCAATTTATAAAGATTTAAACCCAAAAAAATCACCTGGTCCAGATAAAATTACCGGTAAAATGATAAAAGAGCTACCTCCGGCTTCAGTAATTCATCTGATGCACATTTTCAATGCTATCCTTCGTATTAAACACTATCCCAAATGCTGGAAAACTTCAAAAATTATTATGATAGCAAAACCAGGAAAAGACCCTACAAAAGTTGCATCGTACAGACCTATCAGCCTCCTGCCTCTACTCTCTAAAGTATTCGAAAAGCTACTTGTCATGAATATAACTCCATTTATTAATCTCAACCAACTCATTCCTCAACATCAGTTTGGATTTAGAAAACAGCTCGGCACAATAGAACAAGTCCACCGCATTGTAACTCTGATAAGGAACACTTTTGAAGAAAAAAAGTATTGCTCAGCTGTCTTTCTTGATATCACTCAAGCTTTCGATAAAGTATGGCACGATGGCCTTATTTACAAACTCAAACTATTACTGCCTGCAAATATCTCCTCATTGCTCAGTAGCTACCTCACGAAAAGACAATTTCTGGTACATCACAAGGATTACACAACAAATCCATTGGATATTCACGCTGGCGTTCTTTAAGGAAGCGTTTTGGGTCCCTTACTGTATCTCTTATACACTTCAGATATGCCCAACAATAACTATACATTCATATCGACCTTTGCTGATGATACGGCAATATTGTGCTCTCGCTCTAACCCCATAGAAGCTACTAAACTCCTGCAGACTCATGTCGATTCTCTCGAAATCTGGCTAGCAAAATGGCGTATAAAAGTCAATGAATCAAAGAGCGTACATGTAACCTTCACGCTAAGGCTAGATACATGTCCCCCACTTAAAATTAATGGCCAATCAGTTCCACAATGTTCCTCAACAAAGTACTTGGGTATTCACCTCGACAGAAGGCTGACATGGAAAAATCACATAGAGGCAAAGAAAACTCAGATCAAGCTTAAAATGAATCAGTTATGGTGGCTGTTACACAAAAGATCAAAGTTGAATCTTGAATACAAAGTGCTATTATATAAAGCAATCCTGAAACCAATCTGGACTTATGGCATTCAGTTTTGGGGCACCGCATCTCCCTCTAATATCGAAAAATTGCAGCGAATACAATCCAAGTGTCTGCGAATTATTGTAAACGCGCCTTGGTATATGAGGAACGTTAACATCCATCGAGATTTAAATGTATCCACAATTTCTGAGGAAGTTGCAATGTCCTGCAGAAGCTACATTCAAAAATTACACAATCATCCGAATCCCCTTGCTAGGCAATTGTTGCTGAGCAAGGGGCATCGTCGATTAAAAAGAAAAGACACACTGAATATGCTGTAAAATTGCTACATCTCGCGACTCACCAAATTGTGATGGAACGTAGGGGATATCACATAGTTTTATTTAGTTTGTAAGATTTGAATACTTATTGTTAGTTTCTTGTATTTAAGAAAGATTCAATAAAAAAAATAAGCTAACAAAAAAAAAAAAAAAAAAAAAATTTTTATGTAACAAAACTGAAATTATAAATTTTTATAAATTTCTTAAATTGTCCCATTAAAAAAAAAGTGAAGTCATGTTCATCTTTTTCAATAAAACTGAACGTTGACGAATTTTGTTAAAAGAAATGTATAATTTTTGTTTTTACAAGCCAAAAAATTAAATAATTGAAATTAATGATTTCTTTCACTTTATTCTTTTTTTCAATTACAATTTAAAACAAACTATCGAATCGATGAACATTAGCTTTAGAAGATAAAAAATAACATTACTCTTCCTGGGTTAAATAAATAAATAAATAAATAAATAAAATAAAATGCAAAAATATAAAAATGAAATTAAAATATTTTCAATAATTGCTTCCAAATTATTTATGTTTCTATTTGTATTTCTTCTTTTTTTCAAAATGTATATTTCTCTTTCGTTTTCGGTCAATTAAATTGGTATTTTATGAGAATAGAAATAAATCTATGTACATCATTAACAAGTAACGATATTGTAGCGAATAATATTGATAGTTAGTAAAATTTTATAGAGTACGCTTTGTCAGCTATCGTTAAAAATGTACATGTTGATGAATGTACAATCATTGTACATTCATCAACAAACAATAAAATTTGGTTGTGTACATATAAATGTAGCTATTTCTTGTTTTTTTTTTTTTTTTTTAATATATAAATTACATGACTATTTGAATTTGATGACGAAAAAAAAAATTCACAAAAAGTAGAATGACGGCTTAAGGTTCAAGCTATTTCGTGGGTGTATCCAAAATTTCCAACCCACTTCTTTCGTAGATCAACTAAGAGTGTCTTCGCCCAATGGGCTCAAACTACTCCATCCGGTTATGATTTTTTTGCTAAGCCCAATTAAAATGATTTATTCTTTATCCAATATACCAAAAGAAATTTATTAACAACCATATGTTGATCATATTGTGGAAATTGTGTTTTAAACAGTAATACAAAAAATAAACATATAAAAAATTGACTGGATCATAACAAAAAATGCATAATTCATATAAATATTGCTAATATATTTCTTGCACGCATAAAAAAAAATAAATAAAATATTAACATCTTTAAATGATTTAAATGGCATTAAATTTCAATTATTCATATACTTGTTCTACATATGAGCATCGGCATATAAAAATGATTAAAAAAAGTAGTATCGTTATCATAGCATGCTTACAATAAGTGGCAACAATTGTTGGAACATTTTAAAATGAACTTTCTTTGTTTTTTTGCACATACATATATACATTAAAAACATGAAATATCAAAAATTGATCGCGATAAAAGATGCGGGAAAAAAATGTCGGCGAAGAAAGACACCTTAACATAGTTAACAGCGAAGAAAGCGCGTAAATATAAATGACGACAAAGAAAGACGCATAATCGTAATTAATGGTGATGTGGTTATCACACTCCTTGAACCAATCCATAACGGAAAGTTTATAAAAAGTAAAATACATTAATTATTACTAGTCGGTCGGATAAATGGTAATATGTTGACGATATGTGTTTAACAAGTGAATATGAGAAACTTTGTTGCAACATTTCACAGTTCATAAACTTGTAGTCATAGTAACACGTTTATATACATATGTTTAGGTATTCGTACTATATGTACGAGCACATACAACACAATTTCAACTTCAACGACTATATGAAAAAACAAAAGAAACTTTCATTCAATTCATGTGAATGACATTAATAGCAGAATAAACAATAACAAAAATATAGAAAAAACAAATAACACAATACAAAACTATTACTGTTACATCAAAAAGTGCGTATATATGCGTCATTGGTGTATTACAGTAAACAATAAAATAACTTTAACCTAAGCAAATGTTTTTTTGTAAAATTTTGTTCAAATTTAAAGCCCTCAAGAATAATGTACAAGGAGCTCTGAAGCTAAATTTCAGTAATAGATTTTTGAGGCGGTATATCAGTAACTCCTAACGAAGAATAGGATAGAAAAACGGATTATTTTGGTTTGATTCTCTTCTAATTTGGCTAGTAAATGACTTCACACACTTAGCGAAGACTTTCTTGGACTTTCTTCAAGCCGTTCAAAAATCAGGTTCTCACAATTTTCTCAAAAGAGCATCTCAGCCTTTACTCAGAAAAAACAACAATTTGATCGGCTATGACAACAATTTTTATTGGATAATCGTAGCCAGCAACGCTTCACTCTCAAAATAAAAGTAAATTGTTGTTTCCCGATTGTTGTTTTAACAACTGCTATGCTTATATGAACAATTAAAATTGTTGAAATTTAAATTTCATAACAACAATTTACCATGTATTTACTATTCAAATTTGAAACATTTAAAATAAAATTCAAAAAATGTAGTTTTTGTAAAACATTTATTTATTTATTGTATTGTATGTACCTATATATAAAAACGCATATTACAAAATAATTAAAACTGAAAGCAAATAAAGACTTTAGAAGTATTGATTGTTATAGATTTATTAATCAAAAATAGTTTTTATGTATGTTTAAAAATTTTTATGCTTGATATTTTTCCAAAAAATCCGTTTGTGCTTCTTGGCCCATTACAAAAATTTCATTAGGCTTAAAATTAAATATGTGTAATAGATTAAATATGTGGGTGCCGTAGCTCAGTGGTTAGTGTGTTCGCCTATTTAAAGTTGGATATCCTTTTACAAAAACTTCATCCAGTTGTTTGCTAATCATAAATATTTCTGGGTGCATATAAACATTGAATAATTCTAATGTTTTTAAAAATTTATATTCCGAGCGAATATCCTCAAATGGGCTTTTTATGTTAGATATAAGCTCCTCAAATAAAAGCGTTTGTTCTGCATTTATAACTTGAGAAAAGATCTTAAACGAAAACAAGAGGGGTTCTACAAGTTCAGTAACATAGTTTTGAATCTCAATAATATTTTTTCGGGTCATATTACTTTTAGAATGAAAACTTAGAGCAAATTTTACTTTAAGTTTTTTTCACGTACTTAATGCTTCTGAGATATTGAATTCTAAACTAACATCCGAATTTCCTGTTTGATATTGAATTCTTCATTTAAATCGAGTAACGAAAAAGGGTCATCGTGCTTAATAATAAGAAAGGAAATATGTGTATTTTTTATAACTATGGATTTTCCAATTTTTTTATTCGACATTATTTAATTTTGTTATTAAAACTTCAATTTTTGGAATCTTTTTCGCGATTGGAATTTTGTATATATATTGTTGTAGATTAAATTATCAACACAAAGATAAAACTCTTTCAACTTTCCTTCACTCTCGCACTAAACCATAATTTTGGGTTGTACTGTATGTCCTTCTTTAACTGCTGCAGCTTTAAGTTCATCCTGCTTTTGCTTTAAATTCTTGATATTAAAAATAATGCTTATCACGTCTTCCTGCGCATCTGTAATGGAAGGATTTGAAAACCGACCCAACCTCGGTGGCAATATCACTGCATGTGGAAGTTTAAAAAAATAGAACAAATTCAGAAAGAATAACAGTAAAATTCAATAAAATTTGAACAAAAAGAAATGTAAGTACTTCTTACCCATGTTACATTCTAAGCGCGAAATTTTATACTTTTGGATGCTTACCCGTACAGCGGGCACAAATATTGCGTTAATAAATTAACGACTTGTGTTTAGTTTAATAATAAATTCATTTATTTCCTTTAAAATATATAAACACAGAACTGTGTGAGTCTTTCTTAATCTGAAGTTAACAAACAACTCACTTTGCATGACAGCGCTAAAAAAACTATCAACCCAAAAATAACTGTATTCTTGTACACTGTCTATTATACCTTTCACAGGTATATTTAGTACATATAGTCCCATAAGTACATACATATTTTCATATATTATTGTAATGAGCATCAGTCATCTCGAACGACAGTTGAAAATAGCATACAAAGTAAGCAAATAAGAGAGTATAATCTCAAATAAGAGAGTACAATATAAGTCCAAAAGAAATGTGCAGTGGCAGGTGAAAACAAAACAATAACTGCTATTAATTATTAGGTGAATGAAATTAAGATATAAGGTGGCTGTTTGTGGATATATATATATATATATATATATATATATATATATATATATATATATATATATATGTATATATATATATGAATATATATATATATATATATATATATATATATATATATATATATATTCTTTTTTCTTAAGATTTCATTAAACCAACGCAAAGTATAAATAAATAAGTAGATTTTGAAAAACTTTTAATTGCAAAATATGAAGTTTTATTTTGATTTTTTTTTTAAGAAATTCTTTCACTTTTTTACTAATAAAATTACTAGGTATATTTATTTGTACAACGTACGACATACTATCGTATGTACGAGTATAAATTTAAGCAATGAATGGGTTTTGTGAAAGTCACATTGTACTATCAGTAACTTAGTCCATATGGATTGGTGGTATACATTGGCAACTTTATAAGTATTTTATTCTTGCAATAGCTGAAAATCTTAATTTTTAGTTTCTTTTCAGATAAAAGTTTTTCTTCTGTTCTGCGCTAAGTTGGCATAGATTTTTGAAAAGTTTCTTACTGCGTCATGAAATATGTTCAAAGTGCATTTTATGCAGCATCGAATTTTGACTATTATAGACACCCCATATAGGAGCATATGTATACAACCATCTATATACACACACGCCAACATATATCAATCAAATTTTATTCACATCATAATCATCTTTGTCATTCTGCGTTATCACCAACGCAGCAATATTTGGTTTGAGTGTTTTGTCATCGTCGTCGTCATCGTGCTTCATACAATGCAAGTCATAAAATTTTATTAAGTTATTTAGTGAAAGGAATATTATATATATATATATATATATATATATATATATATATATATAAATATATATATATATATATATATATATATATATATATTCATATATATATATATACATATATATATATATATATATATATATATATATAAATATATATATATATATATATATATATATATATATATATATATACATATATATATATATATATACATATATATATATATATATATATATATATATATATATATATATATATATATATATATATATATATAAAAAAATAAAAAATAAATATGTGGCACTTAAAGCCCCAAAGTGCTCATTGGCCGAGCTTCTCTTCTATTACTGTTGTGCGTCTTAAATTTTGGACAGTATTAGAATGGACCTACTTATTTTAGCCGGTTCCGAACGGCAGAACACTTGTGACATCACTTTTTCTGAGCTTTGTCACAGAGTTCTTTTTAGAAGCTTTTTCATGGCAAGTTGTTACTGTCGGAAGAATTGCCAATTGCTTGCCGACAGGTGGGTACCATTCGAAAGAAAAATCTTTTTCGATATAAAATTTGTTATGCATCAGCCGGGTATTGAACCACGACCTACAGATCAGAAGGCGAACACACTAACCACTGAGCTACGGCACCCACATATATATATATATATATATATATATATATATATATATATGTACGTTTGAAGATCGTGTTCTATATATGATGTGTTATTGCACTTATCATTGTATAGCGTTAATAAACTTACTTTCTTTGCAGGGCAAAGAGATGGGGAACAAGTTTTGGATTGGGACGGTGTAATATTTTTACACATACTTATTATTTTATACAAAACCTTATAACATAGATACTTATAATTTATAGAAAGATTATTTTTTAAATATTCCTTCAGAGAGTAGCATATAAATATCAGCTTTATTTTAAATACACAAACAATTCAGTCATTGTTGACAACGGTGCACTTCAATTGCCTTTCGAATCAACTGGCTTCGCTTGTATTGCAAATACAAAACAAATAAGACTATCCACATTTAGTTGGATTAGCCGGATCAGAGCGGCAGAATCCTTGCAACATCACTTTTTCAAAGTTTTGTCATAGAGCTTTTTTAGAAGCATTTTCATGGGAATTGCCAATTGTTTGCCAACAGATGGGTACCGTTCGAGAAAAATATCTTTGAGATATCCAAGTTGTGATTTAGATGGGAATTGAACTCATAATCTACCGATCAGAAGGCGAACACACTATCCACTGAGTTATGGCACCACTCTATCTTTATCTTTTAAAAAATGTATGGTTTTATTAAAACTGTATGCCCCTGAACGGTAAAATTTTTCATAAACTACCACTATATTTTGCTGTCCAAATTTTTTTATTAATACACTAACACCACCGTGTCCAGCCTTTGTGAACATAAAAACACATGAAAATTAACACACACTGCCATGATTCTACACAATTTTTTGCCAAACTTACCTTACGTCTACCCTTTAGGGAGGCTCCTATACAAAATATTTGTTTTTATAGAAATAGGGTACCCCTAGAAAAATTAAATATATCACTGTCCACTACTTATTTTTGTTCCCCAAAATTGTTCCTAAACACTCTTCTCTCTTAAATCCACTCCTTTGGGAGAATACCCTACAAAATGAACGTAAAAGCACTTGAAAATCACCAAACACGACGACAGTTGTCGAGGCATACCCTCTAGCGATGTAAAATCTAAAGCAGATACCTTCTGAGTATTTTACTCAAACTTAGTTATCCCCTAGTTCTATCCCTTAAAGGAGCTCAAATAAAAATTTATTTATTTTTTATGAAATTGGCTTGCGCCGCTTCCTGCGTGCCCTCATAGGGATGATTTCAAAAATTATACCCATCCCAAACCGAGGATTTTGCTCCTGCAAATATGAAAAAATTTTCACTTATATTTTTTTCCAAGGATTTAGTAATATGTATGATAAAGTTAAAAATAAATTGATTTGTTATCTTGCAAGACCACTAAGATACAAAAAAAAAAAATCAAACTCATTCAAGTAGCAAAATATCAAAGTCATGCAATTATGTAATATTAACTTCTTCTTTTTCCATTAGTAAGGATTCATTATTGTAGTTGCATGAAATTTAATTTTTATATCCTTTTAATATATGGTATATTAATATATTCTCATGAACGTGCAAATCAAATTGTCGAATAGATTTCATCAGAGTCAATACATTTTATATTAAATTCGAATAATTTAAAAGAAAAACATTATTATAAATATGTGCATGTCATATTGCTATATTGTTAGATCATGTCATCGGTTCTTGCTACTCCAACTTTAATGCAAAAAATAATCGTAGGTAACTACCGATTTTTACCTTCATAGCAGTTAACGCGTAGATATATTAGACAGATAGGCCTTCTTATGAGTCTCCATTAATTCCTTAAGAGAAGGGAACAACAACTGATTGAACATTATAACGAAAAACTAAACATAGTAAGTTACTAAAGAATTGTTATTCGATAAAAAAAAACATTTTATGGGAAAAACGCAAATAGAGAAATACACGTTATTCCTTCTAAAGTTGCTCTTGGTTTAAGTTACAACAGAGCCAAGGGAATGAATGAATCATGAGAACAGCAATGGTTTGAGAAAATATGCAACAATATGCATATTTTCGGACGATCTAAAAAAATCGACAGAGATATATTATATAGAATACAACATACATACATAATGGTAATGGCAAATAGCCAACAAGTATAAATATAGATAAATTGAGTGGGACCGAGAGAGTGAGAATTATGCAAAAAGATAGATGAGCAAACAAACATTGGAATAGAGCAGTAGCATAATATGTTGAGAAAAGAGCGAAGTTTCATAGTAAACCCATTTTACCTACATGTTGTGGGGCATTTTGCTAGACAGTTTAATATTTTTAGGCCGGTTATTGTAGAAAACAGCTTTGCTTATATTTTCCTGAGAATAGTCGCTGTTAAATATTTGATATGCTTCCGAAACTGTAATAATCTTAAATCGTTTCCTCCAGTGGTAATAATGACTTTTTATTTGACGATTGGACGCTGAATACATCGCGTAAATAAAAATTCTTTATTAAATCCCTTGAACTGCTTTAAAAGCTCGGAGTGGTTGATTCTTTCAATCACATTATTTTACCACAATGTCTCTGTCAAGTCGATTGGTTTCCCATTTCTTCTTAAGCATGTTAACTTTACCCGTCAACTATCCCTTTTTTTCTGTCTATAGTTTCGCAATATTGCAGTCTTTGTCTTCTTTCATCACCTTTACTTATATCGGATCTCCATCGCTTCATTCCTTCCTTAATTCTATTTTCTGCTTTCCTCTTTTTCATCTGTTCATATAAAATGTTAAAACATTAAAATTGTTACTCAGTTTTTATATTCAAAAATGGCCTTACTGTAACTTACGCGACAAATTTCAACAGCAAATATATGTATATATATATATATATATATATATATATATATATGTATAGATATACGTATGTATATGTATATATATATATATATATATATATATATATATATATATATATATATATATATATATATATATATACATGTGCATATGTATTACTTTAAAATACTTTATGTGATTAAAATATATGAATGTGAAAATTATTAGTAAAAACACATAAAATATGATAAAATATAATATGATTGCTTAAGTTTTACAGAATACTTTGCTCATATATTACAGATTTTACAAAAGTTGCTGCCAAAAATGTCCACTAGCTTTTTTACTATTGTGTTATCATAGACTTAGCAGTCGTTACACAAATATTCTTAAATATATAGACAAAAATGCAAACATGAAAAGTAAAAGCAAATGGACCAACGTTAAAAAATGCAAACAAACAAAAATTACATTCTTGTTGGCAATGTACATATGTATGAATGCATGAGTGGCTATTATCGGCTGGTATAAAAAAATGAAATTCATTAAAAATTAATGTACATTTTTAAAACAGGTGCACTAAATATAAAATATTGCAATTGAAAGTTTGCGCTTATTTTTGTTTAACTTACTTTATATTTGAAATTAGGTCTAATCTATATATAAAATAAAGCGAAATAATATTACTCATATGACCTGTTGCATCATGAATGCTCTTGAGAAATGTAAATGTATTCATTGTAGCAAAAGATTATCAGATTGATTTAAGTCCATAGCGTATTATAACTTGTAATATGGAGAACCATTAGAATCAGAATATGGAAACATTCACATAAGAAATCATATTATATAATTATTTATTATTATAACACTCAATTGCACAGTTATTCTTATGCGTAAAAAATTAAAAAAATATCATATAAGAAATCATCTGAGGGTAACAAAGTTGGACAAACTCACTTTTAAATAAATCGCCTAAAAGTCCCTAAAATTTTAATCAATATAAATGAAAAAAAGTTTGGGAGTGGTAAGCGTTTCATTAATGCTTCACTTAAAAACTGAATGTCACCACGTGCCTTATTCGCATATGTCTCATACCAATGTATCTCGTCAAAATACATAAAAATTGTTTTAGTCGATGTACTTAAGCCTAAAATGTACTATTAGTATATATTGTATTTCGCCAAATTGCTAAAGTTGTCACCTATAATTGACTATTTCATACAAATCAATTGCTTCAAAGTCTCCAAAATAATTATAATCGATATAATTTCACAAAACATTTGACTTGATTACTTGATTTCTCCTCCTAAAGACAAATATTTCAAATGGCCTAATAAACGCTTAGAAAATATTAATGTAGCTATGAAAATTGAAAGAATTTCAAGTGAATATAGCTTACTGAATTAAAAACATAATTTTTTCATAACTAACTAATAATTACTCTTTTAAATTTGTGTATAAATTTCATCAAGAAAATCTGAAAGTTCGAGTGAATCATTGTTAATTTATTATAAATTATAGACATGCATGACAAAAAATATACTGAACAATTGGTTTGGTATTTTATTTCTTAAGTCTTCTATATGTGGAAGTATCTTAAACGAACATGTGTACATACTATGATATTTTCTGCTCATTTTTCATTTTATTCTTCTATCTGCGAATTGAGAAAATATTTTATCGTAGCAAGTGCATTACAAAACTCCCGTATATGTAACTAAAGTAATATATACACTCGTATGTATGCAGAAGTATATTTACCATGTTGTGCAATAAAAAAAGTTCAAACGGCATTAAGAGTAGTACAAGTACATATACGACATTTTTGCCGTAGGTACGAATAATACGTTCAAAGGAGCATCCAATAAAGATTTACTGTTTGACATCATCATAAAAATATATTTTTATGTTTTAGCTATTTGTTCGTTTGTTCATTTTTGTTTATTGTGTTGTTTCCTTATTGATATTATTATTGTAAATTGTCTCGTTGAAGCACAATACCATAGAAATTTACACTGTGTTCATATAACATATATGTAAATACTTATAAAGGCATAAGTGCAGAATTGTTTTTTGTATAGATCGTATTTTTGTGAATATAAAAAGTGAAAAATGTTTTGTCGCTAACGACCATATAAGGCTTGGCTCAAGTCAAAGTTCAAATTTGCGATCGAAATTACTAAATAAATTCACAAAATTTTCTTACAATACGGGTAATACTTTTTTTAATATTTCAAATATTTTATATATTTTAAAAGTTATGATCAAAATAAAAAATTTGAAATTTTTTTTTTCAAAAACCGATTTTTTTCGAAAATAATCACTATTGACCTATAAAAAATTTAGAACCATATTCAAAGCCATAAAATTTGCTTTCCAATGGTCTAATGGTTCAATATCTTTATTTTTTAATTTTTATGTATTTTTAATAGTTTTTTATCTTCATTCTTTGGCAATGGCAAGAATTCAGATCACCGAATCTGAAAACACAGCTACAGCACTGCACTCGAAAGTTAAAGCAAGCCTTAAAAAATAAAAACAACAAAGAGTTAGAAGAGCACATAGCGAAATTAACACCTGGTGAAGCGTCAGACTACTCTTTGTGGAAATCAGCAAAAAAATCAAATCGGCCAATTCTCACTGATTCCCCCATCCGTTTGAGTGACGGTAATTGGGCTAGAAGCAACTGTGAGAAGGGTTTGGCTTTTGCAAACCACCTAAAAAGT
The DNA here is from genome assembly GCA_963854835.1 of Megamerina dolium. Taxonomy (NCBI): domain Eukaryota; kingdom Metazoa; phylum Arthropoda; class Insecta; order Diptera; family Megamerinidae; genus Megamerina; species Megamerina dolium. Next base: position 48,663,562 of record OY978528.1, on the reverse strand, counting down.
GTGTTTACACCCAATCCACCCTCTTCACAGTCCTCATTACTAATATTAACTTCTCAACCTAGCTCAATAACGCTGAAAATTAAAAAAAAGGACATATTCAAAGCAATTTATAAAGATTTAAACCCAAAAAAATCACCTGGTCCAGATAAAATTACCGGTAAAATGATAAAAGAGCTACCTCCGGCTTCAGTAATTCATCTGATGCACATTTTCAATGCTATCCTTCGTATTAAACACTATCCCAAATGCTGGAAAACTTCAAAAATTATTATGATAGCAAAACCAGGAAAAGACCCTACAAAAGTTGCATCGTACAGACCTATCAGCCTCCTGCCTCTACTTTCTAAAGTATTCGAAAAGCTACTTGTCATGAATATAACTCCATTTATTAATCTCAACCAACTGATTCCTCAACATCAGTTTGGATTTAGAAAACAGCACGGCACAATAGAACAAGTCCACCGCATTGTAACTCTGATAAGAAAAAAAGAAGAAAAGTATTGCTCAGCTGTCTTTCTTGATATCACTCAAGCTTTCGATAAAGTATGGCACGATGGCCTTATTTACAAACTCAAACTATTACTGCCTGCAAATGTCTCCTCATTGCTTAGTAGCTACCTCACGAAAAGACAATTTCTCGTACATCACAAGGATTACACAACAAATCCATTGGATATTCACGCTGGCGTTCCTCAAGGAAGCGTTTTGGGTCCCTTACTGTATCTCTTATACACTTCAGATATGCCCAACAATAACTATACATTCATATCGACCTTTGCTGATGATACGGCAATATTGTGCTCTCGCTCTAACCCCATAGAAGCTACTAAACTCCTGCAGACTCATGTCGATTCTCTCGAAATCTGGCTAGCAAAATGGTGTATAAAAGTCAATGAATCAAAGAGCGTACATGTAACCTTCACGCTAAGGCTAGATACATGTCCCCCACTTAAAATTAATGGCCAATCAGTTCCACAATGTTCCTCAACAAAGTACTTGGGTATTCACCTCGACAGAAGGCTGACATGGAAAAATCACATAGAGGCAAAGAAAACTCAGATCAAGCTTAAAATGAATCAGTTATGGTGGCTGTTACACAAAAGATCAAAGTTGAATCTTGAATACAAAGTGCTATTATATAAAGCAATCCTGAAACCAATCTGGACTTATGGCATTCAGTTTTGGGGCACCGCATCTCCCTCTAATATCGAAAAATTGCAGCGAATACAATCCAAGTGTCTGCGAATTATTGTAAACGCGCCTTGGTATATGAGGAACGTTAACATCCTTCAAGATTTAAATGTATCCACAATTTCTGAGGAAGTTGCAATGTCCTGCAGAAGCTACATTCAAAAATTACACAATCATCCGAATCCCCTTGCTAGGCAATTGTTGCTGAGCAAGGGGCATCGTCGATTAAAAAGAAAAGACACACTGAATATGCTGTAAAATTGCTACATCTCGCGACTCACCAAATTGTGATGGAACGTAGGGGATATCACATAGTTTTATTTAGTTTGTAAGATTTTAATACTTATTGTTAGTTTCTTGTATTTAAGAAAGATTCAATAAAAAAAAAAAATAAGCTAACAAAAAAAAAAAAAAAAAAAAAAAAAAATTCTTTGTCTACTGCAATTAAGTATATACGAAAAGATAGCGAGACAAAGTGTAAATAAAATAATTTAAAGAAAATTTGTGTAATATAGTAATAATTATCACTTTTTTCTAATTCGATGTCTAATTCTAATGTCTTTACAACATTGTTTATGTAAAAATATTTAATATAAAAATATGTTGTTGGTTACACTTTTCAAAGCCCCGTTATTTCAAAATATTACAATTATTGGGAATTGATTTGATTTATGTTGATTGAGTTGTTAAAATGAGTGATTTGAATTTTTTAAAAATTGATTGTTTGTTCGAGTCCACGGATGGTTTTCGTGTTCCCGATAACGCAATCGCTCAGCTAATGGAATCGATATTAATTCCGAGGGAGGGTGATTACAAATGTGTTAATGGCCATAAATTTGAGCTGGTGAAATCAGCCAGAACTTTAGATGGTTCGTTTTGGAGGCAGTGTTCATTTTCTGTATATAATAGATATCTTTGTTGTAATATATGAAATGGTCATGAAGCCGTCGTTTGACCCATAAGGGTTATTTTTTCCCCTTGGCCGAAGGCCGGCTATCAAAAAAGACTTTTATCCGAAAGTACTGATTGTTGCGAAACTAAATTTGAAGATATACAGGTGGTTTTATCGAAAGCTATCCATATTGAAAAAATTATTAAATATTAAACATTTTCTAAAATTATGTTTTATATGCCATTGAAAAGGTAATTGTATGGCCAAGAAAAAATATTAAAAATATTTTTTATTTTCATCATAACTTTTAAAATATTTAAAATTGGTTATAAATGCTATATGCTAATGCCTCCAGATAGGAGCAACTCGAAGTGCAGATGACAGCATACAACATCAACGTGCTAGGTATAAGTGAGATGAGAATGTACAACAACGCATGGCAGTATTGTACTGTACAGTGGGAAGGAAGTCAGAGGTGAGAGTGGAGTTGGCATAATTATATCCAAGGAGATGCGCAACACCTTGCATTCCTGGAAACCAATCTCCGACCGCATAATCCTTGCCCGATTCCACAGTAACGTTCATCGACACGTTACCGTCGTACAGTGTTATGCTCCAACGGAGGACGCGGATTGCATGGTAAAAGACGACTTCTATGCTCAACTAACGACAACGCTCAGCTCCATCAACAGAGGGGATATAATCTTCCTCATGGGCGACTTCAACACGAAAATCAGAAGTAATAACTCCGGTATAGAGTTGACAATGGGAGTCCATGGCTGTGGAACACGTGACAACAACGGCGAGAGGCTAATAGAAGTGTGTCAAACCTTCCAACTGGTTATTGGCGGTTCCATATTTAGTCACAAGGTAATTCATAAATACACATGGACCTCGCCGAATGGTAAAACTCGAAACCAGATAGACCACATCTGTGTCAGTCGGAAGTGGAGAGGTTCGCTACGTGATGTCAGAAATAGAAGGGGAGCCGATATTGAGAGTGATCACGTGCTCATCACTGGTGACATAAAGATTAAGCTGAAATGCAGAAAGAAATTTGACGTACAATGCAGACATAAGCGCTATAACGTTCAATATCTGCGGAATATCGACACCAGAAACGAAATAGTCAGCAAACTACGTGAAAAGCTAATCAACAACAACGAAGGCACCAGCTGGGAAACTACTAGCACCACAATCAGGCACGTAGCAGATGAACAACTTGGCACAGTTAAACCCGCCCACCGTAAGCCATGGATCTCTGACCTAACTTGGGGCATCATACAGCGCAGAAACGAACTAAAAAGGCAGCTTAACAACGACAACTCATTACGGCCATCCTACAGAAAAACAGCTAAGATGGTCAAGAAAGCGGCCAGAAAGGATAAGAGACGTTTCATGGAGAATATCGCTAGTGATGCCGAGGCCGTAGCAGGAGCAAATAATATGCGACCTAAATAACCGGCAAACCAACAGAAATCAGCCAATAAGAGATCAAAGTGGCACCTTACTAACGAGTAGCGATGAACAAATGCAGAGATGGAAAGATCACTTTGAAGCAATCAGCAACACCACTCTCACTGAGGACAGATAGCTGTCAACTCGACAACAGCATAGTCAACAGCAGAATAGCAACTTCATGCCCAAGCATAGCAGAAATAAGGGACGTGATTAAGAAGCTTAAGCTTAACAAAGCAGCGGGCATCGACGGCATTCAGCCAGAATTGCTGACAGCCGATCCACAAACATTAGCTGAAATTCTGCATCCTCACATAGCTGCTGTTTGGGACAGCGAAAAGCTACCTCCCTCTTGGACGAAGGGCATCATCGTTAAACTTCCGAAAAGGGTGATCTGCGCGCCTGTGACAACTGGAGAGGAATAACCTTGCTCAATTCCATCTACAAAATTCTGGCATCACTTATACAGAATAGACTCCAGTGCGTTGAGAATGCTTTAAGGGACGAACAGGCTGGATTTCGCCCGAAACGTAGCTGCGTTGACCAGGCTAACACACTTCGTAGCATCGTCGAGCAATCGATTGAATGGCGCTCCCCACTATACATGCTGTTCGTCGACTTCAAGAAGGCATTCGACACACTTAAGCGTAATTCCATCTGGATGGCTTTGAGTAGAAAAGGTGTCCCCCTGAAGCTGATTCGCCTCATAATGGCGCTTTACGAGAACTCTGAGTTGGCGGTTCTACACAATGGTAACATCAGTGATTCATTCACGACCAACGCTGGAGTGCGGCAGGGCTGCCCTCTCTCCCCGCTTCTCTTCGCCATTGAGCTGGATGACATCATGAGCAGCCTCACTCAGCACAAGAGAACTGGCATTGTGTGGAATCTCGTGAGGCAGCATGAGGACTTGGACTTTGCCGATGACATTTGTCTCCTCTCGCACAAATTCTCCGATATGCAAGCGAAGGCGAACAGTTTAGTCGCGCTGGCACGCACCGTCGGATTAGAGATAAATATTGCGAAGACCAAAGCTATGAGAATCAATCATTCCAATAGAAGCCAATAACGATTGACGGCTGTGCGATTGAGTTCGTCGAAAGTTTATGCTACCTCGGTTGCACGATAGCAACAGACGGGGGAGCTAAGGAGGATGCTAACTGCAGGCTAAGCAAAGCAAAGACAGCATTTGGCCGGCTAAAATCAGTATGGGCAAATTCCCAAATATCCAGACGCACGAAATTACGAATATTCTCCGCATATGTGAAATCGACATTACTGTACGGAAGTGAAACATGGCTGATCTCGAACTCCATCACGCAGAGACTGCAAGCTTTCGTCAACAAGTGTTTGATGATCATTTGTAGAATTTTCTGGCCTAACACTATTTCAAACGAGGCACTATGGCGTCTGACGAGCGAAGAGCCCATACTGATCCAGATTAAGCGTAGAAAGTGGCGTTGGATTGGCCACACGCTAAGAAAGCAACCAGATAGCATCACGCGAATGTCGCTTGAGTGGAACTCGCAGGGGAGCAGAGGCCGCGGACGACCAAGAAACATCTGGAGACTATCAATACTGGGTGAGCTAGCTGCTGCCGGCATCACATGGGAAGGCGCTAGATCAACTGCCCAAAACCGTGTGCGATGGCGAAGCCTTGTGGAGGTCCTATGCTCCAATTAGGAGTTTAAAGGAGAAAAAAAATAAAAATAATAAAAAAAAATAAATGCTATATATCACAGGTTTCAAAAAGACAATTTTTTATACCCATTGACGAAGTGGGAATCTTTGCCGGTGGACCGCTTTGTCGTTGTTGCATTCCTGGTAGATGTAACGGTTGATAGCATATATTGATCGCTGGTTGTGACGGGGCTGGTGATGGTGATAGAAAAAAAGAACACACAAACTGAATTTTTTTCAGCGATAGTTAAAATTTAACACTTCTATCACAAGAATCCAATTTTCGTAATGAAAATAGAATAATTTTAATTTCACTAATACACACACTCGTTTTTACTTTTAGGAAATTTTATTTTTAACAAATTGATTTCAAATTAAAATAAGAAACAATTAAGTTAAGAAACATAAATCAATATTATATTTTCTAGTTAAAAAGCGCGCACTCGTCGGGAAAAGAATTCGTAAAATTTTGAATTTTGCTGATTTATAGGAAGTACATAGAATATGGGTGCCGTAGCTCAGTGGTTAGTGTGTTCGCCTTCTGATCTGTAGGTCGTGGTTCAATACCCGGCTGATGCATAACAAATTTAATATCGAAAAGATTTTTCTTTCGAAGGGTATCCACCTGTCGGCAAGCAATTGGCAATTCTTCCGACAGTAACAACTTGCCATGAAAAAGCTTCTAAAAAGAACTCTGTGACAAAGCTCAGAAAAAAGTGATGTCACAAAGTGACAAAGAGAAGCTCGGCCAATGAGCCCTTTGGGGCTTTAAGTACCACATATTTATTTTTTTTTTTACATAGAATATAAAGGAAAAAGGAGAAGGGAATAGGCAGAACAAACGAAGGAGAGAATGGAATTGTCTGAAAGGAATGAGCAGATGGATAGGGTTGCCAGATCATCCACCTACTCTTTCACTCCAGTTCACTTTGGGAGTGCGCGCATCTCGTTTTGTCGTAGACACCCATATTATAATAGAAAATTGCGAATTTATAGACTAATTTTGATCGCAAGTTTAAACTTTTACCTTGCGCCACGCCTTATATGGGCGTTAGCGACAAACAATTTTTGTTTTTTTTCCTTTAAGTGGGCTATTATAAATAAATATTTAAACAAATTAAAATTGTGCTTTGCAAAAAAACTGTTTGTGTAACGATAAGGAACTGAGCAAGGAATATTTCATAAAGTTAATCAAAATAAAAGAATTGATTTGCATTGTATTAAAGTGTATGATGATTATACAAAAAAATGAAAAAAAAAATACAATAATTGATTCTGTTTTGGAATTTCTTTAAGAAAAATAAAAGCACCGTAAGTAATTCATTTTTATTGCTGGTCTCAATGTATTTCAAAAACTAGTGGATTTGTTGTGAACGATGTGGGGGATTGCAAGTGTTTATAAAGTTGACTTTCTTGTGCTCACGAGGAACTCAAAGAACGATTTTGGTGATGAATTCAAATTTTTCAGATGCTTCATTTTGATCAGTGTCTTTATTTAATTGTCATCCACTTCATATGGTAAACCATCTCTGACTTAGACGACCTTTCTTTTGGTGCATTATTATGCGGATGATACAAAAACGATAACTCATGCAACAAGCAGCTTGAAACAGAACCTTAAGTACTCGATATCCTCCTTTCTCAACGATGAACAGAAATTGAAATAAACAAATTAATAAATTGTTATTTAAAAATAAAGAATTAAGTGACAATTGGAAGTGAGTTCAATGATAAATATGATAAAAATCGAACTAAAGTTTCCGAAGAAACTTTATTCAACATCTCCAAAAAGAACATCGAGGTACTTGATACAATGATTTTATGAAAATCGATTAAGTTAAAGGTATGCGGCAATTATTTGTAAAAGAATGGTTATTCAACTATATAAACGAAACTTTATATAAAGTATAATTTATGTAGAATTTTATTTATGTACATAATTTTTGTTCCAGTAAAATTTTATGCTTCATTCTAATAACATTTTTGCAGCATTTTTTATATGCTTTCTATATATACAGGGTGATTTTTTGCCAACCTTCTTTTTGGCAACACTGTTTTTGGCAGCTGAGCTGTTTTCGTGTAACATGTTACTGTCAAACATGTGCAGTTTGATTTATCATTTAACCATGAATTGACTTATAAACGAACAATGCTTACAGATTATTGAATTTTATTATAAAAATTCATGCTCGGTTAAGAAAGTACATCGTGCACTTTCTTGGGTTTAGCGACGAAGCTTATTTCTGGTTGAATAGATACGTGAACAATCAAAATTGCCGTGTTTGGTTTGAAGAGCAGCAAGAGGCATTGCAAGAACTGCCAATGCATCCCGAAAAATGCACTGTTTTTTATGGGCCGGTGGCATCATTGTACCGTACTTATTCAAAGACAGCGAAGGTAGAATCGTTACTGTGAATGGCGAGCGCTACCGTGCGATGATTACAAACTTTTTTTTTGCCCAAAATGGTAGAGCTGGGCTGACATCTGGTTTCAACAAGACGGTGCCACATACCATACAGCACGTGAAACAATGGCCCAATTGAGAGGAGAGCTCGGTGAACAGCTTATTTCATTTTTGGGGCAGGTCAATTGACCGCCTAGATCGTGCAATTTAACGCCTTTAGACTATTTTTTGTGGGGCTATATTAAGGATCATGTCTATAGCGCAAGCCCGCAACTGTTGACGCACTGGAAGCCAATATTGAAGATATTATTCGTGAGATACCGGCCGATTTGTTAGAGAGAGTATGCCAAAATTGGACCCAGCGTATGACCCATTCGCTGCGCAGCCGCGGTCAACATTTACATGAAATCATCTTTAAACATTGGATCATATAGATCGTTCTATCGACTCAAATAAAGATTTCATACATTTCTCTAAATCTTATGTGTTTTTTTTTTTAATCAAATCCGAAGGCTCTTAAAAATCACCCTGTACCTACTTAAACAAATATATATATTCCTATAATAGAGAGAGAGAGAGAGCGGAGACAGAGAAAATAAAAAAATTAAGAAAAGAAAAAAACGATTCTATCTCAAAAATTTTCCACCACAGAAAGAAAATAAAAAATAAACATCCGTTCATTCAAAATAAATATTCACCAGAACTTTGGCTCATAATGTATAAAAGTTGTAATTACACCCTGTGGCAAAATAATGCTCGTAACAATAATACTCGTGTATACGGATATGAATGAATACATTGTTAGTAGGTACAGTGTGAACATTATGAGGAATTATTTCTTTTTTCATTATTTACTTACATTCAAATTTTGTTTGTTTTTTTTTTCTGTGCGAGGCAAGGACAGAAAACTTTCATTTATTTTAGTTTTATTTATGATGCTGTAAGTTTTTAATAATTTGAATTTAATCTTATTATTTACATAAATGCAATTGTTATTATATCACAATTCATATAACAAAAAGGGTGTTATATGGGATAAAAGTATATTCAGAGTAATTTGAATATTGATAATACTGTCATTATGCAGATTTTAATTAGGTAGTTCTATTTTTAAAATGTTAATAAGAGGTTTATACTCTTATCCAATAATGTAAAAAAATATTTATAGCGATTTAACAAAAAAGTTGCTATATAAATGAAAAATAATTACATAATTTAATAAAATGATTTTAAATAATTTTAAAATATATTTATGCCCTACTTCTCATAATCAGTGTTCTCACATACTTAACTCTGTGTTATTCATATGGGGGAAATTATAACATGTATGTCTTTTAAGTGGTTTCACAAATGTGAAGTTTGTAAATTCAAAAATGTAATTTATTTTAAATTAAGTATCAAATGAACGCTCAAATGGTTTTTGTAATCAAAGGAAATGTGGTTTTCAGCACATGAAAAGAAATTCGAGGTATAAGAAATCTTATAATAATACTATCTACGATACATGCTCATAAAATGCTTTTAACAGTATGAGAGTGCAAAAAAATAAAAAAATGGCTTTACAATCGGCCTAGGTTGACTTCTTGATACTTTTTAAAGAATATTTGGTAAGGAATGTCCATAAAATGTGGATGTGGGGGTCTATCTTATGTGAATTATATTCACCCTCGAGCTTAACTAATCGCAGAGAAGTCAAATATATGTCTAGTAATACCTAAAACGTTGAAGAATATACAACATATACTTTTCATTGCCTTCCTTCATATGGTTATAAACATATGTCCAAATAAATATACCCTTACCCTTGTGTGTAAGAGTAAGGGTATAAATATTCAAACTCATTTCTAATACAATACAGACGTACGGATATATAAGTAAATAATAACTTCAATTTATCTATTTTTTAATACTTTATTTATAAATTTAGCGTAACTTTAATGATTACACGTTACCAGCTTCAAGTCTTAAAAATAACTGACATAATACACAAAGAATGAAAAAAGCTTAATATTAAAGGCCCTATCCCAGTTTTGATGATTAGGCATTTATCGCCCACCGACAGACAGGAGCGTTGACCAAGTTACTGTTTATTTATGTCGCAACAATGTAATCATATTGCTTTTGCATAAGTTTATTGTGCGACCATAGGAAAGTATAACACAGCAACAATGAAATCACGCTGCCTTAGCGTGAACTTATTGTGGGAGTGTAGCGTAAATCGCTGACGATGCTTTGCCGCCTTGACTCTTGGTGACAATTTCTTGTGAATTGTGAGTCGTGTTAACTTATATGTACATACATTCCATACTATGAAGAAGCATTGAATATATTAATATATTTAACACAAACAAAAGTATTAGCCACATTTGCGGTGGCCCCTCATAAAATGTAATTGCATCATTTGTTGCGGTTACACAGAGCTACTCGTTGTTATAGTCATAGTATGAAAGTGTTTATAGATATTTATCATATTTAAACTGAATTTTGCACTCATTCATCGATACAGGGTAATTGATAGCAGAAAGAAGTAACAAAGAGTACCAGTAGATGATTTATAATTAATTTTTACCACCTTCAAAATAACATTGGATTTTACATTGTTAAGAATATTTTTTCAAATCTGATTTTGAGCTGGTTATGCTTGGACTCCAGCAGAATGGCGTCAGTTTCTATACAATAATTCACAAAACAAAGGATACGCTGCACAGCAAATTCGTCAACATAGCCACACGCAAAAAATATGGCCTTGTCCTTGAGACGAGATAAACATTTCCATATATATTTGTGGTTCCTGAATTCATGTTTAGTTTGTCTCAGTCGCATTTTGCGCATAACCTCAAAAAGCGACGAAAGCTGAAACATTTATTAAAATACTTAGCCATAATCGTGTAGTGAAATGTAGTACCGATTCCCATTAATTTGTTTACGCTACGCTATTTGGAGTAGCTCCCCTCCAAAATTGACATTTTTATAAATTTTTATCTATAATAGTGTCCCCAGAAGGGATATATGATCGACCCCATTAATTTTATTTCCACAATATTGTTTTTCAAATCTAGTTAAATTCTATTTGCATTGCCTACTGTTGCCAACCCTGCAAAGTATACGTAGAATTCTGAAATTCCCGAAATATCAATAATTGTGTAGAAATCGCCCATAGATCGAAGAAATGTATTATCGACCTCTATTAATTATTTCACACCAAAATTTCTTCATAAAAATGAAACTGCTCTCCTCGCTTTTCTGGGAGTTGCCCTACAGAACTGACTTTTTTTTTATAAAATTAAAAGAATTTAAAGTTTTTGAATGCCAATTATGCAAAACAATCAATAATATCATACACAAAATTTGCAAATGAAATGTTTCAACTTTACATAGAAAGAAATAATTTTCTTGAATGTGATTTGGCATCTAATGATTAATTATTTACCAATATATTCCGAAACGTAGAACTAGCATAATTTTGAAGAAGAATCGCGATAAGCTGCGAATGCTGCGAAATTTCAATATGATATCTCTGTTTCTATTTAGCTTCGACCTGTATAATTGAACTTGAAGGTCGCATATATTAAATTCATATTATTATTTGTTGATTTTGTTTATATAGTTTAATTCAATATAATACAAAAAAAAATTTTTTTATTGAAAACTACTACATAATAAATGCCATAATGACAGTAAGAATAATAGTTATTTACATACCTGAGCGCACATATGCTAATGTGCAATATGATAATATTAAAAAAATTCTCTGATATATAACGAATTTTTTCCGTTTGTATTTTTACGAAATTATTAACGACCACAAAAATTTTAATAAACGTGCTAATAGCTCATATCAGTATATGGTGTGGCACTATATAGTGCAAAAAACAAGATAGATCAACTTATATAATTAACAATGGATAAACAATGTAACCCATCAATTGTATGCAAACGATAATCAACGTTTATAATTGGTATTACAAAAATTTTAATTAAAAATTTTAACATAAAAAATAACTTAACACATCATACATTCCGAAGTAAATCTCTCGTATTGCATCTATTGTAATTTTGTTTAAAGAATTTAAAGAAACTTTAGATCGTATTATTTCTTCATCATTTCACATCACATATAAAAATAAAGAAACAAACAAACACAAATAGGAATTTATCATCACATCTCTTTTCTTATTATTTTATTCATTAACACTTTAAAACCACTCTGACAGCCATTCGTAATCATCCATCCGGTTACAGTTCATACATATATACTATACATACATGCTAATACTAATATCACAGTCAGCCAGTCAATCAATTTTTTATGGAAGCATTTATTCAGTTATTTTCCGACGTTGTGCGTAATCATGTTTATCAATTCGTATGTAAATGATAGAAAAAACACATGTTATACCTTCACTAGTATGAAGATATACATACTCGTACAAAGGATAAATATATTCTAGTTAAAGAATGTTATGATAAGCACATGTGCTTATTGTCATTCCATTATCTTTATTTCACGCTTCATTTTCTTACATACACATGCAAATTGCTTTATTTATATTTTTGATTGAGCTGGCAGAATGTTAATATCAATAAGTGAGGAGAATTTTATATGTTTAATAATTTTGGGAGAAATATATTTTAAATATTGTACATTAATATTGTATTGTACAATGTAATCCTTAATTTTAAACTCAATCGATTCACCATTAAAAAATAAGTGAAAGTAGTCTCTTACTTACTTACTTACTTATGTGGCCATAACAACCGAATATCGATTTAGGCCGAAAATAACATGCTTCGCCAGCCATCTCTGTTCTTCGCTAGCTGGCGCCAGTTAGAAATTCCAAGCGCCGTCAGGTTCTCCAGTACTTGGTCTTTCCACCGGAGGTTTGGTCTTCCTCTTCTGCGTCGTCCTCCAGCGGGTTCCGAATATAACACCTTTTTAGCTGGAGCGTGTTCTTCCATTCGCTCGACATGACCTAGCCAGCGCAGCCGCTGGATTTTGATGCGCTTTACTATGTCAATATCGGCATACAGCTCGTACAGCTCATGGTTGTACCTTATTCGGTACTCGCCACCAACGCAAATAGGTCCAAAGATCTTGCGTAGGACTTTTCTCTCGAAAACTCCAAGTATTCGCTCATCCGAGGTGGAAATTGTCCAGGCTTCAGCGCCATATGTTAGGACAGGCATGATGAGAGACTTGTAGAGTGTAGTTTTCGTTCTTCGAGAGAGGGCTCGACTTCTCAATTGCTTACTCAGCCCAAAGTAACACCTGTTAGCAAGAGTTATCCTACGCATGATCTCCAGAATGCTGCACTGACTGCTCGCCGATTATGTCAATATCGTCGGCATACGCTAACAGCATGACACTTTTGTTGAAGATAGTGCCATTATGTCGTAGATCAGCAGCTCGTATTATTTTCTTCATAATAAGATTGAAGAAGTCGCACGATAACGAATCACCTTGTCTGAAACCCCGTTCGGTATTAAACGGTGCGGAGAGGTCCTTCCCAATTTTCACTGCACAACGGGAGTTATGCAGTGTCATTCTACAAAGTCGAATGAGCTTTGCAGGAATACCGAACTCAGACATTGTTGCGTAGAGGTAATCCCTTACCGGACTGTCGAAAGCGGCTTTATAATCAACAAATAGGTGGTGTGTGTCGATCTGTTTTTCTTGGGTCTTCTCCAGGATTTGGCGCAGTGTGAAAATCTGGTCGATGGTGGATTTACCAGGTCTGAAGCCACACTGATAAGGTCCAATCAGGTTGCTGAGCATAGGCTTCAACCATTCACACAGTACGCTCGATAGAACCTTGTACGCGATGCTCAGGAGACTTATTCCACGGTAGTTGGCGCAAATTGTGGGGTCTCCTTTTTTATGTACAGGACAGAGAACACTGAACCTCCAATCATTAGGCATGCTTTCATCCGACCATATTCTGCTTATGAGCTGGTGCATGCGGGTGAGCAGCTCATCGCCTCCGGTCTTAAACAGGCAGGCCATCATCAGGCCATCATGCTTTTAATTATTATTTAAGTTAATAATACCATGTTTACCACCTAGTATCTATAGAATTAACAAAATCAACGACCTTGCACCATAAAGGGTTAAATACTAAGAATTTATTGAATCTTTCTACCATTCGGAGAAACTCACAATAACTATTCAAATCTTACAAACTAACTTAAAATTCTGTGATATTCCCGATGCAAGGTTTATCAATTACACAGCATATTCAATGTGCCATTTCTTTTCAGTCGTCGATGGCCTGTGCTCAGCAACAAATGCCTATCAAGAGGATTCGGATGGTTGTGTAATTTTTGAATGTAGCTTCTGCAGGACTTTGCAACTTCCTCAGAAATTGTGGGTACATTCAAATGTCGATGGATGATAACGTTCCTCATATACCAAGGCACGTTTACAATAATTCGCAGGCACTTGGATTGTATTCGCTGCAATTTTTCGATATTTGAGGGTGATGCGGTGCCCCATAACTGAATACCATAAGTCCAGATTGGCTTCAGGATTGCTTTATATAGTAGCACTTTGTAAACGAGATTCAACTTTGAGCTTTTGTGTAACAGCCACCATAGCTGATTAATTCTTAGCTTGATCTGAGTTTTCTTTGCCTCTATGTGATTGTTCCAGGTCAGCCTTCTGTCGAGGTGAATACCCAAGTACTTTGTTGAGGAACATTATGGAACTGATTGGCCATTTATTTTAAGTGCCCAATCAGTTTTTCATATTGAATGAATGAATATAATACTTCAAAGGCAAACATGTGAAGGATTACTAAAAGCTTTGATTTTATGAAAAATAAAAGATTTTTAAGTTATATAGTTCCAATTCTGAATTTCTGAGTTGACTGTGTTTTTCATCATTGATGACCGAACTTGTAATCGGTCATCAATGATGAAAAACACAGTTTTTCAATGAAAAGAAAACACAGTTCTCATGCAAATCTTTTCAACGATATATAATATTTGAAAATCACCCATCGAATGTCAACATTTCTCTGTTCTTCATATTTACCACAAAAATTATTTAAATTGTGCCAGTATGCTCCAAAAGTAGGTCAATTAAGAGGTGTATCTTTCCAACTATTTTCATGGATCCACCAAAATGTATAAAATATTATCGTCCGCTTTGCTGCAATTATTTTTTAGAACTAACTTCCATGTTTTGTTATCATAATCCAAATAAAAATTTTACTTATGCACATATTAATGAAAAGAAAGTTAGATATTTTATAGATATAAATTGCTATTGATTTGCATATGAGTCGATTGTTCTTTCGTAGCTCATTATTTGCAATTGCAATGAATTATGGCATTATGGTTATGGTGGATAGTACTTTAGATAAGTTGCAGCATATTTATTAAAACAAAACAAAATTTGGAGCCCACTGTTCACGTTCAACACATACATAAATTTAAAATAACATATTTTTCACTTTGTTGTAACGGAATAAAGAAGGATGCATATAATTTGTACACATTTATTATACATTCATTCATTCATATTTGATATCGATTTTTCGCTATATATTGTCATTGCAATTCTTAATTATTTTCAATCTTTGATTTTATATTTTAATTAGTGTTCAACTGAAATCAATTACTCAATGTGCATGTGTACCTATGCATGTATATGTATAACACAATGTTTCATATTCTCTTACAAACTGATTTACGTTGTCATTCAAAATATCTAACAATCCATTAATCATTGCTTACCATTCCACTAGCGGTGTGATTCTGATATTAGCAAGTATTTATGCATTAAATTTAGGATTAATCTATTAAGCAATGATATAATTTGATGCAGCCGAATTTCAATGTCAAATAGGTATCAACGGGAAAATATTGCTAAACACATTATGGCGGATAAAATTAGTAGAGTGAAGAAATAATTGAATATATTGTTCTTTAAATAGATATATAGATAGCAATATTTATTTGCTAAATGCGGTTGAATAAAATTGATTTTAGACCCATGGTTCCTTGAACAATACTTAAAGCTGTCGGTAGTTTCTTGTTTTGCCACCAGATTTGTGTTCAAGCAAATTGATTTGATTAATGTACATACATTTGACACTAACAGCTCATGCACAATTCAAGCCGATGTATATTTTCAGCGGCTTAAGTTCCGACGCACTGTATTTTTAAACAATGTAACGTTGAATTAGATAAACCGACGAGTTTTTGAACAGAAATCGAATGCATTAATTACTACTGAACTGTAGAACGTATTGCAATTGGTGTTCAAATCTTTGAATTAGATATATACAACTAAGATGTGGTTGTGTCAATTGACTAAGCCTTGCGTGTTCTAAAAGCCAAACGTTAAAGCACTAATATCTATGACTCCAGATTTTCTGAATAAATTGTAAAACCCCACTATTGAGTTTTAGCCATGAAGGTTAGGAATATCAATGCGGTACGCAATTTGGAAAGTTTAAATATACCAAAATCTTCAATAAACTGTAGCCTTAATTAAAAAATAAAAAATGGAAATTAAAAATACTATCGGACGTCTTGAACTACCCATGGTAGTATGAGCATCTTCAACACAGATTTTAATGATGGGATATAATAGTGCAGAGCCCCATACACCATGACAGTTAGACAGACATTCTCCCGAAAAGAAAATACTTTTGTATTAGAGGTTAGCAATGATTTCATGCTAAGCACCCATTTTCAAATGTATTCGCACGTTATTAAAAATAATTATATGTGCTTCAGTGCTTGCAACTGTACGTTAGAGTGCAAAGTATAGTCGAAAACATACCTTTGAATGAGAAATAGTATAGGAGATAGTTAGATAGCGCTAATTTTCAAAACAATAGATACAAGAGTATGTTCTGAGTTTCATCTTGATAACTGGAGTCAACTTCGGGTAAGGAACCAGTAACTGAAGACAACAGAACCAGCCAATACGGTGTTCTAAGTTTCAAGACGCCACGTTGTTTAGTATTTTTTTAGTGCCATCGAAATTTAACGACTTCAGTGAATTTGTAAACAGGGAAAAATTGGTCACCTTTATGTAATTCAATACTTTCATATTAAAGAGATTTAATTCAAAAACATTCATTTTACATTTCATTTCATTTTAAAAAATTTTATCATAAAATTAAGAAACTTAGTGAAGAGGTTAACTTCCAAAACCCCAATGTGACAAATATGGCGGAAATAGATAACTCTGAATCTCTTTTCATTAAATAATTTATATTAAAAAGTAAATCTTTTATTGCGTTTTCCCATAAATTTTAAATTTCGAATTAGTTATTTTTATTACTAAAGGTGAGATATACTTGTATTTGTTTACATGTAATTTAGTTAAAGTATCCTTATTTTAAACCTTAAACAACCCCATTTCATATATTTTATAGCTATTTGCAATATTATAATAAAAAGCAATTTGATACCAATATTATTTATAATTTTGATATAAAGTGTTGATGCATCAATTGTGTCATAATGTTGAACCCTTGCTGCACTTATGTTATATGTTATCAAGAATGAGAGAAATACAGATTGCGCCCTGTAACGTCATAAACCAAACAGTACGAATAGTAGGCAAATAAGAAGTGTCAAAATCCCATACAAAAGGTAAATAAAACTGCGAATGCTTATACAAAATTGTAAAATAAGCAATATTTATTACTTTATTATGGAAAATATTAGAAGTAACAAGTAAATAAATATACCGTGAAAATAAGTGGAAAAGCTATGGATCAAAATATATAAATAAAAGCGAAGTGGTTTCGTGTCTTCATTACAAGTTTTATTGTTTTATTATACATGTATACCTGTATTGGTTTATTATACATGTATACATGTTATAATATTTAAAATAAATTAAATAATTATATCAATAATTTAAAAAAGAATTAATTTAGAATTAAAAAAAAATTAATAAAAACTAAGTTACTAGTTTAGTGAATTTTATTTTTTTCTTGTGATCGGTTTCTTCAATTTCTTGGTTTAGTTTTCTAATCTTGAAGAACATCCTCGCCCGGAAGAACAATTTCTTTACCTTAATATTGCAATTAATACTGGAAGATTGCTCAATATGTTTTTGTACAAAATTATTTGTCGTGAACAACCCGTTTCCATTAATTGTAGTTTGTAGGCTTTAGCACTTGTCTCACGAAGAGTAATTGATTGGGCAATATCATTCTCATGCCAATAATTCTTTTTGTCCGCATTTTTCAGTTTGTTTATCTGCCCGCTAGTGAATATACCCTTCAGCTTTTCTTCTATGTCTCTATATTCTTGCGCAGTTTTTGCTAAACTCCTTTTTAAAACTTGTATGTTACCATACATACTTCCTTTCCGTGTGTTTAAATGAGAGCTTCAAGGCGATACACTTTGCGGAATGCAGGAGCAAATTTTGTTTCTTTAACGCTTTGCTACGTGTTTCAGCTGGAAGCTAGTGATTGCCGATTAGCTCGATGATGAGGTACACTTGCCTTTAGATATTATTGGCACGCTGGACCTTTTCTTGCTCGAAACAGAAATTGAACTTTATACACTAATTTTCTTTCTTTTATTTGCACTGGACGTATGTATATAGGGAACGAATATGTAAATACATATGTTTTATATGACTCGATGGTTTGACTCTTGTTATATTTCAATTTAATATTCGATTTATGTCGATATATTTATACAAATCTGATTTATTATTTACTTAGATTAAATGATAAGAAAATTCGTTGATTTTTGCAAATTACACAAGAAACACCGCAAAGTTGAAAAAAATTGGATTTCACATACGACTGACTGATGTATATGCCACTGATTTTAACACACACTTTTCTTTAGTTATTTATTTTATAATTTTAATTTACGTGTAAATAAAATACTTTAATTACATGTGAAATGAGATGTTTTAGTGAGAAAGATAATTTTACTTTAAAAAAAAGAAATGCGCGCACTCCTCGGGAAAAAACCAATTCAATTGAAATTATGTTGATTTATGGGAAAAAAACGAAGGTAAAGGGAAAAGGAGAATGCAATAGGTAGAATAAACAGATGAGCGAATGGAATTGATTGGAAGGAATAGGAATAGGGATAAAGTGAACATGGAATAATAAGCGGATCGATAGGGTTGCCTGACCATCCATCCACTCATTTACTCCAGTTCACTTTGGGAGTGCGCGTATCTTTTGCTGGCGTAGACACTACGTTTGTAATAAACATATACACGGAGCGACAATTATGTATTAAGACTGCCTCTAGAAAACACAATTAAAACACGATATCTGCTAATTTTTCGGTATATTTATTCGAAACATTATCCTCCTGATTCAATACACTTGTTGCATCGATTTAATAGTGATTCAAACGCGTGTTCCAGCTCATTTTTCGGAATTGCCTCCAGTGCCCTCGTCGAAACCGGTTGAATGATCTGAATGTCATCAACTTCATCCTTTCAAATTCAATTTCATTTTTGGGAACAAAAAGTAGTAGCAGGGTGCCAAATCAGGTGAATACGGCGGGTGATTCAATACACAGACCTGATTCCGACGAACAAAGAGTGCTGTGTGTTAAATTTCATGTTAAAATTTCAACATCAAACGAACCCGTGTTTTGAAAAATGAATATCAATAAACACTAAATGTCAACCAAATGCCATGAAATTTTGACAGTTAGTGAAGGAAGGTGGGTGCCGTAGCTCAGTGGTTAGTGTGTTCGCCTTCTGATCTGTAGGTTGTGGTTCAATCCCCGGCTGATGCATAACAAATTTAATATCGATAAGATTTTTCTTTCGAACGGTACCCACCTGTCGGCAAGCAATTGGCAATTCTTCCGACAGTAACAACTTGCCATGAAAAAGCTTCTTAAAGAACTCTGTGACAAAACTCAGTAAAAGTGATGTCACAAGTGTTCTGCCGTTCGGAACAGGCTAAAATAAGTAGTCCCTTCTAATATTGTCCAAAATTTAAGACGCACAACAGTAATGGAAGAGAAGCTCGGCCAATGAGCCCTTTGGGGCTTTATGTGCCACATATTTATTTATTTATTTTAGTAGAGGAAGGTCGAAGCTTCAAAACGCATGTGCTCACACATAGATGGCGCGCTTGGTTGCTGAGATATGCTTCTAGTCTTAAAACATATTTGTCGTACCTTGTACAATATATATTTATATATTTATTAGTTCAAGTGTGCGAGATACTTACACTTCCTTTCGCAATTCTTCCACCTCCTTGAACACGTTGCTAGTGTTATACATTTTTACAGGCTTCTCCAAGGAAATTTGAAGAGTGAAAGGGCAAATTTTCTTTATTCTCCTCGATCACCGTGCTGGTTCCTGTAGTAATGATGCTGACATTGTCGCCAACTTCAACACAATCTAATCCGAGATCTGTTAATAAGTTAATTTAAACAGTTGAATATTTCCATACAATAACCAACGATTTTTTGTTACCATTAACTGCAACTTCCGAACTTTGTTGATTCAACAACATAGCAACGATGTGCTTATTTTCTCTTCGTTGCACCCGCTGTTCCCGAAGAGTTGTCCCACCAGATACTCGGCAAATAGTTGGCACAACCCCGCGCTTTAATTTAAGTTTTGACGTAAAGCTTGGAAAATTAGGAACATTACAGAAATGCGAATGCTGTGGTAATAAAATAAATAAATTTTAACCATTTCATATTGCTTGAGGTTTATAAAATCATCATCTATGAAATGGTCCTTGCAAATCACACTATTTTTGTGGTTGAAAGGACTTACACTTCATTTATAAAAATCACCTTTTATTCAATCAAAATTGTCTTAAGTAACCGCGTACTATATAAATACAAGAATTGTAAAAATTTATTTGCCCCTTTCGGTTAATGTTTTCTTCATTTATGACGTGTGCATACGAACAGCCGGTTGTCAAACTCAAATCAAAACTATAACTGTTCACTCAGGGCGCAATCTGCATTTCTATCATTCTTGATATTGTTACGTTTTTATTCTGTGAGTGTTTAATTCTATTTGAATTATCTTGTTCGATCACTGGATTCTGTTAATAATAACTGCAACACTTATTTTATACAACTAAATACAGCAACAATTTATTTAATAAACACTATTTACAATCAACTCTGTTTATAATCAACTATTTACAATAACACTTTAATGTACTAGCAACTTTTGCCTCTGTATAGATGCTTGCGCAGTCACGTTCGGTATTCGATTGATTTTCCTCCTCAACACTGGCTTTATTTATACTCTGTGGCAACACCCCAGAATCTTCCTTTATCGAGATTCTTCTCTTCCTTTCTCGTTGGCTTGTTCTGGTTATCGCTCATTTCTTTTTGTTGAC
Source organism: Megamerina dolium (assembly GCA_963854835.1). Taxonomy (NCBI): domain Eukaryota; kingdom Metazoa; phylum Arthropoda; class Insecta; order Diptera; family Megamerinidae; genus Megamerina; species Megamerina dolium. The sequence continues at coordinate 48,642,612 of OY978528.1, read as the reverse complement.
ATTCGTTTCGATGCTGCCAATAGTGTCAGTCACAATAGTGATGAGTAATCAGCTATCGATACTCGTTACACTGCCCTCCTCTTAACCTTGTTCGTCCCGAACAAGTTTTTATACTTCCCCTCGATATGGCGCAAGTCGCTCTAAGTGCACTACTTTAAACTTTGCTCTTTTATTCCATGCACGTTGAATACGATACACTACGTCATTTATCTTTGCTATAATCTCATATGGTCCTTCCCAATGAGTCTGTAGTTTAGGGGACAGGCCTTTCTTTCGTTGTGGATTATGAAGCATTACAAGCTCTCCTTCATAGAACCCTTTTGAATTTGCTTTCAAGTCATACCTGGCCTTCATCTTATCGCTCATCATCTGCGACCGCTCTCTGATGAACTGATGTACTTCATCCAACTGTTCCCGCTTTTCGCTAGTATAATTTCCTTCGGTTGATCTCGTTGGTGTTACAACTCCAAATTTTAAATCAGCTGGCAGTCTTAACTCGTTTCCAAAAATTGCCATTGCCGGTGTAGTAGCCGTCGTATCATGTTGTGCGCATCGATATGCCATGAGGAACATTGGTATATGTACATCCCAGTCTCTTTGGTATTTATCTACGACTTTTCTCAAATATTCCTCCAAGGTACGGTTAAATCGTTCTACCATGCCATCAGATTGTGGATGCAAAGGTGTTGTACGAGTTTTGTATATACCCAGCATACGGCATATCTCTTGGAATACAACTGATTCGAAATTTCGACCTTGGTCTGAGTGTAACTCCATCGGTACACCAAAACGAGTAACCCATTGGTTGACGAATACATCCGCAACTGTACTAGCTTCTTAATTTGGAATGGGGTATACTTCAGGCCATTTACTGAAGTAATCTATAACCACCAGAACATACTTGTTTCCTGCGTTGCTTATTGGAAATGGTCCAGCTATGTCCATAGCAATTCGCTCGAATGGAGCACCCACGGTGTATTGGTGCATCTTACCTCGACTTTTCTTAGTGGGACCTTTGGCCATTGCACATTGCTTACACTTCCGAATCCAATCAGCGACACGGTCATGACATCCAACCCAATAAAATCGTTTCTTTATTTTCTCGACGGTTTTGGTGATTCCCAAATGCCCTCCACTGGAGGCATTGTGATACTCAGCTATCACTTCATTTATTCTTGCCTTGGGTACCACTAGCAGGTCATAAGTGATTTTTCCATCTTCACTTTCCCATGTTCGGAATAAACATCCGTCTCGTAAGTGCAGGCTTTGCCACTGCGCCCAGTATGCCTTTGCTATTGGACTCTCATTAGCCATTTCTTGCCAATCTGGACGTATGCCCTGCTCCTTGTATTCCATAATCTTTACGAGATCTGGGTCGTTCCGCTGATCTTCTTGCACTCGTTCGGTGGTCCATGTCTCCTCCGGCAATATATTTGTAAGTCGTATGTCGACAATGTGCTCCTTGCTTTCCACTCGGGAACAATGTTTACATTCCATTTTGCAAGGACGACGAGATAGAGCATCCGCGTTGCCGTGATGTCCTCCTTTACGATGTTCGATGGTAAAATGATAACTCTGCAGCCTTTCAATCCAGCGCGCCAATTGTCCTTCTGGGTTTTTAAATTGTAATAACCACCTTAGCGCTGCGTGGTCAGTTCGTAGATGAAATGACTGACCGTACAAGTATTTATGGAAATACTTTACACATTCCAGTATTGCGAGCAACTCTCTTCGAGTGACACAGTAGTTTCTTTCTGGCTTCGACAGGATTTTACTGTAGTATGCTATTACTTTAATGACCCATCTATGATCTGAGAGAGCACACCACCTATTCCATAGCCACTCGCATCTGTGTCTAACACAAACTTTTGACCAGGTACTGGATACGCTAATACTGGTGCTGAACAGAGTTTTTCTTTCAGTTGTTCGAATGCTTTCTGTTGGTCTTCGCCCCATACAAATAGTTTGTTCTTTCTTGTTAACTCATGCAGACTGCTGGCGATGTTCGCAAATCCAGGAACAAATCGTCTATAGTAGGTACATAAGCCTAGGAAGCTTCTTAACTCGTGAAGATTCGATGGAATAGGCCATTCTTGTACTGCTGCTACTTTCTCCTCGTCGGTATGTACCCCGTCTGTTGTTACTTTATGACCAAGATATTTAACTTCTCGCCTGAAGAGTGAACACTTTTTCATATTCAGTTTAAGCCCTGCTGATTGTATACGCTCAAATACTTCTTTCAACTTTTCCAGGTGGTCGTTAAAATCTTTTCCCATCACAATAATGTCATCGAGGTACACCAAGCACGTTTTCCAGTGTAGTCCTCTGAGTACACGCTCCATCAAACGTTCGAAAGTAGCTGGCGCATTGCATAAACCAAATGGCATGACTGTAAATTGCCATAGACCATCGCCAATACTGAAAGCTGTTTTCTCTTTGTCTTCCTTACCAAGTTCCACTTGCCAGTAGCCACTTTGCAAATCAAGAGTTGAGAACCACTTCGCACCAGATAGTGTGTCCAGAGTGTCATCGATTCTTGGCAGTGGATAGCTGTCTTTTTTCGTAATATCATTTAGCTTTCTGTAATCCACACAGAATCGAGTACTTCCATCCTTCTTCTTTACCAGCACAACTGGTGAACTCCATGGACTCGCTGATGGTTCAATAACACCTTGTTTCTGCATATCGGAAATCAGCTTAATGGCTTCGTCTCTTTTGGCCAATGGAACTCGTCGTGGTGTTTGACGAATTGGTCTAGAATCACCGGTGTCAATGTGATGCTTCACGATGGTTGTTCGTCCTCCAGTTTTTCCATTTGAAGAAAAGATTGAACTGTACTTCTCCAATAGTTGTAAAGCCTTTTCTTTTTGCTGGTTGGTAAGCACGCCTGCCCATTCTTCCATCTGTGCTTTTATTTCCACTCTGACAGTTCCTGATCTTCCACTTTTTATCGACGAACCCTTTTCGCAGTCTACTATGGCAGTAACTTCCTGGCAATGACCAATCACCATTCCTTTCTTTACAACTGTAGATGTATTAGTTGGATTTAATATTCGCACAGGTACTATTCCATTTTCTTTAGGTTCCACTAACGTCCTACCAAGTATGATGTTTTTATTTTGAATTTCTTTATCTGCTTCCACTAACCACAACTTGCCTGTCCCATCATCCACATTTATCTGTGCCCAAATCACCGCTTCTGATTTTGCTGGAACCTCTTGGCGTTGACATGCGAGTACTCGTTTCATGTTTCCACTCCGTTTGTAACCGATGTTCAATGGTAATTCGACATTTGCATAACGTAGTATCCGTTGATTTAAATCTAACGTAAATCCGTTGTCAATCATAAAATCAACACCAATTATTACGTCATCGATGATGTCGGCCACAATGAATTCATGTTCCCATGTACAATTTCCAATAGATACTCGTTTCTTTATCTTACCCAGAATTTGTGCATCCTCACCCGTTGCTGTACGCAATTTTATTCCCATTAAAGGCTCAAACCTCTTTACCAAATCGCTCTTGATTATAGAATGTGATGCACCAGTGTCCAGGGTTAACATGAATTCTATATTGTCCAATTTTCCATCAATAGTCAAGCTGCTTGGCACACGCTGTAGTTGTGAAATGTGAATGATGGGGCCACCCACTGTTGGAGTCAGTTCACGCCCCGCTGAACTGACTCGATTTAGTTTAACGATGGATTTGTGTTAGTGGAGCGATCGCTATCCACCTTATTCTCCTTCTTTTGTCTTCCTGGAGAATTCGATCTTGATCGCTTTCGTCGTAGACGGCAGTCACGCGCCATGTGTCCTGGTTTGTCACAAATGAAACACTTACCAGTAAACTTGTTTTCGCGTCGACCTGTTGTTCTTCCTTCAGGCTGAACTACTGATTTTACTGCCCGACGCACTGCTTCAACCAGATCTGTTGTTTCTGTTTCTAATTGGCGTACCCGTGGCATTGGTCGACACATCAAACTGGCGGCTTCAAACGTCAAGGCACTACTGACTGTTTCGGCATAAGTATTCCTGGGTGACATGACTAGGGCACGCTTTGTCTCTCCATCACGTATACCATCTATGAATGCCTCTATTTTTATTTTTTCGACGAACTCTTCCGAATTACCGGAGAACGCTAGATGACATAAGCGCTCAATATCGGAACGAATTCCTGAAGGCTCTCATTACTCCGTTGCACTCGCGATCTCAATTCCACTCGATGTAATTGACTCTTGTATTCATTTCCATATTTTCGCTGGAGTGTGTCCATCAGTGACTGATAGCTACCACGATCTTTCTCTGGAATCATCTGTAACACCTCGGAAGCATTACCTTTTAATGCGACTATTAAAGCAGCAGTCTTGTCGCTATCATCCCATTGATTCTTCGAAGCTGTTGTCTCGAATTGAAGCTTGAAGATATTGAATGGCGTGCTTCCGTCAAATGTTGGTGGCTTTAATTTGATTGTACTTGAATCTCTAATCACTGATGTGGCTGGTCCATTTATTTTTAGTTGATTGAGTTCGTGCTGTAATTTCTCGAACTTATCTTCCAAGTCATCTACATGTTCCTTTAAATCCGTGACCTTTTCATTAATGGTTCCGGAAATTTCCTGAAATCTAAGTTCAATTCCTTTTTGTAGATTTTCGATGACGTGTTCTTGTCGAGCCGAACCTTCTTGAATTTCCATACGCAATTCGCCCGATTGTTCTTGAAACTTGGAGTCAATTGTTTTCTGGAACTCTCCCATAGCGTTTTCTTGACGTACCGAATGTTCTTGAAACATGGAGTCAATGCGAGACGCATTTTCTTGTAACTTCGCATTAATTCCTTGCAGTTGCTGCTGCTGTTGTTGCATCATGGATTTCATGAGTTCCATTAGTTGACCACTCGAATCTATCTTGCTTTCTTCCTCAGCGTGTACGACTGCTTGTATATCGGCTTCCTCGAAGAACTCATGTTCTTCTACGTTAATTCCCTTAGCCTCCATAGCTTGCCTCAGCCTCACCAGCAGTTCCGCCTTTGCACCTGATGACGATAGATTCATCTCTACCAACAGCTTTTTAAGCTGGTCCACTTTTAGTTGGTCAATTTTCACCATCTTTACAGAATCCCACTTCTGACACCAATTGTTACGTTTTTATTCTGTGAGCGTTTAATTCTATTTGAATTATCTTGTTCGATCACTGGATTCTGTTAATAATAACTGCAACACTTATTTTATACAACTATATACAGCAACAATTTATTTAATAAACACTATTTACAATCAACTCTGTTTATAATCAACTATTTACAATAACACTTTAATGTACTAGCAACTTTTGCCTCTGTATAGATGTTTGCGCAGTCACGTTCGGTATTCGATTGATTTTCCTCCTCAACACTGGCTCTATTTATACTCTGTTGGCAACACCCCAGAATCTTCCTTTATCGAGATTCTTCTCTTCCTTTCTCGTTGGCTTGTTCTGGTTATCGCTCATTTCTTTTTGTTGACATTCGTTTCGATGCTGCCAATAGTGTCAGTCACAATAGTGATGAGTAATCAACTATCGATACTCGTTACAATATGTTATGTTGTTGTTTTTTTTTTTTACAAGAAACACTCAACCATGATGAAGACGATGACTGGAGACCAATATATAGTGTTATCGTTGGCGTGGATTAGCAAATTTAACGCCTGTGCTATGTATTGGGTGATCCAAGTAGACATACTTTTTTCAATAGCCTTTTTATGGAAAGACTTACTCCTGAACAACGTTTACAAATCGTTCAACTTTATTACGAAAATTCACGTTCTGTGAGGAATGTGTTCCGTGCACTTCGCTCAACTTATGGTCAACATAATCGGCGTACTGAGCGTACTATTCGCAACACCATTACCCATCTTGAGACCCAGCATTCATTATTGGATAATATTCGACCGAATAGACCACGTCCAGCACGCAGTGAAGAAAATATAGCGACCGTAGCTGAGAGTGTACACGAAGACCGTGGAGAGTCGATTCGGCGCCGTTCGAAGTAATTCGAACTGAAGTATGGAACGACTTGGCGCATTTTACGTCGAGATCTTAAATTGAAAGCGTACAAAATAAAGCTTGTGCAAGAACTGAAGCCACCCGACCTTCTCAAGCGATATCGCTTCTCTCTATGTGCTCTTGATAAGTTCCAAGAAGATCCGACGTTTTCGAGCGAAATTTTGTTCAGCGATGAGGCCCATTTCTGGCTCAATGGGTATGTAAACAAGCAAAATTGCCACATTTGGGACGAAGAGCGACCTGAAGAGATTCAACAGCTGCCACTTCATCCAGAAAAAACAACGGTTTGGTGTGGTTTGTGGGCCGGTAGAATCATCGGTCCATATTTCTTCAAAAATGATGCCGGTGAGAACGTAACCGTCAATGGCGACCGTTATCGTGCCATGATATCCGACTATTTGATGCCTGAAATTGAAGCTCGTGATCTCGGCGACATTTGGTTTCAACAAGACAGCGCCACTTCCCACACATCGCAACAAACAATGGATTTATTGAGAGAACACTTCGGTGAGCAGATAATTTCACGTTTTGGGCTGGTCGATTGGCCACCAAGATCGTGTGATATCAAACCCTTAGACTTTTTCCTGTCGGGATATGTAAAGTCTAAAGTTTATGCGGACAAACCCGCTTCGATTCAGGCCTTGGAGCAAAACATCACGCGTGTCATTCGCCAGTTACCAGTCGAAATGCTCGAACGAGTCAACGAAAATTTGACTCAACGGATGGACCATCTGAGACGTAGCCGCGGCCAACATTTGAAAGACATAATCTTTAAAAAATATATGCCAAAGAATGTTCTTTCAAATGAAAATAAAGATTCCCCATTCAATTTGAATTTTCTGTGTTTTTTCTTTAAAAAAGTAGGAACCTCGAAATGGATCACGCTTTATAAGAAAACTCCAGTTATTTAATTTTGTATATATATATATATATATATATATATATATATATATATATATATATATATATATATATATATATATATATATATATAGCTTCATATTTATATATATATATATATATATGTTTTTTTTATGATAAAACATAGTATTTTCTGAGTAGCTACAATGTCGTAAATGCCAAGTCCTAAGGGTATGATAACATATTCGTCACATTTTCTAATGTAAGAGTTTGTAATGTTGTAGTTGTCGGACAATTTAAAATTAAATGTACTCTTAGTTCAAACGTGTAATATGCATGAAAAAAAAACTTATTTAGTTTTTGATCGTATGTATATTTCATAATAAATTCTAAATTAAATTAAGTTCAATATGAAATGATGTTAATTACTTGACTCTAATTGCACGCATGCGATGAAGAACTCTTTAATTATGAGTGCCCTACCTTCTCTTTTGCTCATATACACATATGTGTGCAAGATAAAAAAATCTTAATTTGTGTTTTTTACAAGAGTGCAACAGGCTGTGTGATAAATGTGTTTGTGCATAGGTGGGTGTATTGTAGGTAGTTATATACATAAGTAAATGTATATGTGCTCATCTACATATGTATATATGTTGGCTGATTTTATTATTCTGTATGATGTCACGTCATGTCATATAATTACATATGAACATGACCCCAATGAGTGCTGCTTTGTATGCATGTATGTAATTGAGTTAATGTTAAAGGTTTCTCCACAGCCATACCTCCAATATTATTTTTTTTGTACAGGGTTTTTCTGTGTTTTACTTTATTCTTTGATGTTAATTTTTTCTCCTAATCTTTTGTTGTTGTTCCTACATAATTATTAGTCATCAGTTGAGAATGCGTATAATAAGCCTGTATGCCTGTTGTATGCAAGTGTCTTTGAATTCGCAATTATGAAAGTTCCCTTATCATTATGAATATGTTATGGTTAATTTATTGCATTATTCAATCGGAAAGTGTATGTGGAAAATATAAATGATCACACACTCCAAATCCCCAGGCTAAAAGTAATGACTTTTAGTACTCTTGTTGATCATAATGAGTTGAGTCGTTTTACTTTAACTGTTACCACAATTGGCTACAAACATTGAGCTATCCATAGGAAACTTAACTTAATTTACCAACGAATAAATGAGTTTCAAAATAATCCTATAAAAAGGTGTTTTGAATATACTACAATATATTTCGACGTGGGTGCCGCAACTCGGTGATTAGGGCGTTGGCCTTCCGATCTGTAGCACAAATTTAATATCAACAAGATTTTTCTTTTGAACGGTACCTAGCTGTCGGCAAGTAATTGGCATTTCTTCCGGTGGTAACAATTTGCAATGAAAAAGCTCTTAAAAGAGCTCTGTGACAAAGCTCAGAAAAAGTGATGTTACAAGGACTCTGCCATTCGGAATTGGTCAATACAAGTAGGTCCCTTCAAACACGCACAACAGTACTGGAAAAGAGCTTAACTAAATGGCCCTTCGGGGCCTATAAGTGCGACATATGTTTTTTGCTTATTTTTATTTCGAACTGGAGGGAACCTTAATTTGAGTAATATAGGAACTAAAGCGGGACTTGCTTTATTCTACATTTTGTTCTGCAGATATTTCATTTAATATTATCTTGAAAATTTTCACCTATGCATTTCTTAATTAGTTATGTACTTATGTTATGTATAGTTAGTTAAGTTATGTATTTCTGAAGCTAAAGGTTTTTCTAGGTACCAGGTATACAATAACAACAATAATAATAATAATAATAATATTAAATAATAACAAATATTGTATATAAGAACTGTTAACACAAATTATTACAACTCATTATAGTGTGCAATTGGTTTTCATTAAGCCATTTTAATGATATAAATCAATTATGTTGCGACAATAGCCTGATAAAAGTGTTAGCAACATCAAGTATATAATACGAGGAGTAGCATCAGCAGAATAGCAGCATCGGTAATTGAATTTTCAATGCTTTTAGCTTTCATTAATAAAACAGAACAAGGAACTAAACTTTTCCTCGATGTTGCCATATACAATGAGAATTTGTCTTATGGAGTAATATGTACTAGTACCTATACGTAAATAAAGTATTACGTTGATTTTATATTTTTATACCATTCATAATGTGATATGCAAGGTATATTCATTTCGGTCAGATGTTTGTAACCACTTGAAGGAATCCCCGGAGATATAGACAAGTATATATATTCGTGATCAGCGTTTCTTAAATTTTTGATTTAGATTTCCGTCCGTCCTTCTTACAAACTTACGGCTTACAAACTTACAAAACTTATAAAATACTTCGTCGTCGTCAATTATATATCGGGTGTAGATTAGTATTATATGCAAAAATTGTTCCTCAAAAAACTGGTGAGCCACGCCTATTTCTTAATAAAAAAGTACAAAGTAGTGGAAACAATAGAAAAATATGGATATTCTAGCTAACTTTTTATATATGTACATCTTCGTATGCAGGGTATAATTTGGTCGGCTTAGCCGACTGTAAGGTCATTTTTATTGTTTATTTTCTTTTCCAATATTCAGGTTTAGTTGGTGTTTCTTAACGAATGAACAATAGAAATTTAAATCGACAAATAAATGAATGAACAAAAAGAAAATTAAAATGATTTAGCTACTGACTCACTAAATTTCAACATAATTAGTATTCTGAATTATATATTTCGCTGTAGGGAAATAAATTTTCAATATGTAGATTTTTTTTTTTCATTTTTAGATAAATGATATGAAAATATATGTGGAAGTAGAAGAAATAAAAAAAAAGAAACTAATAAACAAATAAACAACAATTTTTGAAAATGGATATCGATTTCTCTACTCATTACCATTGCTAATTTAAAGTACGCCATATTGAACTGTTTCATGTGCGACTCTGGTTTGAGTAATACTCGTATCAACTATCGTCAATAACTAAATGGAATAATCCATTATCAAAGTATTCACCATACTACACATGCACATACTGTGAGCATCAAAATAAAGTGTACACCATCATTCGTTATGACTTCGTGTTTATTTCAGTCTTTCAAATAAGATTTATTTATTTTTTAAAAAATTAAAACAATAAAAATAATAAATAAAACAAAAACCGAAACAACTTCATATTATACGCGTCAAAAATAATTGTACAAAATATCGATTAATGAAAAGAAAATATTTTAATATTTCGTTACTTTTTCTTTTGCTTTGATAACAGCGCTCAATCTCCTCGGCATCGATTCAACCATGTTTTTTCTTACGTCGGATGAAATTTTCTTCCATTCCTCTACTATAACAGTTTTCTCTACGGACTTGTTATGAATTGTCCATTTCCTAATTTGGCGGTCCAGATGCTCCCACAAATGATCGATTGGTTGTTTAGGCGTGCGGTAGATTAGCCATTTCTTCACTATATTTATTATGTGTTTAGGATCAAGACAATGATCCTTGAAAGATCCAAGAGCCCTGGAATCCCAATTTCTTGACACTACTTAGCATATTGTTTTTCAAAATATTTAAATAATCTCTTTTATTCATAGTGCTTTCTTTGAAAACTAAATTTCCAACCCCGTTCGCTGCCATACATCCCCTCACCATCACCGAACCCCCACCATGCTTAATTGTAGATATTAAGATTTGTTCGACATATTCCTCATTTTTCTTTCTCCATTTTTACAGGTTTTTTCTGGCCAAACACTTAAAATTTGCTTTCATCGCTGAATAGGATATTATTCCAGAAAGAAACATCTTTATTTTTTAGCAAAATCAAAACGTCTATTTTGCTTAACTCCCGATATAAACGGCTTCTTTCTTGGAAATCGGCAATGTAATCCACTTGCATGTAGTGCTCGACGTATTGTACTTGCACTTACGCTAGCACCCGATGTTATTGAAACTTCTTCCGATATTTTAACATCACTTTTAGTTGGGTTTTTCTTCACATTCCGCACAATGGCTTTCCTTTCAGCCTCATTTCAAATCTTAGGTCGACCAACACCAGGGCGATTTTCTAATTTACCGCACGTCTTATATTAATCAATATTTTTTTTCTCAGTATTATGGCTTCTGTTAATAATAGAGTCAATTTTACGTAGTCTTACCATCTTTGTGAAACTTCAGCACAAGTTTACGAATGTCCATGGAAGTTTGTTTATCCATTTCTGAATCAATATATTAAGTCAACGCAAAAAGCTTTTACATGTACCGATCACAATTAAAGCCAACAAAACACTAAGTTCAATTCACTAGAATGAATAACTAAGCAGAACAACAAAACATGACTGTAAATTTTTATCGTATGATATCGTCAAAGTGCTATTATTTTGGCATACACTTATTTTTGATGCGTATAATATGAAGAATTTTATTAATTTTTTTTTTAAATTGGTAAAAGAATAAATACCATTGCCAAAAAGCATGAAATGTTAAATTAAATCTTATTTGAAAAGGCTGAAATAAACACGAAGTCATAATGAATGATGGTGTACACTTTATTTTGGCGCTCACAGTACATATGTGTGGATATAAGTTGAATGAATATCCATTTGATGAGTAGCAATAATTTTTAGCAGTTATTTATTCAGTGATCTTCTAGTAACTATTGGTTAGAATTTCACGAATTTTAGACAATAGTGTGTAATTTACTAAATACCGATTGAAATGTCAACGTCATATTTGCTGATCTATTATATTTACTTCCATCTAATTCAATTTTGATAGAAGTTTAACCGAAATTCTTTACTAACCTTTATAGCGTCTATTGGTAAAGGTCATATATACATATTTCTATACATGTGAATGTAATATTATATTTGTTTGTGAAAATTATAGATAAATTGGTAACTTATTACATTTTCCAATGAAATTCATTTGTAAAATTTTACTACTTCCACTAGAAGTTATTAATAAATTCGATGATGTATTGAACTAGTCCACAAACTTTTAACGTATAAATATGCAAAAATTTATAAAGTTGGGGTACGATATATGAGTGTCAATGCTATTCAATGGACAAACAGACAGTATATTGTACAGGATGATTTTTTAAGAGCCTTCGGATTTGATTTAAAAAAAAAACACAGCTGCGATATTTTCCTCTGTTCGCACTCTGTGTATGCGTGTTGGTTGTCTAATGTCCAATAATGTAAATTTGGTGCGAATTTTAGTCACAAGATTCCGAATAGCCGCCTCAAAAAGTCGCCCAAACTGACTATAAAATGAATGAATGAATGAACAGAGCATGAATTTTGAAAATAAAATTTAATAAGTCGATTCATGGTTAAATTATATACCAAAGTGAAGACAGTAACATGTTACACGAAAACAGCTGAGCTGCCAAAAACAGTGTTGCCAAAAAGAAAGTTGCTAAAAAATCACCCAGTACTTATAATACGTGGTCTGGTGATGTTTTCACAAGGTAACGTGTCTAACTGCCTCAACCGGGTGGGGCTAGCGCAATCCTTGTTGAACTCATCGCAAGTTAACTCACTGGCTGTCATGTAGTTTGATCTGAGCGCTATGTGATGATACCTTTATTTGTTAATGAGGGGTAGTCATGAAGCTTGCTCTGCTTACTATGTGATGGGGTCTTCATTATTATCAATGGGGGCCCTCCATGTGGCGACCACCGGGCAACGTCCTCCTGGCACCCGAAGGGAGACGGCTGAAGTGAGTGGCGAAAATTTCCTCGATTAGAGGTTGTGCGTTGGGTTAGGGACCCGCCACATAAAAAATCCCCCAATGAAAAAAACAAATATGCCTCGGATAAGGACTACCGCTTTTGTTGATGACCCCCGCAAACGAAAAAAGGACAATGATTTACGGATATGCACCTGGAATGTCCGGTCCCTTTATAGGGAGGGTGCCTCTATCCAGCTGGTTGATGTCCTCGAAAAATACAGAGCTGACATCACCGCAGGAAATGCGATGGACAGGACAGGGCTGCTCCAAAAGAGCGTCCTGTGACATCTACTACAGTTGCCATGCTGAAAGGCACGAATTAGGATGTGGATTTTTGGTCAGCAAGAGACTACGACATCTTGTCTCACAGTTCACGCCTGTGAACGAACGGCTGGCCACAATCCGCATCAAGGCAAAATTTTTCAACATCAGCCTTATATGTGCCCACGCTCCGATGGATGAGAAGGACAATGTGACCAAGGAGAGTTTCTTTCAGCGCCTCGAAGAAGCTTATGACCGCTGCCCCCGCCACGATATCAAAATCGTACTTGGCGACTTTAATGCCAGGGTGGGCAAGGAAGGTACCTTTGGTCCAACTGCCGGAAAATTCAGCCTCCACCAGAACACCTCCGATAACGGAATGAGGCTGATCGACTTCGCCGCAGCACGAAACATGGTAATTGGTGGTACCAGATTCCAGCATCACGACATCCACAAAGCGACATGGCTGTCTCCAGATCAACGTACAAGAAACCAAATTGATCATGTGGTGATTGACGGAAGGCATGCTTCCAGTGTGATGGACGTGAAATCGATCCGTGGTGCCAACATCGACTCGGATCACTACCTTGTTGCAGCTAAGGTGCGCACACGCTTATATGTCGCAAATAACAAGAGAAGTCCCACACAGAAAAAACTCGACGTCAGTAAGCTGCGATCACCAGAGACAGCAGATGCATTTTCCACTCGACTATCGGATCTGCTTATGCAGAACACTCCCCCACTTGATGATACATGCGCACGTTGGACACATATACCCCACTCCATGACTACAGCTGCCGAGGAGGTAATCGGTTACTACCGGCCTCTGAGGAATGAGTGGTATGATCAGGAGTGTCGCTACGCTACCACAGAGAAACACACCGCCTACAGAAGAACCCTGCATGGCACTGAGAAAAAGGAGTGCAGAGAGACGTCTTTTCAGGCGCAAGAAAAGAGAACAAGAAAGACGCGACTGTGAGGAGTTAGAGATATATACCGACAAGAATGAGACTCGAAAATTCTTCGAAAAGATCAAGCGCCTGAGTGGCAGTTTAAATCCCGGAGCCTCTTCTTGTCGTGATGGAAATGGGAATCTGGTTACAGATGTCCAGAGTGTATTAAGCCTATGGAGAGAACACTTCTCCACGTTACTGAATTGCGATACTACGAACAATTGCGCCAGTGGAGGAGTTTGCCCGATAACCCCAATTACAGATGATGGTGTTGATGTTCCACCACTCGACTATGACGAGGTTGAAACGGCCATTTTAAGGCTGAAGAACAACAAAGCTGCAGGTGCTGATGGCCTGCCTGCCGAGTTGTTTAAGACCGGAGGCGATAAGCTGCTCACCCGCGTGCACCAGCTCATAAGCAAAATATGGTCGGATGAAAGCATGCCTGATGATTGGAGGCTCAGTGTTCTCTGTCCTGTAAATAAAAAAGGAGACCCCACAGTTTGCGCCAACTACCGTGAAATAAGTCTCCTGAGTATCGCATACAAGGTCCTATCGAGCGTACTGTGTGAAAGATTGAAGCCCATGCTCCACAACCTGATTGGACCTTATCAGTGTGGCTTCAGACCTGGTAAATCTACCATCGACCAAATTTTCACACTGCGCCAAATCCTGGAGAAAACCCAAGAAAAACAGGTCGACACACACCACCTATTTGTTGATTATAAAACCGCTTTCGACAGTCCGGTAAGGGATTACCTCTACTCAACAATGTCTGAGTTCGGTATTCCTGCAAAGCTCATTCGACTTTGTAGAATGACAATGTTTAACTCTCGTTGTGCAGTGAAAATTGGGAAGGACCTCTCCGCACCGTTTAATACCGAACGGGGTTTCAGACAAGGTAATTCGTTATCGTGCGACTTCTTCAATCTTATTATGAAGAAAATAATACGAGCTGCTGATCTACGACATAATGGCACTATCTTCAACAAAAGTGTCATGCTGTTAGCGTATGCCGACGATATTGACATAATCGGCATGAACACGCGAGCAGTCTCTCAGAGTTAGAAAGAGAGTCGCGTCGGATGAGTCTTACGGTGAACGAGGGCAAGACGAAGTATCTAGTGTCAACAAACAAAGAGTCCCGGCGCCTTGGATAGCACGTCACTGTTGACAACTACGCTTTTGAAGTAGTAAGTTACTTTGTCTATCTTGGAACCAGCATTAACAGCAGTAATGACTTCAGCCTTGAGATATTACGAAGGATCACTCTTGCAAACAGGTGCTACTTTGGGCTAAGTAAGCAATTGAGAAGTCGAGCTCTCTCTCGAAGAACTAAAGTTACACTCTACAAGTCTCTCATCATGCCTGTCCTAACATATGGCGCTGAAGCCTGGACAATTTCCAACTCGGATGAGCGAATGCTTGGGGTTTTCGAGAGAAAAGTCCTACGTAAGATCTTTGGACCTATTTGCGTTGGTGGCGAGTACCGAATAAGGTACAACCATGAGCTGAACGAGCTGTATGCCAATATTGACATAGTAAAGCGCATCAAAATCCAGCGGCTGCGCTGGCTAGGTCATGTCGAGTGAATGGAAGAACACGCTCCAGCTAAGAAGGTGTTATATTCGGAGCCCGCTGGAGGACGACGCAGAAGAGGAAGACCTCACCTCCGGTGGAAAGACCAAGTACTGGAAAACCTGACGGCGCTTGGAATTTCTAACTGGCGCCAGCTAGCGAAGAACAGAGATGGCTGGCGAAGCATATTATATTCGGTCTAAATCGATATTCGGTTGTTATGGCCACATAAGTAAGTAAGTACTTTAATACGTACCTAGTAAATGACGTATTTGTATTGTAAGTATTAAAAAATATGCATAAACTCTACTCTTTTTTTTATTTAAATATTTCATTTTAAATTTGAATATTGATATATTAATATATTGAAAACTTTTATTTTATAAAATGTTTTAATTATATATTTGATAAATTGTTAATTGTTCAGTGAATTACAGAGACCAACAAATTTAGTCATTTTTATTCTTGCAGAAGTTTCAATCATTGATTATTTTAACAATACTAAAGTACTTACTTTATTAATAAATAGCTTTGCTTACATTTCGCGTACATACTAAGGTCATATAACATTTTTGGTGCTTGGCCTTTTAATTTTCGTAATGGGGCACAAGATGTATTGGCTCGTTCATTATAAGCACATACCACCATTTTCAATACACAACCAACTATAATTTCGCTGTTGTAATTATTATTACTGTTGTTGTTGTTGTTGTTATTGCTTCATTTACACCAATTTAACCATAGCCAACAAAGCAATTTGTGTGTAACCTGCAACTAATTTGCAATATTCCATTGTGTCTGCTATATGACGGAAAATTCACAAATTGTTATTACAAATGTTCTACTATATATTTTACAAAGTCACGCTACTAAGGGTGTAGTGTCACAAATGAAAACAGGACATTACAAAAATCGTGTATGTGTGATTGAAAGCGAGTACTTGTATAGTACAGTATAATTTCGTTTCGTGTGTACCACATTTACATAACGACATTACCAAGTCAAATTTTTCCAATTTCTCAAATTTATTGATAACATTTTGATACATTGGAAATTTTCAACAGTGAGAGAAAAACAAGAAAAAAAAAAATTTGTTGTACTTTTTTTATAAAAACATTTTCAGTGGGCATTCTTTGTGTATTTGATTTTTGTAGAAGATATTTTATACAAAAAATTAGTAATTGATGTCACTTAAATTGTGGGACTTATTCATAAATCTAATAACTTGACGTGATATTGAGGAAAATTTGGAATACAAATACTGCGGAAGTGGTAGGTATGATTGTGACCAAGAATGCATACAAGTAACTGCATTAGCATTAAGATAAAATGAAGTATAATTTTCACAAACTGTCGCTGTTTTCAGTTCATCGGGCGATGAAGAAGTTAAGCCAATTACAGAAGAACAAATACTGCACTCTAGACATTTCTTGTAAGGCCCTATTTATAGCGTAGACGTTTGGACAACAATGTCGATTAGAAGGCTCATAGAACTATCCCTAAAAAAGTATAATCGATTCAATTGCGGGCATTGAAATCGATTGTCCACGCTGGCTAAGCCATATCGATCGAATGAAAGTAAGTGCTATAGTATTGCTTAATACATCAATTTGGAGCAGACTTAGTAACACAATAGCTCAAATGAATAGTTCATTGACCTTATGTATGTGAAGATGCTGGTTCTCATTACTTCAATAGGTGGTAATAAAACAATAATTCTGTGTCACGTATTTTGATGAATGGGGTAACAGTTTAACTAGAAAGCATTAAATTTGATAAAAATAAAACTTCATGAAAAAGTTTATAAAGCATTACGTTATTTATTAAAATCTTGTAATGGTTATATATCAATTTGATTAAAGATATCTTTATCTCTAGAGTCTATATGACATTGCATGCAAGACATTCTAGGGAGATTTTCTCAAGTTGCAGCAAGAAAATACGTATCGCAAAACATGTGTGAGCTAAATTTTCTAGTTGTGGGCTGAGTGTAAATAATGCAGACTCGAGAATAACGCTAAACTAAATGGCCGGGAAACCGAAGTCGCTATTCAGAAGTCGCTCTTAGAGAACTGAAAAGTATAACCGACTTATATTGTTTTTTCTCCTTAATATTTTTTCGGAATATACTAATCCTCTATTTCTACTCGGTCGAGGGACTCACATACACATACAAATAATCTATAATTCGCTACATTTTCCCTAGCAATGAACGAAATCACCTCTAATTTTGTGTTCTTAATATTTCAAGGGTACATGATTATCTCTAAGTTCAGTCTTTAGCACTGCTCCTCTATAAATTTAAGTTTTTTTTCAAGAAATTGACTAACATCGCTTCATTGTGCCTTACAGGGATCAACTATATCACCGAGCCACATTCATATTTGTACTCTAGCATTTCTTCTGATGATACCGAGATTGTATTCTCACTTCTTATAGGAGCTCTCATACAAATTGAATGAAACTGATTGCTCTTTATTGCAATTGGACGTAATTGGACGTAAATAAGGAATTCTTTTTTGATCCGTAATGTTCGCACACTGTCAAGGGTCATCATTAAAAATTATAGGTTATTAGAGAGAAACCATATTTAAGCAATTTTTTTAGAAGCAAACCCCATATCAGGATTTTAGATATAAGAAATTATTAGAATTATTATTAGCTATAAAAATTGTTTGAAAAATTACTCTCTATATCAATTAACCTTATCACAAATATATTTAATATTATATATATTATTGTACCCTCACAGAACAGACGATTTTAAATCTATTTAAACATGATTATATTATTCTGCATGTGTTTCTGACCAAGACGGATAAGCGAACAATTCACAAAGCACACACAAATATACAAATACACCCACAATGTAACTAGCCAAGCGCATTTGGCGTACATAAATAAATTATTGTAGCATTCACAAGTGGCAACAAAAAATTAAAAGAACTTGGGAAAAAAAAAAACGCAAGGCAAACCATAGTAACACCAAATAGCATTCCTGTATATTCATGTTTGTAGAAGTATATGCCAGGGGATAAATAACGTTATATACGTTGAATTGTCTTTTATACTGCGACCAAGCGACCAAGCGGTGATATGCATGAGCG
The DNA here is from genome assembly GCA_963854835.1 of Megamerina dolium. NCBI lineage: Eukaryota > Metazoa > Arthropoda > Insecta > Diptera > Megamerinidae > Megamerina > Megamerina dolium. The sequence goes on along the minus strand of OY978528.1, from coordinate 48,624,071 downwards.
ACAACAAAGTGGACATTAGGTTAGCTAAATGGGTTGTTGTGTTTATGTATAGATTCTTTAGTTTGTTACTTTTGGCTATGGCATGAATGTTATACGCTTTGATAATTTAGCGCAATGAACGAATATGTATACATACGTGCCTATGTGCGAATGTAAAAATCGCAAAGAGAAATAAAGTAAGCACCACTAAACCATGTTTAGTGGTGCCTCGCGTTTTGTTTGGTTAACAGACAATACTAAAAGTACAAAGAAATGGGTCAAAACAGCAATACAAAATAGGTAAATCAGCAAAATACAATTCACTTGCTTATTATTGTTGATTCTGTTTTTTTTGTTCCCAACTGAACTTAATTTTCTTCCTTTATATGCGCTTTGTGAATATTCCTTAATATTACTTTAACTTTGCAGTATGACTTTTTAGTCTCATTTATTCCAATAATAGATTATTATGAGCAAAGATAAATATATGTATAGAATGAATTGCAAAGAAAAATTTGTTTATATGAAAAAATTTAATTATAACAAAACTGAAACTTCAGCTTAATTATTCCATTAAAAAGTTTTCTCACTTTACTTACTTTTATTTTATTTTATATTATTTTCGTTTGTTTGTTTGTTTAAATAACCACTGAATGCAATGAGTTTTAACAATTATGCAGATCATAATTGCTCTTATTGTACCATAGAGTTGATAAAGTTTATATGTGGAAGACTTTATAAAAACATGTGTTTGAACCATAGAATGTTTAAAAATACTTGAAATAATTAAACAATTTTCTTTTTTGGGAGGCAACTTTGTTGATGATGTTGTTGATCTAGCTTATTTGAGTAAATAATTAGCCACTTAATCTTACGGAAAAGGACAATGTTATTATCAAGCCACCATACAATTTATATAGAATAAGACAGCCGCTAAGGGGAAAAGGTCACCAGCAAATAAACCAAGTACATCAAGGGGTTGTGCGTCCAGGCCATCATACAGTGGGAAGGCCAGAGGATCAATGCCCATTGTTGTGATTGGGAAAAATGGGGCCTGACCGTCGGTTGACCATTGCAGAACTCAAACACTGCAAAGGCCAACTGATGCTTCAGATTATTGCCCACGGTCCTGCTGCGAACGCTAACGGGTATGAGACGAAGGACGGCACCTTAAGGGTGACGTGCGCATCTCGGGGCAATTATGATTGGATCAGAGCCGCCGTCAATAAAGTACCTACACTTTAGAAGTATAAGAGGGTGAACGAGATTCGTTATCGCGACTGCGCACTCTCCCCACGATTCAGTTCAGCCAGCACCTCTTGGGAAGGTGGCCGAACTCGTAGCGTCCTGTGGGTGCGATCTTGGCCTTATTCTCTGATGTGATGCGAAAGCTCAGAATACAATTTGGGGCAGTAGCAAATGCAAAGGGCGAGTGTGTATGAGAGAGATGGGGTGCCAGGTGAGCTCGTTCCAACGGTGGCAACTCCTTGTCTGTAGGTGTTGGTGAGGTGGTGATTGTCGTGTTGGTTGTAGATTTGAAGTTGTTGCTGATGCAGATCGCACATATAAAGCAATTTACACAGTAACGCACTCACTTTTTCATTTTAATATATAACAATTTGAATTTATTGTTCGATAATGTTTGTGTATGTGTCTTAATTTAATTTACATTAGTTTTTATTTAGCTATTGTACAATGCTTTATTATGAGAGAGAGAGAGAACGGGGAGATAAAAAAGTCGCGCACACGGTTCTGTCCTCTTGTAGATATAATTTGAGAATGATAATAAAAAACGACGTTAACATGACAACGAACAGTTGGTAAAACCAATGTTGCCAACACACTCAAAAATAAAAGAAAACCAAACTTGCAGAGCAGTGTGCGCGTATTTCGTTCTGGCGTAGACATTCCGCCCCCCTTGCAGGAATACTGCAAAGGACACGAAAGATTTACCCCAGAGAGAGAGAGAGAGAAGATAGAGATAGAGAGAGAGACAGAGAAAGGAGTTGTACAGTGGTAGTAATATTATATATAACCTTAAAACTAATACAATTCATTTAGCTTAAACTACGAAGTCTGGAATGATCCAATCCAAGCGGCAATCAAATGAGGAACACTGCACGGAGTGCATATTACAATCGTAATGGTATATCAATGATGTTCAACAAAAATTGAAAAAAAAAACATTTCGAGAGGAATAATAACTGTTCAATGTGGTGGGATGTTGATTGATGAATATGTTGAATGTTGAATATTGACTGCAGAGTGTTGATTGTTGAATAATTAATACTGAATGTTGATTGTTGTTTAAATCGCTGGCTGTTGATAGCTGAATGTTGACACTTCTCAATGCGATAAGAACGATCTTGTAAAGATTTTGATCACCTCTGTATTTAAAGTAGTGATCTGTTTCTGGGTGCTTCGAAGATATCGAACGTGTGGTTTCTTATAGTACTCTTCCTTCCATGGTAGCCAGAAGGATTCGTAGAGAGTATAACAGCATAAAGGCTGGTCGTAAGCCAGACATAAGAGAATGGCATGCCAACGTAATTGTCTAACGAAACTAAAGGATCTCGAGTTGGGGTACGTCACATAAAAGAGCACAGATCACAACGGTTGTGACAGTGAGTTTCTCCGATATTGATTCCATATAATTGAGCTTCAAAGCCCTTAGCGCTTGCTGCTTTTACAATCCTGAGAATACTTCACATATAGTTAAGAAATTCTGATATTCTCGGCTCGTAGAGCACGAAAGTGAAAAAAAGTGGGGATGCCAGATTGGCGGGATTTTCGGAGATGGAAATGCTTTTGACGATGTCTAGACTCAGCTAAAATCCAAATGAGTTTCGGGTTAGTGACCGTATGATGGTTGACTTCGTTTATGGACATGTAGCAATTAGTGTACTATATTTAACACCTCAGATTTTTCATACGCATGTACGCTATGCCACTGCATAGTTACCTTGACGTTCCGCAGAAATCTGACAATCGGATAGTTTAATTAGAGTTTGCTGAACACAATGAAAGAAGAATGCGTATTACGGTCCGATTCGTAGAATCTGACGAAAGATTGCTACATAATAAGGGTGTGGCTTCTGTCAATCAGTACGAGCCACATTCGCACGTTAACGTTTCCACTCTAATAAATTTGTGGGGGCAATATTAGGCTGTATTGAGTGCTTTGGGATTCGGGTACGATTTATATCACTGATAAAACCAGAGTGACGAGTGGAAAATACCTCTTTAGATGGGGTAGAAGTGGTCGACTTCTCTGAAGGGAGTTGCATTTTGGATTGGCAAGATCTGGAAGATCTAAGCTTCTCTGTTCGAGAAGAAGTTTGGAAATCTTGGCGATTGTGCTTTATGTTCGGATTTTGAGGTAATCGATGAAGCACGGAGTGGTGTCGTCTTCCACAAATACGGCATGAGAACTTGCTATGGCACTCTGTAAGAGTATGCGATGTTGCCAAGCAGTTGACGCATAAATTGCACTTTCGCACAAGGGATATTCTCTCGTAAACTGTAAGTTTTGAGAGCTTCGTGCATGTTCGCAGGTGGTGGTTACCTCTACATAATTGACAACATGCCTTAGTAGATATTCCATCGGATGAATCAATTGACTTCTCGTTTGAATTAAAGTTTCCGGGAGTTTTGGAATAATGTTGTTTGTTGCTTCCTGTTTGATACATGTCGCATGAACCACCAAAGGACGAATTGGAACTGTTCGGGAATTGACACCGTTTGATTTCAGTGTAGAATGACAAGATCCTTTTATGGCATTGCTTTTCCCGATTTTTGTCTAAGTGGATTGAACTGATGGACGGGGTATGCTGTTTCTCGTTGGTGACAGCTTGTCGCTGAGGATCAGACGACTGGCGAGAAACTACAACTGATGGCGCAGTTGGAGTTGTGATAGTAAATGGATCGCGACTAGTACTGAACGTGTTATGAAGCCTATGAAGCAATGAATGATGCCATTTTCTACATGCGGAGCATGTGAATCGGCTAGTGCAATTGCCGATATCATGTGAGTTGGCAAAACAATTTGTACATAGTTTGTTTCTTTTCACAATTGAAAGACGCTTATCTACTGAGAGTTTGAGGAATTCAGAGCAAACACGTAGTGAATGTGCTTTCCTACACAGCGGACAATTATGATGTGCAATTGTCGTGCGAAATGCATTCAGCCTTCGAGAATTTGCTGGAGTTGTAGTATGCCGCTTGAAAGATTCCAATAAGCCGGGTTGTCGATTTGGTGCCTGGTTGAATTGACGATTTTGTGGTTGGCTGGGTTGCCGAGAGCCACTTCGTATGTCCAACACCGATTCAAGCGTCTGAAAACGTTCTGTCAGGAAGGCAACAAAGTCACTCCAATTTGGGATTTTACGTTTGTCCTGGATAGATTGTTCCCACAGACACAGGGTGGTATCGGGGAGTTTTGTGGAACACAAATACACAATAATTGCATCCCAATGACTTGTGTCAACGTTCAACAACTTCAAGTTTGTGATGCAATCATCTATCGTACGCTGTAAGCGCTTTATGTGAGAACCGGTTTCTTGCACAATTGGCTGCAAATTGAAAAGTGTTTTCAATTGAATGTTGATAAGGATACGCGTGTTCTCATACCGTTCCTCCAGATTCTGCCATGCTATTGAGAAGCCATCGTTAGTCAACGGAGCTGACTTAATTATACTATATGCTTCTCCACGGGTTTTTTGTAATAAATGATACAATTTCTCAACCGGGGATAATCGGGGATTGTTTCGATATAGGGCCGTGAACATGTCTCGAAAACTTGGCCACGAAACATAATCACCAGAAAAACATGGGGTGTCACATGGAGGAAGTTGTACAGCGGGAAACGAATAGTTGTGAGAGGGACCCTCAGCAGGAGGAGTTGAACTTGCGGGATTTGCCACCTTAGCGTCAAGCTCGTGTAGCTGAGCGTTGATGGCCGAGAAGCATTGGACATAAGCGGTTTTGCACCTTTTATATGTCTCCTTGATTTGAACAAATCCATCACCAACATCGTCCCTTCCGATTGAAAAATATGCATCTTTACACTCGTTCCATAGGGCTTGAAACTCCTTTCCTTGAGCTTCCAGAAAAAATCGGTCATGGATATCAGCAAAAACCGTCTGGAAATTTGTTTTAAAATCGATGATCTCCTCTGCGGCTGCATTGAATAGCTTTAAAGCTGACATTTTCATGCGTAATTCGTAGAATTACAGAAAACCGAGAGAAAAATGCTGGTGAATCTGGAAATAAGCCTGTTTACACAACTTATCAAAACAAATATGGTTTGCCAAAATGTGTCCAGCAAGATATTAATCCGAAAGACGTAGTCTTAAACAGTAAAGTGTGCAAACTTATAAAAAAAATGCGATATTTATGTATAAAAGTACACTTACGTAATATGTACAAGTTAATATTCGCGCGGGACCGAATAAAAGTTTGGCAAACACTGATTATTACTTTCCTCAACTTGTATTTTTTTTTTTTATTTCGCACAACAAAAATCAATTATATTATTTGTTCGCACTGTAGCAACTTAGGGCCGATAGTGACTACTTTTCTCTCTGGGTGTTTTCCCAATAGAAAAGACAGTGTACAATTGTTGTTACAATTATATTCCTTGTATATAAGCACCAGCCAATGTAAATATATTTTGTTGTTAATGTACATAAGCGAAACAAAGAGTAGAGAGAACGACATTAAGCAACAATATACAGTACCGCTATACTTTTAATCAAATGCAGGTACCTACGCCGAGACAAATCAATATATTTTGTTGTTGCGTATGTAATACGATTTATTACCTAATTTTGGGCGTACCTGTTGTTGTTTGTTTATGCATATACGAACAAATGTAGATTTAATGCAAGTGACGAGTATTTATACCACCAGCAATAGGTAATAGCATGTGAATTTGTATTGCATTGCATATAAAGCAAGCACAATTATTACAAAAAGAGAATATGTATGTATGTCTATACCGCAACAGTCGAGATTAATTCGTAAGAAGAGACAAAACAAATCCAAAAACAAACAGCTGACCTATACTTTTGATCTTTGTAGTAAGGAATATGAAATTACCATCAACAAAATGTTGTTTTTGGCAAATTTTGTTTTAGAAACGAGGAAACGAGGTAGAAGTATTATTTTTGTTTTGCTAAACAACATATACTTAATGTTTTGCTTTATAATATTTCGGTACTAGCAACAATCATGTAAACCGCGAAGACAGTCAAGATATATGAAAATAAGAGAGGCTAATTAATGTGTACGTAGTACAACAAAATACCTTTCTTATTAAGATAGAAATAATAATCACAATAACGTAGTTATTGCAATATATTTCATGTGCCGAAGTAAACGAATGCGTCGATATGGCCAATATCAACAGAAACAATAACTCTTGAAAAAGAGTTGTTTTTTTTTTTTATTATTATTTTCAAGTTTTTATACGTAGTATATTTAAGAAGAAAAAAGTACATACATATGTAACATATGCACTCCTACTACCTGCAGCCAAGACTGTCTCTTACCAACGTTGCGAGCCGATCCGGCTCGAAGGACCAAAAAATGTGTATGAGAGAGATGGGGTGCCAGGTGAGCTCGTTCCAACGGTGGCAACTCCTTGTCTGTAGGTGTTGGTGAGGTGGTGATTGTCGTGTTGGTTGTAGATTTGAAGTTGTTGCTGATGCAGATCGCACATATAAAGCAATTTACACAGTAACGCACTCACTTTTTCATTTTAATATATAACAATTTGAATTTATTGTTCGATAATGTTTGTGTATGTGTCTTAATTTAATTTACATTAGTTTTTATTTAGCTATTGTACAATGCTTTATTATGAGAGAGAGAGAGAACGGGGAGATAAAAAAGTCGCGCACACGGTTCTGTCCTCTTGTAGATATAATTTGAGAATGATAATAAAAAACGACGTTAACATGACAACGAACAGTTGGTAAAACCAATGTTGCCAACACACTCAAAAATAAAAGAAAACCAAACTTGCAGAGCAGTGTGCGCGTATTTCGTTCTGGCGTAGACAGCGAGGTACTGGTCATTTCGATCCTCCTCCTACCTCAATATACATAATGTTGGCCGACAACCAATATTTGTAACCTCATGCAGGCAGGAAGGAACAACATACTTGGTTGGTCGGTAAATAACTGGAGAGTCCCTAATGAAAACTCATATTAGTACCACAGATATATCGAATTCCAGTGTAGCGATGCAGAAGAAATGCCATTGCCCACCAGGAATCCTAGGAACAGAGACTGGCCATAATTTAGGGAGGCTTTGCAAATCAATTTTGTGATGCCACCTAAGCTTCACAATAAGCGAGGCATTGAAGCGAGAGAGTCGAGTCGAGAGTCGAGACTGTTCCACTCGACCGTCTCTTAACCATGTCCCAGTCCCTTGGTGAAACCGAGACGTTCAGATTTTGAGACATGAAACGAGAAGACTTTTGAACCGGGCCTGCAAGACAAATCTTGAAGAGGACTGGTTATTTCACCGTTCTGCTCAGAAGGGCTATAAAGAACTAATTCGAGACTCGAAAAGGGCTTCTATTAGGGAATTCTGCGGCAGACTGGAATTACTGAACGACAGAGCTAGGTTGGCGAAAGTCCTGAAGAAGGACCAACCGCAAGGCTGAGGTTGCTCAGAAAACTTGATAACTTCTTTTCGGAGCACAAAAGTGATTAGTTCAGTTTACTGCTGCAGTCCCACTTTCCAGATTTGACTTTGGCGGGCCTGAGAATAATCTTCGTGGCCTGCCTCGCCTTGGCCTATATACCATACTCTAGGAGGCTTGTTAGAGTAGTTTTCATTCTGTAAATTGGAAGGGATGACTACACTTGCCAGAGAGCTTGAGACCTATCAGCATGACTTCTTTCATGCTCAAAGGTCTAGGTCTGTCCCGTTACAGGCCACTTATTCCCTATGAATGTCTGCACGAAGGTGCAGAGAACTCTGAATATGATTGGCACCTGGTGCAGTGCGAATGGGCTACCAGCTAATCCCCCTAAGACTGGTTTGGTGCTCTTTGCCAGAAGGAAAAAGACTGATGGACACATTCTCCCTGCTCTCAGGGGAGTCACTATTCAGCTATCCAAAGAGGTTAACTATCTGGGAGTTATTCTGGATAGTAAACTTCTCTGGAAGTCACACGTTCATCAGAAAATATCTAAGGCATTGTCTGCTTTGGATGAGTCGACTATTCCTTGTGGAAGTAAAGAGAACAAGGTTACAAGGTTACAACGAACTGTGGCTTTATGTTGTACTGGGGCCATCCCTACCACAACTGGCCCAGCTCTTGATGCTATGATGAATCTTCCTCCACTTGATATTTTCATCCGAGGAGAGGCCGCGAAGGCCAACTGTAGGTTGATTCACAACGGACACTGGTATGTTCCTATTCCGGCTCTGGACAGCAGTGGCACAGGCGTGAACTTTTTAGCTCTGTCTATGCCCTGGTACTCCAGAGTGTCTACGATTGTACTAGGAAAGCGATATAAAGTAGATCTGCCTGCGGCTAGCTCCTAGAATTTGCTTCCTCATTTTCACTGATGGCTGCAGGACTGAAAAAGATTTTGGTTCTGGAGTTTTCGTGGAAACTGACGGAACTCAACTGTTCTTTGCTCTTAGTATATATGCATCTGTCTTTCGGACAGAGGTTTATGCAATACAGAAGGCAATGGATTATATCGTGGACAAGAGGCTGCAAGGCAAATCTATTTGTGTCTGCAGTGATAGTCAGACTGCGCTGGCCTTGGATACTTGGATAGTGGAGTTCTGCAAATCAAGGCTAAATTATGTCGGAAGAATAATTTACCGCTGATGTGGGTCCCTGGCTACGTGGGAATCGTAGGCAATGAGACCTCTGATGCATTAGCAAGAGAAGGTTCTGCTTTGCCATTACCCGCTGGAGCCATCAAGGCTACGGTCAACACCTGGGCTAATCTAGCCCATAAGTAGACCTGGCAGGCCGAGAGAGGCTGCAGATGGACGAGATCCATGTTACCTAACATATCGGGTAAATGGTCCCATTTCCTCCCATCTCTAGTTAGAGGTTATTCCAAAATTCTAGCCGGCTTGGTAACAGGCCACTTTCTATGGGCAAAGCACATGGAAAAGCTAGGACTAGGAGGCAGTGCACTTTGCCCACCCTGTGAAGAAGAAGATGAGACGGCGGACCACTTTTTAAGTGTCTGCCATGTTTTTGCTCGAATCAGGTTTGAGGTCTTTGGCACTGACATGTTGAGAGCCGAAACTCTTGGGTCTTTAGAACCATAGGATCCACTCGGATTTCTCCGCAGAATGGGTAGCTTTAAAACACAATAAAATGTATTGTCACCAAGAAGACCCTGTGTCTAAAATTTCATTACTTTCTTACTAGCTTCTAGTCTTTTTACCGTTGCAAGATTTTACCCTTCATAAGGAACTTAAATAAAAGCATTTAATAATATATACATAGATATTTAGAAACTATTCCCTAAACATTATTTCTCATACATCTTTTTCATCAATATCTCAATATTTGCTCAAGTTATCGTGCGAACCAGCCAGGTGACAGACAGACACGGGTGGACGGATATCGTTGAATCGAAAATTTAAGCGACGGTGATCACGAATATATATAATTTTGTATATCTTCGGAGATTCCTTCAAGTGGTTACAAATATCTGATCTGAAATTAATATATCTTGCATATTACATTATGCAGGGTATAATAATATATAAATACATATTCGCAGTACTCTTACACACGTATACTTATACACACATATGTAAATATAAGACGAGTGAAGGAAAAGTTCACAAATTATCACTTCATTAAATTATCGTATTTAAGTGAGCATGCAACGAAAATTACACACAAACACTTATACACACATATGTATAAGGACATATACTTACAGAAAGGAAGAACTATTTTATTTAACTTTAGTTAGAATGCCCAAAGGATAACTTACGTAATTTAAGTGTTATAGTACGTAAGATAGTATGCAGGAAAACTTACTTCCGTCTCATTGGTACAGAATATATTTATATATATAGAAGTTCGGGTATGTGCGTGAAACTTAACTCAACTGATTGATGTGCAAATATATAGGTATGTATATATAGGTGTATATATTTAAGCAAGTATGGGAAATGAATATAGTAAAATGATTCTCTGATTAAGCAAACCCAATGGATTTAAAGTGGAAATACGTACGTACTACTTTGTAAGAATTTCTTAGCAGCAAACGGTTTGTAAATGATATTGATTGGCGCGTTAAGATAAAATATAATTGGTTAAAACACGATTGACTTTAATTTAGCAATGTGTAAATTGTTGTATTATTTTATTTATTTAGTATCTATGCGATGTGGCGAGAGTTGTCACATGTAAGTTTGGTGGAACAGTTTTGTGATTTATCGTGATTCAGTTAGCCGTTATTGTGCTCTTTTCTATATGCATATAATAGAATTGTGATAGGTGGATCAAACACAAATGGCGTTAGTAAGCATTAATATGAACCATTTATAAATAGCTTCATTCTTTATAAGACGTCTGTCAAAATTTCAATAATTTGTGTTTACGCCTTTATGGTAAAGGTTACAGCAACTAATCTCCTCGTTAAAAATTTTTTTTTTTTAAATACTATGAGTTTATTGAATCTTTCTACTATTCCGAGAAACTCACAATAAGTATTCAAATCCTACAAACTAACTTAAAATTATATGATATTCCATATGTTCCATCACAATTTGTTGTGTCGCGACGTTTACCAATTTCATAGCGTACTGAATGTGTCTTTTCTTTTTAATCGTCGATACCCCGTACATGTGGGTACATTCAAATCTCGATGGATGTTAACGTTCCACATATACCAAGGCGCGTTTATAATAATTCGCAGGCACTTGGATTGTGTTCGATGCAATTTTTCGATGTTAGAGGGAGATGCGGTGCCCCATACTGAATACCGTAAATCCAGATTGGCTTCAGGATTGCTTTATATAATAGCACTTTGTATTCGAGATTCAGGCTGAAGTTCAATGCGATATAACGGTTGAGGTATGTTGCTCTTGTTGAGAATATTGAATACCGTTTTGGCTTGAAACCCTTCTTCCTGAAGGGCAAGTTTGATTTAATATCAACGTTGAATTCGACTCCTTTGAGAACAACGTTTAAGCCCTTAGTACTTACTTTACTTACTTACTTATGTGGCCATAACAACCGAATATCGATTTAGGCCGAAAATAACATGCTTCGCCAGCCATCTCTGTTCTTCGCTAGCTGGCGCCAGTTAGAAATTCCAAGCGCCGTCAGGTTCTCCAGTACTTGGTCTTTCCACCGGAGGTTTGGTCTTCCTCTTCTGCGTCGTCCTCTAGCGGGTTCCGAATATAACAACTTCTTAGCCGGAGCGTGTTCTTCCATTCGCTCGACATGACTTAGCCAGCGCAGCCGCTGGATTTTGATGCGCTTTACTATGTCAATATCCGCATACAGCTCGTACAGCTCATGGTTGTACCTTATTCGGTACTCGCCACCAACGCAAATAGGTCCAAAGATCTTGCGTAGGACTTTTCTCTCGAAAACTCCAAGCATTCGCTCATCCGAGGTGGAAATTGTCCAGGATTCAGCGACATATGTTAGGACAGGCATGATTAGAGACTTGTAAAGTGTAGTTTTCGTTTTTCGTGAGAGGGCTCGACTTGCTTACTCAGCCCAAAGTAACACCTGTTAGCAAGAGTTATCCTAGGCATGATCTCCAAGCTGACGTCATTATTGCTGTTAATGCTGGTTCCAAGATAGACAAAGTCCCTTACTACTTCAAAAGCGTAGTTGTCAACAGTGACGTGCTGTCCAAGACGCCGGGACTCTTTGTTTGTTGACACTAGATACTTCGTCTTGCCCTCGTTCACCGTGAGACCCATCCGACGCGACTCTCTTTCCAACTCTGAGAATGCTGCACTGACTGCCCGCGTGTTCATGCCGATTATGTCAATATCGTCGGCATACGCTAACAGCATGACACTTTTGTTGAAGATAGTGCCATTATGTCGTAGATCAGCAGCTCGTATTATTTTCTCCATAATAAGATTGAAGAAGTCGCACGATAACGAATCACCCTGTCTGAAACCCCGTTCGGTATTAAACGGTGCGAAGAGGTCCTTCCCAATTTTCACTGCACAACAGGAGTTATGCAGTGTCATTCTACAAAGTCGAATGAGCTTTGCAGGAATACCGAACTCAGACATTGTTGCGTAGAGGTAATCCCTTACCGGACTGTCGAAAGCGGCTTTATAATCAACAAATAGGTGGTGTGTGTCGATCTGTTTTTCTTGGGTCTTCTCCAGGATTTGGCGCAGTGTGAAAATCTGGTCGATGGTGGATTTATCAGGTCTGAAGCCACACTGATAAAGTCCAATCAGGTTGCTGAGCATAGGCTTCAACCTTTCACACAGTACGCTCGATAGAACCTTGTATGCGATGCTCAGGAGACTTATTCCACGGTAGTTGGCGCAAATTGTGGGGTCTCCTTTTTTATTTACAGGACAGAGAACACTGAGCCTCCAATCATCAGGCATGCTTTCATCCGACCATATTCTGCTTATGAGCTGGTGCATGCGGGTGAGCAGCTCATCGCCTCCGGTCTTAAACAACTCGGCAGGCAGGCCATCAGCACCTGCAGCTTTGTTGTTCTTCAGCCTTAAAATGGCCGTTTCAACATCGTCATAGACGGGTGGTGGAATATCAACACCATCATCTGTAATTGGGGTTATCGGGCATTCTCCTCCACTGGCGGAATTGTTCGTAGCATCGCCATTCAGTAACGTGGAGAAGTGTTCTCTCCATAGGCTCAGTACACTCTGGACATCCATAACCAGATTCCCATTTCCATCACGACAAGAAGAGGCTCCGCGTCTTTCCAACTCCCTCTTCTTGCGCCTGAAAAGACGTCTCTCTGCACTCCTTTTCTCTCTATACCGCTCCTTAACAGCTCGCGTTACGCCTGCATGCAGGGTTTTTCTGTAGGCGGCGTCTTTCTCTGCGGTAGCGTCGCGACACTCCTGATCATACCACTCATTCCTCAGAGGCCGGTAGTAACCGATTACCTCCTCGGCAGCAGTAGTCATGGAGTGGGATATATGTGTCCACCGTGCGCATGTATCATCAAGTGGGGAAGTGTTCTGCATAAGCAGATCCGATAGTCGAGTGGAAAATGCATCTGCTGTCTCTGGTGATCGCAGCTTACTGACGTCGAGCTTTCTCTGTGTGGGACTTCTCTTGTTATTTGCGACACATAAGCGTGTGCGCACCTTAGCTGCAACAAGGTAGTGATCCGAGTCGATGTTGGCACCACGGATCGATTTCACGTCCATCACACTGGAAGCATGCCTTCCGTCAATCACCACATGATCAATTTGGTTTCTTGTACGTTGATCTGGAGACAGCCATGTCGCTTTGTGGATGTCGAGATGCTGGAATCTGGTACCACCAATTACCATGTTTCGTGCTGCGGCGAAGTCGATCAGCCTCATTCCGTTATCGGAGGTGTTCTGGTGGAGGCTGAATTTTCCGACAGTTGGACCAAAGGTACCTTCCTTGCCCACCCTGGCATTAATGTCTCCAAGCACGATTTTGATATCGTGGCGGGGGCAGCGGTCATAAGCTTCTTCGAGGCGCTGAAAGAAGCTCTCCTTGGTCACATTGTCCTTCTCATCCGTCGGAGCGTGGTCACATATAAAGCTGATGTTGAAAAATTTTGCCTTGATGCGGATTGTGGCCAACCGTTCGTTCACAGGCGTGAACTGTGAGACAAGATGTCGTAGTTTCTTGCTGACCAAAAATCCACATCCTAATTCGTGCCTTTCAGCATGGCAACTGTAGTAGATGTCACAGGACGCTCTTTTGGAGCAGCCCTGTCCTGTCCATCGCATTTCCTGGAGAGCGGGGATGTCAGCTCTGTATTTTTCGAGGACATCAACCAGCTGGATAGAGGCACCCTCCCTATAAAGGGATCGGACATTCCAGGTGCATATCCGTAAATCGTGGTCCTTTTTTCGTTTGCGGGGGTCATCAACAAAAGCGGTAGTCCTTATCCGAGGCATATTTGTTTTTTTCATTGGGGCGTTTTTTATGTGGCGGGTCCCAAACCCAACGCACAACCTCTAACCGAGGAGATTTTCGCCACTCACTTCAGCCGCCTCCCAGCGGGTGCCAGGAAGACGTTGCCCGGTGGTCGCCACATGGAGGGCCCCCATTAATAATAATGAAAGCGCCGTCACATAATAAGCAGAGCAAGCTATATGACCACCCCTCATTAACAAATAAAGGTATCATCACATAGCGCTCAGATCAAACTACATGACAGCCAGTGAGTTGACTTGCGATGAGTTCAACAAGGATTGCGCTAGCCCCACCCGGTTGAGGAAGTTAGACACGTTACCTTGCGAAAACACCACCAGACCGCCCTTAGTACTTTCTAGCTTATACAGTGGCTCCCAGCTTATTTCGTACAGTGACAGTTTAAAAATTGCTGCAGTCGTAATTCCTAATATAGCAAAAATTTGAACAAAATATAAATGCCATTTTTGAAAGGAAGGTTTGTTTTTTATTTTCCAAAATTTACTTTTTCAAAATTTTAGTGTTTGACACTATAAAAAAATAAAATAAGATAAAAATAGGAAAATTCATGTCACAGCTTATTTCGTACAGTCTCTTTAAGTTCAAACTAAAAACAAAGTAAGTTGATTTTAATATTTAGTATGACATCCCTTAGCGTTAATGACAGCCTGGAGTCTATTTGGCATTGAATCCACCAATTTTTGAGTGATGTCTGGTGTGATTTTTTTCCATTCCTCCATTAGTACCTTTTTTAGGTCTTGCTTATTAGAAATCTTGTGTGTTCTTATTTTATTGTCCAAAATAGACCAAAGATTTTCAATCACATTCATGTCAGATGACTGTGGTGGTGGAGACATCAAGTGTGGGCAGTTCCAAATAAGCCAAGATTGCAAATCCCAGATTTATGTTTTGGGTCATTATCTTGGTAGTACCGAAATTCTTCCCGCAAACCCAGTTTGTCTGCACTTTGAAGTAAATTGTTTTTCAGAATCTCGAGGTACTTCATTTTGTCCATTGTTCCCTCAATAAAAACCAATTCACCTACTCCGGCTGCTGACATACAGGCCCAAACCATCACGCTACCGCCACCATGCTTCACTGTGGGCTTAAGGTTCTCCTTTAGCTCGGTATTCGCTTTACGCCAAACATATGACATTCCGTCCGAGCCAAAAATATTAAACTTAGACTCATCCGCGAAAATAACGGTATTCCAGAACGCAGGAGTCTTAATAATATGCTCTTTGGCGTAGTCAAGTCGGCGTTGTATATTCATTTTTGAAATGAATGGTTTCTTTCGGGCTACTCTACCGTTCAAGTCATGATTGCGCAGCACACGTCGGACAGTTTCAGCACTGGATGATTTTCATATTTCACGCTGAACCTCTGCAGCCAACTTCGGAGCGGATAACTTTGGATTTTTCTTAATTTTTCGTACAATATAACGCTCGTCTGAAGCGTTGAAAATCTTATTAGGTGCTTCTCTGCCCTTGTTCTCCAACCGATTTTCGCGAACGAAGCGTTGAATGATGTATTGGACAGTTAAGGCACTTAAATTTGTCATTTCAGCAATTTTTCGCACACTCTGACCTTTCCTAAAATGGTTAATTACCAGTTTACGCTGTTCCATCGTTGTACGACGACCCATAACGCTAAATGTTTAATTTACAGCACTTTAACTATTTAAAATAAGAATAATAAAAATTGTTATAATAGTTAAAAAGGTCCAAAAACTCATACAATTCAAAAAAACTTTGTAACTGCGCGGCAGAATGAAACTTACTTACATTGAAGTTTGTGTACGAAATAAGATGTGAGCTGAAAATCAGCTGATCAATAGTTTTTCTCTCTTGCATGACAAAAAGAACAATTTTTGGGGTTCCCCGTTTTCTTATTAGGTTTACTAAACACATACACAGACATCTACATTCAAAACTTATCGATAAGTTTTTTAGTTTCGATGTTACAGCCATTTACATAAAAATATATACACTGTACGAAATAAGCTGTGAGCCACTGTATGTGTAGTAACCCTTTATTCCAGCATCAAATTCTGCAATTACTTTGCGATAATGAGTTTCGCTGTAGATTTGCACTTTCGTTTCTTCAATTTGGCCTTTGCGAATAGGAACAACATAGAAATTCTTTGGTTCTATGGGGCTTCTTATTCTAGAAATCAACTTATCTGAGTTGCGTTCTCTTTAGAAAATGGGTGGGGATTTGACATTTTTCGTCACTTTCATCACTTGAAAGCAGTGCGTATCTATTTTCCGAACTATTAGGAGTAGTGTTTATCTTCTGAATTTTTGTTGAATTCATTCGTTTTAAATTTTGGGGACATCTTTTTCGCTTCACTACTGTAATGTAGCTATCAGTTTCAGTTTGAACAGCAACTGGTTCTGTAAAAGTCATCGCACTAGTTGCCTTTACTGTTTTTAAATGAAATAATCTGAGTTTCGTGTTCTAATTACATATTATTATTTGTGAAACGACAACCGAGACCGATAAGTGAACCCATATAAGTATTATCTGGACTTTTCGCCATATATGAAGATGAATCAAAAGTGGTTTTGTGGCTTCCGTAGTGACCGTACAAGCATCGATGACGCGGAACGATCTGGACTCCCAAAAGAGATATGTACACTGTAAAACGTGGAAAAAATCGATGATATTATGTTGAACGACTCGAAAGTGAAAGTGGGAATCTAGGTGAGACTACACAAATTTCTTATGGTAGTGTGTTCAATATCACGCATGGTAGTTGGGGTATGAAGAAGCTTTGTGCCCGATACTTACCACGTATGCTAACAGTGTACCAAGAACGAAACTGTGTTGAGATTTCCCAGGAGAATATGGCAATATTTATACGAATTGCAACGGAGTTTTTGCGCCGATTCATAACTATGAATGAAACATGCATATATTTCTACACACCAGAGTGCATGAAACAGTCAAAACAATGGGTTCCTTCTAGTGATAGTGGTACTTATGGCCACATCTGCTCAAGTGCGACAGATGTGTCGCTGTGGCGATAGCAGTGTATTAATTTAGAATACACTTATTTTCACCAACAAAGAGAGTGGTTGGTAATGGCCGAATTCGGATGAAAACCACGCCTACCTAACGTACAAAAGTACTAAGTTGAATGTGTATTTTCAAACTTTTTGCGCGAAAATATAGACCTACCAAAACTTGGAATATAAAATTAATCCAATCACATGATAAATATATTCAAATCGGCTGAAAACGACTACAACTTTCCATAAAAAGTATGTCGTTGAATATGTGGTTTCACACTTTTGAGCAAAATGTAAAGTAATTGATCTGAAATTTAGTGAATGATCGTACTTTTACTAGGTTACAAATTTTAAAGACAATGGGTGTAATCTGATTAAAATAACACCTATCACCCATACAAAAGTATGTTGTTGAATGCGTGTCTTCACACTTTGTAAGTGAAAATGTGAGATAATAAAACTGAAACTAAGTAGATATGATTTTTTTTTCACAAATTAATAAGCATATTAGCCAAAGCCAACTTCGGAGTAAAGCCATGGCTACCTCCCATATAAACGTATGCCGTTGAATATAAGTATTCACATTTTACAAGCGATAATATAAAAATATGGAACTAAAACTTAGTATATTAAGGTATAAAGATTGAAATAAGTTAAATCGGATAAAAAATATGTATACCTCTCATACCTCTCATATATGGCAATTTTCGATCAAATATATATATTATTTCCAAACTAATGCTATTTGATTTGAACGATTTTTTATAGCATACATGAAACGTCATATAATAGTATCGATAAGAAGAAATTGTCTAAGCAATTTTTCCAATTTCAAGTGAAATTTCCAAAATATGCTTAAAAATTATTAATATGAATACTGAATTCATCGTTCAAGAGTCAAGGGTGTCAACGTACGGACTCATGCACATCATGTGCAAGTACACTTTTAAGTACAAAATGGGTTATGGCTACTAAATATCTGTATAATTGTATAAAGAAATCAGATAGATATTGAACGAACAACTGCTACCTAAACAAAATAAGAACAATTAAATATTGTGCTCTATTACTTTAGCATAGAAAACTTAAAATTTAACATGTAAATGAAAATCATCTTCAACATTTGTACAATATGATTTTTTTCTTCTTTTTCTTGTATTTAAATCGTTTAATTATTAGGAAAATGTGGAATTTATGGTATAAAATAAAGTCTTCATGTCTTCATGTATACGTACTTATGTTTTAGAAAAATATACATCTATTTCAGTTTGTTTTAATTTTGATAAGCCTATATTTTGTTCCAATTTCGTTTTTAACTTTAAAAACTCCGGTAGCAAAGTTGATTGATGTGCTGATACATAAAGAATGACTTCATTCAAGTTTGATAAAGCTTCTTTTGCAGTGGGAAGATTATAGTTTTCAGTGCACTCATCTTCACTTTCACTTGAAGAAGTTCCTTGGGAGATGTGTTTTAATTCCTCTACCACGTTTTTAAACCTGAAACCAATGAACAAAATAATTTTTCTATTTTGCTTTTTCATTTGGTTATTGATATAACTAAGCCAATGCTGAAAAATTACAGTTGTCATCCAAGCCTTTTTATTGTGAGCCCATTGCACAATAAAGTTTTTAGTGTCGATTTTATTTCGGTGAAAGGCTCGCGGCTTCGCAGCGTTACCTATAACCAGCGGCATTAACTTTTCTCCTGTACTGCTGCAGCAAAATAATACGCTTAGTCTTTCTTTTGCCAGTTTACCTCCTTTACAAACTGCGCCTTTTGCAACGAGACTTCGAGTAGGTAATTGACGATAAAACAGTCCTGTTTCATCCGCATTAAACTGATTCTCTGGTAAATAATTTTTTAAAAGTGTTGGTAGTTTTTCCTTCCAATCTGAGGCAGCTTTAAGATCTACATTTGCTCCTTCACCACTTAAAGTCTTAAATTGAATGTTATTTCTCAAGCGGAAAGATTCTAACCACCCATTGCTTGCTTTAAAGTTCTCTATTTGTAACTCAGAAGCCAATAGCTTAGCCTTTTCTTGAATTATTGGGCCACTGATAGGAATATTCTTAGACCTGCATTTTTCAAAAAACAATTTCACTCCCTCATTTATTTTTTCAAAATCAGTTATTCGTACTTTTCTTTTGCGTTCCGGATCGGGGTTGTTTTCTAATTCTTTTATAATATGTTCCTTTTTATTTTTAATATTAGCGATTGTTGATTTAGAAACTCCATACTTTTCTGCCAATTTTCTTATAGATAGACCTTTATTAGATGCTTCATTCAATATCTCACTTTTAATTTTCAGAGATAACTCCACTGCGTGTTTTCTTTTTGACATGATTGCAACAACTGATCAAATACGCGTAATTGTGTCATAGCTAATCCATGAAATTCGATGCATACATAATTTCGTAAAAATAACGGTATTGCAACGTTTGAAAAATTCCACTGACGCCGAAATACAAATACATTTGTGTGTAATACATATAAGTAAATAGCATACAAATATGCATACATATTAAATGTATTGTCCAAAATAGAAAGGGAGTTTAATGCTTGCTGTTTAAAATTTGAGACAAATTTTGTCCGACTTACAAGATAGACAGTGTCCAAATTAAGCAGTGAAAATATGGATATTTTGTACTATATTATTTTGGTACAGAACATTTTGTCCAATTTGAGCGAGTGTCCAAGTTATAAGGGTGTCCAACTTTACAGGTTTTACTGTAACATAAAAACTGTTTTAAAGTACACAAAGATATTACTCATACGCCATGTGTGTCAATAATTTACAATATAAGGAATGCTATATTTATGCTTCCGTTGCCTCGGAACGGAAGCATAATATTAATTATATGTATGCACATAATAATTAATATAATATAATTCCAAATTATTTCTAATGTACTAATATGTAGCATTTGAAATTTTATGCTTCATATCCACAGTGACATAATTGCACCAAACATCAAGATCAGAAGCCGACAAACTAAATAAAAACAGCACACATCAAGTATGAATAGTGTTGCTACTATTGCTGTCACAAACAGACAAATTCTAGGTTATTTCCAAATGCTCAACCATTCTCTAGAAACTATATGTTACGTGTACTTATGTGTGCGTTTATAAATGCACATTGCTGAAGATGCTTGACTCAAGTACAGCATACTTTCTTTTTACTGTGTGCTGTTATTTTATTCCTATTGTTTTTTTTTATCTCTTTTGTGATTCTTTAAAGTTCTCGTTAAATTGGCACACTTGAATCCTGACTTGGTTTTGTTTCACTGATACCGCTACACATATTTTAAGTAGGTAAAGTCAAGGCCCATCCTAAACTTACGTTTCTTATACTTACGTAAGGCATTGATGCCCACGCGTATACACTTCATGCACTTTTATTTCTGCAAAGCACTTTGTCATAGGATGTGCATTCTAATATGTATTCACAGCACTCTGTATAAAGAGGAACGAAATACATAAACAATTTTGCGTTTTTCGTTTCTTATATTTCTTCTTTGTGAATATTAAAGCCAAAGTAACACAATTTTCGTATGCATTGCATTGTTGGTACTCGTATTGCATTGTTGGTACTCGTACGCGACGGTTATCTTCAAAATAGACTTTGTTAATATCGAACGAATGATTTCGTTAGAAAAAATAACACATGTGGATTGAAAAATTGTCTACAACGGACTTCATTGGTTGTTATTGTAATGATCATGGAAGATTAAAATATATTCGGAGTAATTTTGTTCCTTTGATTGTTATTTCATTATACATATCTTTGTATAAAATGAATTGTTTTTTTTAGTGTATATTTCAAATGATTCTGTCCAAATCCCTTTAGACAAGGAAAATAATGTAATTGCATGTAACTGAATAATACTTACCTTACCTTAATACTTACCTGAATTTCATACTTACCTTATGGCAACCCAACTCTCCACATAAACTATTTTTTTATGTTTTAGGTTTTCACGTCTCGTGGGACGATCGACCTATGCCATTCTACACCATATCTCTTTTATTTCGAAATTCTAAGACTTTTGTTATGTATTTGCTTCGTGAACTTGGATCGTTATAATCTTAAGTATTGCATTGATTATCAAATTGCATTTATTTATACATATCTATTGTGTATACAAAACAACACAGTTCATATTGGGTTATTTATTGGTCCTTCGAGCTATTTTAAAGCAGCGTCACAGAGAAAGCTCGACGTCAGTAAGCTGCGATAACCAGAGACAGCAGATGCATTTGCCACTCGACTGTCGGATCTGCTTATGCAGAACAATCCCCCAATTGATGGTACATGCTCACGGTGGACACATATATCCCACTCTATGACTACTGCTGCCGAGGAGGTAATCGGTTACTACCGGCCTCTGAGGAATGATTGGTATGATCAGGAGTGTCGCGACGCTACCGCAGAGAAAGACGCCGTTAAGGAGCGGTACAGAGAGAGAACAGACAGAAAGGAGTGCAGAGAGACGTCTTTTCAGGCGCAAGAAGAGGGAGTTGGAAAGACGAGTGTGAGGAGATAGAGATGTGTACCGACAAGAATGAGACTCGAAAATTCTTCGAAAAGATCAAGAGCCTTTTCTTGTCGTGATGGAAATGGGAACCTGGTTACAGATGTCCACAGTGTACTGAGCCTATGGAGGGAACACTTCTCCACGTTACTGAATGGCGATGCTACAAACAATTTCGCCAGTGGAGGAGATTGCCCGATAACCCCAATTACAGATGATGGGGTTGATGTTCCACCACCCGACTATGACGAGGTTGAAACGGCCATTTTAAGGCTGAAGAACAACAAAGCTGCAGGTGCTGATGGCCTGCCTGCCGAGTTGTTTAAGACCGGAGGCGATGATCTGCTCGCCTGCATGCACCAGCTCATAAGCAGAATATGGGAAAGCATGCCTGATGATTGGAGGCTCAGTGTTCTCTGTCCTGTACATAAAAAATGAGACCCCACAATTTGCGCCAACTACCATGGAATAAGTCTCCTGAGTATCGCATACAAGGTCCTATCGAGCGTATTGTGTGAAAGATTGAAGCGCATGCTCCACAACCTGATTGGACGTTATCAGTGTGGCTTCAGACCTGGTAAATCTACCATCGACCAAATTTTCACACTGCGCCAAATCCTGGAGAAGACCCAAGAAAAACAGATCGACACACACCACCTATTTGTTGATTATAAAGCCACTTTCGACAGTCCGGTAAGGGATTACCTCTACCCAACAATGTCTGAGATCGGTATTCCTGCAAAGCTCATTCGACTTTGTAGAATGACACTGCATAACTCCCGTTGTGCAGTGATAACTGGGAAGGACCTCTCTGCACCGTTTAATACCGATCGGGGTTTCAGATAAGATGATTCGTTATCGTGCGACTTCTTCAATCTTATTATGGAGAAAATAATACGAGCTGCTGATCTACGACATAATGGCACTATCTTCAACAAAAGTGTCATGCTGTTAGCGTATGCCGACGATATTGACATAATCGGCATGAACACGCGAGCTGTCAGTGCAGCATTCTCAGAGTTAGAAACAGAGTCACGTCGGATGGGTCTTACGGTGAACGAGGGCAAGACGAAGTATCTAGTGTCAACAAACAAAGAGTCCCGGCGCCTTGGATAGCACGTCACTGTTGACGACTACGCTTTTGAAGTAGGAAGGGACTTTGTCTATCTTGGAACCAGCATTAACAGCAGTAATGACTTCAGCCTTGAGATATTACGAAGGATCACTCTTGCAAACAGGTGCTACTTTGGGCTAAGTAAGCAATTGAGAAGTCGAGCTCTCTCTCGAAGAACTAAAATTACACTCTACAAGTCTCTCATCATGCCTGTCCTAACATATGGCGCTGCAGCCTGGACAATTTCCACCTCGGATGAGCGAATGCTTGGAGTTTTCGAGAGAAAAGTCCTACGTAAGATCTTTGGACCTATTTGCGTTAGTGGCGAGTACCGAATAAGGTACAACCATGAGCTGTACGAGCTGTATGCCGATATTGACATAGTAAAGCGCATCAAAATCAAGGTCATGTCGAGTGAATGGAAGAACACGCTCCAGCTAAGAAGGTGTAATATTCGGAACCAGCTGGAGGACGACTCAGAAGAGGAAGACCAAACCTCCGGTGGATAGACCAAGTACTGGAGAACCTGACGGCGCTTGGAACTTCTAATTGGGGCCAGCTAGCGAAGAACAGAGATGGCTGGCGAAGCATGTTATTTTCGGATTAAATCGATACTCGGTTGTTATGGCTACATAAGTAAGTAAGTAAGTAAGTCAGAGAAAGATGAGGTGAGAGACAAAAAAGAAAAGAAGTGCATGAAAAGTGTAAAATTAAAGCAAACTAAATACAATACTATATAAACAAATATATAAGAAATTAAAAAGTGAAAAACATTAGAGTGGTTCAGAAATCAATTTTTTTAACAATAAAATAAAAAATTATTAAACATAAAAATAAAAAAAAAAGTATAAAAATAAAAAAAAGCATAAAAGATAACATTTGCATTGGCGCAACAGCAGCATCAACGCCAGTAACAACAGCAATAACAGCAGCAAAAACATTATTATATTATCTATACGTATTTAATTACTCTGTTACGAATGTCTTTTTATACCCTGCATAAAGCAATATGCATGGTATATTCATTTCGGTCAGATGTTTGTGTCCACTTGAAGGAATCTCCGGAGATATAGACATAGATATATATTCGTGATCAGCGTCGATTAAATTTTCGATTTAACGATGTCCGTCCGTCCGTCCGTCCGTCCGTCCGTCCGTCTGTCTGTCACCTGGCTGGTTCGCACGATAACTTGAGTAAATATTGAGCTATTCCGATGAAATTTGCACAAGGAATCTATGATCCAAGAGTACGGAGGGGATTGATATTGGGCATGATCCGTCAATAACCACGCCCACACCAAGCATTCAAAGCGACTAACCTCGAAATTTTCAAAATTTTTAACTTGCTATCACTCACATAATATACCACTTGGGACAACAATATTTGGCACGTAGACTTATATTATACCACTATATAACCTCACCAAAATTGGTTGAGCCACGCCTACTTTTTAGCGTAGCTGTCATACAAAGTATCTGTACTTCTTTTTAATTGAAACAGCTGTAACTTCTACAATCTTCTGTCCAGAATAACCATAATTGACACTTAGATTAACACGGCAGTCGGAAATAATATGGCAGCAAATCAGTGTGCCACGCCCACTCCTTTTTGGGTCTCCCATACAAAGTTGCGGAAATTAAAAAAAATGTTACCGGTTATAACTTGCAAACTATTCAGCGTAGAATAATGAAATTTAAGGTGTGGATTAGCATTGTACGGGCAACTAGGCTCACAGAAAATGGGCGCACCATGCCCACTGTTTATTGTAGCCCCATACAAATTTTAAATTGAAACAGCTGTAACTTCGGCAATCTTCTGCCTAAAATAACCATAATTGACACATAGATTAATATCGTAGTCGGAAATAATCTGGCAGAAAATCAGTGTACCACGCCCATTCCTTCATAGGTCTCCCATACAAAGTCGAGGTAATTAAACTAAAATTTTTAAGCTCCATAACTTACAAACCATTTAGCGTAGGACAACCAAATTTAAGGTGTGGATTGATATTGAAAAATCAATTAGATATACCAGAAAGAGATACGTCACGCCCACTTTTTATATATCTTCCGTATAAAGTCTCGGATTTATCTTAAACATTAAAACACCCATAACTTACTAATTAATACGCCTAGGTCAACCCATTGCAACCATGTAGTTTAGTATTATAGGCTGAAATTGATCCTCCAAAATTGGTGGGAACGCCTGCTTCTTAATGTAGGTCCTATACAAAGTAGTGGAAGAAAAGGATGGATATACGAGCAAACTTTTTATATATACCTCTACATATGCAGGGTATAATTTGGTCGGCCCCAGCCGACTGTAAGGAGATTTTTTTTATTTCAAAATTTTTCCCATTTCCCCATTAAATAACCTGCAAATCCCTTTATTGGGTAAACATTTTTATAAATCGATATTCAAGTTCCTCATTTGACATTCAATTGGTAAATTACCGAATAAAATAAATACATCGAATATCCCACACTAACGAGTACTTTCGTTAAATAGTCGTTGTAAAGGGTTATCCATTTCGCGGTTTCAAAAGTATAGGGCTAGAATTCGACATCTGTCAAACTGAGTTGTTAAAACCATTTCTTTCTTTTTCAGTTCAAAGTCTGACATTTGCGAAAATGGATTTATCTATTATCTATTTAACTATCGCTCAACGCATTAAAATTGTAAAAACCTACTACAAAAATGGTGATTCTGCCACAGCCACATATCGTGCTTTAAGAGGAGATTATGGTTTACATAATCGTCCAACTACGCAAGCAATTGGCAAAATTGTGAAGAAATATGAGGAGACTGGATCGGTTACAGATATTGTAAGGCCTTGCATCATCGTTTCGCTCGTACCACCGAAAATATCGCTGCTGTAAGTGAAAGTGTTGCCGAAGACCCGAATGTGTCGATTCCTCGTCGTTCTCAGGAATTAGGACTGTCTTACGGCACATTATGGCGTATTTTGCACTGGGATCTACACCTACATCCATATAAAATCCAGCTCGCGTAATTTCTCGTCGTGGCGATATCAAGTGGCCACCAAGATCATGCGATTTGACACCGCTTGACTTTTTTTTGTGGGGCTACTCGAAAGACCGTGTTTATGCAGATAAACTTTTAATTCTTGAGCACCTAAAAACCAACATTCGTCACGTTATGGCTGCGATACCGCCCAATATGTGTCAAAAAGTGGTCGAAAATTACCTCAAAAGAATCGATGCTTGCAACAATTCGCGTGGTGGTCATTTAAATGATGTAGTATTTCACACATAATGCCAACGTTCAAACTTTATAATAAAAAAGAAATATCATGATAAAAAATATTTTATGTGTGTTTTATTTACATTTACTTTTGGAACCGCAAAATGGATAACCCTTTACTTCATATAGGTCTCACATTACAACCAGATCTAATCCTGATGTGGAGAATATATGAACTCGTTTTCAACGGTGATGTAAAATAAATGTACCGACAAATCTTTGTCCACTATGATGATCAGGATTTCCAAATTCTATTTTGCAGATCACTCGATTCTCTGATTCAGGTTTTGCGACTGAAAACAGTGACATTTTGTGTAAATTGTTCTCCATATCTAGCCATTAGAACCCTACAACAGTTGACTAAGGATTCTAAGAAGAATTTCTCTTTCGCGGAAAAAATAATCTTGAAGAAAACCTACGTAGATGAAATATAGATGAAATAGAACCAATTTCTAGAGAACTCCTCTTCCATTGATCTCATCGAAATACCTCGATGGCTGAAATTCTCTCCCGCGAAGTGAATCCACATGGTTAGTTTACTGCATTTGGAAATGTTCTGTACCGTTTTACTTTCTCAACAAACCAAGTCAGTTAAAGAAACTCTGGTTATCGAGTTGACAGACACATTTTCTGGTCCGATTCTCAAACCGTTCTCGCCTGGATAGAAAAACTACCCCATGGAAAACGTACGTCGCTACTCTTGCAGCCCAGATACTCCAAAACGTTGGAAATTCTATTTGGCGCCATGTAATCGGCAGTGAAAACCCCGCTATTTTGGGTACCCGAGGATGCAACCCTTAAGATTTTTTGAAACATAGCAACATAACTTAGTAATGTAACTAGTGACGTAGTATGGAAGCTATATGAAATAGTAGGGGTGGTTTCCTTTTTGTTCACTAATTACTTAAATACGAAAATATTGACTTGTGTTGTAACTTTATATGAATGTGAAATGGTGGGTGTGTCTCATTCCTTTCTTATAAAGCCATTACCAAAATACCTACACCTACATATATCAAAATTGATATAGATGTAGGCGATTGTGGGTGTCGTAGCTCAGTGGTTAGTGCGTTGGCCTTCTGACCTGTAGGTCGTGAGTTCAATCCCCGGCTGAAGAATAATAAAGTTTAATATCGAAAATATTTTTCTTTCGAACGGTACCCACCTGCCGGCAAGAATTGGTAATTTTTCCGGTAGTAACAATTTGCCAAAAATGCTTCTTAAAAGAGCTCTGTGACAAAACTAAGTTAAAGTGATGTCACAAGGGTTCTGCCTTTCAGAACCGGCTAATATAAGTAGGTCCCTTCTAATGCTGTCCAAATTTAACACGCACAACAATATTGGAAGAGCAGCTCGGTGGTATCACAATGGGCCTTTCTGGCCTAAGTGTGTCCTCTCAGAGAGAGGGCAGCCCGATAACTTAACCTAACCTATATCAAAATACCGTCGTAGATAAAATAGAAAAAAAATTATGATGGTTCAAATTATATACAAAGTTTTGTCGTTAGCCTCTTTTATCATTCCATGATGTGTATTAGTTTACCGATAGTGTATATTTTAATTCTTTATATTTCGATCAGAGGTGCTTAAATCGGCTAGGAAGGTGATACTGATGCACATGGTGACATATATAAGTACTCATATTTGTCATAAATTATTAATTTAATTAATAAATTAATTAAGCATTAGCATATTCTCATTAATATTTACATGCCACAGTCGGACATTTATTATATTCAATTTAAATTCATAGAGCGTAACATAAATATTTAAGGTATGCTAATGAAAAACGAATAATTTTATGCAAATCAACTCACGTATGTTAAAATGTGCTCGTGATTTCACTGTTTTTTGATATTGTTGATGTTGTTGATGTGCTGGCTATCTGAAAAATCATAAGATTTATTTTCAATCCTGCAATTCTTAAGTGTTTAATTAAAATTATCAATTCATGTTAATGACGTCGATATTGTTTGTGTTGCGGTGAGGATTTCTCCCTCAAGAATTTACGTGATATTCTTAAATTTATTGCAAAATTGTGTTTGTTTTCTAAATACTTATCTATTTTATTACTTATGTATTTTAAAGACATAGACGAAAGTGTTCTACAATAAATGAAAAATTTATATTTAATTATATTCCGCGAAGATTTCAGAAAAATTTTTGTGATTTGAAAAGGTCGAATCCGGAAATTCGTATATTCATTTAATTTGAATAGGTCTAAGACGAATAGGTCTTCCGCTAGCTGGCGCCAGTTAGAAGCGCTGTTAAGTTTTCCAGTACTTGGTCTTTCCAACGAAGGTTAGGTCTACGTCTTCTGCGTCGTCCACCAGCGGGTTCCGGTTATAACACCTTATTAGATGGAGTATATTCTTCTATTAGCTCGACATGATCTAGCCTGTGCAGCTGCTGAATTTTAACGCGTTTTACTAAATCAGTGTGGGCATATTGCTCTTACAACTCATGATTGTACCTTTTTCAATACTCGCCACCAACTCCAATAAGTCCGAGGATCTTGCGGTCGAAAACTCGGACTATTTTCTCATCTGAGGTGCAAATTGTGCCAGCTGTAAAGACAGGTATGATGAGAGACTTGTAGAGTGTGGTTTTCGTTTCTCAAGAGGGTCAGGACTCTTTGCTCATTGACAAGTGGCACTTCGTCTTGCCCTCGTTTGCCGTAATACCCATTCGACCCGACTCTCTTTCCAACTCTTAGAATGCTGCTTTGACTGTTCGCGTGTTCTTGCCGATAATGTCAATATCATCGGAATACAGTGTCATTCTGCAAAAACTACTGAGCTTCCTTAGCGGACTGTCGAAGAGGCTTATAATCAACAAATAGATGGTGTGTGTCGATCTACGTTTCGTGCTACGATGAAATCGATCAGCCTCATTCCGTTTTCGGAAGTATTCTGGTGGAACTGAATTTTCCGATAGTTAGACCAAAGGTATCTCCCTTGGCCACCATGAATTAAAGTCGCCAAGTACGGTTTTAATATGGTGGCGTGGGCAGCCGTCATAAACTTCTTCGATGCGCTGAAAGAAGCTCTCTTTGGTCGCATCGTCCTTCTCATCCATCGGAGCGTGGGCACATATTAGGCTGATGCTGAAAAATTTTGCCTTTATGCGGATTGTTGCAGCCGTTGGTTCACAGGTGTGAACTGCGAGACAAGATGTCGTAGTCCCTTACTGAAAACAAATCCACATATATGCTGCTTTAAAGCAACCTTCTTCCGTCCATCGCATTTCCTGAAGTACGGTTATGTTCCCGGTGGTCGCCACGTAGGGGAGCTCCATTGAAAAATGAAGGTGACATCACATATCATGCAGCACTAGCTACATGATGGCACCATCAAATTAGGGTTAAGGTGCCATTACATAACACGCAGAATAAACTACATGACGTGCAGTGAATTGACTTGCGATGAGTTCAACAAGGATTGCGCTAGCCCCTCCCGGTTGAGGCAGTTAGACACGTTACCTTGCGAAAACATCAGCAGACTCACCCAATCAATATGTACATATACAATATATAAATATTATGATGCATAATAAAATATTACTTATATAATAGTAACTTTGTGTTGCATTAAAATACAAGCATATATAACTGAGTACATATACAAAGTTTTCATGAGGTTATTATAATGTCTGGCAGTATGAAGTAGTACTTACTTGTTATTATTAAACAAATATTTGTACTTTGCACAGCAATATGCTATGTAATTATCTCTACTACAAGTATATACATAGTTACATCTTGTCCTTGCTGCGAACACTTCGTTCGAATATTTTATCTTGTTTTTTGTTTTTGCCCAATTACTCTAAGCACAATCAATTTGAATTAAGCCGAAATAGTTATTTGTGAATATTTTGAATATCTAAACAACAATAATGGTAGATAGATAGCTGGATAAATACCAGTTGTGGTAATAATAGTTATATTAGTATGAACAAGAGTGTGGATACTGAAGTACGTAAATACAGGTAATTGCAACAATGTACCTCATAATTTCTATTAGATTAGTGTTAATATATTGTAATACATAGGAAAAGGTTAAATAAAAATTAACTAAATAACAATAATTTTATATCAATCCAAGCTTATGCTTTGTAACTCAGTGGTTTGCTAGAAGATTCTACTGGAACAATATTCTTAGTCTTTGGCAATACTAAATACAGTTTTAAGTCTCTTAAACCTCAAATAACTTGACTTATGCTCACAAGCTATTTATCATGCCATACATCATCAGATGCTACGTTCATATACATATGTATTACTTAAGCCTCCAATATATTAAGCACTAGGATGTAGTAGTAAAATCGTAAAACAGATGAGTTTTGGAATTTTAATTTTAACTGAGCCTGAATAAGTAACTATCTTCGCGATCTATCCAGGGTTCTGGATCATTAGAAATGCTTCGGACCACTGCACCACCGCGAATAAAAAACCAATCCAGTGAACTCTACATAATTTTAGAGATATATCAAGAAGTGAGCTTAGGCTTTATTCTCCAATAATCTGATATTTTTATTTATATGTATTTGTTATCATTAATTTCAGTGTGGATGAGCTTTTCTCTTTGAGGTAAAATTAAAATTTTATGAATTCTATGCTGTATATGTTTGTGAATATTAACATAACTAATATACACATTCTGATATAATAAATGTGTTCTATAAACTTGAAATAAATCATAACAATTTATAAATATCAGTCTACTTTTCGTAATATATTACATTAAATTTCGAAAATGTTAGGAATATTACATAATTACATGTTTTACAAAATTTCAGACGTATTTATGTATGATGTATGATATAATAATATATACGGTATTTCATAAATTACATATTGCATGTTTCACAAAATTACAGATGTACTTGTGTACGATATACAACGATATACGTGTATAAGATATTTCATTAACTACATATTTACTGAAATGCACATATACCATATCTCATATTTTCTAAATAAATATCTAATTCACACATTCCATCACTTGAGTTGCAAAATAAATTTTTAATATACAGGGTGATTTCCTAAGAGCTTGCGGATTTGATTAAAAAAAACACATTAAATTTAGAGAAATGTATGAAATCTTTATTTGAGGCGATAGAAAGATCTGTATAATTCAATGTTTAAAGATGATTTCATGTAAATGTGAGTCCGCGGCTGCGCCTCAAATTGTTCATACGCTGGGTCAATTTTCGCATACTCTCTCCAACATATCGGCCGGTATCTCACGAATAAATTCTTCAATATTGCCTTCCAGTGTGTCAGCCCCACAAAAAATATTCTAAAGGCGTTAAATCGCACGATCTAGGCGGCCAATTGACCGGCCCCAAACGTCAAATAAACTGCTCACAGAACTCGCCTCTCAATTGGGCCATTGTTTCGCGTGCTGTGTGGCTTGTGGCACCGTCTTGTTGAAACCACATGTCAGCCAAGTTCAGCTCTTCCATTTGGGGCACAAAAAATTTTGTAGCGCTCCCCATTCACAGTAACGTTCCTGCCTTCGTCGTCTTTGAAAAAGTACGATCCAATGATGCCACCGAATTGGCAGTTCTTCACAACAGATACAGCATTTTCGATTATTCGCGTATCCACTCGACCAGAAATGAGCTTCGTCGTTGAACACAATTTTCCGATAAAAAAGTGGATCTTCATCCAACTTTGTCAGCACCCATTCACCAAAAGTTAGACGTTGTAGTAGATCGTGTGGATTCAATTCTTGCACCAGCTGTATTTTAAAGGTTTTACACCTAAATCCTTAAGCAAAATTTTCCATGTAGCGAAGTAATAGGCGCGCAATGGCTGCGAACGGCGCCGAATCGATAATTCACGGTCATCAGCAACACTGGCGGATACAGCTGCGATACTTTCCTCTGTCCGCACTCTACGTATGCATATTGGTGATTGAATGTCCAATAATGTAAATTTGGTGCGAAATTTAGTCACAAGATTCCGAATAGCCTACTCAGAAGGTCGCCCAAACTGTCCATAAAACGGAAGAAGTGCACGATGCACTTTCTTAACCGAACATGAGTTGCTAAAAAATCACCTTGTATTATATTGATTTTGCAATGAAATAAAGTACTCGTACTAATTTGCAATTTAATAATAACAATTACTTTTTTAGGTACAACTACTAAATTTATATTCAAGACATTACTTATTATTGTCACATTTTGTATTCGATGTTGATACTTTTCGCTTTTACCAAGTTTTAGCATGTTATGCAAATATTATGACCATCAGCATGACTATCAGCTAAATTTAGGAAATTTATAGTACAAATTTTAAGTAATGCAATTTTTCCTTTCACAATGAAATGTTTAATGCATAAATGCTTTGATGGTCTCAAAATAATGCACTAAATCTTAATTTAATAAAATATTTCAAATGCAATAACGATCTGTCCTTTATGTATTCAATATTTTTATATAAATTTTTTTTTTTAATTTCTACTTTATAACATTTTAGCAATTTTACAGCTTCTTGCATTCACTCCCGCTGTTGATGTATAAAAGTCAATTTTTGTGTGGTACAAGTACGATTATATTATTCGAGCCCCTCCCT
Source organism: Megamerina dolium (assembly GCA_963854835.1). NCBI lineage: Eukaryota > Metazoa > Arthropoda > Insecta > Diptera > Megamerinidae > Megamerina > Megamerina dolium. Next base: position 48,591,440 of record OY978528.1, on the reverse strand, counting down.
CAAGAATGTAGTGGTTTTTTATGTCTCTTAATTCTGATTTATGACTACTTTTTCTCTTATTTTTAATATATTGTATTTACCTAAGTAAGTACTTACCTACGTAATGTTGAATGCAAAACAGCAAAAGGCACTTCAACTTAGCTTGTTGCATGAAAAAGGGGAAAAAGCAGTCATTTTGAATACACATACTTGTTTGTGTATTAAGTATATCAACTTGAGAATGTTTGAATCTACTTATGCTAAAATAAAGTTGAAATGCATTACAACAAAATTTAAAGGTTAGTTAGAGAGAAAATAAATTTTATTATTTTTATAATATTTAAATATATTTAATTCTGTTCTTTATATGCAGGAAACGTTTTTTTTTTGTTTCGATAAATACCGAAATTTCGGTATCGGAAAGAAAACAAGTTATCACTAAGAAACACGAGTGTTATTCAATTTCATTAAAATGTAGAAACATCTTCATTTTATTATATTATTATTATATTATCTACATCCAATATGTATATAAAAGTACTAGTTCGACTAAATAAATTAATCAAAATACAAATTCACAGAGTCGAAATAATTTATATGTATAAATGTATGTAAATATCATTAATTTGCTAGACACACAGTAAACAAATCAATCTTATTTTTATTGTACAGGGTGATTTTTTATCAACGTTCTTCTTGGCAACACTGGTTTTAGCAGCTCAGCTGTTTTCGTATAACATGTTCCTGTCAAAAATGTTCAACCATCAACAAGCATACGTAGAGTGCTTACAGAAGAAAATATCGCAGCTGTATCCACCAGTGTTGATGATGACCGTGAATTATCGATTTATTCGTGAGATACCGGTCGATATGTTGGAGAGAGTATGCCAAAATTGGACCCAGCTTATGAACCATTTGAGACGCAGCCGAGGTCATCATTTACCTAAAATCATCTTTAAACATTGAATTATAGAAATCGTTCTATCGACTCAAATAAAGATTTCATACATTTCTCTAAATTTTATTTGTTTTTGTTTTTTTTAAATCAAATCCGAAGGCTTTTAAAAAATCACCCTGTACTTATATGTGTCTGAGTTTGTTTTTTCGTTGTTTATATTTCTATACCAACTTATTCTCATGTTTTAAATGTAAAACACGAGATTTTAATAAAAATAATATTAAACATGGCAAAATGTCAACAGTAGTACGCGGCAAGCACCAATTTCATAATCTTACAGAAGAAAGAAATATTGTGTTTGTTTACAATTTTTTATGAGAAAATACAATTTTTGAAAAATGATTTACAAATAACGAATAATGAGAACCCGGAAATAATGCATTTAATATGGGAATTAGTCATGATATATATCCGATAAAGTCTATTTGGAAATATACTTTTTCATTGGTCAAATTTAATCGTATGTGCTGAGTTTTAATCATATAACTTTATATATTCCCACCAAAATTTTGTAAATATGCAGTGCAAAGGGTGAAATATACATACGGAAGCATTGGTTTGTGTGCGAGGTAAGCTCGATTTTTATCCGATTCATCTTAGTTTCAAATGTGTTTAATAAATGGCAAAAATAATTATATACACTAAGTTTCAATTCTTTATGTTTTCATTCGTTAGCAAATTCAATTATAATTGCAAAACTAAAACTCCGTAGCTCTTTAATTTCTAGCACAAAGTGTTAAAATATGTATACGCAAACATACTTTTACATAGGAGGTGGACGTAATTCCCATCCTTCACAACTATGCCAAACATTTTGTTCTTCTTTGGTTAATACAAATATTTTAATGGCATTTCTTTTTAAACTTATACAAAAAGTGTGAAAATATACTCTCAGAATAATTCTTTTATATGGAAGGCAAGAGTGATATTTATCCCATTCAACTGATTTCTGAATAACCTAGTTTTTATTAAATTAAAATTTAATAACAAATTTTAATTCGATAGATTTATATTTATGTTCCAAAATATTGTATAATCTTGTGTGGGAGATAGGCTCGGTGGTAATACAATACCGTGGTTAACTAATATATGTATGTGATATATATATATATATATATATATATATATATATATATATATATATATATATATATATATATATATATACATATTTAATGCCCCGTCTTGCATTAAATTGATATTAAAATAATTTTGTAAAGTATTCCACACACTGTGGAACTGATATAACAAAGAGAGAAAAACGCGGGTAAACTATGTGAAAATTCATTACAAAAATCGGTGAAAATATCGCGAAAACGATTCATAAGCTTGTACTGGTTTTGGGCATTTTCAAGCGTTTCCTCGCTCAACTATAGTGAAATTAATTGATAAATACGAACGTCGCGGACAGGTTGGTGATGTAAAGACCCCAGCTTTTGCTTGCTCAGCTAGGTCAACTGAAAATATCGCAGCTGTAACTGAGAGTGTGGCTGAGGACCCAGTTTTTTCCATTTCGAGAAAATCACAAGAATCGAATTGAAGAGTGGAAGTAAAAATAGAATCAATTACACGGTTTTGCGATTTTCAACTTAATTTCTGGTTAATATATTGCAATATAAATGTGAAAACTTTTGTTTGGCTTAAAGACATAACTACAAGGATGAGTGTGCATGTATGTCCTATTCTAATGATACAATATATCCTGTAACACGATGACGACCGTAAGTAAACGTAACTTACATACGTATGCACACTAGTACGAGTATATACTATATGTACATTCTAATACAGCATCAATGCTAAAAGCATTGCAATTGCATATAGGTAAGTGAATACCTGTAGTATGGCGCTTGAATAAATTACACTTATTTATCATGAAGTCTCCATAAAGAAAGCGAGAAAGAACGAGAAAGTGGGAAAACTGACGTGTATTCGTTTCACTATTTCTTTGCATTATTTGACATGTTCTAGGTAGCACATGTAAAGCACATACGAGTATATTGTGTCGTACGTCATCCGCGAATACCTTCAAGAGTCAAGAGTAAATGTCATCGACGACGACAAATGAAATGATGCATTCTACTGAACTTTTATTGCTGCCTGCAATACACATTTACCACTGTTGGCAATGGTGATGTTGGTGAAGATGTTAATGATATTGGTGTTTTAATGCATGCACTTTATAAAGTTTATAGTTGCTTTGGGTATATTATATGTCATGTAAAAATAGTGTAGGTGCTAAAATAGTGAAAATTGTTATGTTTACATTTTCATCGACTTACGATATGATATATGTGAGTTGTCATACAACTTGATACATGAACTTAATACTAAGCAAGTGATTGAATGAAATGACTTATATTTTAAGTGATTTTTATTAAAACAAATAGAACTAATTGTTCCTAATGCATATACAGCAGAGCCATAATTACATCATCCGTAATATTCACAAAATTTAGGATTAGAGTGCTGTATTGGTTTCAATACTGGAATTCAACGCCAGTCTTGTTAAATTTTCTACAGATTTTCTACAAAGCTCCATAAAACTTCTTGCCCAAAATAATCAATTCAATTTTTTGAATAGTAGCTAGTATAAATGACGGTAACAAAAAGGTCTTAAATGTAGTATATTTAAATCTAAGAATACCAAATATATGGACAGAAAAATATATAGACAACGGCAATGTTTCCGCAAAGTAAGCAAGTGAAGATAAAACTACAATTCAGTTTTTCTGTGAAGCAATATAATCCCTGCAAAAAATTATGCGACTAATCTCTAAAGAGAGTAGTTCGGGAATAATATTTTTTTACATGAGAATTATAATACAATTAATGAAAATAAATTATTTTGTTTCGAAGAGCAAAAATGAGTAAATTGTCAAATAATTGAAAAGAAAATATAATTAAGAATTATAATGCACTGAAAGAAACTTTCTAACCGTACGACTAATCTACATTTATACCCGTTCAGGTATAAAAGGGTACAATTGGTCTCTTCATAGGACATGCTCGAACTCCATATAAAGAGATCAAAAGTGCGATGAGTCGCATATTTCTTTGCGACTGATCCCCGATACATCCCAGACCAGTCGCATTTTTTGCAGGGATTCAATTCAAGTACTCACACATACATATTGAATAATAGAAGAAAAATCAAAACAAAAACAAGCAAAAAATATGATAAAATATAATAAAAGTAAGAGTAATCATAACAAAATGCAGCAGCCACATCATACCTTCCTCCGAATCGTGTGAGTAAGTGAGTGTGTCTGAACAGAGTCTGATTTGATTTCATGCTGCGGAACAGTCAAAATACTCGTTCTATAAAAGCATGTCTAATGAAATCATATTCAATTTTCTATGCATTTAAGTTATGGAAATTTTATTTTATATTCTCATGCATATATACTAATGGGTGTGTATTTATATATTGCATGATTGTTGGTGAGCTTCACAATATTTTTTTTCATATTTTTTTTCCTTTACTAATGCTCTTTGATATTACAACAAATTGCTGTCAATGTGTAAATAGAAGTTAAGTATTAGTGGTAGTGACAGTGAGCAAAAGCTGCAATGGAAAACATAAAAAATTACATATTATATTCCATACATACGAGGGCTGTGCCAGAACTATCCGACCTGACATATAGATGGCGGCAGTAGTTTGAAAAACAATTACTTTGGTGAAAAGTGGTAGCCTTATAAAACATATGTTATAAGTTTCAAGGCCACGTTATTTAGTATTTTTTTTTTGAGCCATCGAAAGTTAACGGCCACAGTGAATTTGTAAACATGGATAAAATTGGTCACTCAATACTTTATTTGAAAGGTCTCAGTCCAACGAATATTAAAGCCGAACTGGATTCTACTCTGTGGGAGTCTACTCCTTCATTTACGACCATAAAATATTGGGTGACAGAGTTTAAACGAGGTCGCACAAGCTGCCAAGACGAACACAGTAGTGGGCGACCCATTGAGGTGGCAACGCCAGAAACGGTTAAGAAAATCCACAAAATGGTATTGGATGATCGCCGGCTGAAGGTGCGCGAGCTAGGTGAAATTACAGGCATTTCAAAAAGTGCTATACATCGTATATTGATAGAAAATTTGGTGGTGAAAACGCTGTGTGCAAGATGGGTGCCGTTTCTATAGAGTGTTTGGCGATGTTTCACAGTAATAAAGTCGGGTTTTTGCGTCGATTCGTAACCATGGATAAGACATGGGTCCACCACTTCACACCTGAGACAAAGGAGCAGTAAAAGCAGTGAATGAAAGGAGAGAATCGTGTCCAAAGAAGGCGAAGACAGTTCCATCTGCAGGCAAGGTTATGGCCTCTGTTTTTTGGGATGCAAGTGGGATAATTTTTATTGATTATCTTCAAAAAGGAAAAACAATCAACAAGTGATGAAATTAAAGAAAAAAGGCCACAATTGGCGGAGAAAGTGTTGTTTCATCAAGACAATGCACCAGTTCACACATCCGCTATTACGAAGGCCAAAATCAATGAGTTAAAGCTCGAATTGCTTCAGCACGCACCTTATTCGCCAGATTTAGCTCTTTTGGATTATTTTCTATTTCCAAATTTGAAAAAATGGTTTGGCGGTAGAAGATTTGCAAACAATGAAGAGGTGGAGTCTGTGGTAGATGGCTATTTTAATGTGCTAGGCAGTTCATACTATAAACAGGGTATCGAAGCTATAAAATATCGCTGGAAAAAGTGTATAGAGCTAAAAGAATATTTTGTTGGGAAAATTTTTCCAAATTTGTTGTTTTCTTTGTTAGGTCGGGTAGTTCTGGGACCTCCTTCGTATGTATGATTATGTACTATGCTCAGTTTGAAGCTTTTACGAAAGGATGCGCCTGCCTCTAATTGCATTTGCATAACGTCAATTTTTTCTATACATATAAACCTGTATGAGTATTTTTAGGTCTGGATAGTGCAAAGTGACGTATATGAGTGTGCTAACCTATGTGAATCCTATTTCTTTTCATGGCTGTAACCATGAAAGCAGGTTTAAGTTAAAAAAATATGGAAATATAATCTTTTAAATCGTTTGTATTATTTTTCCTTTTGCTGATATGCATTTTTCTCTATTAAATCAAATTTTCTCAGTTAAAGATTTTCCAACGCAAAGTGCAGTAAATATTTGAACCAGAGGAGATACCGCAAGACGTAACACGGATACTTGTTATTAACAATTGTTTGTTTAATTATGACTTTTTGTCTCTAAGGGCCAATTTTTCAGTACAATTTTAAACTAGGTTTAAACTAAGATTACGTAAGCGGAGTTAAAATTTAAAATTATTTTAAACCGCAGCAAGAAAAATCTACTTAAGTGCCAGAACAGACAGCTGAACAACTGATATGTTAATCTTGGTTTAACCCAGCTAGATTGAGCGTTTAAACTTAGTTTAAATTACGTTGAAATTTGACTGAAAAACTTCAAATTCAGTTTTGACTCAGTTTTAACAAGTAATGGAGTTAAGCTCGCACTTAAAAAATGGCCCTAATTTCGTGAATCTTTTGGCAAGAACGACGGGATTAAATGGTTTTTCCAAGATTCCCTCTTCGGTATGGGTTATGTTCAACGACAAATGATTTGAGAGCATGTAAACGTGATTCCATTGTGAAGGAGCTTTTTGAGAAATCAGAAATCTGGAAATATTTCTTAAGTCGCCAAAGAAAAAGAATAATGCAGAAATATTATCGCTAATAATATTAGGATATGTTATATCTACATCCATGAATGGGTATGGATGGGTATTAGGTCAACACTAGACAGCAATTGCCAGTCTGGATTCTACTACGAGTAAAATACATTCCATGAGATCCGCATTGAATGATTAATTCTGAATGGTACACAACTATTTTATCTCTTTAACGAAAACTAACCACCTAAGAATGATCATTCTCTTCTAAAACAATGCGATCTTACACACGTTGGATGAAATAATCGCATGCAGGAGCACTCAAATTATCAAATTGATGGAAAAACTGCCATACCGGCCTTAAATGCTCCTTTTATATCGGCATAACAAAAGTAAATGGCACAGTCAACGTTCTACCACTCCCGACGAAGCGCCATATAGTTAAAAATATATATATTTTGGAGCTATCTCAGTTGGATTAGAAAACGTGTTGCGAAAGTTTCGCAAATATATATTACACTTCATTGAGATTATTTTGAAAGACAATAAACCGAGTTTTGATGGAAAATATTATATTTGCCTTTGTTATACAATATAATCCGGCAATTTTAGCAACAATCTCGTGGTTGGTTTTCTCGCAATCTACAGGGTGGGTCATTTGTTCGTTCTTTTTCAATCAATAATTCAATCATTTCGAAAATTACTTGATAGTTTTTATCGTTATAATCGTCCTACTGAGCGTGAAATTGGCAAAATTGTTGCTGAAGGCACTGATTTAATGGAAGGTCGTGACCATATCAATATGTTCGCCCAGTTTGTACTCGTGTTGGAGTGGCAGCTGAAAGTTCTGTCTTGAAAAGGCCGAAGAAGAAGCTGTTACTATGAATGGTGAACATTATCGTGACATGCTCACCAGTTTTTTTGTAGCCAACATTTAATTAATTAAATGCTAATGACATGTGATTCCAACAAGGCGGAGCCACATGCCACACCAGCCGTGAAAAATTTCACTTATTGGCAACAAAATTTGATGATTGTGTAACTTTAAGAAATTCCGAAGTTGCATGGGCACTGAGAAGCTGCTGAATTTTTATTATTTATCCGCTTTTATTGGAACGGGTCATCGAAACTTTTAATGCTCTGATGCTGGCCTGTAATCGAAGCCGTAATATACATATAAACGATATTATATTTTATACATGAATGGCATAGATCCACCTTTCGTAATCAATAAAGTTTTTTGAGTTTCCATCACAAAAAGTTTGTTTTTTTTATAAATAAAAAATGACCAAAAAATGGCCCACCATGTACTTACCTGATACATTATTTTCTATTCATTTGTGGTGGCAAGTTTGGTAATACTATATTGTAGTGTTCGTTCTCATCTATTTATTAGTTTCAGCATAAAACATATCCTTAACTGGAAAAACTTACTTTTTTTGATTAACACAAAGAAACAATTTAAAAATTAGATAATAAATGTGATACATTGATATATGAAAATACATTGCAATCAATATTATTACGTAAATACATATTACATGGGTACACATCAAGTAATTCCGCAAGGAAATTAACTTGAACATTTACCCAAGGTATTATCAACTCAATTACAGCAGTGGCAGTAAGTAGTAGGAGCAACAACAACGACAACAAACACAAAAGCAATAATATGAACAATAGCAAATGAAATTAACACCATTGTGTGTTGAGCATTGTGAACAATTCACAAATTCATCATCATCATCAGATGTAATCAATAAAGTGACAATGGTACAGAGTCAATTGTCACATATTGGAAAATCAACACAAAGATTCGTTTAAGCATATGTAACATATAGACATCATAAATATACACACATATACATATGCATATCTGCAAATATTTACATTAGAGTGGTTCTTGTATATCGGCTTTTGAATTCTCTTTGTTTTTTTTATTGGTATTATGTTATAGAGCTGCTGTCAAAATTGTAAAAGGTTATCCATTTTGTGGTTTCAAAAGTAAATGTAAATAAAACACATATAAAATATTTTTATCATGATATTTCTTTTTTATTATAAAGTTTGAACGTTGACATTATGTGTGAAATACTACATCATTTAAATGACCACCACGCGAATTGTTGCAAGCATCGATTCTTTTGAGGTAATTTTCGACCACTTTTTGATACATATTGGGCGGTATCTCAGCCATAACGTGACGAATGTTGGTTTATCTGCAAAAACACGGTCTTTCGCGTAGCCCCACAAAAAAAGTCAAGCGGTGTCAAATCGCATGATCTTGGTGGCCACTTGATATCGCCACGACGAGAAATTACGCGGCCAGAAAATTTCTCTTGCAATAAAGCCATATTCGCTCGAGTTGTGTGGCATGTGGCACCGTCTTGTTGAAACCACATATTCTCTAAGTCGTATTCTTCAATAGCAGGCAAAAAAAAGTCGGTTATCATATGACCATAACGCTCCGAATTGACGGTGACAGTCGTTCCATCGTCGTTTTCGAAGAAGAAAGGTCCAATCACATCTCCGGACCAAAGAGCGCACCAAGCAGTGACTTTTTGTGGATGTAGTGGCCTATCTTCAATTACTTGAGGATTCTCAGAACCCCAAATACGACAATTTTGTTTGTTAACATACCCACCGAGTGAGAAATGTGCTTCGTCGCTGAAGAAAATTTTGTTCGAAAAATCGCCGTCCACCGCCTGTTGTTCAAGCACCCATTCGACGTATCTACGACGTTGTGAATGGTCAGCTGGCTCCAGTTGTTGTGTGAGCTGGATTTTATATGGATGTAGGTGTAGATCCAAATGCAAAATACGCCATAATATGGCGTAAGACAGTCCTAATTCCTGAGAACGACGAGGAATCGACACATTCGTGTCTTCGGCAACACTTTCACTTACAGCAGCGATATTTTCGGTGGTACGAGCGAAACGATGATGCACAGGCCTTACAATATCTGTAACCGATCCAGTCTCTTCATATTTCTTCACAATTTTGCCAATTGCTTGCGTAGTTGGACGATTATGTAAACCATAATCTCCTCTTAAAGCACGATATGTGGCTGTGGCAGAATCACCATTTTTGTAGTAGGTTTTTACAATTTTAATGCGTTGTGCGATAGTTAAGCGATCCATCTTCGCAAATGTCAGACTTTGAACTGAAAAAGAAAGAAATGGTTTTAACATCTCAGTTTGACAGATGTCGAATTCTAGCCCTATACTTTTGAAACCGCGAAATGGATAACCCTTTATGTTTAAATATTAAAACTGAAACCAATTAAGTTCGGCTTAAAGTCTAAATTTTGTGAGATTTTCCTGATATAGCCATTGTAATTCAAATCACAAAGTACTTTTAAATAATATATCTTTTGTGAAAAAAATGTGTAATTTTATTGACAATGGTTATGTTAGAAAAATTTCAAGGAGTTTTAGACTTTTATCTCCAAGCTAATAATATAACAATATGATGTGTGACACTTTTACAGGTTGATTTTTTAAGAGCCTTCGGATTTGATTAAAAAAAACACATAAAATTTAGAGAAATGTTTGAAATCTTTATTTTAGTCGATAGAACGATCTATATAATTCAATGTTTAAAGATGATTTCATATAAATGTAGACCACGGCTGCGCCTCAAATGGTTCATACGCTTGGTCCAATTTTGGCATACTCTCTCCTACATATCGGCCGGTATCTCACGAATAAATTCTTCAATATTGGCTTCCAGTGTGTCAGCCCCACAAAAAATATTCTAAAGGCGTTAATTCGCGCGATCTAGGTGACCAATTGACCGGCCCCAAACGTGAAATAAACTGTTCACCAAACTCGCCTCTCAATTGGGTCATTGTTTCGCGTGCTGTGTGGTATGTGGCACCATTTGGTTGGTCAGCCAAGACCAGCTCTTCTATTTTGGGCAAAAAAAAGTTTGTAATCATCACACGGTAGCGCTCGCCATTCACAGTAAGGTTCCTGCCTTCGTCGTCTTTGAAAAGAACGGTCCTATGATGGCACCGGCCCATAATCCCCACCAAGCAGTGCATTTTTCGGAATGCACTGGGAGTTCCTGCAGTGTTTAAATTGTAGAACAAACTGAACATGTTTGACATGAATCAGTTACACGAAAACAGCTGAGCTGCTAAAAATAGTATTGGCAAAAAGAAACTTGCTAAAAAACCACTCTCTAGTTCTCGAAAATCCCTTTACACGAACTTCTTTTCCAGTACTGTGCGTGTTAAATTTCTTATACTATTAGAAGAGACCTACCAAACTGGAGGCGAACACACTATCCACTGAGCTACGGCATCGAAAACTAATTTGTACCCGAACCTGTTGTAAATGGTCAAAATTTTTATATTTTTATAAACCTGGTCATACACTGTTGTTTATAAAACTAAATGTCAGTCTAATGAATATATATACGAGCACGATAGAATAGAACACAGCAGCAACTTCAAGGCGAATACACAAACATTTAATCAAGAAATTAAGATGGACAAATTAATCGTGTTCAAATTACAAACACACGAGATATACCTATGTACTAGTTGATATAATTACAACAACAATACTATACAAAATATATACCTTCATGTATATTTACATTACACATAGTTGTACTACCTCTCATTGCTATCCGCATCAAATGCATCAAAGTTGACACAAGTTATATGCTTAAATGTGTCAACATTACTGAATTGCCAATGCAATAATACTATCCTGACTGATTAGGTGATGGATGAAGTATGATATATGGACTAATTATTATTATTATTTATTTTGTGTTTACAATATTGAAGTATTTGATAAAGCATAAATTTACGATTTCCAGTTTAGTAATGCTGAAAGATTCATTAGGTTTAATAAAAATATATTGTATTTTATTAAATGTATTAAATGTAGATACTTAATGCATGAAATGAAAAAAATTACAGCCGAGGAATAAAATGCTTCGTTGTATATCACAATGTCGCTTGAATGACCAACATATATTTTGATTTTTGAGTCAGCGATGTATAGTTTATATATATCTATGTGGACATATCCTAATTACTCGCTTAGCACATATGCAGGGCCAGACCAAGAAGATAGATATATATATATATATAAATATATATATATATATATATAAATATATATATATATATATATAAATATATATATATATAAATATATATATATATATATATATATATATATATATATATATATATATATATATATATATATATATATATATATATATACATCCATATATATATATATACTTATACACACTCATATATATATACATATATATAATATATCTATATGTATATATATATACATATATATATATATATATATATATATATATATATATATATATATATATATATATATATATTTTTCTTTCGAACGGTACCCACCTGTCGGCAAGCAATTGGCAATTCTTCCGACAGTAACAACTTGCCATGAAAAAGAACTCTGTGACAAAGCTCAGAAAAAGTGATGTCACAAGTGTTCTGCCGTTCGGAGCGGGCTAAAATAAGTAGGTCCATTCTAATACTGTCCAAAATTTAAGACGCACAACAGTAATGGAAGAAAAGCACGGCCAATGAGCCCTTTGGGGCTTTAAGTGCCACATACATATATATATATGAATAAATTACACATTTATTATTTAAACGTTTGTTATTGAAATATACGTATTTTTGTTTCTATTTACACGTTTACACGTTTAAGTTGAATTAGTACACTGTATGTATATACGTTTACACGTTTAAGTTAAATTAGTACACTGTCAGTATATCTATAAAAAATTGTTCGAATTTGGATTTATTAAATAAGAATGAAAACGGCGCGGAATGGCACGATCTCGATGGAAAAACTTCAAGGACCGAATGTGAATATGATAACATCGGTCGATCATAACGCGAACCGCGAAAACCCAAAAACATAAAAGGGGAATTTATGTGGAGAGTTGGGTTGCCATATGGTAAGTATGCAAGGTAAGGTAAGTAAAAATGGTAAGTATCATTAATTCATTTTATAAATACTATTTCATTATTTTTACTTCCTTCTTTCAGGGACTGGCCATATGGCTTGTCTAAAGGGATTTAGACATCGCGGCCCGCATGCACTCGTGCATTAATTGAGTGCATCTCGTAGACGGGACAGTGAACCGATCGCGTCCTCGATCGCTCGAGCTGTCCTCCGACGAACATCGGGAGTCGGTCGTTGTCTCGGCTGGGAGCTTCTCGGGGTGGAAGCTACATGTGGTTGCTCGACGCGACGAGAGCGCGGAGGGTTTCGCTGCAATCCGTGGCGGAGATCCTCAGGTCTGCGCCGATGTCGGGGTTCAGGACGATGCCTCGTGCGTCCGCCTTCAGGTTGTCCACGTGGCGCACGATTACGTCGTCGACGCTGTTGGGTGGTGCGGCGATTCGGCGGCCCATGCCCAGTAGGGGACCGGGCCGGATGGAGGAGCGTGTGATGCGCCAATCTGCATTTTTTGCATGAGTTTGGCGAATCACACGATCCGGTCCCGTGCGACCGAGCCAGGCAGTTGCGGCAGTATCGATGCGCGCGCACCACATCCTCCCTCTGGCTTGTGTTCATCGCCAAAAACCCGCGGCAATACCGCAGAGCGTGGAGCCGATGACATAGTTGGCACCGATGATGATCGCTATGGGCGGAACTGGAAAGATAGAATTGAAAAACGAAATTAGCTTAAGGGCTTGAGCCAAAGTCTGATAGCGAAAAAAAGAGATTTTTTTTGGATATTATGATTTTACGCGAGCGGCAAAATACATAATTTTACTATGGGCCGCTTGAGAACGGCCGATTTTGTCCGAATATCTGCGACATGGATGTGGCCGTCAGATCCTCGATACAAATGAGTGACGCGCCCGAGACTCCATTCGTTGGGGGGCAGCAGCTCATCCTTGATGACCACCAGTTGACCTACTTCCAGCTCCTTTTGAGGGTGTTGCCATTTGTAGCGTTTGTGCAGATCTTGTAGGTACTCAGTTTTTCATCTGCGGCTGAACTGGTGGTGAAGCGCCTTGAGTTTTTCCCATCGGTTTATCAGGGATATATCTTCCGAGTTGGGTTCGGGCAAGGCCGTTAGTGGAGCACCTCGCAGGAAGTGACCTGGAGTTAGCGCTATCAGTTCGTTGGGATCTTGAGAGAGGGGAGACAATGGTTGCCAATCGAGCTTAGAAATTTTAAATGTGGGTAGAAATTTGGTCAATTGTGAGAGTACAATTGCCCGTGTCTGTAACTTTTTATTAGCCTTTGGGGCGACTAACGTAACGGTACAAGACTGGTTAGAGTTTTGGATGGTTTTACCACCCATTCCAGAAATTTCGACGTGAGTTGCTTGCGAAGGAAGCCTCAGCCGATTTTGTACCTTGGTAGAGATGAATGTTCGTTGAGACCCTTGGTCGATGAGTGCTCGAACCTTGTGAAGTTCTCCAAGATGCTCTATAGAGACAAGAGCTGTGGGCAAAAGAGTTCTTTCTTCATTTGAGGTGAACAATGCTTGCACCTTTGAAGAAGATTTGGAGCATGATGAGCAGGGTTGCTCATCTTCGGATGATCGGTCCTGAGATCTCCGGTTTCTCGAGTTTCTTGAGGGGGTTATCGTCTGCTGCGTGCTCTTTTTCTTATTCTGCGGCTGAAGCGTGGAGGTTTGCGCCAAAACCCTGGTGTTCCTACTGGGAATATTGTCTGCTGGTATGTGAAGCATCGTGTGATGCCTTCGCTGACATTGCAAACAGGAATGTTTGCTCTTGCAGTCCCGTTTATGGTGAGTAAAGGCCAGGCAGTTCTCACAGAGATTGTGTTCTCGAACAAGCCTCACTCTATCACGAACAACTAACTTTTTAAACCGCTCACAGGATTTAAGCGAATGTGCGGCTTCGCAGATTGGACAAGAGAATGTCCGACTGCTTTCGGAAAAAAAGTTTTGGGTTTTGTTGTGGGGTCTGTTTTGTAGAAATCCTGATTTATTTGGCTTGACGCTGTTGAGCCTCTCCACGACTTCGTACCTTAGTGTCAGGAATTCGTCCATTTGCTGCCATGTTGGGAGATCCTTGCGGGAACTTGGGGATTGTTCCCAGAGAGCCAAGGAATCTTCAGGCAGTTTTGAACAGCAGATATGCACCAGGATCGGGTCCCAATTCTCTGTCGACGCCTTGAGAGGATAAGACGGACAGAGAATTATTGATCGTGGTGCATATCTGCTGTTCAAAACTGCCTGAAGATTCCTTGGCTCGAAGGACCATGACAATATATATATATATATATATATATATATATATATATATATATATATATATATATATATATATATATATAAATATATATATATATAAATAAGTATATATATAGATGCATATTTATTATATATATATATATATATATATATATATATATATATATATATATATATATATATATATATATGTATGTATATATATATATATATATATATATATATATATATATATATATTTATATATATGTATATATATATATATATATATATATATATATACATATATATATATATATATATATATATATATATATATATGTGTGTGTGTGTGTGGCACTTATATGCCCCGAAGAGCTATGTAGCCAAGCTTCTCTACCATTACTTTTGTGCGTGTTAAATTTTGGAGAGTATTTTAGCCGGTTCCGAACAACAGAACTCTTACGAGATCACTTTTTCTAAGCTTTGTCACAGAGTTATCTTTAGAAGCTTTTCCATGGCAAATTGTTACTGCCGGAAGAATTGCCAATTGCTTGCCGACAGATGGATACCGTTAGAAAGAAAAATCTGGGGTCGTAAGATTGAACGTACCACCTCAAATCAGAAGGCCAACGCACTAACACTGAGCCACGGCACCCACTTTGTACATAACACTTCCATTATAATTTCCCCTAGTGATTAGTCTAATCTGATTAATGTCAATCACGTCCGCACCCCCATTTCCAGGCGCCTCGTCTAGGAAACACTTCAAACACCTCTTAATCCAGCCCTGTCTATACGTACATGTATTGTGAGTGGGTGCCGTAGCTCAGTGGTTAGTGTGTTCGCCTTCTGATCTGTAGGTCGTGGTTCAATACCCGGCTGATGCATAACAAATTTAATATTGAAAAGATTTTTCTTTCGAACGGTACCCACCTGTCGGCAAGCAATTGGCAATTCTTCCGACAGTAACAACTGCCATGAAAAAGCTTCTAAAAAGAACTCTGTGACAAAGCTCAGAAAAAGTGATGTCACAAGTATTCTGCCGTTCGGAACCGGCTAAAATAAGTAGGTCCATTCTAATACTGTCCAAATTTAAGACGCACAACAGTAATGGAAGAGAAGCTCGGCCAAGGAGCCCTTTGGGGCTTTAAGTGCCACATATTTATTTTTTTTTTATTGTGAGTATTTGCGTTGACACACGCAGGAATGTAGCACAGCGGGAGCTTTTTGGCTTTTTGACTTTTCAACATTAATGGTTTTGTATATGTTTTCTGTTTGCCTTTTGTTGGACGTTGTATTTTAATAATATAAGCTTTTGCGGAGATTTTATGTTATTAAAAAAGAATTCGCTACTTATCAACATCATATCATATTATAGTAATTTTCACAATGGAATATTTATTCATTTTTTACTTTAATTATATATAATATTTTTCAAAAATAAGAGCATTAATTTAACAGTATATTTGTTATGTGAATATTCTGTATTTAAGTTAATATATAATGTGTGGATATAATTGTCACTGCGATTGATCCAAATTAGAGCTCATTATATCATAAATCATATTAAGAGAGTTAAAAGCAAATTTCATTGACACACTGCTGTTTAAATTCCAAGATTTAGTGAGCCTCTCATGAAGCTACACTGAAAAATGTTAACTATTATTAACAACACTAACGCAAAATGTCGGGTGAAGCTTGGTCTTAGGTATTTTCAGCTATCCAGCCATTCAATGTACGTGCAAGATATTAAACACGAAGTCTTAAGGGAGACAAATTAATTCTTTTAATTATCATCTGGTTCAAAATATCTGATTTTTTTGCTATCATTATGCTAATACGAATAGCCAAAACACCAAAAAATAATACCAACAAACAGCAAGAAAACAGAAGGAGTCTGATTTAAAAGTATAAGTAAAAAGAGCACAACAACAGCAATTAACCATAAACAATGTAAATACCTATAACAAGGACAATGATAGCAGTTTATGTTCATTTGCATAGATATTAAAAATTGTTAGGAAGCCATTAGTAGGCATCATTGAAATAATGCTTCATGCATATAAATTAAAAACAATATCATGTCAAATTAACAATTGACCATTTTTCTCTGGAGGATTGAAATGTGAATTATATGTACGTATAAAAATAAATAAATATGTGGCACTTAAAGCCCCAAAGGGCTCATTGACCGAGCTTCTCTTCCATTATTGTTGTGCGTCTTAAATTTTGGACAGTATTAGAATGGACCTACTTATTTTAGCCGGTTCCGAACGGCAGAACACTTGTGACATCACTTTTTCTGAGCTTTGTCACAGAGTTCTTTTTCATGGCAAGTTGTTACTGTCGGAAGAATTGCCAATTGCTTGCCGACAGGTGGGTACCGTTCGAAAGAAAAATCTTTTCGATATTAAATTTGTTATGCATCAGCCGGGTATTGAACCACGACCTACAGATCAGAAGGCGAACACACTAACCACTGAGCTACGGCACCCACCTATATGTACGTATATGTAGGTGAATAAGTAATAAAAACAATGTAAATTATTTGCAAATATTTTTTTGTTTTATTTTTCGTTTTATACTAAATATACTATACAATAATTAGAAATATATTTAGGAAAATTTAAGGTTTAAGAAAATATTTAAAATTAGTTCCAGGATTATTTTAATTTGAAATATATGGGTACAAGTAGTATATACAGCTTACATAGACAAATGCAAATTACTCTTGTACAGCAGACAAGATAAACATTTCTATACGTTGTTGTTGTTGTAGCAGGCATTTCTATATGTACGATTATTTGGGATCATTGAATTCTAATCCGAAACTAGTTTGACTAGGTCAGAATTGACTTTAGGGGGTTCAAACGTATGACCGACCCTTATTACATTTTTTTCTCAAATTTTTTTCCTAACATACTTATCATATCTTAGAGTGCTTCCTCCACAAAATTATGTTTCACTACGTTTCTGTTTCAATCCTAATTTTTTAATTGCGCAACAAACGACTAGTGAAATTATTATATAAATTTCAGCCTATTTCCCTACAACGTTTTTCTATTTAGTTGTGAAAGTTAATTATTTTTTTGTATTTTTATTTCGATAACTAAATCACATTTGAATTTTCGAGACATTTTGCGTTTCATTGGTCTTGATAACGAGAATTATAATTTTTCTTTTTTTTTAAGAATTTATTGATTCTTTCCTCCATTCGGAGAAATTCACAATAAGTATTCAGGTCTTACAAAACAACTTAAAATTATGTGATATTCCCGTTGTTCCATCACAATTTGTTGAATAGCGAGGTTTAGCAATTACACAGCGTATTCAATGCACCATTTTTTTTAGTCGTCGATGGCCTGTGCCTAACAACAATTGCCTAACAAGGGGATTTGGCTGGTTGTGTTGGCTGCAATTTTTCGATATTTGAGGGAGATGCGGTGCCCCAAAACTGAATACCATAAGTCCAGATTGGCTTCAGGATTGCTTTATATAATTGCACTTTGTATTCGAGATTCAACTTTGATCTTTTGTGTATCAGCCACCATAACTGATTAATTATAAGCTTGATCTGAGTTTTCTTTTTCCAGGTCAGCCTTCTGTCGAGGTGAATACCCAAGTACTTTGTTGAGGAACATTGTGGAACTGATTGGCCATTAATTTTAAGTGGGGGACATGTATCTGGCCTTAGCGTGAAGGTTACATGTACGCTCTTTGATTCATTGACTTTTATACGCTATTTTGCTAGCCAGATTTCGAGAGAATCGACATGAGTCTGCAGGAGTTTAGTAGCAGGAGTTATTGTTGGGCATATCTGAAGTGTATAAGAGATACAGTAAGGGAGAATTATAATAATACTAAGAATATCATGATAATAATAAAGAAAATTATGACTATAAGTATAAAAATTATGACGATTATCACAATAATTGTGACGATTGATGTTGAAAACGAAACATGTTTATAAATAATTCAACATTCAAACACAAACACACGCACGTACAGAGGAAGAATAAGAAGAAAAACCATAAGCAAAACCCTCAAGTGGTATGCGTATGTAAATGATTGAGTGAGAGACTATGACTGCATCATTTATGAACGTGCTATATATGTGTGTGTGTGTGTTTATGCGGAAGCTCAAAAGCAATTTCTACACATATACCGCATATACTATGTACGTTGGTCGGACTGCATAAAAATAAATTATGACTTATGCCATAGGACACATATCTTTTATGACTGCTGTTGTGCTATTTCTACTGCTACTGCTCGTATAGTACGATATTTATAAATGTTTTTATGTTCTTGCTGTGTTGCCGTTTGTTTGACTGCCATTTTGTTTTGCCATACGCTTCTATATTTTCTTTTATTCAGCTCATGTAATCAAAACTGTGGCAAGTTTACTTTTATTCCAAATTGGGTATATTGAGTGAGTGTTAGAGCTAGTGAGAGTATGAATGTATATATTCATTTATTATTATTTAAATTTCTATTTAAAATATATAACAAAAGTGTAGAGAAGGAAAATAAAAGTGAATAAACTAAGAAAAGTAAAAGTAAATTAATATGTTGAAAATAACTAAAATTTACTATGGTGAAACAATATCGAAAATAGTTTAAAAGCAGAATATTAATTTCAGTTCGCTGTAGTTCTTAAAGCGCAACTGTCTCACTCAGAGTTCCGTTTGGAAAATAAGTAGAAAATCGTGCGGTTCGTTTAAACTCTAGGTCGTCGGTTAGATCCCCGGCTGAAGATTTTTCTTTTTTTCGACAGTAGCAATTTGCCAAAAATGCTTCTTAAAAGAGCTCTGTGACAAAACTATGTTAAAGCGATGTCACAAGGGTCTTGCCGTTCTGAACCGGCTAATATAAGTAGGTCCCTTCTAATGCTGTCCAAATTTAACACTCACAACAGTATTGGAAGAGAAGCTCGGTGTTATAACAATGGGACTTTCTGGCCTAAGTGTGTCCTCTCAGCCACATAACCTAACCTAACCTAGGGCAGTATATTCTGTGTTTTTTTGTTCTGTGAGCATTAATAACACTACTCGTTTAAATTTAAACGTGCTCAACTCTGAGTATGATGTATGTATGAAATATACCTATATTGACATACTCATTCATACACTCATGCATATATGTATGTAATATTGTTGCAATCAGTCACGACATTTTTGTAAATATTTGAAAACATTTTTGGTAAGCCATCCAGTATTTCACACATTATATATTCGTAAATTGTATGTAACAATGAGTTAGCGTGTCAAAACCTTAGCAACATTCTCTACCAGTAGGTTTTCATATTCGTGTGCGTATGTATGCACATACTCCAAGTGCAAAATGGTGACGTGATGTAACTTACATTGAATGATAAACGTTGACTCTATTCGACTTTATACGAGTTTATGGCACTTTTTCAAATACAGTCTGCATACACTGTGTGTATTAATATGAGTAGTACTTAGATATGAATTCCCATAGTGCACATTATGATGCACTATACTCTTATGACTGACTTTAAGAGACCTTAAACTTCAGGCGCATTACTTCAGATATTACATTTGCTTAGAAATAGTGATGTCACAAGTGTTCTGCCGTTCGGAACCGGCTAAAATAAGTAGGTCCCTTCTAATATTGTCCAAAATTTAAGACGCACAACAGTAATGGAAGAGAAGCTCGGCCAATGAGCCCTTTGGGGCTTTAAGTGCCACATATTTATTTTTTTATTAAATATATTGTTCTTTTTTAACCTGGATCTTTAAAATACAATATTACTCAATTTTTCTTTCTTAAACAGGATTTTGTTGCTTTAATTTTCAATCGCTTGTTTGTATACCTATAGTAGCTATGCAAATTATCCAATTGGTTACGCACTTAGAGAAGAAGTTTATCAGTTTAAAGTAAAGATTTTTTATTATATTACTTTTTCGCTAATTTTTTCAATTTTGTTGTTGTCTCATTGCCCCAACTCTTTGCGAAAGTGTAGTTTAAGATGCGTTTGATGAAAAAAAAAATCAATTTAATAGCCATACATATTTATATAGGGATTACTGGATATCTCATACAAGTGGTTGGAGTTGTGATCCAAATCTGGAATTTATTTTTACATTCACAGAAAAAAATGTTTAACATCATCCAAAATTTATAATTTTTATTGGGTTAAGGTGCCAAAATTGTGTTCTATACTATTCAATTTAACCCATTTCAGCGTATAGGCACGCATATACGATGCAACTGTCCTACACTCTCTGCCAAAAGAAAACTAATTTCTTGGTTATTATTATTTCAATAACAATGCCTACCTTCAGTAGTTCCAGTAGGAGATCTTCTGAAGTAATAAATACTAGCTGTGATTGGTTTAAAAGGTCGAAATTGGACACTATCCCCGTAGTTTAGCAATACGACTCTTTTGATCCGACGCACCATCCTAATTTAACCTAGAGTATATTCAAGTGGCCTCCATATGTATGGGAGGAATAGAAAACACGAAGTTTTGTCCCGATTTATGAACTTTTATTTCAATATATCTACTCCTATCTTCCACTCTTTAAGGGTGTTCCCCTACAAGATTTACAATTTTATTAAATTCGCTTCCTTCATTTCCTGGAGTCGCCCAAAGAGAGGTTAAATTTATATTCGGCCCCCATTAAATTCATTTCTCCAATATTTCTTCGAAAATTCTATTTTCAACCCTTAGGGCACTCCCCTTTGAAATTGAAATTTTTATCACATAGGCTACCAGGGTTACGTTAGAGGAGTAAAGTACGTGGCCGACTCTTAGAGACTTTTTTCCCACAAGACTTTTTCTGAAAGAGCCAATACAAAATTAACTTAAAAACACCTGAATCGCTTAAAAGAGTGTGAAAAGTAACTTTGACTCCCAGAAATTTTACTTCGTTAATATTTCTTCCTATAGCACTTACTCCCTACCTCCACCCCTTGGTGGCAGCCACACAAGATTTTCCAAAACCCCTTGAAAATCGACAAATACCCCTGTAGCTACCCATAAGCGCTTCCAGGAGAGTGAAATGTAAATGCAATCCTTACTAGTTTTACCCATTTAATATTTATCTCAAACATAATTGCCTTCTGTCTTAACCATTAAAGGAACTTTGCATCCAAAATGATGGCAAGATCACCTGAAAATCGAGAATGACCTCATAGCTGCATATCGAGTGTGTCTAGAGGACTTAAATGTATGATAATATCTACCCCTATTAATTTTTTGTACCAAACATTTTCACTGAATTTTCCCATCCTTTGTCTCCATCCTATACCAACTCAAATCAATAATTTCACCACATCGTCAGCGTCTATCCCAATGAGCTACCACACGGGAAAAAATAAACTGTTGATTGTTATGCTCGAAGACTACTCCTTCGGTGTGATCTCTCAACCCGAACACTGCTATAACAGCACTGCCTAGGACATATGTAGAAATATATTACATTGAAAATATTTTGAAAGCTAAGTGTTTCTACCCCAGAAATTATGTGGTTTTATAAGAAAGCAATATGGATAAAATTGAAATGAACGGAGGAGGAACGGATGAAATATCAGAATGCATACAATTTATTTAAAATACCCCACTCACATTATAATGAAGCAAAAATATACATATATTGTGGTTTTAAGCAATTTTACATTTCACTACATGAGTATTGACCTATGAATATATTTTAGTGGGTACTTTCAATTTTATATTATGAAATTTAGTATATAAGTATACTATATATACGTTTAACAAAAATTACACTGTAGAATATACAAATATATGCATATGAATATATTTAGATGTTCATACACATACATATGGTTATTGTGGCTTGCCATTAACAGATTGAATTTTGATATTGGTCTCAAGATATTCCAAAGATTTTGTATTAATTAATTATATACCATACATTCTATAATATGCTCTCATAGTTTTTAGTATATATCCCATGGTATTGTAGCATATAATTTTTGTAATGTAAGATTATGAAATTTTAGAATTTCATAGTGAAATTCTTGAAAGCAATAGGAATTTGCTTGAATAATAACTTTTTTATTTTAAGAATACACTTTAATAACTAGTTACCTATTAAAATACAAAATGCTTGAAAATAGATATAATGATATGCTACATATTTACCCTGAGGTCACATATGAGGTCTTCGAAATTTTGCCATATTACATATTAAGATGTACACTCGTATTATAACCACGATGAGTATTCAAAATACATAAATTTATGAGTCGAGTCAATGCCAGCACCTACTTACCAAAATGAATATACAAAATAATACGAGATAAGTAATGAAGACATTTTCAATAAAATACGAGTATCGCAGAAAGTCATGTGGGAGGAATTTTAAGTGAAATAAAATGCTATAGGAAAATTATATGAATATATAATAGCATAAATATCACATATACAAGTATTAGAGTCTTAGTATAGAATTATGTATACTTACTAAAGTATACTTTGGCACAATATCAGAAAATATTTACTATATACAAAGATAAAAGAAAAAGCAATAAAAATTTGCTTATACGCCATAGTAGATTTATACTATTCACATTGAAGTCGCAAGTCATTTAAGTAGGTAGTAGATAGTACGTAGGCCTTATAATGCAGAAATTGGATATTGTTGAATATTATTTTTGGTTTGATCTTGTTTTGTGAACGGGTTTTTTGATGAATGTAGGTTAATGCTATTTAATATCGAAAAGATTTTTCTTTCGAATGGTACCCACCTGTCGGCATGCAATTGGCAATTCTTCCGACAGTAACAACTTGCCATGAAAAAGCTTCTTAAAGAACTCTGTGACAAAGCTCAGAAAAAGTGATGTCACAAGTGTTCTGCCGTTCGGAACCGGCTAAAATAAGTAGGTCCCTTCTAATACTGTCCAAATTTAAGACGCACAACAGTAATGGAAGAGAAGCTCGGCCAATGAGTCCTTTGGGGCTTTAAGTGCCATATATTTATTTTATTTAGGTTAATGCTATATTCGAAAAAAGTATGTGGAATTCAACTTTATATACAATATTATACTCGTACATACCATACAAGGAAGTATTGCATGCATAATAAAAATTAGAAACATTTTTTGGTTTCCATTTTCTATTTTGATTTTTGGCAAAGGAAGTAAATTTTGTTCTTAGTCAGTATGATATTATAGGCAGATTGGGTAAAATGAATTACAAATACAAGCATTTTACATGAAAATTGTGATTTAAAATTATTTGTTTTGATTTCGCATTAATAGGAATTGATCAATTTAATTATTTATAAAGGTTATATAGTGAGATCATTGAGCGGATTGTATCATTAATTTTGTATAGAAGCTACATAAAATAGTGTGTGTGGCGCATCCCGTTCTTGTGAGATTATTACTAATAAATTTATAAGTCTTATCTATGTACCAGATATGGTTGTTCTTACAGCATGAGTAAGCCATTTATATCGTTTTACATATTTTTTATTTAGAGAGCTTATATGGGAGCTACATTAAATAGTTTGTGAAGTAATCTTATTTTTTGTGAAATTATTGCACATGTAACTAGTAATCTATGTAATAAACAATAATGTCAAAGAGAAAAATAAAGTAAATTACGGCGGTTTGAATTTTTAAAATATTCTGAGGCTTTCTATTGGAGCTACAATAAATACCATATATAATGTGGCTTACGAATTTCTTACGATATAAATACTTACTATAATATCTATCTATAATTTAAATATTGTTGTCCCAGGTGGAGTATAAAGTAAATTATAAAGGGTTTATCTTTGAAACAATTATATGACTTTGTATGGGAACTACATTAAATAGCTTATTTGGGTCTACCATTTCTATGGTGGTGTTTTCACAAGGTAACGTGTCTAACTGCCTCAACCGGGTGGGGCTAGCGCAATCCTTGTTGAACTCATCGCAAGTCAACTCACTGGCTGTCATGTAGTTTGATCTCAGCGCTATGTGATGATACCTTTATTTGTTAATGAGGGTTGTCATGTAGCTTGCTCTGCTTACTATGTGATGGCGTCTTCATTATTATTAATGGGGGCCCTCCATGTGGCGACCACCGGGCAACGCCTTCCTGGCTGAAGTGAATGGCGAAAATCTCCTCGGTTAAAGGTTGTGCGTTGGGTTTGGGACCCGCCACATAAAAAATCCCCCCCAGTGAAGAAAAAACCAACGCCTCGGATAAGGACTACCGCTTTTGTTGATGACCCCCGCAAACGAAAAAAAGACAACGATATACGGATATGCACCTGGAATGTCCGGTCTCTTTATAGGGAGGGTGCCTCTATCCAGCTGGTTGATGTCCTCGAAAAATACAGAGCTGACATCACCGCTCTCCAGGAAATGCGATGGACGGGACAGGGCTGCTCCAAAAGATCGTCCTGTGATATGTACTACAGTTGCCATGTGGATGTGGATTTTTGGTCAGCAAGAGACTACGATATCTTGTCTCGCATATCACGCCTGTGAACGTGAGGCTGGCCACAATCCGCATCAAGGCAAAATTTTTCAACATCAGCCTTATATGTGCCCACGCTCCGACGGATGAGAAGGACAATGTGACCAAGGAGAGCTTCTTTCAGCACCTCGAAGAAGCTTATGACCGCTGCCCTCGCCACGATATCAAAATCGTGCTTGGCGACTTTAATGCCAGGGTGGGCAAGGAGGGTACCTTGGGTCCAACTGTCGGAAAATTCAGCCTCCACCAGAACACCTCCGATAACGGAATGAGGCTCATTCGACTTTGTAGAATGACACTGCATAACTCCCGTTGTGCAGTGAAAATTGGGAAGGACCTCTCCACACCATTTAGTACCGAACGGGGAAGGGACTTTGTCTATCTTGGAACCAGCATTAACAGCAGTAATGACGTCAGCCTGGAGATATTACGAAGGATCACTCTTGCAAACAGGTGCTACTTTGGGCTAAGTAAGCAATTGAGAAGTCGAGCTCTCTCTCGAAGAACGAAAACTACACTCTACAAGTCTCTCATCATGCCTGTACTAACATATGGCGCTGAAGCCTGGACAATTTCCACCTCAGATGAGCGAATGCTTGGAGTTTTCGAGAGAAAAGTCCTACGCAAGGTCTTTGGACCTATTTGCGTTGGTGGCGAGTACCGAATAAGGTACAGCCATGAGCTGTACGAGCTGTATGCCGATATTGACATAGTAAAGCGCATCAAAATTCAGCGGCCGCGCTGGCTAGGTCATGTCGAGCGAATGAAAGAACACGTTCCAGCTAAGAAAGTGTTATATTCGGAACCCGCTGGAGGACGACGCAGAAGAGGAAGACCTAACCTCCGGTGGAAGGACCAAGCACTGGAGAACCTGGCGGCGCTTGGAATTTCTAACTGGCGCCAGCTAGCAAAGAATAAAGATGGCTGGCGAAGCATGTTATTTTCGGCCTAAATCGATATTCGGTTGTTATGGCCACATAAGTAAGTAAGTAAGTAATGTCTCACAAAATTGATATCATTTGCAATTGCGAAATACTTATTAAGTATTGTTACCATAGATTAAATATTAAACAAGATATAAAGACCTACATTTTTTTAAAATTCTATGACTTTATGTGGGAGCTATATTAAATAGTTCATGTTCTTACTGTAATAGTGTCCTACTAATCAAGCCTTATTGTTCTACATGCAATATTAAGTAATTTATAAAGAGTTTATATCTTAAACAATTCCATGACTTTGTTCTTGCTAAATTATTATCAAATTATCATCACAGATGAAGTATTCAGTATCTTGTAAAGGGTTAAACACTTTTAAAAATCGATGACTTCCTTTGGGTGCTAGATTATATAGCTGGTTTGTGATATGGTAACTTATTACAACTGCAATTAAATATTGTTGTCCTAGATCAAATATTAAGTAAGTTATAATGGGTTAACATTTTTTAAAATTCCATGCTTTTGTATGGAAGCTATATTAAATATTACATGTGTCTTGCCAATTCCTAGCGAGGTTTTTAATAACTACAGTGTTAATGTACATCCGAAAAATGCTGCTGTAAACCAAATATTATGTAATTTACAAAGAGTTAATAAAAGAGTTTAAATCTCAGAGGTTAGTACCTTTAATTGCTCCACGTGGCCGTCGCTGTTAACCTATCACATCAATTCACAGAAATGTCAGTTCTTGTGGACCACAGATTGTTTGTAAGAAACTTCGTTAAGATATCTGGAAAGTTATTAAAGTTATCCTGCAAACTCACAACGAAAGAACATCTTTAAATCGACAATAGAGACCACGGTTCCCGGAGAATTTATAAAGGTTATCCATTTCGCGGTTTCAAAAGTATAGGGCTAGAATTCGACATCTGTCAAACTGAGTTGTTAAAACAATTTCTTTCTTTTTCAGTTCAAAGTCTGACATTTGCGAAAATGGATCGCTTAACTATCGCACAACGCATTAAAATTGTAAAAACCTACTACAAAAATTGTGATTCTACCACAGCCACATATCGTGCTTTAAGAGGAGATTATGGTTTACATAATTGTCCAACTACGCAAGCAATTGGCAAAATTGTGAAGAAATATGAAGAGACTGGATCGGTTACAGATATTGTAAGGCCTGTGCATCATCGTTTCGCTCGTACCACCGAAAATATCGCTGCTGTAAGTGAAAGTGTTGCCGAAGACACGAATGTGTCGATTCCTCGTCGTTCTCAGGAATTAGGACTGTCTTACGGCACATTATGGCGTATTTTGCGTTTGGATCTACACCTACATCCATGTAAAATCCAGCTCACACAACAACTGAAGCCAGCTGATCATTCACAACGTCGTAGATACGTCGAATGGGTGCTTGAACAACAGGCGGTGGACGGCGATTTTTCGAACAAAATTTTCTTCAGCGACGAAGCACATTTCTCACTCGGTGGGTATGTTAACAAACAAAATTGTCATATTTGGGGTTCTGAGAATCCTCAAGTAATTCAAGAGAGGCCACTACATCCACAAAAAGTCACTGCTTGGTGCGCTCTTTGGTCCGGAGATGTGATTGGACCTTACTTCTTCGAAAACGACGATGGAACGACTGTCACCGTCAATTCGGAGCGTTATGGTCATATGATAACCGACTTTTTTTTGCCTGCTATTGAAGAATACGACTTAGAGAATATGTGGTTTCAACAAGACGGTGCCACATGCTACACAACTCGAGCGAATATGGCTTTAATGCAAGAGAAATTTTCTGTGTTTTATTTATTTATTTATTTATATGTGTTTTATTTACATTTACTTTTGAAACCGCAAAATGGATAACCCTTTATTACTTCGAAGTGCATAGAAGTAAGTATCGACTTCTTCTGATTATATATGTTATATGATATATGCGTAAATAAAGAACTTTTAATATTTTATATTAGGCTCTTATTCCACACACAGTCAAATACATCTATTGCAGTAGATACTAATTAAATGTATGAGAAAAACTTAATACATTCGCTATTGTTTTATGACACACTGAGAAAGACTCATATTATGAGCTTTCATAACGTATTTGCTTACGAGTATTATTATGTTAGAATATTTTCATGAAATTCATACTAATGTATAAATGTGTAATACGTAAGTATTCTATGTCGTCACCACATTAGTGATTTCATTGTACATATACTGTATAGGAGTGCAATTGTTGAGATTCATTTGGTATTATTTTTTTTTTTTTGGCGTTAATGATTCAAAAAAAAACTTAAACTGAGAGCAGAGTCTTTTGTTTTGGTCTTATCATTGTTACAGTTTTGCACAATAACTCATTGTAATAAAGAAGAGAATCATATAAAAAAAAATGTAATAAATACTAGCGAATCTAGGTTATCGGTACAATGTTGTATTCAATGAATGTAATTATAATAAGTGTTTATTGCACACTACCCACGTATGCATGCAGCCCATCTATTGTATGAATTCTTATTATATTTTTTATATTTGTTACTTTCATATATATATTTTTTCAAATAATAATTATATTTATATTTTCCATTTTTTTTCTGCTTTTTGGATTCACATGCCTAATTTGTATTTTTGCTATAATTACTCTTAAACATATCTTCTTTTATTATAAAATTTTTTTGAGAACATGAAAGCATAATTCAAAATTGTCATCCATAGTACACCTGCAAAAATTTGATATACATAATAATATAAGATCTGGTACAATAGAAGCTCTCAACACACGTATGAGACTATACATCAGTACTTCAGGCAAGAAATGCTTTTTAAGTGTATACTGTCATGCAACAATATTTGGCATGATTAATGAGGTAATTAGATTGTGTAAAATAATTACTTATAAAGAGTATGAATATTTTTTTCCTGTCTATTATTTTCGCTCTTATTATTGAATATTGTTACATTTGAATACACACAAATGTAAGCCAATTTTGGAGCTAGTTTTTGACAATTTATTGTAAAGAAAGTAGAAAAGATTTTCATTTGAATTTTTTTTTTATTAGTAGAACATTAGAATACCGCACATGATTTTTTTTACATAGTCATGTTGACTTACAAGACCTTGAGATGACATTAACAGCGCGCGCCTTAAAAGTGTAAGGTCAAACGGTGTACATGATTAGATCGACCCTAGTTATCTGAAATCAAAAATCCAAGAAGACTTTCAATTATTGTTACATTAGTGAGGTCCTGATCGTTCACTTTTTCAATTTTTCGATTTTTCGCAAAATTCATTTTTGTACTATGTTTTTCGTCTCTTGTAAAACTGTCAAAATGCAGTAAATCGAAATTTCTTAAAAATGAACGATCGGGACCTTGCTAAGTGTTTTCTGAAAAAAATTAAAAAAAAATTAACCCGATACGTTGATTTGTTTTCACGTAATCGTGTACACCAATTTGAAAAATTAAAGTTTCGGAAAACTGCGTTCAAAGTTTCAGAACAGTACAACATGTGAATCATAAGACTTACGATTAATCTGGATTAATCTCCAATACTCTCGAAATAGAGACGAATCCTTTTACAGGCTGATTTATAAGACCCTTTAGATCAGAAAAATGTAAAAAAAAAAATTGATTTTTTGAAAGTGACAAGGTGTAAGTCCCCTCTAAGTCAGCAATGAAGTGAAGACTTTAGTTAAATAATATGCAATATATGCACAAACAAATCGGGTATCAATACGACTTCTTATAACAGGTTTTTTGAGGATGAGGTTTACTTTAATCTTGTATGAATTAAATTTTTTTTCCTATTTGTTGAAGAAATGATAAAACTTAGTAATTTAGCTGTTAAATTCATATAATGGCTAACAATGTTGTTTCCTCTCCCTCCTCCCTCTCTCATTCTTCCTCCCACCCCTTTCAACTATTTCAATAATCCTTTTTTCCTTCATCGTCTCCAATTATATACGATTATGCTTGTAGAGTTTCAAATTCCTTACTGACTCACTCATTATTAGTTATTTAACCATTCATGCAATTATTAAATATGTACAATAATAAAAGCGATAATTAATTATATTTCTCATATTACGGATTTTATGCGGAGCTTCATTGTACCTATTCCCTTCATGAATATATCTTCTTGCACTTCACAATAAAGATGAAAGTTCAGAAGAATGAAAATCATTAAAATTGATAATAAGTAAGTGTGTACTAAATTAATGATGTGAAAATGTCCATTGATGGAATGAGTTCTTGTGATATATGATGCTATATAATATCGTACATAAAATGACATTACAACATACTTATTTTAAAATGGAAAATATCAATCAATTAAAACAATATTTAATATGAAAAAGTATTATAAATGATTATTAAAATATAAAATTTGATTTATAGTATTTTCTATTAATATTGTAATAAATTTATCAATTGTCGGTACGGTGAGAGAAATTTGAGCTACTGATCATTTATTGCGTTTTCTTTTCTCGAAAAAAATCTTGCCCTCATATAATTCAACATCTAAGCAATTAATAACATTTTTCTAGCGGTAACATACTTAAGAAAGATGCGTCTACAAAGATGCGTTTCAACTTTTGAAATATGAATAAAAACAGGCAATGTACATTCGACAGGGCAGAATAAATGTTGAATTTTTTGGAGAAAAGAAAACACCATTAGTGTTAAAGAATTTGTCATCTTTATAAGCTTATATACTAGTATGTATACAAGTTTTGTGCTGAATATTTGTATTGTACATACATAAATTATATTTTTATTTATAATATTGTATATTATAGTTCTTACCTTTTTAATAAATAGTTACATGAGTAAGTATGTAGTAGGTATCATCATACTTTGTATAATATTTTATAAATTCTTCTTCTTTTAAGTGCTATGCCACGATAATTTTGTGGGTCATACTTTTTACCTTTTTTGAAGATTGGAATTCTAATACTAGATTTCCAATCAAGTGGAACCTTTTCATTTTTCAATGGTGTTCTTGGTGAAGATGCTCTCCCCCATATTTGAGCATATCGTTTGTAATACCGTCAGGGCCAGGAGCTTTTTATTCTTCAAAGTTTTTGTAGCGAGTTCCACTTCTTCAGCTATTTCACACACTTCTGCAGTTTCGTAATTATATCTGGAGTCGTTTTCTGGTGTGTTCATGTCGTTTTCGTAAAGATCCTTAAAATAAGATTCCTGTTTAACTTTTTCCGTGTACCAAGGCGTTTTATTGGTTTTAGTTTTATTTTCTCTCACTAGTCGTTTACCTAGCACTTCTTCTGCTGCTTCCAAAATATTTGATTAAATTTTCTCTCATGCCGTATTAGGAGACACACATTCACTTAAGTTATTTTGTGTAATCTTAAGCGACATTCTGCTTTTCAATAAAATTTTTGTGCTTTCAATATTAAGTGACTCTAAATTACATTTTTCCAATTTTTCAGGTACTTCCTTTATGATTGTTCTCGCTGAATAGATTGTAAGTTATCACGATTAAAACTTTTTTTTTAATACTGGGCTTTGTATGGAAGCCGCATAAAGTAGTGGGCGTGCCCTTCTGATTTTATGACAGCTCATTTCCGACTATAATACTAATATAAGCATGAATTATGGTTGTTCTAGGAAGGATACTGCCGAAGTTACAGCAAATTAAATATAAAATTTAAATTGATTACCCTATGGTTGAGATGCTGACTTCGAATACAAAAGGCAGCAAGCATATGTTAAACAACATTTCTCATATGAATATAAATACTATATTTATGACTATATTAATACTATATTTTTTTTTTTTTTTTTTTATATTTTTGTAGTGTTGTTTATATAAAAATAATTACTTGTACAATACATTGAAAATCAACAATTATAAAAAGCATAAATTGTTTAATCTCAATAATTCTTTTTTTTATAGTTGTATTGAATTGCAACTGAATACTATTTGTAGGTAATCTTATGAGTATAAATATACACTTGTGTTACAAGAGTAAAGCCCTGTGTATAATATTTTAAAACTTTTTTAATTAGTTGTCATTAATGGTTGCAAAATGAAGTTAACATACGTTGCCGTTTTGCATAAATAAATACTGATTATTGATTTTAAATCAATATAAAAAACATAAAAAATATAAGAGTAATGTTAAGTGTGTACACTTATATAAAATCATAAGTACTTATGTATGTAAATATTCAATGAACAATTGTATATGCCTTTTATAATTCATATGCATTTTATTCTCAAACAATGAATATCATTAAAGTGTACAAAAACGTTAAATTAATGTCAAATAACATCTGTTATTGCTGTTGCCACTTTTGATTAATATTAAATGAAATGTCGTATTACATAAAATATTATTTCTGAATACCTCATGTAAATGACCTCATAAGTATGATTTTCATGAGGTTTATTTGTTAGCTTAATACAGGGTGACCAATATTAATTGCAAATTTATTGGGTTGGTAAAAATTGGAACACTATCTAAGAAATAACTCGCTCCGATTTTTATGATATTTATGATTAGTTTCATTGAAGTAAGAGCTTGCGACTTTGACATCTAATAGGTACTATAGTGAATACTTAGACTATCGAGGTACTAGACTAAAAATGAACGTAGAACTGCTAAAAGTGCTTAAAAAACCTTCGTCTTTAAATGTATGAAATATGTAAATTACCAGTGGGTACTTTTGGTAGTAAATTAGAGTCATATTTTTTTAAGCCGCAGGATTTATCATAACCATAATTAGTTCTTGTATCTTGGAATGGAGCATGGGACTTCAAACCCAGGAATACAACTACAAAAATGAGCGATATATATTTGTTGGCATAAGTTATTAATTAATTATCATAGAGGCATATACGCCATGTGTGAGTAATTTGACAAGTATTCCCAAACATTACGTACAATTTAAATTCTTGAAATCATAATATACATATAACCTAGAGAATAATTATACTAATTACTGAAGTTCAACTCATCTAAAGAATTGTGTAGCTTTACATTATAAGAAGATGCTAACGTACTTACAATGGTAGCGCAAACACCTGCATTCCAAAATTACAAAAATATAGTATTTTATTATGAAAATGAGCTTTCTTTCCAAACAAATTTTAAATATCAGCACAAACAAATTATTTTCTTTGTGAATATGTTCTGAATATTTTTGAGTAGTTTTTTGAGCATCTTAAATTTGTTTGTCCTACGCTGAATAGTTCGTAAGTTATAGCGGTTTAATTTTTTTTTAATTTTCGCAACTTTTTATGATAGCCCCATTAAGAAGTGAGCGTGGTGTGCTACTTTCACGCCACATTATTTCCGACTACCATATATACTCCAAGTAATAATTTTGATTGTTCTAGGCAAAAAAACTGCGGTTTAATTTTAAAAGAAAATCTGTCATTTTGTATCGGGGCTACTATAAAAAATGGGTGTGGCATTCTAATGTAACTTATTTCCAACTACAGTGTTGATTTAAGTGGTAATTATTGTTGTTCAAGGCAAAATACTGCCGGAGGTGCCAACTTTAATTGCCTCTTCCGCAGCAAATTTGAAGATACTTTTAAACTGTTCTCCTGCGTTTGGTCGCAAATAAGTTCTGAATAAATATTTTCGACATAAATCTATACAGCGACTGAGATCACATTATTTTTCCTGCAATTGCACACTGATAGCGTTCCCTGCGTTCAGGATCGCCATTCTATTTTATAATATTTGTGTGGCAGATGTGCAGTTGTTGCAGGGTTATGTCGTAGCAGTATTATGTTACGTCAGGATGATATTCAGGAACTTTTTCCATTTCTCGCCGTTTCTTTTTAATCATGACTTCGACAAAGTTTGCTATCGTATTCCAATTGTTTTCGTTTAACATCATGATATTTCCAGTCGTGTATGCTCCGATTACCCGTACTAGCGCATATCTTTCATTACGCTATTGTTCACATTTAAAAAACGTGTGTTCTGCGTCGTCAAATTGTGTGTCGCAATATATAAAGGGTTTTCCATTAGGGACATAACAATTTTATCTATTAATAAAACACAGAAATATTTGAGATATTGAGTTCAAATTTATTGTGGATATATTACAAGCATTACATTTTATGAATGAAATTCGATTTCGGTCATATGACCACCACGAACCTGTTTCTTTGGACCCAATTTTCCACTACTCTAGTACACATTTCAACCGGAACTTTGGCAATTTCGCGTTGGAAGTTATCTTTGAGCTCGTCTAAAGTTGCTGGCTTGATGGGGTGCACCAGTGACTTGATAAATCCCCATAAAACGAAAACCAATATTGTTAGATCGCATGAACGAGGCGGCCATTCGACCGGACCATTTCTCGAGATAACACATTCACCGAATTTGCCTTGCAATAAATCGATTGTGACGTGTGCTGTGTGCCTAGCGGCACCGTCTTGTTGAAACCACATATCGCTGATATCAAGTTCATCCAATTCTGGCCACAAATAATCTTTTAACATACCACGATAACGCTCTCCATTGACGGTCGTTTTCATCCACGAAAAAATACGGCCCAATCACACCTCCGGCATGAAAACCGCACCAAACAGTAACTTTTTGCGGGTGCAACGGTGACCAATAACGCATATTTTGCTTATTGACAAAGCCATTGAGCCAGAAATGAGCTTCTTTGCTGAAGATGATTTTTCGCTTTTAAAATTGCGACCACCGAATCAGAATTTCGGTAGTAATTTTTAATAATTTCCAAACGTTGCTGGTTCGTGAACTTTACCATGATGAAAATGTTGACTTTAACTAACGTTTTGACATTGACAGTTGATTAAAAAGTTTAAGGGTGCGTTCATATAAAGATACGAAATTGTTATGTCCCTAATGGAAAACCTTTACATCGTGGTTGGTCTGATTTCCCCATACGATGCAAATATTTTTTAAAGTAGCCAGTAGACCAGATAGAAACTGCGTCAGGTAATAATTTACTTCACCATGCTTTCTTTGAGTCCGAAGTTAATACCCGACCTTAGTCGGGTATTAACTTCGCTGTCCATCTTCCGCTTGATTCGGTGTTGCATCTTGCTTTCCGTATATCTATGGTTTGTCGTCTCGCTTCTTGGGGGATTAGGCTCGGCAGCCTCATATTTTTTGCTTTCCATTTTTGTCTGCGTTCCTCAGCTAACAAGTCTATGGGAAATGTTCCGCTTATAACAAGGACCGCTGCTCCAGATGGTATGAGGAGGCTACTCTGAGTGCACAGGTGCGTTGGACAGAAAGCAGCACTTTCCGACGGCTTTTTGACTTTAGCGTGTCTGCCCACAGTTCGCCTCCGTAAAGAAAGATCGAGTTCGTCGTTTCCATTCCAGAATGTCAGTCGATGGTCTAGTTGTACACCTAGATATTTCACTACCGTTTTTGTCGTCAGCGTTGTATCAAGGACTTTCATGTCGACCTCCAGCGGTGTGTGCCGTTTCGTCAGAAGGATCAGCTCTGTCTTCTCTGTAGCGAGTTTCAGACCATGGTTCTCACGCCATGCTTGCACTCTGATCATCACTTGGTTCAGCTTTCTTTTTGACTCTTCAGTATTACGAGCGGTTATTTTAGCAGCTATGTCATCTGCGTATCTAACAAGATGGACGTCGTCAGGCATCTCTTACTTACTTACTTATGTGGCCATAACAACCGAATATCGATTTAGCTCGAATATAACATGCTTCGACAGCCATCTCTGTTCTTCGCTAGCTGTCGCCAGTTAGAAATTCCAAGCGCAGTCAGGTACTCCAGTACTTGGTCTTTCCACCGGAGTTTAGGTCTTCCTCTTCTGCGTCGTCCTCCAGCGGGTTCCGAATATAACACCTTCTTAGCTGGAGCGTGTTCTTCCATTCGCTCGACATGACTTAGCCAGCGCAGCCGCTGGATTTTGATGCGCTTTACTATGTCAATATTGGCATACAGCTCGTACAGCTCATGGTTGTACCTTATTCGGTACTCGCCACCAACGCAAATAGGTCCAAAGATCTTGCGTAGGACTTCTCTCTCGAAATCTCCAAGCATTTGCTCATTCGAGGTGGAACTTGTCCAGGCTTCAGCGCCACATGTTAGGACAGGCATGATGAGAGACTTGTAGAGTGTAGTTTTCGTTCTTCGAGAGAGGGCTCGACTTCTCAATTGCTTACTCAGCCCAAAGTAACACCTGTTAGCAAGAGTTATCCTACGCATGATCTCCAAGCTGACGTCATTACTGCTGTTAATGCTGGTTCCAAGATAGACAAAGTCCCTTACTACTTCAAAAATGTAGTTGTCAACAGTGACATTCTGCGCAAGACGCCGGGACTCTTTGTTTGTTAACATTAGAAATTTCGTCTTGCCCTCGTTCACCGTAAGATCCATTCGACGTGACTCTCTTTCCAACTCTGAGAATGCTGCACTGACTGCTCGCGTGTTCATGCCGATTATGTCAATATCGTCGGCATACGCTAACAGCATGACACTTTTGTTGAAGATAGTGCCATTATGTCGTAGATCAGCAGCTCGTATTATTTTCTCCATAATAAGATTGAAGAAGTCGCACGATAACGAATCACCTTGTCTGAAACCCCGTTCTGTATTAAACGGTGCGGAGAGGTCCTTCCCAATTTTCGCTGCACAACGGGAGTTATGCAATGTCATTCTACAAAGTCGAATGAGCTTTTCAGGAATACCGAACTCAGACATTGTTGCATAGAGGTAATCCCTTACCGGACTGTCGAAAGCGGTTTTATAATCAACAAATAGGTGGTGTGTGTTGATCTGTTTTTCTTGGGTCTTCTCCAGGATTTGGCGCAGTGTGAAAATTTGGTCGATGGTAGATTTAATAGGTCTGAAGCCACACTGATAAGGTCCAATCAGGTTGTGGAGCATGGGCTTCAATCTTTCACACAATACGCTCGATAGGACCTTGTATGCGATACTCAGGAGACCTATTCCATGGTAGTTGGCGCAAATTGTGGGGTCTCCTTTTTATATATACAGGGCAGAGAACACTGAGCCTCCAATCATCAGGCATGCTTTCATCCGACCATATTCTGCTTATGAGCTGGTGCATGCGGGTGAGCAGCTCATCGCCTCCGGTCTAAAACAACTCGGCAGGCAGGCCATCAGCACCTGCAGCTTTGTTGTTATTTAGCCTTAAAATGACCGTTTCAACCTCGTCATAGTTGGGTGGTGGAACATCAACACCATCATCTGTAATATGGGTTATCAGGCAATCTTCTCCACTGGCGGAATTGTTCGTAGCATCGCTATTCAGTAACGTGGAGAAGTGTTCCCTCCATAGGCTCAGTACACTCTGGACATCTGTAACCAGATTCCCATTTCCACAACAAAAAGAGGGTCAGGTCCAACTATAAATAGCGATTGTGTAATTGAAGTGAGTAACATTTGAGGTTTCGAAACATCCATGATAAAATTGTTTATCAACTAGCTATTCCAGCGCGAAGCAAATGTGTTCAATATGTAGGTACAAAAATATCTATATTTTTTAGGAAATATATCTCCTCAAAACGAGAGCGTTTTTTATGGCTTTAGGAACTAGTGTGTAAGCACAAAACTGGTTGATCCAAAATTCTGTACATCAATGCCAATCGAACAGAAGTTCACAAATTCGAACAAGGAGAGTGAGAGCGACGTGACTGCGCTGTGCATAAATGTGTTTGAGCTCAACAACGTTCACCGATTGAATTTGATAAATATATATGTTCATACATATCGAAAAGACGAAAAAAGAAAATAAAGACTCCTTAAATTACAGATTTCTTCTAAACTAATGGAAACTCTTTTTCACAAAAAAATTCGGATTTAGGAAAAAACACAGCATAATTGAACAAGTTCATAGGATTGTTAAATATATCCATACTGCATGCGAACAGAAAAAGTATTTCTTCGTATAGCAGGTCCAAGAACAATTTGAACTCAATGAAAGTTTAGCTGGTGTACCCCAAGGTAGAGTCATAGGTCCTATCCTTTACCTACTCTACACATATGACTTAAATGAATTGAAATAGTCATCAGAGGTACCTGTGCCGATGATATTGCAGTCTCAGCCATTAACACTCTTCCACGCTCTGCTTCAGATAAGTTATTGGCATAAGTTATTAATTAATGACCATAAAAGCATATACGCCATCAGTGACTAATAAGGCAAGTATTCCCAAACATTAAGTACAATTTGAATTCTTCAAATTATACTAATTACCGAAGTGCAACTCAGAAAAAAATCAGCACAAAAAATTGTTATGTTATACGCATTATTTTATACCCATCTCACCATAAGTTGGATATAGTCACTGATATGGTTATCACACTTTTTATGTGCTTGGATTTCTAATTCCTCCTGATAATTGCGTTAACGATAATAATTTTTGATATGAAATGCTCAAACCAGATGACTGAACTCTATTCGCAGTATATAAATGAGGATAGAGTATTTGTTACATTGGAATTTCTTTGAGTGGTAGACGTTCTTATGTGTGGGAATAAGTGTATTAGATTATTCTACATATAAATATTTCTTTTATTTGTTCTTTCTGCTGCTTTCAGTAGGCGTTTAAAATGCATATTATACTTCATTACCAACTTATCACACAAACATATGCAGTCACTCTTGCTTACACTTCTGAATGTTTTTATTGGGTGTAAGGGTGCTAGGAAATTAATTGTCATGTTGTTTGTCCTGACATATCTTTCACTTAATTATAGATGAACCTTTGTGGTATACTTCGGAAATATTAATTGCAGATTTATTATATTCATTGTACGGTATAATGTCTATCAAACATGGGAGAATAATGCTCGTATGTTGTTATGTAATGTCAATCAAGAAATTAATTCCAATGTTTATTGAGAAAAATTTGGTATATTTTTCAAATATGTTTTATGTTTATAATATTTATGATAAGACAGAGGTTCTATGGTACTATTTATTCCAAACACGATAGTTCAGATTAGTTCATATATTTGAAGCAAAAATTATACGTAAATACCATTTGCTTTGCTTTGCTATAAGTTCTTAAGTAAAACTAATGTAGATATCTTACTGGTTTCTGAAACACACTTCACTCAGAAAAGCTTCATTAAAATTCCTTCTTACTGCTTGTATCAATCAATGCATCCTGATGGAACAGCACATTGGGGCTCGGCAATAATGATGAAAAAGAATGTAAAACATTATGAAACTACTCACTACTGCACAAATGCATTCCAAGACACAAATATTATAGTTGCTGTATATAATCCTCCTAAACATAATTTAAAAAAGGAGTCTTACATAAACTTCTTCAAAACTCTAGGAAGTCGCTTTATAGCAGGTGGAGACTATAACGCAAAGAATATATATTGGGATGCACGTCTTACTTCCTCAAAAGGTCAAGAGAGAGGAGGAAATAATTGAGGCTATTGAATATTTTACTAAATTCGTCCAAAAGGTAGCATGGGAATCGACTCCATCCTATAGACCTTACATGGGAAAGCAAATACGCTTTAGTAAGGATATTCTCAAAAAGATTAAGGAAAAGCGACAAGCAAGAATAATGTGGCAACGAACACGTTTTCCAGATTATCAACGTCGTCTAAATAAAATTACGAAAGAGTTAAAATCGCCACTACATCATTATCATGAGCAAACGACACAATATTTTCTTCGAAACTTAGAGCCTACTCATCTAACAAATTATTCACTATGGAAGGTAAATAAAAAATTTAGCGACACAACTGATTATAAACCTCCACTACGAAAGCCAGATAATAACGTGTTCATGCCTCATGATAATATATATGTTCCATACACTGATCAGCTGGTCTCAACGTATTTGGATGAAATCCATCAAATGGATCTTCCAATAAAAAAGTTTTCAAAAAACGAAATAATTAAAGCAATCTAGGGCCGGAAGACCGAAAGGCACCTGTATATGAGCTAATCTCAGCAAGAATTCTTAAAGAATTACCAAGTAAGGCAATAAACTTTTTTATGCATATCTTTAATGCATATATTACAAAATGCATCTTCCCTGCTCACTGGAAAATCGCTGAAGTCAAAATGAAGGTAAACCAGGTGAAGATGTGAAGTCATATAGTCCAATCAGCCTTCTACCAATTGTGTCAAAAGTACTTGAAAATTATTCTTAAAACGTCTTCTGCCAATAATTGAGACAAAACAAATTATACCAAACTATCAATTTGGCTTCAAGCAAGGCCATAACATAGTAGAACAGGTGCACAGAATATTGCGTTTGGGCCTTTTACTATACCTAATATTTACGTACGACTTACCAACAAGAACTCATATATTCACTGAGACATTTGCAGATGACACTGCAATCTTAGCTACATCAACAAACCCAACAATCGCTTCTTCGATGCTACAAACTAGTCTCGATGAAATATCAATCTGGCTTAGGCGTTGGCGTATAAAAGCAAATGAGTCCAAGTCAACATATGTCACTTTCACTTTAAGAAAAGGAACTTGTCTGGAAATTAAACTAAACAATATCGTTTTACCACACGTGTCATCAACTGTCTCAAAATACCTGCGAATTCACATAGACAGAAATTTAAAGTGGAAAACACACATATTCAATAAGAGGAAATCACTTGGTATCCAACTAAGTAATATGTTTTGGTTGTTACCGACATTCCTACCTTTCTCTGGAATATAAAGGGTTATCCATTTCACGGTTTCAAAAGTATAGGGCTAGAATTCGACATCTGTCAAACTGAGTTGTTAAAACAATTTCTTTCTTTTTCAGTTCAAAGTCTGACATTTGCGAAAATGGATCGCTTAACTATCGCACAACGCATTAAAATTGTAAAAACCTACTACAAAAATGGTGATTCTGCCACAGCCACATATCGTGCTTTAAGAGGAGATTATGGTTTACATAATCGTCCAACTACGCAAGCAATTGGCAAAATTGTGAAGACATATGAAGAGACTGGATCGGTTACAGATATTGTAAGGCCTGTGCATCATCGTTTCGCTCGTACCACCGAAAATATCGCTGCTGTAAGTGAAAGTGTTGCCGAAGACCCGAATGTGTCGATTCCTCGTCGTTCTCAGGAATTAGGACTGTCTTACGGCACATTATGGCGTATTTTGCATTTGGATCTACACCTACATCCATATAAAATCCAGCTCACACAACAACTGAAGCCAGCTGATCATTCACAACGTCGTAGATATGTCGAATGGGTGCTTGAACAACAGGCGGTGGACGGCGATTTTTCGAACAAAATTTTCTTCAGCGACGAAGCACATTTCTCACTCGGTGGGTATGTTAACAAACAAAATTGTCGTATTTGGGGTTCTGAGAATCCTCAAGTAATTGAAGATAGGCCACTACATCCACAAAAAGTCACTGCTTGGTGCGCTCTTTGGTCCGGAGGTGTGATTGGACCTTACTTCTTCGAAAAACGACGATGGAACGATTGTCACCGTCAATTCGGAGCGTTATGGTCTTATGATAACCGACTTTCTTTTGCCTGCGATTGAAGAATACGACTTAGAGAATATGTGGTTTCAACAAAACGGTGCCACATGCCACACAACTCGAGCGAATATGGCTTTATTGCAAGAGAAATTTTCTGGCCGCGTAATTTCTCGTCGTGGAGATATCAAGTGGCCACCAAGATCATGCGATTTGACACCGCTTGACTTTTTTTGTGGGGCTACGCGAAAGACCGTGTTTATGCAGATAAACCTTTAACTCTTGAGCACCTAAAAACCAACATTCGTCACGTTATGGCTGAGATACCGCCCAATATGTGTCAAAAAGTGGTCGAAAATTACCTCAAAAGAATCGATGCTTGCAACAATTCGCGTGGTGGTCATTTAAATGATGTAGTATATCATACATAATGTCAACGTTCAAACTTTATAATAAAAAAGAAATATCATGATAAAAAATATTTTATATGTGTTTTATTTACATTTACTTTTGAAACCGCAGAATGGATAACCCTTTATCTTTTGTTTCAACCACATACAATGCAAAGGTTCATCTCGAATATGTTTTGAATTCTTCATATGGAAAATTATGGTAATTAATTTATGCAATTATGCTTTAAAAAAACTTACAAATTCAAACTTACCCCGCAGCGAAACTACGATTGCATGCCAATGACATTAACTCAAGAATCGAGTCCAAAGAAATGCAATCGCATTACAATATGTATGAACTGCTTCTCAAATGTAATCAATTAAGATGTATCAAGTACTACATTATTTTTACTTATGCGGTTGACTTTGAAAATTAAATTAGGAGTTTTGAGTTATTTATTTATTGTTAAAAAAATATGTTTTCTATTTTAAAAAGTTTAAAGTTTCAATTGAATTCGTCGTTGGAAGCACATTTAAAGAAGTAAGTATGCATAAAAAGGTGTTGAGCAGAAGCAGCATTAAATGGGATATTAAAAGGGAAAAGTACGCTATTTCCAACGATTACGGTGACAAGGAGAAAGTAAAAGAGTAGATAATAGCTTGAGCATGCAAAATTGTTCATCGAAAAGAATTGAATGTTTTACGGATACTGATTTGATGAATGCACGGCATCGCTAGAGGTATCGCAAATCTCTACAGAGAAGCTTGGATCGTGGTACTAAAGGCCAAATGTGTTCCGTCTTGTCCAGATAGCCTTAAAAAATGCCAAATAATATGGTAACAAGGACCGTCAGACCTAGATTTTATTAGCAATGTGGTATTAAGCAGCAGTTGGAAAAAGTTATTGAGCATCTTTTGTATCAGAATTCATCGAGAGTCAAAACACGATGATTGTTGGGTTTTTGGCTAAAAATGCCCTTTTGAAGAATATGCTTTCATTCGAGGATCGCTGAAATATTTCCAATCCAAGCAGCTGAAGAATTAAAGGACCTTGAGAAAAATATTGACGCAAATTACGTAAGTTTATTTAAATATATAACTTGCCCAACTTTTAATCACATATTCGCGCTTTTTAAAGATTGCTGCTGTTCGCAAAATTGTGGCATCAAATAACCTTGCTAAATCTTTTAGTAAGCTTTTAGTAAGAATTATGATGGAATAAAGGAAAATTCTGGCTTCAAATATTTTAAAAAAGTTAACGATTTACTGTTTTTTAAGTTTTTGTTGTATGTGCTTTTAACTTCCTTATACTGGTAATTTTTATTGTATTGGTAATTTCTCTATCGACAGAGGAGAAAATTCGATGATCGATTTTAAGCAGCAGATTCGAAAAGATTTCAAACTCTGCACATTTCAATAATTCCTGTTTAAAAGGAAAAATCCAGAAAACACCTGGGGATTGAATGGACTTCATCTATTTCACTGAACACAGCAATATTATTTTTTTCTTATATTTTTAAACGTTTTTTATGAAGTCAT
Source organism: Megamerina dolium (assembly GCA_963854835.1). NCBI lineage: Eukaryota > Metazoa > Arthropoda > Insecta > Diptera > Megamerinidae > Megamerina > Megamerina dolium. The sequence goes on along the minus strand of OY978528.1, from coordinate 48,547,828 downwards.
TGCTCTTTTCTATTTTCTTATTGCTTTTATGTCTTATTCGTGTTGTATTGTTTATTCGATCTAAAATCATGTTCTCCTTTAATTTGATTAATTTTGTAAAATTACGTTAAAACTTTAGTATTTATTCAAAAACTTAATTTTCAAACAAAATATTAACAGAAATTTATGCTAAATCGGTGCTATATTTAGGTGTAATTTAAAGTAACATTTAATTTATTTTGTTAAATTTTTCTACTCTCAATAATTTTTGTTTATGATTAGAAAAAGCTAACTTTTAAAAGAACATTGTGTCTTCAATTTTCTATTGATGCTAAGTCATTTGTGATATCAAAGTACAAAGAAATTGATTCAACCTTAATTCTAGGTAATGCAGGAGGATCCACTTTTCATTACCCATCGCCTTTTAGTAATGCGTGGTTTTATTTGGAATGCATAGGTTCAAAAACCCTTTAGGTATTTCGTGGTATTATCAGTCAAGGTAATTCAGCGCAGGTGATATGCGCAATCCAAAAAAAAAATACAATATTTCCACAGTGACGTGAGTTGATGAAAGGTAATGCAGCAGAAGCCTTTACCGCTTAATCCCAATGTCACACAATGTTAAATGTAATGCATATTTGAAAAGAAAAAGAATCGAGAGCGTAATAAAATGCCATTACTTTTCATCGATGAAGCTTCGATGCAAAATGCATTTCAATCGCTGCTGGGTATATATCGTAAAATAAGAAGTGTTACACCCACAGAGTGATAACTCGCGAATTTGTTTTCTGTGTATATAAATGCATACTCATTTGTATACACATAATACCGGCATTAATCCTTTAAGATATCAATCGGAGATTAATTTGACGCCGTTGGTTGGTGGTAAATTTATAAATTAGTTAATATCCATGACTACTGCTGCCGAGGAGGTAATCGGTTACTACCGGCCTCTGAGGAATGAGTGGTATGATCAGGAGTGTCGCGACGCTACCGCAAAGAAAGACGCCGCCTACAGAAAAACCCTGCGTGCAGGCGTAACGCGACCTGTTAAGGAGCGGTATAGAGAGAAAAGGAGTGCATAGAGACGTCTTTTCAGGCGCAAGAAGAGGGAGTTGGAAAGACGCGAGTGTGAGGAGATAGAGATGTGTACCGACAAGAATGAGACTCGAAAATTCTTTGAAAAGGTCAAGCGCCTGAGTGGAGGTTTAAATCCCGGAGCCTCTTCTTGTCGTGATGGAAATGGGAATCTGGATACGGATGTCCAGAGTGTACTGAGCCTATGGAGGGAACACTTCTCCACGTTACTGAATGGCGATGCTACGAACAATTCCGCCAGTGGAGTAGTTTGCCCGATAACCCCAATTACAGATGATGGTGTTGATGTTCCACCACCCGACTATGACGAGGTTGAAACGGCCATTTTAAGGCTGAAGAACAACAAAGCTGCAGGTGCTGATGGCCTGCCTGCCGAGTTGTTTAAGACCGGAGGCGATGAGCTGCTCACCCGCATGCACCAGCTCATAAGCAGAATATGGTCGGATGAAAGCATGCCTGATGATTGGAGGCTCAGTGTTCTCTGTCCTGTACATAAAAAAGGAGACCCCACAATTTGCGCCAACTACCGTGGAATAAGTCTCCTACTGTGTGAAAGGTTGAAGCCTATGCTCAGCAACCTGATTGGACCTTATCAGTGTGGCTTCAGACCTGGTAAATCCACCATCGACCAGATTTTCACACTGCGCCAAATCCTGGAGAAGACCCAAGAAAAACAGATCAACACACACCACCTATTTGTTGATTATAAAGCCGCTTTCGACAGTCCGGTAAGGGATTACCTCTACTCAACAATGTCTGAGTTCGGTATTCCTGCAAAGCTCATTCGACTTTGTAGAATGACACTGCATAACTACCGTTGTGCAGTGAAAATTGGGAAGGACCTCTCCGCACCGTTTAATACCGAACGGGGTTTCAGACAAGGTGATTCGTTATCGTGCGACTTCTTCAATCTTATTATGAAGAAAATAATACGAGCTGCTGATCTACGACATAATGGCACTATCTTCAACAAAAGTGTCATGCTGTTAGCGTATGCCGACGATATTGACATAATCGGCATGAACACGCGAGCAGTCTCTCAGAGTTAGAAAGAGAGTCGCGTCGGATGAGTCTTACGGTGAACGAGGGCAAGACGAAGTATCTAGTGTCAACAAACAAAGAGTCCCGGCGCCTTGGATAGCACGTCACTGTTGACAACTACGCTTTTGAAGTAGTAAGTTACTTTGTCTATCTTGGAACCAGCATTAACAGCAGTAATGACTTCAGCTTGGAGATCATGCGTAGGATAACTCTTGCTAACAGGTGTTACTTTGGGCTGAGTAAGCAATTGAGAAGTCGAGCCCTCTCTCGAAGAACGAAAACTACACTCTTCAAGTCTCTCATCATGCCTGTCCTAACATGTGGCGCTGAAGCCTGGACAAGTTCCACCTCGAATGAGCAATTGCTTGGAGTTTTCGAGAGAGAAGTCCTACGCAAGATCTTTGGACCTATTTGCGTTGGTGGCGAGTACCGAATAAGGTACAACCATGAGCTGTACGAGCTGTATGCCGATATTGATATAGTAAAGCGCATCAAAATCCAGCGGCTGCGCTGGCTAGGTCATGTCGAGCGAATGGAAGAACACCCTCCAGCTAAGAAGGTGTTATATTCGGAACCCGCTTCTATTCTAACTGGCGCCAGCTAGCGAAGAACAGAGATGGCTGGCGAAGCATGTTATTTTCGGCCTAAATCGATATATACATATATATATATATATATATATATATATATATATATATATATATATATATATATATATATATATATATATATATATATATATATATATATATATATATATATATATATATATATATATATATATATATATATATATATATATATATATATATATATACATGAAAAAGTGATCACTTTTTCTGAGCTTTGTCACAGGGGTCTTTTAGAAGCTTTGCCATAGCAAAATCTTTTCGATATTGAATTGGTTATGCTTCAGCAGGCACTAACCACTGAGCACGGCACCCACGACGCAAAACCAAATATATATATATGAATATTCTCATTAACACATACATATGTACATATGTATGTTACATATTAATATCATAGATAATTTAAATTTGTAAAGCAAACATATAATATGAGTAAAATAATTTCAACTCATTTTAATTAAAAAAAAGGCGTACAAACTAGTAGTAATTACCGTACTGTAACTCATGTTGCATTCCATATGCCACAAATTTAACAACATCCTACTTCTCATTGGACACGAGTACGTACATACTTAAATTCGAATGAAAATACTGAATGTATGTGCTGAACTCATTTCTAGTAATATTATCAACAGAGTTGCGTACGTCCTTTTTTGTGTGTTTCCTTTTTTCATTTTCATATATTAACGCATATGACAGCGCCATCGCAACAACCAAAAATGACGGAGAGCAAATGGGGTTTCTTTGCAAACAAAATATAAATTGAACTTACATACATGTATCCGGGATCAGTCGAATAGAAATAATACTACTTTTGACCTCTTTAAAGGTCAAAAGTAGTAACTTTCTAAAGATATTAACTAATTTATAAATTGACCACCAACCAACGGCGTCAAATTAATCTCCGATTGATATCTTAAAGGATTAATGCCGGTATTAGTCTCTTTAGAGTTTTATCACCACACAATTTCTTGCAGGGTTAGTTGTTCATAGTAGGTGAGGGTGTACACATACAAATGAGTATGCATTTATATACACAGAAAACAAATTCGCGAGTTATCACTCTGTGGGTGTAACACTTCTTATTTTACGATATATACCCAGCAGCGATTGAAATGCATTTTGCATCGAAGCTTCATCGATGAAAAGTAATGGCATTTTATTACGCTCTCGATTCTTTTTCTTTTCAAATATGCATTACATTTAACATTGTGTGACATTGGGATTAAGCGGTAAAGGCTTCTGCTGCATTACCTTTCATCAACTCACGTCACTGTGGAAATATTGTATTTTTTTTTTGGATTGCGCATATCACCTGCGCTGAATTACCTTGACTGATAATACCACGAAATACCTAAAGGGTTTTTGAACCTATGCATTCCAAATAAAACCACGCATTACTAAAAGGCGATGGGTAATGAAAAGTGGATCCTCCTGCATTACCTAGAATTAAGGTTGAATCAATTTCTTTGTACTTTGATATCACAAATGACTTAGCATCAATAGAAAATTGAAGACACAATGTTCTTTTAAAAGTTAGCTTTTTCTAATCATAAACAAAAATTATTGAGAGTAGAAAAATTTAACAAAATAAATTAAATGTTACTTTAAATTACACCTAAATATAGCACCGATTTAGCATAAATTTCTGTTAATATTTTGTTTGAAAATTAAGTTTTTGAATAAATACTAAAGTTTTAACGTAATTTTACAAAATTAATCAAATTAAAGGAGAACATGATTTTAGATCGAATAAACAATACAACACGAATAAGACATAAAAGCAATAAGAAAATAGAAAAGAGCAATGACTTCATAAAAAACGTTTAAAAATATAAGAAAAAAATAATATTGCTGTGTTCAGTGAAATAGATGAAGTCCATTCAATCCCCAGGTGTTTTCTGGATTTTTCCTTTTAAACAGGAATTATTGAAATGTGCAGAGTTTGAAATCTTTTCGAATCTGCTGCTTAAAATCGATCATCGAATTTTCTCCTCTGTCGATAGAGAAATTACCAATACAATAAAAATTACCAGTATAAGGAAGTTAAAAGCACATACAACAAAAACTTAAAAAACAGTAAATCGTTAACTTTTTTAAAATATTTGAAGCCAGAATTTTCCTTTATTCCATCATAATTCTTACTAAAAGCTTACTAAAAGATTTAGCAAGGTTATTTGATGCCACAATTTTGCGAACAGCAGCAATCTTTAAAAAGCGCGAATATGTGATTAAAAGTTGGGCAAGTTATATATTTAAATAAACTTACGTAATTTGCGTCAATATTTTTCTCAAGGTCCTTTAATTCTTCAGCTGCTTGGATTGGAAATATTTCAGCGATCCTCGAATGAAAGCATATTCTTCAAAAGGGCATTTTTAGCCAAAAACCCAACAATCATCGTGTTTTGACTCTCGATGAATTCTGATACAAAAGATGCTCAATAACTTTTTCCAACTGCTGCTTAATACCACATTGCTAATAAAATCTAGGTCTGACGGTCCTTGTTACCATATTATTTGGCATTTTTTAAGGCTATCTGGACAAGACGGAACACATTTGGCCTTTAGTACCACGATCCAAGCTTCTCTGTAGAGATTTGCGATACCTCTAGCGATGCCGTGCATTCATCAAATCAGTATCCGTAAAACATTCAATTCTTTTCGATGAACAATTTTGCATGCTCAAGCTATTATCTACTCTTTTACTTTCTCCTTGTCACCGTAATCGTTGGAAATAGCGTACTTTTCCCTTTTAATATCCCATTTAATGCTGCTTCTGCTCAACACCTTTTTATGCATACTTACTTCTTTAAATGTGCTTCCAACGACGAATTCAATTGAAACTTTAAACTTTTTAAAATAGAAAACATATTTTTTTAACAATAAATAAATAACTCAAAACTCCTAATTTAATTTTCAAAGTCAACCGCATAAGTAAAAATAATGTAGTACTTGATACATCTTAATTGATTACATTTGAGAAGCAGTTCATACATATTGTAATGCGATTGCATTTCTTTGGACTCGATTCTTGAGTTAATGTCATTGGCATGCAATCGTAGTTTCGCTGCGGGGTAAGTTTGAATTTGTAAGTTTTTTTAAAGCATAATTGCATAAATTAATTACCATAATTTTCCATATGAAGAATTCAAAACATATTCGAGATGAACCTTTGCATTGTATGTGGTTGAAACAAAAGATAAAGGGTTATCCATTCTGCGGTTTCAAAAGTAAATGTAAATAAAACACATATAAAATATTTTTTATCATGATATTTCTTTTTTATTATAAAGTTTGAACGTTGACATTATGTATGATATACTACATCATTTAAATGACCACCACGCGAATTGTTGCAAGCATCGATTCTTTTGAGGTAATTTTCGACCACTTTTTGACACATATTGGGCGGTATCTCAGCCATAACGTGACGAAAAGCGGTAGTCCTTATCCGAGGCATATTTGTTTTTTTCATTGGGGGGGTTTTTTATTTGACGGGTCCCAAACCCAACGCACAACCTCTAACCGAGGAGATTTTCGCCACTCACTTCAGCCGCCTCCCAGCGGGTGCCAGGAAGACGTTGGCCAGTGGTCGCCACATGGAGGGCCCCCATTAATAATAATGAAAGCGCCATCACAGAGTAAGCAGAGCAAGCTATATGACTACCCCTCATTAACAAATAAAGGTCTCATCACATAGCGCTTAGATCAAACTACATGACAGCCAGTGAGTTGACTTGCGATGAGTTCAACAAGGATTGCGGTTGAGGCAGTTAGACACGTTACCTTGCGAAAACACCACCAGACCACCATATATATATATATATATATATATATATATATATATACATATATATATATATATATATATATATATATATATACATATATATATATATATACATATATATATATATATATATATACATATATATATATATATATACATATATATATATATATATATATATATATATATACATATATATATATATATATATATATATATATATATCATATATATATATATATATATATACACATATATATATATATATATATATATATATACATATATATATATATATATATATATATATATATATATATATATATAGTTGGTGTTGGCTTTAAAATCCAATAATGGTCATCGAAATAGAATTCGAATTATTTATAATAATTTTAGTTCCATTTCAACTCGTTTTAAATATTGAAAAACTAAAGTTCGTACAATATTTAGATTCAAACTTAAAAAAACAACAACATACGTCAGTTTTACATGAAAGGTCTGTCCATATTAATAATTCGGCCGTTATTAACCGAATTTTCAAACCTATTAATTGATTAGCAAAAATAGTATTTCGTACCAAATTTTAACTGCATAGCTCTATGTTTTTGTGTAGAAAGTGTAAAAATATATATTCGGGACTCACTTTTGTAAGTGGTATATTTTGTATTCGCTTATTATCAAACTTTTCAATTTAGAAAAAAAAACTATTATTAGTTCCAAAGTTTATCTGAATAGCCTTGAATTTTCATGCAGAAATAGTGAAAATATATATTCCGAGTCATATTATTGTATGGGAATTCTTCTATTTTTAAATTCAGCCAACAAAAATCATGACGTGTTCCAAATTTTAGGTCAATAGCTTTGTATTTTTGTGCAGAAAATTTGAAAAAATATATTGGGTATCATATTATAGAAGCAGCTTTTCATCCGATTTCAACCATTCTCAAATCTGTTCATTTTTAAGTAAAAATAATCATTTGTGCAGAAAGTGTGAAAATAGATATTTGGTGCCAAGTTATGGTATGGTAGGTAGAAGCGAATTTGGTAAGATTGCTTGCATTCTCGAGCTAACCCATTTGTTGGTCCCCTTTATTGTATGTATCGAGTTTTAACTTGGTAGCGCTATGTTTTCGTACGCAAAGTCTGAAAAATACATTCGTTACCCATTCTTTTTTGGAACATGGGAACTAACTCATTCGTTAGTTGGTAAAAATAATCTTTTATACAAATTTTCAGCGCAACAGCCTCATAGTTATGCTGTTAATGTGAGAGCAGTAGAGCAAGACGTACAAACAGATAGAGAGAGAGAGAGAGAGAGACATGGTTGAATTGACTTGGATCTTAATTCTGATCATTATCCAAAGCAATTTTTTCAGAAACTAGATCGAAATTGAAAAGGTGTTCGTTCACTTTTTCTACTTTGATATCATAAATTGATAAATGTGCTAACAAAGTGTGTGGTTTAACCTTTGAGCGAAAAAGACCTGAATCAATGTAAATACTTATGTTCAAATTGTACCTTTTTGGTGTTTTTGAGTACCCAGAATTAGATCTGATTTATAGTTTTTCAAAAGTTTCTGAAGCTGAACTAGAAATATATATAAATAAACTAGCTTTAAGATAAATAAAAATTTAGTCCATTTTTAGATATTAATTATTAATAAAAATATTTTTCGAATCGAATTATCTATTAAAGGGTTTCCCAATAAGGATGATATGATTTTAAAATCTTATAGCGATCTCATTGAAAATAGGAGAAATGTGAAATGCTGTCATTTGTATTCAGTATATTCTGACAATTCATATTTCAATTCAGTTGATATTTGAAATCTTTAGTGTATGCACATAAACCACGAACTATTGAATCATTGAAACAGAGTATTGAACGTTGTGTTGGTGACATTAGACCAGATTTATTGCACAAAGTCATTGAAAATGGTATTCATCGAATTCGCTTCTGTAAACAAAGTCGAGGTGGTCATTAAAATGATGTCTTATTCAAAACATAATTGTCATTTACCAAGCTTCAAAATAAAAAAAAAATATTCTTCTATTTCTTGTTTTATTACAATTTACAATCTATCGTCGTTGTTTCACATACACTCGCGCAATTACATTTGTCAAATGTTTCATAATTTTTTGCAATCGTTCTTCAATAAAAGGCACAATAAATGAAATTTTAATGTATGCAATTAAATTCAGAAGATAAACATGATGTTGTACTAAAGGTGGAGCGATTTGAAAATTTCAGAAGATTATTTTCCACACAAGTAAAAATTTCGGAGGCAACAAAATAATCTTAAATTTAATAATTGTTTAATTAGCAAATTTTATTAAAATATTTAAATGTTCCCCATACTCTTTGAAATAGCAAATTTTCCTTAATGTAAGAATGATTACAGTTAAAAAATTTGTATTGGAATATTTTGCTTGTCAGAACTGACGAATCTACTGTTTACAACGAAACCTTTTGGTACATGCACATGATCAGGAGTGTCGTGAAGCTAACGAAGATACAGACGTCGTCGAGCGATGGTGGATATTCTCGAAAATTCTTCGAGAATATCCTGAGTGCTGGTTTAAGTCCCGGAGCATATTCCTGTTGCGATAAAAATGAGAATCAGGGTACAGATGTCCAGAGTGTTCAGCGCTTATGGAGGAAACATTTCTCAAGATGAAGCTTATGCTCAACAATATGATTGAACTTCACCAGTGTGGCTTCAGACCTAGTAAATCGACTCTCAATCAGCTTTTCACACTGCACCCAATATTGGGGAAGTCCCAAGAGAAACAGATCGTTGCTCACCATCTATTTCTATATAGTTCAGTATTCCTGCGAAGCTCATTGGTCTTTACAGAATGACACTACATAGCTCTCGTTGCGCAGTGAAAATTAGGGAGGACCTCTCTCCACCGTTTAATACCGAACGTGGCTTCAGACAGGGTGATTCATTATCATGCGACTTCTTCAATCTTATTACGGACAAAATAATACTAGGTGCTGATCTACGACATAATGGCTCTATCTTCAACAAAAGTGTCATGCTGTTGGAGAATGCCGAAGATATTGATGATATTGATGATATTGATGATAACTACTTGACACTTGATGAAGTAGTGAGAGTCTTTGTCTGTCTTGAAACCAGCATTAATATCAGTAATGACGTCAGCCTTTAGATATTGCGAAGGATCACTCCTGCTAACAGATGCTACTTTGGGCAAAGAAAACAATTGAGATGTCCAGCCTTCTCTAGGGAAACGAAAATTACACTCTACGAGTTTCTCATATGGCTCCCTACATGGCTCCAAAGCTTGGACTACTTTCACCTAAGATGAGAGAATGCTCGGAGTTTTCGAGAGAAATGTCCTACGCAAGATCTTTTGGCCTATTTGCGTTGGAGGAGAGTATCAAATAAAGTACAACTATATATATGAACTTTATGTAGACACCGATATAGTAAAGTGCATTAAAGTTCAGATGGCTGGCTAGGTCATGTCGAGCCAATGGAAGAACACGCTCCGGCTAAGAAGGTGTTATATTTGAAACCTGCTGGTGGACGGCAAAGAAGAGGAAGACCTAACCTCCGGTGGAAAGACCAAGTACTGAAGAACCTGATGGCGCTTGGAATTTCTAACTGGCGCCAGCTAGCGAAGAACAGAGATGGCTTGCGAAGCATGTTATATTCGGCCTAAATCGATATTCGGTTGTTATGGCCACATAAGTAACTAAATAAGTAAGTAATGTAATCTTTTGATTTCACATAACTATGTATATATTCTACGCTTTTGAAGTAGTAAGGGACTTTGTCTATCGTGGAACCAGCATTAACAGCAGTAATGTCGTCAGCCTGGAGATATTACGAAGGATCACTCTTGCAAACAGGTGCTATTTTGGGCTAAGTAAGCAATTGAGAAGTCGAGCTCTCTCTCGAAGAACTAAAACTACACTCTATAAGACTCTCATCATGCCTATCCTAACATATGGCGCAGAAGCCTACACAATTTCCACCTCGGATGAGCGAATGCTTGGAATTTTCGAGAGAAAAGTCCTAAGTAAGATCTTTGGACCTATTTGCGTTGGTGGCGAGTACCGAATGAGGTACAACCATGAGCTGTACGAGCTGTATGCCGATATTGACATAGTAAAACGCATCAAAATCCAGCGGCTGCGCTGGCTAGGTCATGTCGAGCGAATGGAAGAACACCTCACCTCCGGTGGAAAGACCAAGTACTGGAGAACCTGACGGCGCTTGAAATTTCTAACTGGCGCCAGCTAACGAAGAACAGATATGGCTGGCGAAGCATATTATATTCGGCCTAAATCGATATTCGGTTGTTATGGCCACATAAGTAAGTAAGTAAGTATGTATATATTCTCGTATACTACATATTGCTATATGGAACTAACTTTGTGGAGGAATATGATTTTATTGCTTTATAACTTATTCATTTGTTGACAGTGATGTAAAGAATAATTAGTCAAATATTTGGCTATATGAATTTATCAGTTGGTAAAGTGTTTTAATTTTGTTAATATTCCTCTCCGTAGCTATCCGATAAGTTAATAGTCTATAAAAATAGAAGGTTATGTGCATATGCATAATATATACTATGTACAAATACACATAATATACGTTATAAGGAAATTATATTTAAGATAAGTTAAACTCCTGATCTGTAGGTCATGGGTTCAATCCCCGGCTGAAGTATAACAAATTTTATCGAAAAGAGTTTCTCTCGAACGGTACCCGCCTGTCGGCAAGCAATTAGCCATTCTTCCGGCAGTAACAATTTACCATGAAAACACTTCTAAACGAACTCTGTGATAAAGCTCAGAAAAATTTATGTCGTAAGAATTCTGCCGTTCCGAACCGGCTAAAAATAGTATGTTCCTTCTAATACTGTCCAAAATTTAACACGCAAAAGATTAATAAAAAAGAAACTCGGCAGAGAGACCTTCTGGGCTTATAACTGCCACATATTTTTTTTAGACCTGTTTTAGGCATTATCCGGTTGTTGGGACTCCTGCATAACTTTTGACAGTCAACAGATGCAGCTGATCTGACAATTATAGGTTATCACAATGTTTTAGTGTTGACATCGAAGCAAGCAGACGCATATGCGTAGTTGTTACAGTCGATAACATATTTTCATGTGTGAAAATCAATTGTGATCTAATTGTTTATAAATTATATAATTATGTATAATTCTGAAGAGAAACCAATATATTTTGTGATATGGGTTCGATTGCAATGATCGCACCGAAAAATTTGCTGGTCATTTTTTCACAGCTCTGAATTTACCTTTTGTGGTCACACAAAACAAAAATAAAAATTGTAAATATACCCTTTATGTGATTTTTACGGATTAAACCAACAATGAGCAACTGGTCGACATTTCAAAATTCGAAAATGGTGTTTTGTTAGCGTTTATTTGTAGATGTATCCAACGTGTGCCATCCAATCACATAATTTTTTTGTTTATCTTTCGAATGCAACTTAAACCTTCTTCAATAAATTCTTTTATTTCCTCGGTTTCTTTTAGGTCAGCTCGTTTTGCCAACGATTCTGTTTGGATGGCCAAACTGAGATTGTTCAGTGCATGCAACACTCCATCACTTCCGCAAGGTCATCGGTGCAATCCACAGTTTTATTTTTGCTCGACAACCACGCTTTTTATATGTTGTCTCAACGCATGAGAGATGATGCTTGTTGCCCATTCAATTGACTGCCCAAAACTCTATCGAATGCAACACATGCCACCGGCAGGTACATTGGAGGTGCGCTGACATGAATGCAAACATTGCGATTCTGATGCGGACAGTGAATGGTTTAATTTTCACTTTCTTTATTTTCATGCTCACTGCATTTTTTTGCTCTAAATGCTTCTTTGTTATTTTGCGTTGCTCTACCACTTAGTACCAGCAAAGGTTTTGAAAATAAATAAATTTCGTGTTATTTATATTTAGGGGCGTTCTACTTGATATTTTCCATTTTCATGGTATTTTCCAAGAGTGCCCACAACCAATTAAAAATCTGTTGTTTTCCCTTTCTTAGTCATAAAAAGTTTAATAATTGTTTCCTTTTTGATGAAAGCAGATTAACTCTTTCGCCAGTAGTTACCTAGCCAGTAATCTCTAGCTTTCCATTGATGTACATATGTCTGCATAAATATAGGCTTGGTCAAAAGGTATGGCTAAAATAGCTAACAGTGCCCATAACCGCCCTACTTTTTATGTTTTTACAACATTTTCTCAATGGTGCTAAATTTAATCAAGTCGCTTTTAAATTATATGATAACGATAAAAGAAGCCCAAAGAATTTTCGATACAAAATATATGATATATACAATATGTAGAATTTACATGAAAAATATATAAATATGCAATAAGTAGGTGTAGATATATAATTACCTAGTCACCCCATTGTGCTTTAAAGCAATTTTAATCAAATCAAATCATTTATAATAGAGTTTTTTCAACATATATATTTTTCTTTCTTTATATTTTCTAGTCAAGCTTTCTTATTTTGAGCAATAACAAAAAGTTTACTTATGTTGTTGAAAATTAATACTATGTTAATTAATTTCTTTATAAAAATCGCCTAAAAAATTGCCAGTAATTATACTAACCCATATTTTCATGTGTAATTTCACCAAAAATAATAGATTAGATAGATAATAGCTTATAATTAAATAAGCTAAGGGTATAACAGCTATGGCTACTATGGCCTTAAGCTAAATTCTAAATGATTAATAGAAGATTATTGAATTATAAACGATCGATTAAAATTTTTCCGAAATCATTTTTTTTTTCTAACTTGGATATATCGCCATCCAATACACCTTCTTTAAAAAATTTAATGTACATTGGTATAGAATAACGGATTTACAAGCAACAAGTTATAATACATTTCATACAAAGTGTTTTAGATTTAAAATTGTTTTTTGTTTTTCCTGAAAACATATAAAATGTTAGTTAGTTTTATACTCTCCAATAATTTTCATTTTATGAGCATATAAAATAAATATAATTATATTATTGCAACCGTATTGGGTGCCGTAGCTCAGTGGTTAGTGTGTTGGCTTTTTGATCAGTAGTTTGTGGGCTCGATCCCCAACTGAAGCATAACACCTATCGGCAATCAATTGGCAATTATTCCGGCAGTAACAATTTGCCATGGAATAGCTTCTAAAGAAAAAAAAAAACTCTGTGACAAAGCTCAGAAAAAGGTATGGCGCAAGAGTTCTGCCGTTCGTATATATATATATATATATATATATATATATATATATATATATATATATATATATATATATATATATATATATATATATATATATATATACATATATATATATATATATATATATATATATATATATATATATATATATATATTATTGCAACGATTTGTATTATATCCATATACATAGTATATCTAGATAGGATATTTTCCACAGAGTCATATGAAAAGTATAGACCAGCATAACTCCGTTGTTATAAATTAATGCTAACATCATTATATGACTACTGACATTATCGTTAATAATTTCATTTTTATTTTGCGTTGCTTCTTAGTGTTGCTTCTTCTGAAAATTTGGCAAGCTTAGTGCAGTTCAAAAATTAAGTACATATCCTTATATACTGGTATGGAAATGTTGCCAAAACTGTTGACATATTTTAAAATATTTTTATTATTAGTTTTAATTTCTTTTCCTATTAATTATTTAAGTATATATAGATGAAAAATAAAGAATATAAATATGAACAATTTTATTCAGTTGCCAATTAGAATTAAAGTGACTTTATACACAGAATCTTACACTTAATTGAAGTAATGTAAAATAAAAATAAATATTTATTAAATGGGAAACAATGCCAATTATTCTATATATCTCCCATACGAAATAACCTGAAGATCCACAAAAAATTATTATCAGTCGGCCGTATTTGCTATCTGAAACAATATTTTACCGATATGATCGATGAAAATTAGGAACCCTACTACTTCGTATATCTCTCAAACATAGTAATTGCTATGATCATTCTAATAATTTTTTTTTTAATTTTTATCTCAAATGGTCTGCCAACCACATCTACGCAAATATATGTACCATATCCATGCATGTGTATGAAAAAGTTGTATTGGCTACAAAATGTTCAAACAATTGTTTACAACATCTATTTCTAAGTATATTTATTAAGAGATCATTTTTGGTGTTCGAACATTTTGGAAGCGCAAAAATTATGAAAAGTTTACATCTCAAAGATTTCTCGAGTCGCATTCTTGTTTCTACACATCTCTATCTCGTTACACTCGCGTCTATCTAGCTTCTATAGTGTCTATCGCGTCTATCTAGTCGTGGAGTTGGATATATGTATCCACTGTGAGCACGTATCAAGAGGGGGCATCTTCTGCATAAGCAAATCGAGTGGTAAAATTATTTGCTGTCTCTGGTGATTGCAGCTTATTGGCGTCAAGCTTTTTCTGTGTGGGACTTCGTTTGTTCTTTGTGACACATAAATGTGTTCGCACCTTAGCTGCAACAAGGTAATGATCAGAGTCAATGTTGGCACCACAGATCGATTTCATGTCCATCACATTAGAACATGACTTCCGTCAATCATCACGTGATCACTTTGGTTTTTCGTTCGTTAACCTGGAGACATCCACGTCGCTTTATGAATATCAAGATGCTGAAATGTGGTACTACTAATTACTACTAAAAATCGATCAGCCTCATTCCGTTATCGGAGATGTTCTAGTTGAGGCTGAATTTTCCGAAAGTTAGACCAAAGGTACCTTCCTTGCCCACCCTGGCATTGAAGTTACCAAAGACGATTTTGATATCGTAGTGCGGGCAGCGGTTATAAACTAATTCGAGGCGCTGAAAGAAGTTCTCTTTCCCTATACCTTCCCTATAGAGGGATCGGACATTCCAGCTGCATATCCGTAAATCATGGTCCTTATTTCGTTTGTGGGGGTCGTTAACAAGGGGGTAGTACTTATTCGACGCACGGTTTGATTTTTCATTGGTTGAAAGTTTTTATGTGGTGGGTTCCAAGCCCAACGCTTGAGGTAAACATAGAGCCAATTCTTGAGTTGCTAGGAAGTTATTTGTCGATTTAAGGTGTTTTGAATTCACTTTCTATCGGTGCCCCCTGAGGGGATGTGATAGGACTAAGTATGTTAGGGGAAAATATTCCTGTAAAAAACTGGGGTTGCTTATATATTTTACTCCTCTTCGGCTACTCTGGGAGTGTTGCGAAAGTATTTTATACAATAGTCAATTTTGTATGGCAATCCCCTAATAGTTGAATGTAGAGGGTCGGTATACTTGGGATAAATGTTGCGAAGGGAAAAATAAAGGAAATAGGCCAATCAGTTCACCCTTATAGATGCAGATGTTTCGAGCAATTAAAGCGAATACAATATTATAAGAAAATCAATTTTATGGCCGATCACTCCTAAGGAGTGGAGGTAGGGTTTGAGTATGTTTGCGAGAAATTTAATTTACACTTTGCTCCTCTGAGGGCGAGGTATTATAGTTAAATAGTAAGAAAAATTATGACAAATCAATTATCGCACTACAAGGCTCTTTCACAAAATTTACAGGCAGCAAATTATAAAAATGTTAGTATTACATAAAATCTGTTATCCCTATCCTAATAAAACAATTCAAAAATTTTCACCCATACACTGCTAGGCCACCTTAATATATACCTATGAAAAAAACATTCAAAACAAAAGTTTTGATGAAGTACAACTTTATACTTACTACCACAAGAAAACCAAAAATATTGCACAGGCTAAAAAAAAGTAGACCAGTACAAGAAAAAACACTTACCAACTTACATTTACACAAAGTTGAAAAGTCATCTTGAGTAAAATAAACTTTTGTCTCTAAGTAAGTTTTTAACAAGAACTCCTGGTAAATATGTACACTACAAATTTAATTACAGAAACTAGGTTCAGTGAACTTTTTAACACAATTGACAAGAGATGTGAAGAATAGGTCGGGTAAAGAAAAAATATATAAATGATGAAAAAATGAGAAATATATAAAATAATCATCATCACACAAAAACAAGAAAAGTAATAAAGTAAATACGAGAAGAAAAAGCCCTGAGTAAAAGCCTCTCCCATTTTATATAAAAGATGAAAGACAATTATAATTTCATGATCAAAATTAAATCAAATTAACCTATAAAGGTTATAATTTTTAGCATTAAGTTTATATGCAATATTATTTATGGCAATGCTACATGCACTTATTAAAATGATAGATAGTGAACGTAGATTAGTGCCCATTTGATGGTGTTTTTGCAAGGTCTCAACCTCAACTTTGAGCTCATCGCAAGTCAATTCACTGGACGTCATGTAGTTTGTTTTCCACGCTTTGTGATGGCACCTTCATGGGGGTCTTTCATATGGCGACCACCGCCTTAAATACCAGGGTGGGCAAGAAAGGTACCTTTAGTCCAACTGTCGCAAAGTTCAGCATCCACTTCTCCGCAAAACCAATTATGGTAATATTTAGTAGTATCAGATTATTTATCAGATTGCAAGATCTCGACATCCATAAAGCGACGTGCTGTCTCCAGATCAACGAATGAAAAACCAAATTTTTCACGTGGTAGTCGACTGAAGACATGCTTCTAGTGTGATGGACGTAAAATCCATCCGTGGTGCCAGCATTGACTTGGATCACTACCTATTTGCAGCTAAGATACGAACACATTTATGTGTCGGAAAGAACTAACAAAGTCCCACACAGAGAACACTTGGAGTCAATAAGCTGTAATCACTAGAGACAGCAAATGCTTTTATTACTCGATTATCGGATCTGCTTATGCATAACATTCTCCTTCTTGATGACATATATGCACGGTGGACACATATAGCTCACTCCATGACTATTGCCGAGGAGGTAATCGATTCCTACCGGCCTCTGAGGAAGGAGTGATATGATCAGGAGTGTCGCTACCACAGAGAAACATGCCGCCTACAGAAAAATCCTACGTGCAGTTGCCATGCGAGCTATTGATGAGAAGTACAGAGATTGGAGGAATGCGGAGAGATGTATTTTCAGGCGCAAGAAGAGGCAACCGGAAACATTCAAGTGTAAGGAGATAGAGATGAGTAGAAACTGGTATAAGACTCCAAACTTCCTGAAGGAAATCAAGGTCCTGAGGTGACGGTTAAATCCCGGAGTCTGTTTCTGTCGTGACAAAAATGGGAATCTAGTTACAAAAGTCCAGAGTGCACTGAGCTTACGGAGGGAAAACGTATTCACGTTATTGAATGGCGTCACCTTGAGCAATTTCGACGAACTCCCTTCTAACGGATGACGGTGTAGATGATCCACCATGTCGAGTTTAGAAAGGTTATCTCTAGGCTGAAAAACAACAAAACTGCAGGTGCTGATGGCCTGCCTGCCGAGTTATTTAAGACCGGAAGCGATGAGCTGCTCGCCTACATGCACCAGCTCATGAGTAGAATATGGTCGGATGAAAGCATGCCCGATGATTGGAGGCTCAGTGTTCTTTGTCCCGTACATAACAATGGATGCCCCACAATTTGCGCCAACTACCGTGGAATAGCATCGCATACAAGGTTCTATCGAGACTACTGTGTGAAAGGTTGAAGCCTATCCTTAACAATCTGACTGGACCTTATCAGTGTGGCTTCAGACCTGGTAAACCCACCATCCACCAGATTTTCATACTGCGCCAAATCTTGGAGAAGAACGAAGAAAAACAGATCGACAGACACCATCTATTTGTTGATTATAAAGCCTCTTTAGACAGTCCGATAAGGAATTATCTCTACAAAACAATTTCTGTGTTCGGTAACTGTGTAACTACCGTTGTGCAGTTAAAATTGGGAAGGCCCTCTCCCCGTCGTTGAAAACCGAACGGGGTTTTATACGAGGTTATTCGTTGTCGTGCGACTTTTTGGAACTATCCTTTATGCTGTTAACATATGCCGATGATATTGACATAATAGCGAATGAAAGAGGTGGGGAAGCAAGCTGGATTCGGCCTAAATGGATTTTCTGTTGTAATGGCCTCATAAGTTAGTACGTAAATACAATCCAAATGTTTACTAATTCTAAGAAAATCGACTTAATAATTTATGTTTACGTCTTTATTTAACGCTGTGGGTAACATCGGTATATCTGATTATATAGATAGATACCTTCTTAGTGTTTTGTTTTTGTAATCTTCAAACAACAGTGCTTGGACACTAACTAAAGTGGTAAACTCTGCAAGGATTAAAGAAGAATATAGGAACATACGTATAGGGATATTGGAAAATATAGGCAAGGAGAATAAAAACAAGGAAGAAAAATATATTAAAATATATTTGATTACCATTGTCTCCATTGTCATTCCTCACTTGAAAATTCACTAACACCCATGCTTCACCTGCTTACCTTTTAGCACAGAACGTAAATAAATTTTATTTTTTATCGTGTGCGTGTGTCAATAAGAACGCCTCCTATACGAGTACAATTGCTTTCGTTTACAAGATTGGACGTGTAAATGAGTTGCAGGATATACGATACTTCTGCCACTATAGAAATTAAAGCACATATGTATATCTAAGTATGTAAGAATTTAATATCTTATTTTAGAAGGACATAGAAACATGCTGGTGTGTTTGATATGTTGGCCAAGCTATTAAATTTTGGTGAGTAAAGATTTTTTTCGGCGTAAATCGATATACGGTTGTTATGGCCACATAAGTAAGTAAGTAAGTAAAGATTTTTTTTATTTTCTTTTTCCTATTGTATTTCAATTTATATATGATTTTTGTTATTATTGTTATTTAATTCACTTTGTTTTTATTGTACCGATTAATACAATATGTACGATTTTAATAATTTACTAATTTTAGTAATAATAATTTACATGCATGTGTAAGTATTTAATTCAGTTGCAGAGTATGAAAGTATACACTTATAAAAAGAAATTCGAATAAGTATCAAGAAATATAAATAAATTTTAAACACTATTTAAACACTATTTCGACGATTAAATATGCGCGAAATCGCACGATCGCTTCAAAATCTAGGACCGAATTGAACCAAAAAACATCGGTCGATCGTCGCACGAGCCGTGAAAATCCATAAACATAGAAGGGGAGTTTATGTGGAGAGTTCGGTTGCCATATGGTAAGTATGAAATCCAGGTAAGTATTAAGGTAAAGTAAGTACATATTATTCATGGGTGGGTGCCCTAGCTCAGTGGTTAGTGTGTTGGCCTTCTGATCTGTAGGTCGTGGTGCAATCCCCGGCTGATGCATAACAAATTTAATATCGTAAAGATTTTTCTTTCGAATGGTACCCACCTGTCGGTAAGCAATTTTCAATTCTTCTGACAGTAACAGAATGAAGGTATTTTCTATATTTCAGTGACCCACCATATGGCTTGTCTAAAGGGATTTAGACAATTATTATTTCTTAATATGTTATTTTCATTAGTTGTAATTCAGAACATCAGATGCATAAGAAATACGTCACTGTCGAAATTATGATTTTGTTCTCTAGGCTTACTTCGAATGCTTCATTGATTATATCAGCATCAGCCATTTATCCGGCTCTGCAAAATTTTTCAACATCAGCCTTATATGTGCCCAAGCTCCGACGGATGAGAAGGACAATGTGACCAAGGAGAGCTTCTTTCAGCGCCTCGAAGAAGCTTATGACCGCTGCCCCCGCCACGATATCAAAATCGTGCTTGGCGACTTTAATGCCAGGGTGGGCAAGGAAGGTACCTTTGGTCCAACTGTCGGAAAATTCAGCCTCCACCAGAACACCTCCGATAACGGAATGAGGCTGATCGACTTCGCCGCAGAACGAAACATGGTAATTGGTGGTACCAGATTCCAGCATCTCGACATCCACAAAGCGACATGGCTGTCTCCAGATCAACGTACAAGAAACCAAATTGATCATGTGGTGATTGACGGAAGGCATGCTTCCAGTGTGATGGACGTGAAATCGATCCGTGGTGCCAACATCGACTCTGATCACTACCTTGTTGCAGCTAAGGTGCGCACACGCTTATGTGTCGCAAATAACAAGAGAAGTCCCACACAGAGAAAGCTCGACGGCAGTAAGCTGCGATCACCAGAGACAGCAGATGCATTTCCACTCGACTATCGGATCTGCTTATGCAGAACACTCCCCCACTTGATGATACATGCGCACGGTGGACACATATATCCCACTCCATGACTGCTGCTGCCGAGGAGGTAATCGGTTACTACCGGCCTCTGAGGAATGAGTTGTATGATCAGGAGTGTCGCGACGCTACCGCAGAGAAAGACGCTGCCTACAGAAAAACCCTGCGTGCAGGCGTAACGCGAGCTGTTAAGGAGCGGTATAGAGAGAAAAGGAGTGCAGAGAGACGTCTTTTCAGGCGCAAGAAGAGGGAGTTGGAAAGACGCGGAGCCTCTTCTTGTCGTGATGGAAATGGGAATCTGGTTACGGATGTCCAGAGTGTACTGAGCCTATGGAGGGAACACTCCTCCACGTTACTGAATGGCGATGCTACGAACAATTCCGCCAGTGGAGTAGTTTGCCCGATAACCCCAATTACAGATGATGGTGTTGATATTCCACCACCCGTCTATGACGATGTTGAAACGGCCATTTTAAGGCTGAAGAACAACAAAGCTGCAGGTGTTGATGGCCTGCCTGCCGAGTTGTTTAAGACCGGAGGCGATGAGCTGCTCATCCGCATGCACCAGCTCATAAGCAGAATATGGTCGGATGAAAGCATGCTTGATGATTGGAGGCTCAGTGTTCTCTGTACTGTACATAAAAAAGGAGACCCCACAATTTGCGCCAACTACCGTGGAATAAGTCTCCTGAGCATCGCATACAAGATTCTATCGAGAGTACTGTGTGAAAGGTTGAAGCCTATGCTCAGCAACCTGATTGGACCTTATCAGTGTGGCTTCAGACCTGGTAAATCCACCATCGACCAGATTTTCACACTGCGCCAAATCCTGGAGATGACCCAAGAAAAACAGATCGACACACACCACCTATTTGTTGATTATAAAACCGCTTTCGACAGTCCGGTAAGGGATTACCTCTACGCAACAATGTCTGAGTTCGGTATTCCTGCAAAGCTCATTCGACTTTGTAGAATGACACTGCATAACTCCCGTTGTGCAGTGAAAATTGGGAAGGACCTCTCCGCACCGTTTAATACCGAACGGGGTTTCAGACAAGGTGATTCGTTATCGTGCGACTTCTTCAATCTTATTATGGAGAAAATAATACGAGCTGCTGATCTACGACATAATGGCACTATCTTCAACAAAAGTGTCACGCTGTAAGCGTATGCCGACGATATTGACATAATCGGCATGAACACGCGAGCAGTCACTACAGCATTCTCAGAGTTGGAAAGAGAGTCGCTTCGGATGGGTCTCACGGTGAACGAGGGCAAGACGAAGTATCTAGTGTCAACAAACAAAGAGTCCCGGCGTCTTGGACAGCACGTCACTGTTGACAACTACGCTTTTGAAGTAGTAAGGGACTTTGTCTATCTTGGAACCAGCATTAACAGCAGTAATGACGTCAGCTTGGAGATCATGCGTAGGATAACTCTTGCTAACAGGTGTTACTTTGGGCTGAGTAAGCAATTGAGAAGTCGAGCCCTCTCTCGAAGAACGAAAACTACACTCTACAAGGCTCTCATCATGCCTATCCTAACATATGTCGCTGAAGCCTGGACAATTTCCACCTCGGATGAGCGAATGCTTGGAGTTTTCGAGAGAAAAGTCCTACGCAAGATCTTTGGACCTATTTGCGTTGGTGGCGAGTACCGAATAAGGTACAACCATAAGCTGTATGAGCTGTATGCCGATATTGACATAGTAAAGCGCATCAAAATCCAGCGGCTGCGCTGGCTAGGTCATGTCGAGCGAATGGAAGAACATGCTGCAGCTAAGAAGGTTTTATATTCGGAACCCGCTGAGGACGGCGCAGAAGAGGAAGACCAAACCTCCGGTGGAAAGACCAAGTACTGGAGAACCTGACGGCGCTTGGAATTTCTAACTGGCGACAGCTAGCGAAGAACAAAGATGGCTGGCGAAGCATGTTATTTTCGGCCTAAATCGATATTCGGTTGTTATGGCCACATAAGTAAGTAAGTAAGTAAGTATGAATATATATCGTCCTTCATTTTTCACTGTGGTACTATTTCATGCATTATGTTTAAAATATTATTTCCTTTAAATGACAATAGCCGCACAAATGACTTTAAAAATATTATCGTACATATACGTGGTAGACTTCCTTCAGCATCTATAGACCGTCATGATTAAATTGTGACACTGATGAAGTATCTTGCATATTGCAAATGACATCACGTAAGCATTTAAAGCATTGAACACGTCTCCTGCTGAGGTTTGAGATACTTCGCGTAGTCCATGTATGCTTGAGAAATATGTGAATAACACGCAAGAAAAAAAAGCAAATGTGAAAAATCGTTTGTGGCTTACCGAAAATATTTCGGCCATAATATATACGAGCATTTCTAGTAATAGTACGAAAGTAAGTTGCTGCGATGGTATGGTATATGAATACATAACAGCATGAGTTGTATAAATATTCTTTATATTCATGCTGATTTGGAAAATGGCATAATAAAGCACAGAATGAAGCAGTCGGTTTTTTATTATTTCTATGGTGCTGATATGATTTGCAAAATTTTGTGTATGTTTTAATTTTTACTATTTTTAAGAAGATAACACATGTTGCTTTTTGAATTCTTTGATAGTTAGTTTAATGAAAGTTGCAAAAGAAAAATATTCGATAGATTGAATAAATTATTTTCAGCTGCAGAATAAAGAGCAGCATTCACAATTTTCTCATTTTCCTATAAAACTGATTCAATGCAAAACAAAACTATTCAAACAAAAACGAGGGAAATATTTAAAAGAATTATTATAAATAAAAAACAATTATAGGAAAATATTTGCTATGAAACGAATCTTCTCACTACCAACACATTTCTTTGCGTCTTTTCATTTCGCCAAAGTGGAAATTTTAAATTAACACTGCGTATGAAAGATTTTCATTCATTCGCGTAAATAGGTAACAGAAAACTCACATGAAAAAATACATTAATGTGTTAAAAATCATAACTTAACTCTTATCCTGTAGTTTCAAAATAAAATGCATATGACATTAGAGGGTAAATTTTGCCCAATATGAAAAACTTATATATTTTTATGAGGTGGTTTTACACTCATGGCATATGATATGAGTACCAGAATGATTCTTACAAATAAATGTATTACAATCCGAACTTTTGTTTGAATATTTGGTGCTATTTGCCCGATTGGGATAAAGAAGCAACGTCCTCTTTTCAAGTTTTTGGCTTTGAACCTGTTCGTGACTGAGCAAGTTCACACAAACAAGAATCACACAATGCCCAGATTTTAATACCATATTTTTCTGCTTTTGATGGTATGTACACTTTGAATGGACAACGCCCTTGATATGTTACTAGCTGTTTATTCACAGTGATACATTCACGAAGATTGAGAACTTTCCGCAGACCAACGGGTCCAGAAATCTCTGAGGTCCGCTCACAAATTTTCGAAAAACCGACTAACCTAAAAGCAGTTTTTAAACAATGTAAATCCCTCTAAAAGAAAGAACTCTGTGACAAAGCTCAGAAAAAGTGATGTCACAAGGGTTCTTCCGTTCGGAACCGGCTAAAATATTTAGGTCCCTTCTAATACTGTCCAAAATTTAGCACGCACAACAGTAATGGGAGAGAAGCTCGGACAATGAGTGCTTCGGTGCTTTAAGTGCCACATATTAATTTTTTAAATCCCTCTAAATTAATCATATAAATAACTATTTTCGTTATTTCATTTGATTTGATTGATTTTGATTTGCTTTTCTTGCTGTGGCTAATACCGATATCAAAACGAAATGCTTTTACTACGCAGTGCGCTTTTCGAAATCCATTATAGAACAATGACTTTATCACATTGGGCACTTTTGACCCACGAAAAGAGTTAGGAGCTTTATATTCTATATTTAAATCCTATTTGCTAAATAAATAATTGTACAATAGTTTAATTAAATTCATTAATCAGATGTAAAAATAATACGCATTAAAAACGGTTTGGGTAATTTTGACCCGTGAATACAGGATAATGGAGAAGTTTCACGCCATACCGCATCGGCAATTTATTTTGTAACTCAGTTAAATCTCAACACAGTTATGTTTTTGTGCTGATTTATATGCGTAAATATGAGTGCATTCAAATCATTTTCGCCACGAACTCAGCGAACCATTATCATCACCATCGCACTTATTGCGCTGTATCGCTCATTTTGATGTATAATAGATCTTGAGGGTCACGGCACAGTAGTGGAATATCCTGGTTTCAAATGTGGCAAATTCACCAAGGACCATATCCTCGCACATGCTACATCTTGCAGAAAACTGTACCACTTCTTTATCGACTAAAAAGCTGAATTGTATAGTCCAGCAAGGGATGAGCTATTTGCAGCAATGTCTGAATTCAGCAACCTTCCAAAGCTGAACCGTTGAATTCATATTATGTGTGAAAATAATATTCACTTTATCTCATAAACAAAAACTTATAAAAATTCCTTATACGGAATCCATAAAAACAAACACACACCATAAGTTGTCAAACAAAAGAGCGTCCATTCAGTCATAGTAACACTCAGATGCGGTCCGATGCCTTCTATTTATGGTAAAAAAAAAAGATAATTTTTTTTTTGCATTAAATGATTGGCTTCATTATTGTGCGACTTGCTAGTTGTTGCATTTCTCTTTCTCTCTCTCTCTCTCTCCTCTATCTACCCTTTTCCCCCCTTGTTTTTTTTTTTGTCTCCACTTTCTTTAGAGATGTTCTTATTTTAGCCAATCTCAACATTGGTATAGTCGTATGACATTACTATGAATTGTTCTCTTGCTGCAGGTACAAACAGAAGTATATAATCAAAGGTGTCAAAAGCAAATGGTATTTGCATATTAAAACATGTCGTGCGGTGGCAACAGGTAATGCCACTCTAGTGCAATACGTCTTTGTTGCTGCAAAGGGTATTGCATCTGTATTTGTGCATGTAGGAGATACACACTTGGTCTACACTATATATATACTTGTTAATCGTACTTATTCTAATAGAAATGTTTCTAATGATTCCTGGTGCTGGTATCATAACAAATTTGGCACCAATGCCAGCAAATGTATCACACCATGTGGATTTTCAAACACCGTATAAGATTTTCAGAATTGGCGACGTCTGAATTTTATTCGTAATATTGTCGCCTTTTTCTAAAAGAGAAAAATACAACCAAATATTTTCTTATAGATACCGGAACCGATGTTTCAGTAATACCAATTAGTATTTGCAACACCTCTCCGTACAAACTGCAGCCTCTTCAGTTATTCGCTGCAAATGGTTCTACCATTAAAACTTATGGTACCAAGCTTTTTGAACTTAATCTTGGTCTCAATTGGGTTTCCATTATTGCGGATGTAAGTAAACCAATAATTGAAGCAGATTTTCTAAAACACTACCATTTACTACCAGATCTTAAAAATATGTCACTTGTTGATGGTAAAACTTTTCTATCCACATCTGGGCACATTTCAAATACTCCAACAATGGTCATATCTATGATAAAAAAAAATTAATAGCACATATCATAAACTGCTTGAAAAGTTTCTAAAACTCTATTCGCTAATATATAACAACAAAGCATTTTGCTCGTCAGTATATCATCACTTTGAAACTTACTATGCTTTATCCATTAAGATTAGAAATCGCAGAATGCGAATTTAATTTAATGATGCAAGAAGGCACAATTCGACCATCAAAAAGTAACTGGGCTAATCCTCTTCACATGGTCCCTAGGTCAAACGGCGATTGGAGACCATGTGGAGATTATCGTCAACTCAATCGTAACTCTATACCGGATCCTTATCATGTAGCATTTATTACCGACTTTTGTATATAATTATCAGGTTGCACAATATATTCAAAACTGGACCTAGTTAAAGCTTACTATCACATACCAATGAATACTGTTGATATTCCAAAAACCGCAATAATTACACCATTTGGCCTTTATGAATTCATTAAAATGCCTTTTGGGTTAGGAAACTCAACACAAACATTTCAACATCATATGGACAATATTTCCGGAGTATTATATGACATCTTAGTTGCATCTAAATACGAAAAGTAACATTTACTACATTTAGAAAAGCTTTTTGAAATTTTACAAAATAATAGCATAAACATAAATCCATCTAAATATTGTTTTGGTACTCCTGAAGTGAATTTTTTGTGATTTCATATAAATGTCCAAGGTTCTAAATAATTCCATCTAAAGTTGAAGCTATTTAAATCAACCAAAGCCCAAAACAATCAGAGATGTGCGAAAATGCCTAGCAATGATTAATTTTTGTAGAAAATTTATTAAAAATGCTGCAAAACATCAAGTTTTATTTAATGAATACTTAAAAAGGCAACCAAAAATGATAGAACTATATTACAATGGACCAACGTAACAGAAAAAGCGTTTGAACAGTCAAAAAACGACTTGCCAAATACTACCCTTTTAAGCTTCCCATGTCAAGGAGCAGAACTAGCACTTAAAGTTCATGCATCTGCTAGGTGCGGTTTTAAAACAAAAAGAATTAACAGTTGGAAACCTCTAGGTTTTTATTTCAAGAAATTGTCCGAAATAGAACGCAAATATTCAACATACGATCACAAAAACATTTTCGTAAAACATTTTCGTTTTGTTAGAAGAAATTTGCGTTTTTGCATAAACCAAATATAGAAACTGCTTACAAATTGAAAATTATTGAAAATTTCATTTCCTTATTATTTCTTTTATTTCAGAGTTAGTTACATACTCCAAAAGTTTATTGGTTTTTTAAGGGCTTTAATATTGTGATGGAAAAATGTTTCATTAGAGGGGTAGAATCAGGGGAACTGAATATGAATTGTTAGGAGCTCATTCAATTTCAAAGCCATATGTTAATGCGTTATAGCCCTCCCTGAAATCTTATCAACAAGCTATAAGTTTTAAAAATCGGACAATGAACAACTGTGCTATGATAAAAAAAAACCTTTTTGGCGATTCTAAAAGGGTTAAGAAAAATAAATGTTTTTTATCCCGAGAATGTTTCAACATAATCTTTCGAACGTGAGGTGAAATTTTGATACTTTTTTTCATGACCAACCCTAATGTACATATGTGGAACAAAAAAAGTTGTTACTTGGGGTTCCAAGTAAATTATAATGATGCTTTGTTGGACCTCGTATATGAAGTAGCATTGATCAGTATTGGCATGAACACTATAAATGAAATTGAACGCAATTGAAATGTACAAAACGCATTCATTGAAGTGGATAGAGAGTCTGTTGTATACATGAATAATAGATTTATTATATGTACATAGATAGTTATATATTAGTGGAATGCAACGGATGATTCGCTTGCCCAAACACACACTATTATTCGGTGTACATTAAAGTGTGTACAGTGATTTCTAGCACTTACTGCAGAAACAGAGTAGTATGTGAACGACAACAGCAGCCAATACTTTCTTGCTTGCCTTTACAATGCATGCAGTGATTCCACTTCTTCAAATACACTATGAGTAACGCTTGCAACTCGTTGTTGTGGATAACGGGCCAGAATCACACCGAGTACACCGAGTATACCGAATGCAACGGATGATTGACAAAAACGGGAACGCAATATTTTTCATTTAGAATTCTAAAATAAGAAACAAAATGGAGGTGGATGACGTTATCGTAAGTTATTTTATAATATTATAATAATAAAATTAAATACAGTTTAGGAGAGAGAAATACAGTTTATTTTGGTAATTTTTAGTTGTATAAATTTGTAGTCACAACTGAATTGGATGATATTGGAGCGCATGGCAGTCAATTAAACCACGATATTGTTAAAGAAAGAATTTCTAACAGGGAATATGTGATCAGTGACAGAATAGGGCGCAGTAACGCCACGGGGTTATTTATTAAAAATACTTCTTGTTTCAGGGTTTATTTTTTACTTTCTCCAGGCTGATGAAAAGAACTGTGCGAAGAAATTCCTTTCGGCCATAATTTCCATAATTTTTTACGAGCTTTGTCACAGAGTTCTCTTAGAAGCTTTCACATAACTTTATTCAGCTACAAAGTCGAGTAACATACATATATTCGACTTATAGATATTTTCATCATTTGGAAATATATATCTGCTCTGTACTACTCTAAACCAAATTTACAAAATTGAATTATCAAGTAAATAAGTCGAATAACATAAATCAATGCTTCATACCGTGTGTTATCGTTCTCTCAGGCCTGTTAACATCTTGGAGCTACTTCAGAACCGATAATCAATCAGGAAGCAAAGTGCTCAGAAGATAAGATAAAGACTTATCTCACAACCACCGACGAAATCATATTCGAGGCTGTCGATGTATATATATATATATATATATATATATATATATATATATATATATATATATATATATATATATATATATATATATATATATATATATATATATATATATACATAACAACCGAATATCGATTTAGGCCGAAAATAACATACTTCGCCAGCCATCTCTGTTCTTTGCTAGCTGGCGCCAGTTAGAAATTCCAAGCGCCGTCAGGTTCTCCAGCACTTGGTCTTTCCACCGGAGGTTAGGTCTTCCTCTTCTGCGTCGTCCTCCAGCGGGTTCCGAATATAAGACCTCCTTAGCTGGAGCGTGTTCTTCCATTCGCTCGACATAACCTAGCCAGCGCAGCCGCTGGATTTTGATGCGCTTTACTATGTCAATATTGGCATACAGCTCGTACAGCTCATGGTTGTACCTTATTCGGTACTCGCCACCAACGCAAATAGGTCCAAAGATCTTGCGTAGGACTTTTCTCTCGAAAACTCCAAGTATTCGCTCATCCGAGGTGGAAATTGTCCAGGCTTCAGCGCCATATGTTAGGACAGGCATGATGAGAGACTTGTAGAGTGTAGTTTTCGTTCTTCGAGAGAGGGCTCGACTTCTCAATAGCTTACTCAGCCCAAAGTAACATCTGTTAGCAAGAGTTATCCTACGCATGATCTCCAAGCTGACGTCATTACTGCTGTTAATGCTGGTTCCAAGATAGACAAAGTCCCTTACTACTTCAAAAGCGTAGTTGTCAACAGTGACGTGTTGTCCAAGACGCCGGGACTCTTTGTTTGTTAATACTAGGTTCGTCATGCCCTCGTTCACCGTAAGACATATCCTACGCGGCTCTCTTTCTACCTCTGAGAATGCTGCACTGACTGCTCGCGTGTTCATGCCGATTATGTCAATATCGTCGGCATACGCTAACAGCATGACACTTTAGTTCGAGATAGTGCCATTATGTCGTAGATCAGCAGCTTGTATTATTATACATATATTATATATACATGTATATATATATACTATATATATATATGTATATATATATATATAGATATGTATATATGTATATATATAGATATGTATATATGTATATATATATGTGTATATATATATATATGTGTGTATATATATGTATGTATTTATATATATACATATATATACTTATATATATATATATATATATATATATATTTATATTAGATTGGTAAATTAGGAAGTGATATAATACATAAGCTAAGATAAACCTTAGAATATTAGTAAATCTCCAATATTGGGATCCAGTTAGAGGTACTTTGAAGCATGACGTAATTATGTTATTTTCCTCACTGGATTTTTTTTCTCCTTTCTTTTCACTGGGGTAAGTATTGAGTTGTTATAGTTTTCTCTTTTCTTCATTTCAGATGAAATGTTTACTATTCTTTTTCATATTCAGGTCCTGAATTTCATTCTTTTTCTTTTTCTCACTGGTTCTTCTTTTTTTTTTCTTTCTTTTCATTAATGTAAGCTATTGATTTTTATAGTTTTATCTTTTCATTATTTCAGATTCAATCGTCACTGTTCTTTTGAACACCGTGGGTTTTTTTTAAGTTCATGCTTTTCCTTACGGACTCTTCTTTTTCCATGTTTGTGCTTTCCACTCTCTTGATCTCATTAATTATTACTGAAGCCTCAGCCTACTTTTGTCGTAGGTGTCATTTTCTTATTTTTGCGTGCGTTGAATGTTTTAATATCACTAGATAAATAACGACATATTCAATCAGGTTAGCAGTTTGGCGTAGATGTTGTAGAACTTATAATACGGTTTGCGTTATGGTCCTCTATTAGATCATGTGGTTTGCCTTTGGTTCGACCTTGTACTTTACGCTTGAAATTCATACTCTCATTTAAGCTACGTTTCTCGGGAACTCTGTCGTTGGTACTTCTAATACCTTAAATAAGCACAATTCTCAGATACCATATAAGTAATAGGTTAGGCGCAGCTGACGCACGTTAGACTTGAATTATATGATTGTACTATGTAGTATCCACAATGTTTGCTCAATCTTACGTGTTACTGTCTGACTTGTTGTTTAACTAGTTAGATCTGGTTGGATTATTGGTTGTTCGTAACCACGATTGCTGTTACCTATATTGTGATAGTTCAATTCAATATGAAAATTGTGTATTACAACAGTCAATCCATAGTACTATCCATCTAATCATCCACTTATTCTTCCATTTTACATTTATTTCCTTTCTCTCCATCCCGATTGCTCTTTATTACAGACGTTTCAATAAATATATACTATTTGCATACTGTTAACAATTATGCTCATATGTTTATCTCATATGAGCTCTAGTATGAATTTATGTCTGCTCATTTACATGTATGGTTTATGTTAGCCAACATGATTTGTGGTTTATTATTTGCTAAGTAAATAACTGGAATATAAATGGAAATTTGTTTACAAAATATAATTATATGTGCTTATAGATGATCAAAATGAGTGCTTATGTTATGTAATTTGTTATCAATACTTTGAAAAGTATGATGTATGATATGATGGTAAAATTTAATTATATAATTTTATATGATTGATTCTGAAAATATGTTAATACTTTGATGCTTAATAGTGAATGATATTTTGAGCTTAATCACATTTTTACATACGACTATAATATCCCCAACACTATTTTTATAGTACACATAAGTGTTTTAATATTTATTCATATAATTGATTGCCAATATGAGAAATCAAGGGTATTTATGTATTATTTCATTAAATAAATATTTATAATTGTATATTTATAGAAAATGTGCATATATTTTTTATGCAAATTTAAAAAATATGTATGTAAAATACAATATATTTCCTACCTAAATATTGTATTATATTATTAATATGTGTAATATGTACGAAAATATATAAAATATACATTAAGTATGTAGAAACTTACATTAAAGCAACTAAAATATTGCAATCATTTAATAAACTTCTAATTTCAAGTCCAATATAATGGTAAAGAAAATAATGATACTCATACGCCATGTAGCACTTGGAAGTAAATTGCAGAAGAACCGTAGAAAATATATTTAATGAGTTTTGACTTAAGCATCTGACATTAATGTGTATAAAATTTATAGACAAATTAAAATATAAATGTCTTTCTATATATTAAATTTTATATATATTATTGTAATAGAAAAAGTGATTTGTATCATGTTTTATTTTACAATATCCCATAAGCAGAATTTCATATCGAATAGAGAGCAACATAAAAGTAAGAACAATAGCAATGTTTCAAAATTCACGGAATTTTAACAATGTATAGAATATCTATGTGACTATATTCACTAGCAAAGGTAATCGAAAGCAACTGTGTAATTGAAAAATACAAAAATTCTAAACTGCATTTATCACGAAACGTACTGTTTCATTGGTGTATGGTGTACGGTGTATTGTGTATGTAGTATTAGTTTATTTTTCGCAAAAAATGTACTTTTGATTTAAATAAAATATTTTCCATAAAGTGTCATATGGTATGATTGATATACATATAGCATTAATAGCTACTACAATATACAGCAAATTTAGCAAATTTAATTGAAGCATTAAATATTTTCAATAAATTTGGTATACTATCCAATTTATAAACAATTTCAGTTATAAAAAAAACACATTTTCAAGACTTTTTCCTCAATAGCTCTTGCAAGAGATTTTCTTTTAGTAAAGAGTGTAATAATTTGCACCAACTGAAGAATATTATTCAACATTAGAAGCACCGAGCGAACATTCGCTTTAATTTCGATCGTCAAACCCATACAATTGACAGCTGTTCAGTTCCAGGCTCAGTTCAGGCTTAGTCGATTTTTGCTGATATAATAACTGATTTTAAAGGATCTTCGCAATATGCATTGACGAAAAGATGAATATTTAAGACTTGTGTACCTTCGATATACACTGATTCTTGTTTCATTATCATTTAATGAATTTTGTTCGTCGATGAATTCTATTTTTTACATTCATCCACACAACAAATTACGTATTCTATAGAATTTTCATAGGTTTATACAATTTCAGACATTTATACATATAAGGAGTGAGCATATAAGTCACGTATATATATATATTTTTTTTTTTTGTGACAACACAAAGTATATTTGCATTTGTATAGTGTTACTAATTTTTATTGAAGTGCAAATATTTTTACGGTTGCTTCTGCAGCCAATGCTGGTACCGTGCAAATGATTCAATTGTTACAAATTGCAGTACTTGCAGGACAATATGCTATCTATAGATTGAATGAGTTTGCATACAGATAGCTGCATATGTTTATGTAGTTTTAGCGTACGACATTTTGCATTTTTTGCTATTTTTTTATGCAGTTGGTATTATTCCAACAATAACAGAAACTATTTGAAAAAGAAAAACTTTTCAAAACACAGGTTTTTCCTATGTTGAATTTCTGGTTTTTTAATGCGTTTCATCCGTTGATTCACATGAGTACGGTAGAGTTGAATGTATAATTTCATGAATATTCATTAGTAAAGACGAAGAAGAAGGTGAAGAAAAATAATCATGCAGTACCAGTAGTTTGCCTTTGTTAATTTAAGTAAAAGAAAGCAACTTGAATTTTCTTTTCTTTTTTAGCAAAGCTTTTATTGTGTACGTTATGTTTCTAGTTTGTATACATCCTTCTCTGCTTAGGCGGAACGTTTGCTTCTAAAGGTTTCACATGATATGTACTTATAGGTATTTCCAATAAAATGTCAACCATAACTGAAAAATTGAATGTGTTGCGAAACCCAATTTTTTTCATCTAGTAGAATACTGTTATATATTAGGTGTAGTAAAAGTAAATCCGCTATTTTTCCATTGAATGGGTTTAGTAATCTGTATCTCGCGTTGTATAACTGCGATACGCTATATGACGGTAGAAAGATAGGATTTCGTGCTAAATGCACTTGTCAGGCAGCTTTGTAATTGCTTGAGCACGCGTCAAAGATGGACACCAGTAAATAGAAAATACGCCATATTTTAGAGTTTTTCTTCGCTAAAGGCTAAAACGCAAACCAGACGGCTGAAAATGTGAATAGTGTTTATGGTCCTGATACTGTAAAAGCCAATAACGTCCATTTTATTTGACGATTAGAAGCTGAATTCATAAATTCATGTACAGCTCGTACAGCTCATGGTTGTACCTTATTCGGTACTCGCCACCAACGCAAATAGGTCCAAAGATCTTGCGTAGGACTTTTCTCTCGAAAACTCCAAGCATTCGCTCATCGGAGGTGGAAATTGTCCAGGATTCAGTGCCATATTCTTTGCTTTACGCACCTTTAATGGGGATCTTTTAATTATACTTCTCCCTTTAGCCAATTAAAGTTAATAATGTGTAAAAGTAATTATTCCATGTTTGATCCTATTTCATCATGATCATATTTCTTCTTATGCCTTAAAAACTGCTATTTTATCCTCTTTGAATTTAATGCTTCGTTATTATTTTTAGTTTTTCGGCAGTTCTATTTTAGTTTAAGCCTTTTAGTTACGCCAGAAAATTACGTCGCGCGCACTGTCTGGATTTTGGTGCCACATTTATAGAAGGCGAATTGAATCTCTAACTTGATCAGTTCAGCAGTCGATTCGTTTGTTCTTCTTTTTTTTCCTTACTGATTTTTTTCTCGAACAACACGGATAGTGTGCGTATTTTTTTTCATATTTATATATATCTCGAAGTGTTTTTTGTAATAAATACAATACATAAAAAAACAACTAATTTGTGATTTACGTGCTTTTCTCCTTCATTTCAATACGGAATTTCTTTCGATAACGAAATTAATGAAATTCATCAAAGTTCGATTTAAACATATATTTTAAGTAAACATATATTTTAATTAATTTAGAAGGTGATAAAAAGTGTGCTGATGCGAATACAACAACAACCACAAGTAGCACCAGCACCACCACTACATCAACCGTATCAATAACAACAACAATTAATAATGCAGAACAAATGGAAGAAAATCAGCAATTTCGCATCAATTTCGGATCATATGAACGGTTCAACAAAAACAACTTTAATATATTATAAAGCAAGAAGCAGTCGGTAATTGAAGTAGCAGAAAAATCAGAGCAACCAAGGTATGAGCCCACCGGCATCTCTCTCCCACATACACAAGTTATATTTTTGTTAGCAGCTGTTAATTGTATAAATCTGTAGCTGTAATTGTTGTCCGTTTACAGTCAGTGACCGATCAGCTGTTGTTGATCGATCACCAGTTCCGTACGTTATGCGGACGTTCCCCTCGGTCGGTTGGACGGGATCGGTTGGATGGGATCGGTGGGACTCGTTGTAAACACTCTTCTTGTACGCTGCAAACGATAAAAACTGATAAATTCTACAAATATTTTCAGCTTTAGCAAATATTAAGACATTTATAGTGTTTTTTTATTTGCTTTTGTTTTGTGTCGATAGAATTATGATTCAAATACTTTTGGGGCATGTAATGGTACTTAAAAAAGGTACTTACGAAATTATCTGAAATTTTGAACTGTAATAAAGTAGCTCATAATCAATTTGAGGCAATCATATATATTACATGAGTTGCAGAGTGAGTAGGTAATATATCGTTTACTGTCAGTTCCCCCATTAATTGCTCAAGAACGACCATATTTGGTACGTGGATTTATATTTTAATGGAGAAATATTGATTTAAAGAAATGAGCGTACTAGGCCTATTATTTTATAAAGCTCCAATACAAAGTCACTATTTTGATTCGATTAATTATTTCCCCATATTTTGCTTAAAAACATCTATTTGAGTGTCATATTTGTTACGTGAGCCTATATTTTAGTGGTTTTATAGTATAAATCAGTACGTGCGGATTTGATATCAGATGTCGCTACTAATTTATTATTCCACTGTTTCATTTGGCAATATCGTCATTTTGAAGTGTCTTCATTAGGCTTGCTTTTTTCAGTATATGTCATGCCGCTGAAGTGTAAACAACACAGTTTCTGCGTGCTCCGAAAATGTCAATCGTATTTTAGTGGAAGTTTTGATGACCACGATGCACGATATAAAAGTGGCAATTTTGATTTGGAATACGAACCACAATCCGGAGCGCCACCAAAGTTTAAGAATGAAGAATTAGATGCACGGTTCAATGAAGATCCATCACATGAACTCCCAAAAACACTTTAAATGCAATGGGAATGATCCGAAAAGTAGAAAGTTGGTTGCCGTGCTCAAATGCGAAAAAGAATGAGGTTTTCGCATCGAAACTGGCGATGAAAAGTAGGTCCATTACGGTAATCCAAAATGTCAGGCAACTTATGGATACCACGGCCATGCCTCATCATCGACGCCCAAGCCGAATATTCATGGCGAGAAGACCATGCTGTGTATCTGGTGGGGCCAGCTGGGTGTGGTGTATTATGAGTTGTTGAAATCGGGTCAGACTATATAAAATTTAAATTTTCGAAAAAAAGCCGCGCTTATATTTGAAAAAACTGATAAACGAAGGCCACAATGCTTTCCAAGTTACAAAATTTTATCAATTTTAAAGCCACTGTCATATTAATTTCATCACAACAATCACTATAATATCTTTTTTATACCCTGCATAATGCAATATGCAAGGTATATTCATTTCGGTCAGATGTTTGTGTCCACTTGAAGGAATCTCCGGAGATATAGACATAGATATATATTCGTGATCAGCGTCGCTTAAATTTTCGATTTAACGATATCCGTCCATCCATCCGTCTGTCTGTCACCTGGCTGGTTCGCACGATAACTATTGAGCTATTTCGACGAAATTTGACACAAGTAACCTATGATCCAAGGGTACGGAGGGGATTGATATTGGGCATGATCGGTTAATAGCCACGCCCACACCAAGCATTCAAAGCGACTAACCTTGGAGTTTTCAAAATTTTTAACTTGCTATAACTCACATAATATACCACTTGGGACAACAATATTTGGCACATAGAGTTATGTTACACTACTATATAACCTCCCCAAAAGTGGGTGAGCCACGCCTACTTTTTAGCGTAGCTCCCATACAAAATGTCTGTACTTCTTTTAAATTGAAACTGCTGTAACTTCTCCAATCTTCTGTCTAGAATAACCATAATTGACACTTAGATTAACACGGTAGTCAGAAATAATCTGGCAGAAAATCAGTGTGCCACGCCCACTCCTTCAAGGGCCTCCCATACAAAGTCGAGGGAATTAAACTAAAACTTTTAAGCTCCATAACTTACAAACCATTTAGCGTAGTACAACGAGATTTAAGTAGCAACTAGGCTCATAGGAAATGGGCGCGCTATGCCCACTGTTTATTGTAGCCCCCATACAAAATGACTGAAATTCTAAATTGAAACAGCCGCAACTTCGGCAATCTTCTGTCTAGAATAGCCATAATTGACACTGAGATTAATATTGTAGTCGGATATAATCTCGCAAAAAATCAGCATGCCACGCTTACTTCTTATTGGGGCTACCATACAAAGTTGAACTATTCAACGTAGGACAAACAAATTTAAGGTGTGGATTGATATTGAATAGTTAATTAGATTTACAAGAAAGAGGTAAGCCACCCCAACTTTTTATATAGCTCCAATACTAAGTCGGAATTATCTTAAAAACCTCATTTAAATTATCCCTTTTAGAACTCTCATAACATACAAAGTACTTCGTCAAAGTCAACCATATTTCGGGTGTAAATTAGTAGTATATGCAAAAATAGTTTTTCAAAAAGTGGAAATAAAAGAAAAAGATGGATATTTGAGTAAACTTGTTATATGTATATCTACATATGCAGGGTATAATTTGATCGGCCCCAGCCGACTGTAAGGAGATTTTTTTATATTGTAATGTAAAGAAGTTAAGCAGAACAAAAGAAAAAAAGTTAATAAGAATAATAAGTACATATACCAAGTTTGAAAGAGATTATGATCATAATGATGATGGAATATCCTGCTCTCCTCTAAGGCGTATGCATACTCTTCACATATCCACTTATATATTTTTTATCCGGAAGTGGCATCAAACTAACATTTCATCCTTGACATTTGTTTGATGAATCTGCTACAAATGTACAGACTGATATACTATTTTACTATGAACTGTTGCATTGTCAGTTTCCCTTTTTTTTTGTTTTGAGAAAGATCACTCGCATGTTTAAAACAAAAATATGTAGTACAATATATACATAAATATATCTCATATATGAATGTGTGAGTACTTACCTTTTATGTATTTATATAAATTAGATGCTTGCATAAATTGCATAAAAAACATAGCTTTCCCATATGAATATGTAGTCACCAGTAAAATTTAAACAGTTTATATGTCGATTTGATAAGAAATAATATCAAGATTGAAAGAAACTAAAGAAACTAGAACAATATTTAGAGAAATTGCTTAGATCATATTACACGAATATTAAAAAGCTTAAAAAGACTTTAAAGGTTTTCAAATTTATAATATCTGTCAGGTCAGCTAAAATAAATTTTTTAGAAATACCAACAGCAAAATTCTTAATGTCGGCATTTTTAAAATGAAAATCTATACATTGGAAGCACAATACAGTTCCCTTAAAATATCATTTAACCACATCGAGTTCTAAATATTAACATATCCAATTATTTTCTTTTTAAAACTGTCATACCATAGGAAAGTGTAATTGTATAATATCATGTATTCATATCATTAGTAATCATTCGAACTTATTGTATATGCATGCATTTAAACCAATTCCTACTCACTTCGCTTAGATCAAAACATTTATAAATCACGGTATGTATATGCATAACATATAGTAGTAGTCATCCACATGGTTGTATGATATTGTAAATATTTCCTTAATTACTACCTTTATACAGTATATTCAGAGTAGTGGTATATAATTATGTTTTGTAAATGATGATACACATAATTTAATGCAATTTTATAATGGGAATGTCCGTAATAACTGAAATAATATCATACGTAAAAAATATGTAGCTTTTATTAAGCCAAAATTGTTGGTGATGATAATGGTAGATTTTAAGCACCAAAGTTAATGTCGGAGGAAGTGGTACCAACATACCCATGAAGTTGAGACTAATGACCACAACAACAACATTGTATCCGTAATAAGTTGACAATTTGAGGTGAGCATAAAATTAATCGTATTGCAGTAATACGAGGGCGGATTGATAATGAAGCTACCTAAGTAGGAAAAAAATATTTTTTTTTTTTCAAAAACCATTTATTTCTCAACATAGTCTCCTTTTACTTCGACACATTTAGTAAGACGATATTCCAACTTTTTTATACCATCTGAATAATACGATTTCGGGAACCCCTCAAAATACACGTTAGTTTCGGTAATCACTTCTTCGTTTGAGCTGAATCTTTTCCCTGCGAGCCATTTTTTCAAGTTTGGAAACAGGAAAAAGTCACTAGGAGCTAAATCTGGACTATAAGGTGGATGATCAACCAATTCAAAGTGTATTTCACGTAATTTTAGTATCGTATCTAATGCTGTGTGAACCGGTGCGTTGTCTTGAAGAAAGAGCACTTTTTTCTTCTTTAAATGTGGTCGTTTTTTCTTGATTGCATCATTTAATTGATCCAATAATGCCCGATAATACTTTTCTGTGATTATGGATCCTTTTTCAAGATAATCGATAAGCAAGGCGATCATTCATAGCGATATCGAGGATTTTCTTGATATTTTCTTCTATAACCACCTCTTTTGGCCTTCCTGTTGATGGTATTGTTGCAGTGCTTGTTCGGCCGCGTTTAAATTCAGCAATCCAATATTTTACCATGTAGTCCGACGGAGCAGACTCAGATGTTAATCGAGCTTTTCTCTTGTCTCTTTCACGGTTTTCCCTTTCAAATAATAGTGTTTAATCACTGCACGAAATCCGCTTTTTTTAATTTTTCAAGAAACACAAAAATTGGTTACTTCAAACGACTACAACAAATAAACTAATCGATGAAATTGGGTGATTTTAACAGCTGACGTTTGACAGATCGCAATTAAAAAAAAAAAGTTTTAGTGTTTGTGCTGCCTTTTTCGTACTTAGGTAGCTTCTTTATCAATCCGCCCTCGTACTTTCTGGTATGGATAATAATGTGTGTGTAGCATAAATAAGCAATTCAATTATTGCACTAATATGTAAATTAATTTTGTATATTTTTTATTTATTTTTTATATTTTTTGCAAATACATATTAATATTTGCCAAAGAAATAAACAAACTAGAAAATTAACACTTTAAATTAGAATTACTTTAAAAACAAAGAATAAGAAATTTAAACTAAAAATTTAAATTTATCAAAAAAATATAAAGGGTTATCCATTTCGCGGTTTCAAAAGTATAGGGCTAGAATTCGACATCTGTCAAACTGAGTTGTTAAAACAATTTCTTTCTTTTTCAGTTCAAAGTCTGACATTTGCGAAAATGGATCGCTTAACTATCGCACAACGCATTAAAATTGTAAAAACCTACTACAAAAATGGTGATTCTGCCACAGCCACATATCGTGCTTTAAGAGGAGATTATGGTTTACATAATCGTCCAACTACGCAAGCAATTGGCAAAATTGTGAAGAAATATGAAGAGACTGGATCGGTTACAGATATTGTAAGGCCTGTGCATCATCGTTTCGCTCGTACCACCGAAAAAATCTCTGCTGTAAGTGAAAGTGTTGCCGAAGACCCGAATGTGTCGATTCCTCGTCGTTCTCAGGAATTAGGACTGTCTTACGGCACATTATGGCGTATTTTGCATTTGGATCTACACCTACATCCAATAAAATCCAGCTCACACAACAACTGGAGCCAGCTGACCATTCACAACGTCGTAGATACGTCGAATGGGTGCTTGAACAACAGGCGGTGGACGGCGATTTTTCGAACAAAATTTTCTTCAGCGACGAAGCACATTTCTCACTCGGTGGGTATGTTAACAAGCAAAATTGTCGTATTTGGGGTTCTGAGAATCCTCAAGTAATTGAAGAGAGGCCACTACATCCACAAAAAGTCACTGCTTGGTGCGCTCTTTGGTCCGGAGGTGTGATTGGACCTTACTTCTTCGAAAACGATGATGGAACGACTGTCACTGTCAATTCGGAGCGTTATGGTCATATGATAACCGACTTTTTTTTGCCTGCTATTGAAGAATACGACTTAGAGAATATGTGGTTTCAACAAGACGGTGCCACATGCCACACAACTCGAGCGAATATGGCTTTATTGCAAGAGAAATTTTCTGGCCGCGTAATTTCTCGTCTTGGCGATATCAAGTGGCCACCAAGATCATGCGATTTGACACCGCTTGACTTTTTTTGTGGGGCTACGCGAAAGACCGTGTTTTTGCAGATAAACCAACATTCGTCACGTTATGGCTGAGATACCGCCCAATATGTGTCAAAAAGTGGTCGAAAATTACCTCAAAAGAATCGAATCGATGCTTGCAACAATTCGCGTGGTGGTCATTTAAATGATGTAGTATTTCACACATAATGTCAACGTTCAAACTTTATAATAAAAAAGAAATATCATGATAAAAAATATTTTATATGTGTTTTATTTACATTTACTTTTGAAACCGCAAAATGGATAACCCTTTATAATAATTAGAAAATTAACAGACTTTTCAGTTAATTCAATAGAAATATTTTATTTGCACTTAATTAAAATGTTTGCACAAAACATTACTAGCAACAGGTTAGGCTAGGTTAGGTTAGAGCGACTGCCCTCTCTGATGAGAGGGCGCACATAGGCCAAATTTAGGCCCTCGGATTATCCCTTCACCTAGTTACTCGCTGAACCAGCCGGAACATTGAATTAATTTTAAGAGATTTACAATGTCGATCTGGGATAGTTGGGCTAGGTCACTGAGCTGGTAGTGTTCTAGAAATTTTTTTTCGATTTTTACATAAAGCAGGGCAAATACATAGTAGATGTGAGATCGTTTCAAATTCCTCCCCATCTCTGCAGCGTCTGCAGAAGTTATGAGCAAGGTTGCCCAAACCTAATCTCACAGCGTGAGGACCTATGAGGCCGTGACCAGTGATCACTCTCACGTAAGTCGAGATGTCTACCCTATTAAGATCGGCAAGTTTGCGTGAACGTTTGTTGCTGAGTAAGGGCCACAGCAATTTCGCCATCCTATAGATGGGTGTATCCGTCCATTTTTTCTGGAAGACGTTAGTGGTGATAACCTCCAAACTTACACGTGGCTGTGGGGATCCCTAACCGAGAATTCCCCTGCGTTAGAGTTTCTTTTGTACCCTGTCTTGCAAGCTCATCGGCTATGCAGTTTCCTCGTATACCCCTGTGTCCAGGTACCCAGCACAGGAGAATATTGTGTTGCTCAGCCATCTCGTTAAGAGATTTGCGGCGGTCAAGAATAGTCGTCGATTTCACGAGAAATGAGTCCAGGGCCTTAATTGCAGCTTAGATGCAAGATGCAAATGTCTCTGCTGGAAACAATGCTCTTTTTGATCCAAGCAAGTGCATTGTGAATCGCTTTAACTTCTGCCTGAAACACACTACAGTGGTCAGGCATGCGGAAAGAAATATTTAGGTTGAATGATTCGGAATACACATCTGATCCCACCCATCCATCAATCTTAGGGCCATCAGTAAAGATGAGAGTATAATTTGGCATGAATCCTTCCGCCTCCCACGCGAACCTATCAGGGAAGACGGTTAGGAATTTCCTATCAAAGCCGTATGTAACCTTGATATAATCAAGTGAAGTTCCAGTATTAAAATTATCCAGTATGCTCGCATGTCCGAAGGACTTTGATGTCCATTGGTGTAAACCGGTGAGTCGTAAAACAGAATTGGCCCCAGCTGCTTACCAAGTAAGTCAAGCGGAGTAAGCTGCAGAAGCACTTCTAGTGCTAACGTTGGAGTTGTTCTAAGTGCTCCTCTTATTAAAATACAAGCTGCTCTTTGTATTTTTGAAGGGGTCTGACAAACAATTTTCTTTTCGCTCATCTTTTATGATATATACTACATACCAACCACTCAACTTTTATAGCACGAAACCAGAGGCCATTTCAAGTCCATTTTTTCTACTCGAAGAATCATAAGAAATAAGAAATTTTTAATAAATATGTGTTACTTATAAGTCTTGAAGGGCTCTTTGGCCTAACTTCTCTTCCAGTACTGTTGTGTGTGTTAAATTTTTGGACAATATTAGAAGAGAACTACTTATATTAAGCGGTTCCGAACAGCACAAGTTTTGTGATATCTCTCTTTCTGAGCTTTGCCACAGAGCTCGTTTAGATACTTTTTTATGGCAAATTTTTACTGCAGGAAGAATTGCCAATTGCCTTCCGCCAGGTGGGTACCGTTCGAAAGAAAAATCTTTTCGGTTATGCTTCAGGCGGAGATTGAACCCACGATCTACAGATCAAAAGGCCAACACATTAATCACTGAGCCACGACACCCAGTAACCACTGAGCTACGAAGATTTCTTTAGAGTTTATAAATACCACAATGGAGGTCAAATACTCTATACTCTAAACATTTTCAAGATAGATCAAGATAAGGTTCTGGCAGGTGGAAACTTTAGCTAATTTTAGATATCTTACTTATAATTTTCACTTATGCTGCGATGAGTGAATTTTTAAATCTTTTTAT
Source organism: Megamerina dolium (assembly GCA_963854835.1). Taxonomy (NCBI): domain Eukaryota; kingdom Metazoa; phylum Arthropoda; class Insecta; order Diptera; family Megamerinidae; genus Megamerina; species Megamerina dolium. The sequence goes on along the minus strand of OY978528.1, from coordinate 48,504,135 downwards.
TTTAATTTTTAAATGATTACTATTACAGTATCTTCTGTGGTTACAATTAAACCAACTTGCTTTTAAAAATACAAAATCTTCTCTTCTTGTCTGCTGTCTCTGTACTTACATAATTATTTTAGCAATTTCATAAAACTAAAACTGATAGCCAAAAGAATACGGAAGCTCATTACACTCTTATATTTATTCTTTCATAGTGACCAAAACACACATCAGCGGACGGAAATTTAAGTTTAAATAAAAATACTATGTATTTATATTCATATACATATAACGCAATCATGGCACCACGGGAAATTACATACCGTGGCAAGAGATAGAAGAAACTAATAAAAAACAAGTAAATAAATAATAAAGATCAAGAAGATTACACATTTTATTTATTTTCATTTACTGGCGTATTCCTTTTGATCTGGGCCGCGAGTATGCACGTAATTATGATGTAATCGATATTTCTGTAAACTGTTAGTGGCAGTGACAAGTTGTGATACTCTCTCTTTAAATACTATTGGCGCAAATAGTGAAAATATATTTTGGTTTCTATCAGTGTCTTACTGGAGTATGTAGTGAGAGAATCTTATAATTTCACTAAGTTTTCGTGTTTACTTATTTTTTACAGAAATATACTTCTTTTATATTTTTTCTAATTTACTCTTGCTATCTTATAGAACTTTGAAATATGTATACAATATGCGTCATTTTTATAGATTGTTCGGTTCGTGAATCACTAATTTATTTATTAGTTCTAAAGTTTCGTATTCTTAACTTGTTTGCTTTTGTTTCAGTTATTGTATTTCTCTTTATTATATTATATTTTATTTTTCTTTTAACTCACTTTATTCAATTACAATCTGTCTACATTGGTATTCAGTATTTCTTATATTATATTAAAAAAATTGACATGAGTGAGAATTCCCTTTCATCAACCCTGTTCGATCACTGGATTCTATCAGTAATAATTGCAACACTTATTTTGTACAACTATATAAAACAGCAATTTATTTAATCAACTATTTACAATCAATTTAATTTAACTATCAACCTCAATCACTTGATGGTGTTGTACGAGGGCGGATTGATAATGAAGCTACCCAAGTAGGAAAAAAACATTTTTTTTTTCAAAAACCATTTATTTCTCAACAAGTCTCCTTTTACTTGGACACACTCAGTAAGACGATATTCCAACTTTTTTATACCATCTGAATAATACGATTTCGGGAACCCCTCAAAATACACGTTAGTTTCGGTAATCACTTCTTCGTTTGAGCTGAAACTTTTCCCGGCGAGCCATTTTTTCAAGTTTGGAAACAGGAAAAAGTCACTAGGAGCTAAATCTGGACTATAAGGTGGATGATCAACCAATTCGAAGTGCATTTCATGTAATTTTAGCATCGTATATGATGCTGTGTGAACCTTGCCAGCCGATTTCACTGCCTTCGCCTACTTCGGAGCACTTCCACCAGCTTCCATCCATTGTTTCGATTGATTTTTGGTTTCAGGTGTGTACTGGTGGACCCACGTTTCATCAACAGTTATTAATCGACGCCAAAAATCAACAGGATTACGCTTTATCATGTCCAAACACCGCTGTGAAGTGATCTCTCGAACTCGTTTTTGTTCGACAATGAGCAAACGCGGCACCCATCTTGCCGATAGCTTTTTCATATGCAAATGTTCATGCAAAATGTTGAACACACGTTCATATGAGATGTTTACCATTTCAACAATCTCACGCAACTTGACTCGGCGATCATTCATAACGATATCGAGGATTTTCTTGATATTTTCTTCTATAACCACCTCTTTTGGCCTTCCTGTTGATGGTATTGTTGCAGTGCTTGTTCGGCCGCGTTTAAATTCAGCAATCCAATATGTTACCATGTAGTCCGACGGAGCAGACTCAGATGTTAATCGAGCTTTTCTCTTGTCTCTTTCACGGTTTTCCCTTTCAAATAATAGAGTTTAATAACTGCACGAAATTAGCTTTTTTCCATTTTTAAAGAAACACAAAAATTGGTTACTTCAAACGACTACAACAAATAAACTAATCGATGCATTTGGGTGAAATTTTAACAGCTGACGTTTGACAGCAATTTCAAAAAAAAAAAGTTTTTGTATTTGTGCTGCCTTTTTCGTATTTAGGTAGCTTCTTTATCAATCCGCCCTCGTATGTTGCCTCTATCACTTTCGGAATCCAATTGATTTATTTGTCAACTTCTGGCCCTATTTATACTCTGGGGCAACACTCCAGAATCGTCCTTTATCGTAGTCGAGTTTCTTCTCTTCCTTTCTCGTTGGCTTGTTTTGGTTGTAGCCTATTTCTTGTTTTCGTGACATTCGTTTCGATGTTACCATTATTCGTGCTATTATACTTTTTACAAAATATTGAGCTACTTTTGAATACCTTTGATTGTTACAACGAAAGTTGTATATAAATAACAATTGATTTCAATATAGTGTCCAAATCTGTTAGGTAAATCCAGTGGCAAACATCTTTTTAATCTTGGAGTGATGTTTTCACTACTCAACAACTATGCAGTTAGATGATTCGGGTCGGTTTATATACTCATTGCTGCACTTCTGATCCTCTTCATATATAGTTAGGACTTTCAAATCACAATGAATAATTTCGTTGAGAACGAATTGTGGGGTATTTGCACACATTCGCAAAATTTTGGACTCTAATCTTTAGATTATATCTATATTTGATTTAAATGCAGAACTACAAATTTCAGTATATTTTTATTAGGATTAGCAGCGTGTTCTCCAAGGATAGAGCAGAGTGGTTCCTTAATAGCCAAAATAGGTACCTGATTTTTGGTCCAAGTTGGTTTCCGTTTGATCATAATAAAATACAATGCTGCCATGTAAGTTTTCTGTTGAAGTGAAGACCAAGATGTTTAGTATGATGTGCTTGGGGCAGACGGCAATTGTTGAGCTTTTTTTTTTTTGACTGATTTGCAGTCGTTTCGTAGCTGCGTGTGGTTCCCTACTACTAGCCGTTATAACAGTATCATCTGCCAAGTTGCGGAATAAGTGCTCTCTGTTAATGGTAAATCGGCTGTGAATAGGGTGTATAGCACTGGTCCCAGGGGTAACACACGCTCTAATTGGATGGAGATGAGTTATATGCTCGTTCATTTCAATTTCTTAAATCCTTCGATGAAATGGTATAGTAAAACCTTTTCTGGATGACATACTTTATAAAATGCTTTTGTGTCGTCGTTGCAGTGGAATAATCTTTCTTTTCCAAGGCATTTCTCGCCAATCTATATAACTGATTTATTTGCTCTATAGTTCAGTGTTTCTTCCTGAAGCCAAACTTTATAAAAAAATTAATTAAATTAAATGTTATTTTAAAAATATTTACCGTTTAAAGCATACGTGTATAAAAACAATAAAGAGATATATTTACTACTAACTGACATAAAAACAAACAAAAAACAATACAAAAAATACAAATGTCAATCCGCAATTACAATGAGAATGTCTGCTACGGAAGAAGAACTTTACACATCGCTGCGGTTGTGGTAACGCATTCATTTATATACGAGCATGTACATAAATAACATAGTGTAATGCTTTTATTTTAGTTAAATAAATTGCATTTTATATATGAGGGTTATGCTAAAAGTTTCCCGAAATACAAAGAAAAACCTATATTTTATGAAATGAACGACGTTATTTTTCAAAATATTATACTCTTTTGAATTGGAAGGAACTAGTTACTAGCTTTTAAATGCAACGAATTCATGTGAGATGCGCTGATGTTGGCTCGGCTAAAGATGCATAATAGTTAATTTCAACTGAATTCTACTACCTAAAATCTGTACAATAGAAATGTACAATTGTAACATTTAAATCTGTACAATACTTTCTTAAAAATATGCAAGACTACATGAACTAATGCCAACTCCATTGAAATCAATTTCTTTGTTACCTGTTGTTCCTTGCCTAAAGAGATGCTTAGAATTTCTACTAAATTAATTGTGCTTAATCAATGATTTACCAAAACCACATTTTCCACTTTTGCTACGTTTTGTACTGTTGATGCACTTTTTAGATACATCTTTAAGGGTTGTCGGACCAACTTTGAACTCGAAAACTTAGTTCAGAGTTAAGATGATTTTTTATGATTCTAAACCTTTCTCAAGTAAGAATTCCATTACCGAACGATACTTGATTGTTTATTTATTAAAAAGGACACCACGACACATCTATTATGAGCATCTGTAAATGTATTGTCAAATTGATATTAAAAAATTCCAACAATTTTTACAAAAATGAAACAGTCGATCACATCTGTTACAGTGCGATTAGTCAACACGTACGGTTACAGAATGTAAAGTAAAGTAACGCAAAAAACGGAGTGCGATTAGTCAACACGAATACCGCAATCTATATGCTATATAAATAAGAAAGAGATAGGTTTAGTATAAAATAGAAATATGATAGAGAGAAAAGAGAATAACTCTCATATGCCTCATATGAAAATGTGATTTCTACAGATTCCAACTTTACGTTACCTACCAATCCGTTGTAATTAATCGCTCTTGTGGTATTTATATGAAATTGATCGAAGCATCTGATCCGTTACATATCCATATGCGTTGACTAATCGCACCATTATACTTACCCTATATAAAATATATGTTGGGTTGGCAACTAAGTAAGTGCCGATGTCACACATTAATTTTTCTGATATCTTTGTCAATGTTATGATGTTATGACATTAGTTAGCTGTCACATTATTCTTGCTTCGGAAGCAAATTGCACATACTTTTGTTTGAAGGTGGGAGTTTGGGATCAATTTATGTATGAAAATATCGACAATTACTTCGGCAATTTATTAGTTGCCAACCCAATATATTGGAGATTTTTATTGAACTCACAAAGATACAAAATTGCAAATAGAAAAATTATTCTTTCAACTCAATTCACATCATTATTTTCAAAAAATATCAAATATTATGATGATTCTCATTTTTTTTTTTTTGTAGCTTTCATTTACTGTTTTACTATTTCTTGTAGCCTTTTCTCAATTCCCAAAACTCCTACTGAGGATTGATGTAATGCATTCAAATCCTTATATATGTATGTAAATATATATTGTATTTATTTTAATTTATTATGGGAGTCTCTGTTTAATTTATTTTTCATTTATGTTACATACAATAACTTTTAGTCTCTCCTTTCTCTCTATAGCATTTTCCATTGTCAACATACGATTCTAATACTAATACTACTGACTGACTAACATACTATATTATACACAAAATTGTTGTTGTGATTGTGAATGTTCATGTTTATACTACCATAATACACAAATAAATATATAGTATGATGCTTATTCAAACACTGGAAGTAACTCTCATGAGAATTACAAGGGCTGTTGTTTACATTTTTCTGAACGATTTATGATCAGAAAATATATTAACTTTTTTTTCTGGTTTTTCTGTAAAGTTTAATCGGTGTTCAGTATACTAGTACTTGCGTACGCTGATATAGTTATGGTTGTGGACAATGGCTTTCTGTGATTTGTTTATTTATTGTCATTGGATTTGTGGTAACACCATGTTTTACTGAAAGTTATTTATGTATGTACTTACTCAGAAGAAGATTGTTCATGCATAGCATTTAATTTCGTGTTCCTATATAAAATTTATTTTGTTATTTAATATTATACTCGTACCTATAAATTATAATCAAATATATTTAAAGTATTTATTTTTTTCTTCTTCTTGAAGCTTACACATGTAAGTACTTGAATTTAACAAAATTCCTCGTGTTGTTAATTGTCAAGTACATATTCGCCAATTAATGATTTATTGCGAAATATTTTTCTTTACTTTCATTTATAAATAAAGTATGTGTATACGGATATATGGGTGCCGTAGGTCAGTGGTTAGTGCGTTAGCCTTCTGATCTGTAGGTCGTGGGTTCAATCCCCGGCTGAAGCATAACAAATTTAATATCAAAAAGATTTTTCTTTCGAACGGTACCCACCTGTCGGCAAGCAATTGGCCATTCTTCCGGCAGTAAAAATTTGCCATGAAAAAGCTTCTAAAAGAACTCCGTGACAAAGCTCAGAAAAAGTGATGTATTAAGACTTCTGCCGTTCGGAACCAGCTAAAATAAATAGGTCCCTTCTAATACTGTCCAAAATTTAACACGCACAACAGTAATGGAAGAGATGCTCTGCCAAAAAGCCCTACGTGTCTTATAAGTGCCACATATTTATTTAGTTTTTTTATGCGAATATATATGTAGGTTTGAACACTATAGTGGTCATTAGCTATTGAATTTCGAATTCACTTCCATGAAGGATCAATATTAAATTTTATGCAAAAATACTGAAATTAATGGCAGAGCTTCTATTTTAGTGATGTTACTTTATATTAGCTTACTTACTTACTTTACATTAGCTTACTTACTTACTTACTTACTTTATAGGTCGGAAAAATCCTCCATTGAACCCGCCTCGAGGGTGCTGACTGGAAATAGATACCACAGTTTAGCCTGTACGATGACAGGCGGTATCTAGCTAAGATAAGGGTAAGTTGGTGGGTGTTTGCTATTCTTCAATAGTACAGCATTCGGCAACGTACTCTTATCATAGTCGGAGGTAAAGGGCCGGATTAAGCTGTTATGCGATCCATGCCGAAAATCAGCCTGGCTGGGGGTACCTTTTTAAAATAGCCCAGTCGCTAACATGAGCTTACCGATACCTGGCGCTCTCCGTAATAAGTAGCCTTGCCTGTGTACTGCGAATCTCTCTGTACAGGCGGACATTCACTTTTCCGCAACTCGTGGGAACAAGATTGATTCTTACAACCCAAAAACCGGATCTCGATCCAAAAATATGGGGGTTGCAGGGGTGTTAACAGGTGCAGCGGCAGACAATAAGGCTTCACCAGAGGCCAAGCTGTTAGCTGCACCACTCGTTCCCAACTCTGGAACTCAAAGCGATATTAATACAATGGCGAACAGCACTGCCTCATGCGAAATAGTGCTGATAGCCACGGCGGTAAAAATAGAGGAGAGAGTGACGGAAAATGAGGCTTCAAAAGAAGCCGGTCTTTTAGCCAGCCCAAAACCAGTGGAAGCGTCTGTCGTAGCGGACGGAACGGGTCCTGAAAGGGCCAAACCGACGGCTGTGATGTTGTCGACTGAAGGGGACGGTGTTACCAGGCCAGCAGGGAAGCCGGTTTGGAGGCAGCGGAAATATCGGGCCGAACATCTAATGGTGTGGACGAAGACGCTTCTAGAGGAGTGGAATCGTTAGCTTTCTCAGGTATAAGCGAAGAGGACGGAGTCTCCAGAGCAGAGCGAATCCAGTTGAAGAAACGGGAGAAGCAGAAGCGAAAGAGACAACGTAAAAAGGCTATGAAGTCGTCCGGCTAATGAGCCCTTCGGGGCTTTAAGTGCCACATATTAATTTTTTTAAGCGCCAATTCTTTTATACCTCTGCTGTAGAAGCCTGTTTCACGCGATACGGTGACCTGCTGGAAGGCACTTTTGACAGCATCTTTGGAATTAAGTTTTTTCCTACAAGGAATTTGTCCAAATTCCGAAAGAAGGCGGTGGGTGGGTTGTGGACGTAGAGTCTCCAAATCTAACTCCTAAAGCTTTGCCACAGCCATTCGTGCAGTGTGTGGTCACGCGTTATCGTGTAAGAGGATTCCTCATCGATTCGTCCAGTTGCATACAGTAGACATTCACCATGATCGAGTCGCCCGGTTTATCGTAAAGGATCCATACCTCATCACACGCAACAATTCGATTAAAAAATGGTTCGCTCTTGTTGCGAGCAAGGAGCGAAAGGCTAGCTTCGAGGTGATAGCGTTTTTGGTCATCGTTCAGTTTGTGTGGTATCCACTTGTCCAGCGTTTTAACCTTGCCGATTTGAGCCAAATGGGTTAGTATTGTTTGCTTGGACACCTGGAGTGCACTTTGGGCCGATTCGATTCAATGTGACTTCAACACGTCGTTATCCACTTTCAGTTCAACCAATGTCTGTTTTGAACTGACTTCAGTGCCAAACACAGTGTTAATATTCCGAGCTATTTCCGCCGCTTTGGTTCCTCGGTGAAACTCGTACTTCATCAAAACATTGCATTTTCATACTGAAATAAAAAAAAAAAAAAATTGGTTAAACTGTTATCAAAATTAAAAAGACTTATAAAGATATTATAATTTTCACAATGTTCTTCATTATTCATATTTTGTATTTGCAACCATAACTTTTTCATAATTTAATCCCTAATCCCTAATGAATTGCATTACATTTCATTACGTTGACGTTAATGTTTTCATTAAAATTCACTTCTTATTAACATTTTGCATCCTTATTTTGTGTTCGGTAATATGCATAAAGCTACGAGAAGACAATTATTAATTGCATTAATAATGTAAATAATAATTGTATAAATTCTATTGAATGAGATGAAGTGAATCAGCATTATCTGAAAGGATATAGTATACGTATTATATGGGAAATAATTATTCCAATAATTTTTCTTTTTCTGGTATTTAATTAAAATCATATTATTTATGAACATTCATTATAGACAACTACTGATAAATTTTACTAGAGAAAAATGGGTTGTGGGTATAAAAAGATGCCAAACGAAAACAAAACAATTTTTTATTACAATTATTTGCAATTTTGGTGATAATTTTGAGTAGGAAACCAAAAAAAAAAAATATGTCCTCAAGTTTATTTGCTACTTCTCTAAATAAATTCCAAACGAGTACGATACACTTTTGTATGATATAAATCATAAGCACGATGTAAGTACGTTCTATTAACTTAAATTTTATATGTTCTTAAAGTCTATTGTCAAATTTTGCATTATATCAAATATTAACCATATGAATTTCTGACTTGTTAAAAATCCATTTAAAAATGTAATTTATTGTTAATTTGACTTAATTTTTCCAATCAAGAATTTTTCAAGATTTTGCATCTGCTTTCCCTGTACATATAGAAAATACTTTTAGAAAATTCTTATGGAAAAATAATAAATTGAGACAAAGCATTACTCACAGTAATAGAAAACACATCCAAACAAACAGATATACACATAAATACTAATGTATATTTAATTATACATTATGCATCAGTTCTGTCTATGCACGTCGACTAATATATAATATTTTATGTTTCATGGTTGATTCTATTGGCAGCAGAAATGTGTAAACGGCTAAATGTGTTGCTGAATTTCACACACACACACACATGCATGTACCTATATATTGTTTGAATAACTTTTATTAACTTAATCCCAGCAAATAATATGATTCTTTTTGAAGGATTGTTTACATTCTTAAGGAGCATTTTTATCGAATAGAGGCATGAATTATGGAATAACTGCATGAGTTCCTGGGGGAAATACCTGCTACGGCGTACTCCGACCTATCCATTTTTAAGTAATATTGATTCAGGGTTCCTAAATAACAATTATTACGCTTTTTGTATAATAAAGTGGCAAAAAAATATCCTAAAAGATGAAGTTCGGATCATTTTAGGAGTATTTTCGATTATTTGAATTTAACTAATTTGTTTATTTCTATATCCTAAACAATCAAAACATTCATATTCGGAAGACTAATCATAAAACCATAATAAATACAAGGCTTTTAAAATTACTGTTTAGAAAAACTCTGCATTTTATTTGCTGAATTGTTGGTACAACAGCCATATTCAAACAATTATGTTGTGAAAATTATGAAGTTAATGGCATATACATTTAAAACTTTCGAAAAACACGCAACTGAGTACCGTGGGTAATTTATCTTAAGGCTGTTTGGAATTTTGTTTTATAAATTATTTAATTGCATTTATTCGTTCGTATTAAATTATTTCGCTTTAGTGGTATTTCTTCTTCTTTCTGTTTGTACTATGTGAAGTGTTAATTATTGTTAGTGATTTATTAATATGTAAGTTTAATTCATGATAATTGCTTAAATTTATAACAAATCAGACAACTAAAAACCAACAAGATACTATGTAGAAATTATAAAACTATGTGTTACCAATTGTTAAGGTTGGAAATTAATATGATTCAAAATATTTGCACTATTGTTTTTGTTGTAGATAGATAGATATACATATTGCTATTTAATTCTAATATTTGGTCAGCATATTTCATGCACTATTATTTTTGTTGTATATTTTTATTCATATTGTTATTCAATTCATATATTTTGTCAATATAATCCTGCACTATTAGTTTTATTGTAAATATATATTTTGTTTTCACACTCTCCTTGCTTTTATTTTATGCACTTGCAATGTAAATTAGCTTAGTTAACTACATTTTGTATAAAAATATCAATAATCAACGAATAATTACCCTTTCTTTAATTAAAACTCAAGATTAACATTTTGTTTTCACTAAAGTGTGCGATTCGGTTCAAGCACCACTATGGCATAGATTTTATTTAAAATCGATAAACAACGTATCAACTCGGTTTATGTGCGACAGTTGAATCATTAGAAATCACTAAATTTGTAGAACACTACTCATTTAGAACAGCAATATTGCAAGCAATCAAACTCTATGAATAAGTTTGCGGATAATAGAGTTTATTTACGCTGCGATCTACTCAAAATCGTCCAAATGAAAGAAAAATCTTGTACGGTGATTTCATTTATCTTTTGCAATATTACGATATTATGCACAATTAATTAATTAAATAGATTAAAAATTTTAAAATATGCAAATATTCATAAAACTTATAGAAGAATTTCAATGTAAATACTTCCGTCTACACAATATTCTACAAAACATTCGATAATAAAATGATCATTCACCCGGTAGTCGGCTATTAAAGATATACAAATATAATTTCTCTAAACTAGTAGGTCTCTGTGATATGAATTATTACATATGCTGATGCATAACAAATTTAATATCGAAAAGTTTTTTCTTCCAAACGGTACACACCTGTCGGCAAGCGATTGGCAAAGAAAAAGTGATGTCACAAGGGTTCTGCTGTTCGGAACCAGCTAAAATAAGTAGGTCCCTTCTAATACTGTCCAAAATTTAAGACGCACAACAGTAATGGAAGAGAAGCTCGGACAATGAGCCCTTTGGGGCTTTAAGTGCCACATATATATATATATATATATATATATATATATATATATATATATATATATATATATATTTATATATATATATATATATATATATATATATATATATATATATATATATATATATATATGTTATATATTATATATATATATATATTGTATATTAGTTCCATATATTGTATATTATAGCCAAATATGTATGTACATACATCTATTATATGTACAAGGAGCGACAATTATGTATTAGGACTGCCTCTAGAAAACACAAAACACGAAATCTGCTAATTTTTCGGTATATTTATTCGAAATATTCTCCTCCTGATTCAATAAACTTGTCTCATCGATTTAATAGTTATTCAAACTCGTGTTGCAGCTCATTTTTCGGAATTGCCTATAGTACCCTCGTCGAAGTCCGTTGTATGGTCAAGGATGTCATCAAAAAAGCATCCTTTCAAGTTCAATTTCAGTTTTGGGAACAAAAAGAAGTCGCACGGTGCCAAATCAGGTGAATACGGCGGGTGATTTAACACACAGACCTGATTCCGAACCAAAAATTGACGAACAATGAGTGCTGTTTGACTAGATGCATTATCGTGCAACAAAGATCAAGTTTTTGGATCGCGGTATTTTGGTCGAACACGACGAGTTCTGGACATCAAACGCTTCAAAACTTCGAGGTTACATGCGGAAGTAACTGTGTAACAAGTTGGAACAAATTCTTTCTGGATAATTCCTTTGCTATCGAAAAATGTGATGAGCTTTGTTTTGATTTTTGATGGAACTTTTTGTGTTTTTTTGGCTTGTGGTGAGCGACTCTCTGCCATCCACAAACTGTTTATGTCATATAAAAACATTTGATCTTAATAAACAAGCATCGCCACACGCTTGCTGCATCATTCCGAATGTTTCTGATGCACTTTTACCAATTTTTGCGTGGAATTTAATGACCGCTCTTTGCTCCATGTTAAAATTTCAACATAAAACGAACACGTGTTTTGTAAAATGTAGAAATTTGGACAGTTAGTAGAGGAAGGTTAAAGTTTCAAATCGCATGTGCTCACACATAGATGGCGAGCTTGGTTGCTGAGATGTGGCTCGAGTCTTAGTACATAATTGGCGCACCTTGTATATAATTTTAGCATGACCCGTATTTAGAAAAGTTATGCTTTTCTAGCTTCTTCTATGATAATGAAAATATCATAGAATGATATGATAATAGTTAGGATAAAGTTCCAATTGATTTAATTTTGAAGATGCCACACGAGTCCTAAATCTGAATAAGAGTAATGTTTCATCATTTTCGTACTATTTAACTGCAAACTACTTTCTTTAGGGGGATGAAATGTAAGCCAAATCCCTTTTAATTTTTACTCTCCAACATTTCTCTCGAACATACTTAAATACAATCTCCACGCATTAGAGAGCATCTTCGGCCCCAGTACTCTCAGGGTGCCCCTAGAGTAATAAAATATATTACCGACCTTGGTTAATTTTTTCATCATAATATTTCCTCCAAATAGACTTACTCCCTATCACAATCCCTTAAGGAGGCTTCCATTGAAAATTAATATGGAAACACCTGCAAATCGACAAATACCTCCATAGCTGCTTGGTAATCGCCTTAAGTGAAACATAGTCTCGATCCCCATTATTTTTACATCCCAAATATTTTTCTCCAACATATCTACACCTCTTAAGAGGGCTGTCATACAAAACGTACAAAAAAATACCTGAAAATCCACATACATTCATATAGACACCAGGAATCTCTTTAGGATGGAGAAATATAACTCCGATCTGCATTAATTTTAACTTTTCAATATTCATAATAGTAAATATTAAATAAGTACGAATAGATTTAATTTCAAACTACAATTTTGAAGCATATGCTATTTTGAAATCGTAGTCCAAAATTCAAAAAATCCAATACATATTATTCTCCAATGTCTATGTGCATGTAAGTGTATCAGTATATTCTTCATTTTACAAAAAGTTGCAGTATAAATTTCATTTCAGAGAATCAATCCATTCAATTTAAATACGAATGATAAACAAAAACAACAGATATAAGTAAAAATAACTACTATCTACTAAACAAGTATACGATACATAGACGATACAAAATAATTTGCCGAAATTCCTTTTGAACTGTCTTGAATGCTTACTTTTGTGTATTTTGAAAAGACATGTGAATTTTTATTCAACATATGCTAGTATTCATATAATTTCATTTTGATATGTTCATGTTATGTGCATCAGTATTGCTCCACATTCTACTTCGAATGCAGTATGTAGTTACTTTACTTAGATGTTTAGAATAAATTTTTATTTGTGTGTGTGTGTGTGTGTGTGCGTGTGTTAAAAGATATTCACTATCAGAAATGAGAAAGGAAGAGATAGAGTGAATATAAAATAGAAATAGATATTCATGATGAGTATGTGAATTGAAAAACTCTACTTGTACTTGAATGTTTTTGTATTATGCTTGCATTATTGAAATAAAATGAATTTACATAATACAAGTAGATAGTCCAGTAGAAGGCATTTGTGTGTAGCAATTTGTGAAGCGTTCACGCGTACGCAATTACAGAAAGTTACAGTGTAACTTTGTACGTCATTGTTGGAGAAATCGCTATAACTTGCGAACTATTTAGCGTAGCACAACCAAATTTAAGGTGTGGATTAATATTACAAAGATAATTAGATTTAAAAGATAGAGGCACACCACGTTCACTTTTTATATAGCTCCCGTAACAAGCCTCGGACCTGTTTTAAACTTTATAACACCCATAACTTAGATTAAAAAAATAGTCGGAAAAAATCGGGCATGAAATAAGCAAACCACGCAAGTTGCGTTCCAGACGCAGCATGAAATGCATATATGTGATAAATGATACAAAAGTGAAAAAAAACCACCATGTTAAAAGACGGAAAAATGTTTTTAAAATTTGAAAAGAGAAATTAAAAATTAAAATTTTGAATAAACTTAAATAAATGGTGTGAAAATTAAAGGAAAACATTGCAGAAGAAAACATAAAGTTTCTGCATTAATGCCGAAAGAAAAAAAACCATCACAACAACGTTTTGAAGCCTATGAAAAACCAGCAACGATGGAGGATTTACAAAGAAATTAGCCGAAATGTAAATAGTGCTGCGGCAGCAAAAGAAAAAAATCTTGCAGCAAAACCAGCAGCCGGCGGCAGAAGAACAACAACAACAACAACAGAAACAACAACAACGACTACGGCTACAACAAGAACAACAACAGCAGCAGCAGCAGCCTCAAGGCAATTATGCAGCTGCTCTGCTGGTATTCTACCAACAGAAAGAATATCGATTCAATATGTCCGCAAAGGACGTCATCGATGGGTTTCGGCGTTTGAACCCGCTTCTAGAGAACCACAACTCAAAGGCATTTATAAATGTCGTTGAAGCAAATTTGGCGTTGTGTGGAACAAACGCCAACCTAATAGAGTTTTGCCTCAGGATCGTGGCAGTCGAAAAGATTCAAGGCAACGCTGGCCGACTGAGATAACTACAAAATGGCGCTTCATGGGACGAAATTAAATCAAAAATTCGACAGGAATCGAAACCAAGGAAAACATATGCAGAAATTGTCTACCTTTGCGGTACCATTAAAGTAAGAAATTTAAGAGAACTATTAAATTTTTTGAAAATTGCAAGTTCGATATTAATGATATTTATTTGTCCGACCGACTAAAACACGGAATTTATAGACCAGAAAATGTAGACAGAGACTCAGTAGACATATTATTGGAAAAAATATATGGTCCAATTATAGCACACCTAAATGACAATTTTAGCTTCAACGAAATAATAATGAGGTATAATTAAATAAATAAATAAATATGTGGCTCTTAAAGCCCCGAAGGGCTCATTGGCCAAGCTTCTCTTAAATTACTGTTGTGCGTGTTAAATTTTAGACAGTATTAGAAGGGACCTACTTATTTTAGCCGGTTCCGAACGGCAGAACCCTTGCAACATTACTTTTTCTGAGCTTTGTCACAGAGTTCTTTCAGAAGCTTTTCATGGCAAGTTGTTACTGTCGGAAGAATTGCCAATTGCTTGCCGACAGGTGGGTACCGTTCGAAAGAAAAATCCTTTCGATAATAAATTTATTATGCATGAGCCGGGGATTGAACCACGACCTACAGATCAGAAGGCCAACACACTAACCACTGAGCCACACCACCGAGGTATACTAAATTAAAACTACTAGATGACCATAGAGCGATTTCCTATATCCACGAAAAAATTTCTAATAAAAACTATGTTTATTTCTAAAAGTGGTAATTTCTGATTTCCACAACAACTTAGGTACCGTAGGTGCCGTAGCTCAGTGGTTAGTGTGTTCGCCTTCTGATCTGTAGTTCGTGGTTCAATACCCGGCTGATGCATAACAAATTTAATATCAAAAAGATTTTTCTTTCGAACGGTACCCACCTGTCGGCAAGCAATTGGCAATTCTTCTGACAGTAACAACTTGCCATGAAAAAGCTTCTAAAAAGAACTCTGTGACAAAGCTCAGAAAAAGTGATGTCACAAGTGTTCTGCCGTTCGGAACCGGCTAAAATAAGTAGGTCCATTCTAATACTGTCCTAAATTTAAGACGCACAACAGTAATGGAAGAGAAGCTCGGCCAATGAGCCCTTTGGGGCTTTAAGTGCCACATATTTATTTTTTATTTTACAACAACTTATGAATTACGGATACTTCGGAGTTGATGATTTAGGAGATAATCTACCGCTAGGATGAGCCCAGCGGTGACATATTGATCTCTGTCCCGTAATTTTCGGATAAAAACTTTACAAGTGGGGTTGTCTTGAAAGCTCCCAGTGCAATCTGGCAGCCGAATGATAAACGCTGGAGATCTTTTGAATGCTGCGGTTTGAGGTGGCCCAATATATTGGCAATGAGTAGTTAATCTTCGATAAAACTGTTGATTTCTGGATATAAACCAGGGAGTTAGTATTACATTCTAATTTAATGTTGCTTCACCATTTTAAAATATTTAAATAATTTTGAAGTGAAAGATGCAGATTATTCACATGATCACTCCAAAGATATTTAACGTTAAGGATTACGTCTAGTATTTTTAAGTTTTTTACCTTACGTATAGTTGTGATATTTATATAGATATTTGCATTTAAACAGTTTGTTTGCGACATACAGTAAATGTACGCAGATTATTTGATTTTTCTCGAGATATTTTGCCAATATAACACGAATTTTGAATGCTTTCGAAAAGTTGAACAGGGTGTTCTTTAAATTTATTGGCATTGTAGTTTCGAGAAAAAATGTATAAATAATTTGCATATATAACGTGTATAAAGTATTTACTTGTGACAATTATTCTACTCAATCTATCTGTGGCGATGAGGAACAGGGTAACTGACAACGGTAACCCTTGGGGAACACCATTGTCAAAACAACATTGTTCGGAAATAATATTATTCACTTTTACTCTATTTTACGATTTTATAGGAATTGCTTTACATCGGAAATTACTTTAGATCAAAGTTTCCATGATATGAGTTGTTCTATTACGGAGTGAATTTCCACTCTATCAAATGTTTTTTCCATATTAATAAATAAAATTAAGAAATGGATTCGTCGAGAGCTAATCATGCATCCAGAGTACTTTTATCAGCTTTGAAAGCAGTCTGGATGTTGGTTAATAATTTTTTGTAAGGTACAAATCAATCTACGAGAGAACAGTGTTTCAAGGGTTTTTAAAATGCAAGGTAAAAGCGATATTGGCCGATAACCTTCTATAGAATATTTTCGTATATTAGGCTTTGCTATTGGAATCACGGTTGTTATTTTCCAAGAGTGTTAAATAGTGCCGGTACTAAAAATATAGGTACCTCTATACCTAGGTTGCATGTTATTGTTTTACCAGACTGTGGGAGGTTTTTAATTGCCTCTACTAGTACTCTGCTGGAGATAGTCGATGCACTTTTGAGCAATTTTAGCAATATAACATTTATTGATTCCATGCTTGGTATCAATACCAATGTACAGGACACTGAAGTGTTGGGAAAGTAGATGGCTGAGTCGAAATTAAGCGGATCACTTCACTGGGACCACGTTTATGCTGATTATTTGGGAATAGGTAGAGATTTGATATAGGATTAATATAATGCGTTTCAATCAATTTATTGAGTCATTCTACGATGAGCCAGTACCGGACACTCACAGAGGATGTGAGTTATAGACTCTGGTTCTTCCTCGTCACCGCAGCTCCGACAGCAGTATCGTGTTTCGATGCCTAGCCTATTTGCATGCCTACCTTTCAAGCAATGGTCCATAATAATTCCGACCAGCATACTAACCACATGTCGGTTAAGGGGGAGTAAGGGATAAGCAGTTTAGGAAAATCGATTTGTTTTTTTTTCATTTTCCAAGACAACGAGATTGCTGCCGGGAACGTACTTTATGGACCTGGGATCGATGATTCAGTGTAAGTTATAAACAAAAAATTTTTTCTCTCTTTTTGAGAAAAAAAAACTTCAAACGTGTTTTTCTGAAAACCAATTTTTCGAAGTCCGTGAACACGATCCTGCAAAATCTACTAGACCGATTCTTTTCAAACTCGAAACGTACTTTCTTGGTATAAAATGCCTCCCCCTCCCGTTATTTACATTTTTCCATTTTCATATTAAGGTAGTTTGTCACCTAAAAAATAACGGAAAATTTAGCGCGGAATCGCGTTTTTTGCTTAACCCATTAATTGACGCGCATAGAAATACTAGGAATATTTCAATTTCCTTTTTAGAGTAGGCCTATATATGGTCAATTAAGAAAAACAAATTTTTTTCTTTTTCGTACGTGACCAGGTGTAGGCGTGGCAGAGTGGTGCAAAAACGCACCACAGTCAATTAACGAGTTCCTTTTTAGCAAACTTTTGATAATTTGCTTTTATTTTTATATTGATTGAAAAGTATTAAAAAGTCAGCGAAGTTTTAATTGTAATTGTTTTTACATATATTTTTAGTAGAAACGCTGCTAATTCAAAGTAAAAAAATAAAATTTATAATTCATTTTGATAAACGAGTGAGAAACATGACTATGGTTTGGAGTGAAATGCTTGGAAACATTTTGAGTGCATTGATACATTGCATTTTGTGCATATGTATGTTGTATGATTGTGACAATGTTTACATCTCCTACGAGAACCATCTGGTCGCGCAGCAATACAGTGGTCCACACGGTTAAGCCGAACGTTATTGTTGAGAACTTCTAATCTACATGCAACATTGTCGGTTAGTAGAATGAATTCAGTAACTGAAACTCGAAATTCAAATTGAGGCATCCGCGGCTTATTTTCAATATATTTACAAAATGCATAATGCAATTTCCACGCATTAACCATTGCTGCATCAAGTCCGTTTGTGACAAGTGGCCAATACCATTTTTTACCGCGCACACTAATTCGATAGTTATTCATAGCGTTATCGAATAAATCCACTCCACACAATGTTTTGTTGTAGTGTGCAATGTTATTTGGCATGGGTACAGATACCATTTTTTTATTTTTCTTGTCGTAGCGTTTAGTTTTTTGCATGGGTATGTCTGTCACATGATTCGATGCCACAGTTACAACCGCATTATCATTCCACCGACAAATAAACAAATTGTTTCGTAGATCATAGATCCAATCATGTTCACCTCGACTCGTTTTACACATTTCCTTCACCGTCTTTAGTTTTTTTGTATTTGTCCGATTTTCTCTTATAGTGCCGGTAGCGAAATAGCCATTCTTGCTCAAATTGCACATTAGTTTAAATGACGTGAAGAAGTTGTCGAACGTTACAGTGTGATGACCAGGATTTTCTACTTTAGATAAAAGTCCCAATACAACCCTTTCACCAAGTGAGAACTCAGACTTCTCAGTCGCACCTAAGTATCATAAAAGAGAAGGCTTCTGATGTTGGAAGTAAAAAATTTAAATATTTTATAAATACCTGCATATGGAATAAATTGAAATAAATACCCGTCAGTGGAGCATAGACACCAATATTTAAATCCGAAACGGATTGGCTTGCCTTTAATGAACATCTTACATGGATGCTTACCAAAATAAGCAATCATCTGCTCATCAATAGATAGTTGATGAGAAAATACGCCAAACTGCATGAAGCGTTCGCTTAGCATAGCGTTGAATGGTGTCACTTTTCCAAACTTATCTAAAGGATTTGGTTTACTATTGTCGCACAAATTAAAATATTTTTTTATAGTCCAGAAACGATTTCGACTCATAGCATTTATGACAGCTTGATTGCCAATGGAAGGTTTTTGGGACCAAAAGCAATCAACTTTGGGGAATGTGTTATAACCTGAAACAAACAATATTCCAATGAACTTCCAGATTTCAGCGATTGATACACAAAAGTCATGCGAATTGCATATGTCGTGAGCATATGCATTTGTTTGGTCAACAAAATACTGCAGCATTTCTTCGTCCACAAACAACTGAAGCAATTCAGCTGGTGACTTTTGACCTAAGTAGCAATAAGAAGAGGTCTAGAAAATATTTGAGTTCACACAGATTTTTTTTTTTGCATATGCTTACCATGAAGTGCATAAAGGCCTTCGTAGTTTTGTTGGGAACAGTCCATCGGTTGTTGTGAAAATTTCGGTGACTTCTTCACCCATTTTGGCTTTGGAATTTCTTTGCGTGGGCGCCTCTTCGTCGCTCTTTTGCTTGTAGATGGGTAGGGCTCACAGCTTAACATTTCATTCGAGCTAGCAAGCGATGCATTTAGACTTGGCACATATTTATTATCGTCAACAAATTGGCAAAGCACTTCTAATTCACCAGCCACTTCATTTGGAAGATCCGTCGCTGCCGCAAAACCATCTTGCGCATTCTCGTCAACTTCTTCCTCGTCAGTAAGATGGTCAAATTTAGACGGCGGCAACACAATGATATCAACTTGGTTGGCGCAAGAAATATCCTCATCGCTTTCATCTCCAGCCAAAATATCCTCAATTTCTTTTTTGCACAAATATTTTTTTAAAACTTCACAAATCAATTCTTTTAATTTTGCTGATTTTGTTTATAGTAATGCCAGATGGTTTTATTTTATTAAATTCCCAATAAATAGAACCAGCATACTACTTCTTGTGGCAACTAAAATATACATTCTGGGTATTCACTATGTATGTGATGTATTTGGTCTCGTATTCTGTATTTTTGATAAATTTGATAATTTTTTGACATTTTTTCATACGAAACCAAAACTAAAATCAAAATACACAGATTGTATAGAAATACATCAGATTGTGAATACGGCTATTGTTGCAACAAAAACTACATATCTTTTATTATAATGAGAAAAGTTTTTTGTAAATAAGGGTAAATATGTGATAAAAGTATACTTATAAATTTTATTTATTTTTCTTTAATTGCAGGTAATTAGAAATACGTCTCATTTTGTTACTATAACAACGAAAATAGAAACATTAAAATTAACCTAAAAAGGAACTCGTTTATTGACAATGGTGCGTTTTCGCACCACACAGTTTCACGCAAACATTATAGATGAAAAACTGAACCGATCTTAACATTTTCTTTTCTCGATTAAAAGATATATAAATTAGCCAACTGTTTACAAAGGTTTCGTAATAAAAAAAAAATATTTTCTATAATATTATTATCTTCAAAATTAAAAAAGCTGAAAATTCGAAAAAATTTAAAACAAGTTCCACTGAGATGGGCGTGGATGTGTGATTCCGTTACCTTTTAGCCTTAAAAAAAATTCACAACATTCCTGAAAGATGTACAGAGCTAATGTAAAAAGTCAATTGTCAATATCGCTTACCGTTTGTCGGAAAAAAATAATTTAAAATCACACTTTTATTGGTGCGTTTTCGCACCATTGTCAATTAATGGGTTAAATAGGCCACGAACTGTTGAAAAACGAAAGTGATAACTCATGAGTTATCAAAATGATAACTCAATGATAACGGGAGTGGGAGAATTAACTCATACTTTAAGTAAATTTAACAACATTTTTGATTTTGATTTCATTTTTAATTCTACGCCGAGTTATCGTGTTCACCGAACAACGTATTTTTCAAAAGACGTTTTGGGAAATGCTCTGTCACCGGCTTATTTTTCAACATTCAATTCCGAAAATTTAACTAAATATTCTTTAGATGATGCTTTATAATTAAAAAGAAGTTTGAATAAATTTGCTTAAGCTGTATCTCCGTAAAAAATCAGAGAATAAAGTGTTTTTTATTTCAAACTATCTCTTACTCCCCCCTTAAGCGCTACTAGGTATTTTGTTCGTCTTCAGTTCAGCACTGGCAATATTGATCGACACGACTGTTCCAACTCCCATTTGGAATTCGTCTTTCGTAATGCGTAGAGGCTACGAAGTTTGCACGTTGCAGAAAGACTGCAACTTTGTACCATACTTTGCTATCTCGGTTTCTGGTATATCCCTGTACCCAGGCACTCATATACGGGTACCAGGGCACCCTTAATAAACATTAAGTTCAACCAAAATTTTCTGCTTCGTTTGACTTTTATTACTTCGTTGTGTTTGTTATCAATTTATCCAAATTGGTTAGATGGATAGAATTTAGACATGATTATAACTTCTAGATGTGATGCCCGTAATAGTGTTATGTTACACTTATTAACAAATATCACTTTTGATAAACTTGGGAACGAAAGCAAAAGTCCCCTCTTAGAGAAAAACATGCTACTATATAGGTATGTTAAGCGATTCAACATACCTGTCCTTATTAATGAAAGTTTCTGTTTTGATGGCAAAAATTCTTAACAAGAAATTTAGTCCTAACTGCATTAAAGTGAGCACTAAATAAAGTGCAACCATGAGCTCAAAGAGCCCTATTCCAAAAATGTCATAGTTTAGTCCATTATAATTCAGCGACTCTTTTGAGTCAGTCATATTAAAGGAACAGGAAACCCCTCATCCGCTAAAAATATTTTTTATTAGGAACTCGGTGGTGAAAGACCGATTTTAGCAGTAAAATTTAAAATAAAAAACAAACTTGTAATG
The DNA here is from genome assembly GCA_963854835.1 of Megamerina dolium. Classification (NCBI taxonomy): domain Eukaryota; kingdom Metazoa; phylum Arthropoda; class Insecta; order Diptera; family Megamerinidae; genus Megamerina; species Megamerina dolium. The sequence goes on along the minus strand of OY978528.1, from coordinate 48,481,971 downwards.
TTGTTTAGATCTTCTAATTACAAATTGAACATAAACCTATTTTAATAACAGTCACAAGACTATATACACGATTCGAGCCTCCTAAAATATTTTTCAATGGCTTTTTAAAACATTTGGAGTAGTATATCAGATACGACTTCACCAATGTTGATCCTTAAATGTTCAATAGTAAGAATTTTGTCCGCATAAATATGATTTTTTGAGTAGCTCAGATAAAAAGTGCAACGATCCTGGTGATAAGTTCTGGTAAATCTTTAGCAATTATATACGTATTCATTTAATATGGGAGTCCCCCTGAGGCGTGGAGATAGAAGACAGTGGATAGGGAAAATGTTAGCGCATAAGGTTTAAGGGGTTAAAGAGTGGATCATATACGCAGGGGTAATTATGGCATTAGTATCCAATTTTAAAGGTCTTTTAAGTTCATTGTGAAGTTGAACCTCCATAAGAAGTTGAGAGAAAGGAATGCATGAATGCGGATGGGTCATATCTTTTAATCCCTCTGTGAGAATCCTGGGAGCTGTGATTGCGAAATTTATGAAAACTTCAATTATGCAGCTCAGCTCTCTAAGTCGTAGACATAGTGGGTAAGTACGTCCAGATAAAGCTTGGGAAAAACATTAGTCAGAGTCGGTCATACAATTTGGACCTCAGGGGAGATTTTAGGTATTTTAATGAATGCTTCAACTTTCATCATTTTTTTGAGAGTAAGAAAAAAATAGAAGCTGGTAAAGTCAACCCAATAATGGATTTGAGTCCAGCGATCGCAAATACGTCAATATAAAGGGTTTTCGGTTAGGGGAATAACAATTTCGTATCTTTATATGAACGCACCCTTAAACTTTTTTAATCAACTGTCAATGTCAAAACGTTAGTTAAAGTCGACATTTTCATCATGGTAAAGTTCACGAACCAGCAAGGTTTGGAAATGATTAAAAATTACTACCGAAATTCTGAGTCAGTGGTCGCAACTTTAAGAGCGACAAATAATCTTAAGCGATGAAGCTCATTTCTGGCTCAATGGCTTTGTCAATAAGCAAAATATGCGCTATTGGTCAGCAACAAAACCACAAGTGCTTCTTGAGACACCGTTGCACCAGCAAAAAGTTACTGTTTGGTGCGGTTTTCATGCCGGATGTGGGATTGGGACGTATTTTTTCGTGGATGAAAACGACCGTCATGTTACCGTCAATGGAGAGCGCTATCGTGCTATGTTGGAAGATTATTTGTGGTCAGAATTGGATGAACTTGACATCAGCGAAATGTGGTTTCAACAAAACGGTGCCACTAGGCACACAGCACACATCACAATCGATTTATTGCAAGGCAAATTCGGTGATCGTTTTATCTCGAGAAATGGTCCGGTTGAATGGCCGCCTCGTTCATGCGATCTAACACCATTGGATTTCTTTTTATGGTGCTTTATCAAGTCACTGGTCTATGCCAACAAGCCAGCAACTTTAGACGAGCTCAAAGACAACATCCAAAGCGAAATTGCCAACGTTCCGGTTGAAACGTGTGCTAGAGTGGTGGAAAATTGGGTGCAAAGAATCGACCGCTGTAAACGGGCTCGTGGTGGTCATATGACCGAAATCGAATTTCATTCATAAAATGTAATGCTTGCAATATATCCACAATAAATTTGAACTCAATATCTCAAATATTTCTGTGTTTTATTAATAGATACAATTTTTATGTCTCTAATAGAAACCCTTTACAAACGCCAAAGGTGCAACCACACCACTATATATATATCAGAGTCATTGTCCTACCATACATTGGACGCTTGTGAGGCAATTTTGGCGTTTACTTCACTAGATTTAGTTGGGATATCCAGTGAAAAAGCATAAAGAAATATTTGATACAATAATCCTAGAAGATAATCCTATTAAATTAAATCTAATATTTCTTGAATAATGAATTTTCGCAATGTAGAGATATATAAAATTCAAATAATTTTAGAAAAATCGAGAAATTATTAAAAATTTTCTAAATGAATTACATATTATTACCCCAACTTCACCCACACACAGAAGTCTCACAACTTATATTTACATAATGTACAATTTATAACGAGAGTTTTCTAACAATTTCAAATGAATGTTGCAATGCAACATTTGCAACATATACTGAACTTTTGACTTAAACTTTCTTTTTCTTTAACAAAAATTACAATTTTTGGTCAACTAATGTACTTAATTTAAAGGACTGGTGAAAAAGAAAGAAGTGGCTACAATATTTTGGGTGCATAAGGGCAAAACAAAAAAAAACAACAACAACAACAACAATGTTGCTCGTTATACGATAGTCATAATCAAGGAATAAGATGGACAAAAATTGTCAGTGAAGTGAAAATGGGTAATGTTTTTTCTGCATAATGATGATGATGTGCATAATGATAATTAAGATTACTTGAAAGATAATACTGATGCTATTGGTGTTAAAAACGTTGGTTATAGTTTTAATTATTCATGAATTTCTATGGGAATATACGTGAGTTTGTTTGTGGTATGTAAAGAGTTGGTTTAGTGTAATTTGACTTTTTTAAGCAATTTAAATCATTTCTACCATAATCGTTTAATAGTTGCTTATACATTCCTACTCAACAACAACCACAAAAACGGATTGTTTTAAATATTACCACAACTCTAACAGAAGCATTTGCACAATCATGATACACTTAGTTATATCTTTTTATTGATTGGGCGGTTGTAATAGTCGCTTTAAGCATTATGCTTATAATAAAAGCAATTTTTTGCTTTTCATGATTGAGTAAAATTATGCATAAAATTCATGAATGACAAAAGTTTTAGTGAAAACAATTTTCATACTTTAACCCATTTTTACCATATACTGCAAGTATATGAGTACTTTCGTGGCTGTTGAATAATCTACTTTGCCATAATTATTGTTTTTATTAGTTCTTCGATTATCGCAACAGCAGTTTGATGTTGAAAGTTTTGCCTGCCTTTTCCTAGCAAAGTTAGCAAAGCGTGAATAGATTGTTTAAAATATGTACCTACATTTCTAAAGCAGTTAATAGTGGTTATATTAAAGCGTGGCATCAAGAATCACTAATTTAAGTATTTTGTAAAATATTTATTTAAAAAATTTGTGCAAATTTAGTCAACCGATTAGAGTACCACACTTTTGTTAATGCTTTGTTAAATATTTATATGGACAACCTAAATTTTATTGAGACCATTATATGTCAACCAATTTGAAGAAAATCTCTTAACAATATTTTGAAGAATTTATGGGACATTTTTAATCAAATAAAACATCAAAACAATACTAAAAATAAACAAACAAAACAAATAACGATATTTATAAATAAAGTAGAATAAATAAAAAACTTTCACAAATCATAAAAGCATTTAAAGTATAAAACAATATAGAAGATATATGCTGAAGCTATCAGATATCAGACGACTTGACCATATGCAATTCATGAGGACAAAATATATTGTTACGTCTAGCGATGCAAACACAAGCGTTTCGCTCGGAGTGCTCTAGACTTCGTAACTTGTTATCGCAGAAAGTAAACACAGGCACTTGAACTTGGATTACTTATGTCAAGAACAGAATGAACGACTTAGTGAAACGCAATATGGTTGTAGTTCAATTGACATCGACCTGTAGTCGATTTCTCTATTTATTGACACCAAGCACTCAAAGCGACTAACCTCGGAATTTTTAAAATTTTTAACTGGCTATAACTCACTTAATATACGATTTGAGACAACAATATATAGCACATAGTTTTACATTATACTGCTACATAACCTTATACGTTTTATAGTAGCTCCCATACAAAGTGTCTGTACTTCTTTACTTGTAACAGCTGTAACTTCTACAATATTTCGTCTAAAAGAACCATAATTGACACTTAGATTAATATGGGAGTCGGAAAAATCTGGCAAAAAATCAGCGTGCCACGCCCACTTTTTAATGGGGCTCCCATACAAAGTAGAGGAAATTAAACAAAAACATTAAGCGTATTACTTTATAAAATATTTAGCGTACAACAACGAGATTTAAGGTGTGGATAAGTATTGTAATAGCAACTAGAGATACCGGAAAGGGACGCGCCACGCCCACTGTTTATGGTAGCTCCATACAAAATCACAAAATTTCTTCTAAATTGAAACAGCTGTAACTCTTCAATCTTCTGTCTAGAATAACTACAATCGACACTTAGATTAATACATTTGTCGGAAAAAATCTGGCAAAAATTCAGCGTGCCACGCCCACTTCTTCTTGGGGCTCCCATACAAAATTGCGGAAATTTTAAAAAATGTTAACCGCCATAACTTACAAACTATTCATCGTAGATTTAAGGTGTGGATTAGTATCTAGACCAACTAGACTCACAGCAAATGGACGCGCCACACCTATTGTTTATAGTAGCCCCCATACAAAATGTTCGAATTTCTTTTAAATTGAAATATCTGTAACTTCTGCATTCTTCTGTCTATGACAATCATAATTAATACTTAGATTAATATGGTAGTCGGAAATAATATGGCAAAAAATCAACATGCCATGCCCACTTAACCATACAAAGTTTCGAAAATTAAAAAAAAATTAAACCGCTACAACTTACGAACAATTCAGAGTAGGACAACCAAATTTATGGTGTGGATTAATATTGCAAAATTAATTAGTTTTACCAGAAAGAGGTAAGCCCCGTTTCGGAATTATCTTAATAATTTCCTTTAATCTATCCCTTTTAAAACCTCCATAACTTACAAAGTACTTCGTCAAAGTCAATCATATTTCGGTCACCCGCGCAAACCCCCCCGATAAGTGCATTATCAAATAAAACAGTTGATACACACTGCACAAGTGAAAGTAACAGTGCAAATCTTTTGCCTGCACATATTAAAAATTCATCAAATTTTGCAACAACAATAAATACAGACAAAAAAAATAATTTGTTCTATCGTGATATACTATCTCCCTCTATACCGTGGAGTGTACAATGTGCTTCTCCTGCTGTAACACCAACAGCTACAACATCAAAGCAATCAAATAACGGCACTTCTACTGAAGTGCATGACCCAGTAGTTAAAGCAACTAGTGCGATGACTAATAAAGAACCAGTTGCTGTTCAAACTGGTATTGATCGCTACATTACTGTAGTAAAGCGAAAGAGAAGTCCGCAAAATTCAAAACAAATGAATTCAACAAAAATTCAAAAACAGAACACTGTCCCTATTAGTTCGGAAAATAGATACGCTCTGCTTTGAGGTGATGAAAGTGACGAAAATATTATCTCCAAGAAAAATTTCAAACCCCCACCCATTTTCTTGAGAGAACGCAACTCAGATAAGTTGATTTCTAGAATTACAAGTCTTATAGGACCAAAGAATTTCCATGTTGTTCCTATTCGCAAAGGCCAAATTGAGGAAACAAAAGTGCAAATCTACAGCGAAACTCATTATCGCAAAGTAATAGCGGAATTTGATGCTGTAAAAAAGAATTACTACACATATCAGCTAAAAAGTAGTAAGGGCTTAATCGTTGTACTCAAAGGCGTCGAACCCAACGTTGATATTAACGAAATCAAACTTGCCCTCCAGGAAGAAGGGTTTCAAGCCAAAACAGTATTCAACATTCTCAACAAGAGCAATATACCTCAACCGTTATATCGTATTGAGCTTCAGCCTGAAACAAAACCCCTAAAAAAAGGTGAAGTACACCCCATATATAAAATTCGATATTTATTGCATCGCAAAATCACAATCGAAGAACCCCATAAGAGAACTGGACCTCCTCAGTGCAGCAACTGCCAAGAATATGGACATACTAAGACATATTGTACCCTGCCAGCTGTTTGTGTGATTTGTGGAGATCTCCATAAATCAAACATATGCCCAAAATCTAAAGGCGATGCTAGCATGAAAAAATGCAGCAATTGTGGAGGTAATCACACCGCAAATTATAGAGGTTGCCCAGTATATACAACCCTAAAGCTAAATTTCTCCGCTAGCAATCAACCTCTAAAACCAGTTGAGCAAACTCAGATAGCCAACTCAAGTAAGAGACAAAATATTGATGCAACACAATTTTTCTCTGCAATCCCAAACAAGAATCAAACCAATTCATACGCTAGCATGTTAAAACAAAACCCACACCAACAAAGCAATGTAAATAATGAGCAGAAACACTCACTGCCCACCCAACAGCCAAGTACCCTTGAACATTTGCTTCAAACATTGATTCAGAATATGAACCAATTCATGAACTCAATGCAAACAATGATGCAAGAAATGATGAAAAATCAATCGATGTTACTCCAAACATTGCTATCCAGACCATGAGTTGTCTCAAGATATGCCACTGGAACGCCAACGGCTTAAGCCAGCACCGTTTGGAGCTAATTCAATTCCTTGAATCCAGCCAAATCGACATAATGATGATATCTGAGACCCATTTCACTGACAAAAATTGCTACCAAATACCATATTACAAACTGTACACCACAAATCATCCGCATGGTAAGGCACGCGGAGGAACTGCTATATTGATAAAAAGCAGAATAAAACATCATGTTCTTGAAGATTTTAGTAGCGTCTACTTGCAAGCAACATCTATATGTCTGGAAGAATACATCTCTAAGCTAGTAATATCTGCGATATACTGTCCCCCAAGATACAGTATTACCGAACAGCAATATAAAGAATTTTTCTCAACTCTTGGTAGCAAATTCTTGGTTGCTGGCGATTTCAACGCCAAACACACTCACTGGGGCTCCCGATTAATAACTCCAAAAGGCAAAAGACTATGTTCAATCATCACTAACCACGGCTACGATGTTATTTCAAATGGTCAACCGACATATTGGCGGACGGACAAGAGGAAAATACCCGATCTCATAGACTTTGGAGTCGCCAAAGGTTTGCAGATGGAAAATATCTCCACAGAGTGTAATTATGATCTATCATCTGACCACTCACCCACGGTAATATCTATAAAATCACCAAGCCCCCAAAGCAATTGCGTTAGAAAGAAAATAGACTGGTTAAAATTCAAGAAATATATAAATTCCCATCTTCCTCTGAGTACTGTATTAAGAAATGGACACGATGTAGACTCAGCACTCGAAAAATTCAACCAGCTGCTCTCATTAGCTCTCAGCTCAGCCACCTGCACAAAGGTATGCAAGCAATCAAACTATAGCCCATACACACCAGCCGATATTGAATTGCTAGTAAGACAAAAAAGAAGACTCCGAAGACAATGACAAGAATTCAGATCACCGAATCTGAAAACACAGCTACAGCACTGCACTCGAAAGTTAAAGCAAGCCTTAAAAAATAAAAACAACAAAGAGTTAGAAGAGCACATAGCGAAATTAACACCTGGTGAAGCGTCAGACTACTCTTTGTGGAAATCAGCAAAAAAATCAAATCGGCCAATTCTCACTGATTCCCCCATCCGTTTGAGTGACGGTAATTGGGCTAGAAGCAACTGTGAGAAGGGTTTGGCTTTTGCAAACCACCTAAAAAGTGTGTTTACACCCAATCCACCCTCTTCACAGTCCTCATTACCAATATTAACTTCTCAACCTTGCTCAATAACGCTCAAAATTAAAAAAAAGGACATATTCAAAGCAATTTATAAAGATTTAAACCCAAAAAAATCACCTGGTCCAGATAAAATTACCGGTAAAATGATAAAAGAGCTACCTCCGGCTTCAGTAATTCATCTGATGCACATTTTCAATGCTATCCTTCGTATTAAACACTATCCCAAATGCTGGAAAACTTCAAAAATTATTATGATAGCAAAACCAGGAAAAGACCCTACAAAAGTTGCATCGTACAGACCTATCAGCCTCCTGCCTCTACTTTCTAAAGTATTCGAAAAGCTACTTGTCATGAATATAACTCCATTTATTAATCTCAACCAACTGATTCCTCAACATCAGTTTGGATTTAGAAAACAGCACGGCACAATAGAACAAGTCCACCGCATTGTAACTCTGATAAGGAACACTTTTGAAGAAAAAAAGTATTGCTCAGCTGTCTTTCTTGATATCACTCAAGCTTTCGATAAAGTATGGCACGATGGCCTTATTTACAAACTCAAACTATTACTGCCTGCAAATGTCTCCTCATTGCTTAGTAGCTACCTCACGAAAAGACAATTTCTCGTACATCACAAGGATTACACAACAAATCCATTGGATATTCACGCTGGCGTTCCTCAAGGAAGCGTTTTGGGTCCCTTACTGTATCTCTTATACACTTCAGATATGCCCAACAATAACTATACATTCATATCGACCTTTGCTGATGATACGGCAATATTGTGCTCTCGCTCTAACCCCATAGAAGCTACTAAACTCCTGCAGACTCATGTCGATTCTCTCGAAATCTGGCTAGCAAAATGGCGTATAAAAGTCAATGAATCAAAGAGCGTACATGTAACCTTCACGCTAAGGCTAGATACATGTCCCCCACTTAAAATTAATGGCCAATCAGTTCCACAATGTTCCTCAACAAAGTACTTGGGTATTCACCTCGACAGAAGGCTGACCTGGAAAAATCACATAGAGGCAAAGAAAACTCAGATCAAGCTTAAAATGAATCAGTTATGGTGGCTGTTACACAAAAGATCAAAGTTGAATCTTGAATACAAAGTGCTATTATATAAAGCAATAATGAAACCAATCTGGACTTATGGTATTCAGTTTTGGGGCACCGCATCTCCCTCTAATATCGAAAAATTGCAGCGAATACAATCCAAGTGTCTGCGAATTATTGTAAACGCGCCTTGGTATATGAGGAACGTTAACATCCATCGAGATTTAAATGTACCCACAATTTCTGAGGAAGTTGCAATGTCCTGCAGAAGCTACATTCAAAAATTACACAATCATCCGAATCCCCTTGCTAGGCAATTGTTGCTGAGCAAGGGGCATCGTCGATTAAAAAGAAAAGACACACTGAATATGCTGTAAAATTGCTACATCTCGCGACTCACCAAATTGTGATGGAACGTAGGGGATATCACATAGTTTTATTTAGTTTGTAAGATTTTAATACTTATTGTTAGTTTCTTGTATTTAAGAAAGATTCAATAAAAAAAAAATAAGCTAACAAAAAAAAAAAAAAAAAAAAAAAATATTTCGGATATAGATTAGTATAGTACTATGGAAAAATTGTTTGTCAAAAAACTGGTGAGCCACGCCCACTTCTTAATGAGCTCCCATACAAAGTAGTGGAAATAAATAAAGATGGATATTGTAGCAAACTTTATACATATATATATATATATATATATATATATATATATATATATATATATATATATATATATATATATTTATATATATATATATATATAAATATATATATATATATATATATATATATATATATATATATATATATATATATATATATATATATATATATATATATATATACATATATATAGGTGCCATAAAGCAGGATGAAGTGCACCGTATGGCGGATCTACGATTAGATTAGAAATGAAGCCTCACACCTCTCATCCTGAATCTCCCTCTCACCTACACGTGGTAGCACTGTTAACCCTGATTGGAGATTGGGTACCCAACCCCAATGGAAAAGAAGGGAACAGACGAAAAGGGTGATCCCCTAAGCCGGGATAGCACGTGCCCATCGGCTTGATGTTTGCAGTTAGGGGTTAACATACTGTATTTTAGCGTTGCACCTCACTGATACCTGCCCGCCTCAGTGAGTAATCGTGGGCTTATCGTGTTATTGGGGGCTATGACACTACGGACCTTCCTTTCCTCCACACTCGTGGGATTAAATATGGACACACCAAATTTAAAAAAATTAATAAACTAGCATGTTCACAGACTGCTTCTCAACTGGCGGATCAGGTGGAACGTAATGTTCTCAACACTGAACGACAAGTTCTAACTCCTAAACGGAGAGGACAGACGGAGGGCAAAGGCAGCAGAGACAAGAACTCTAAACCTACGCCACGGACGGTAACTGGACCTGAGAAACGGAAGGAAAGTGGAGGAACTGTGGCTGCTGAGGGTGCTTCGACATCCAAGGCCGCAACTACACAGCCCTCTATAAGTACTGGACAGAATAGGCAGCTTCACGCTTTTGGCGGTATCTGCGCTATCTCAATGAGGGCTTAACGCCCGAAGAAGCCAAACAGAAAGTGCTCAATCGCCCTAAGAGCATATCTGTTACAAGGAAGAGGGGCGCCACAGAAATCAGCCCAACTGATGGCAATGCTGCCAAGAGAAACAGGGCTTTTGACACTGCACCAGGGGTTGTGAAAATAAATCTGCCGCGACCTGCTCCGAGACCAGAGGCGATCACCAGGAAAGCGGGTGTCAGCTACGCCAATGTCATCAAAGGCGTTAGACTGGCTATAATCCCGAAATCTTACCCAGAGGTCATCCTTTCGCGCGAGGAGCAGGGGCAACTCGAAAATCTTCTGATAGAGGAGATGTTCAAGGGTTCTGAAACCGAACTTGAATTTGATGGCATCCACTTTCGACCAGGCTTCATCTTGGTTGATTGTTCCACCGTAGCGGCTGCTGAATGGGTGAAAGTAACGATACCAAGCCTATCTGGGTGGAAGGGGACCGAGCTGCCGACGTGCACTGGAGATTCTATCCCTGGGGTACATCTGATGACGGTATACCTTCCTCGAGCAGCGGGTACCGACGACAAGAAACTCCTTGATTTGATGGTAACTCAGAACAAAGCGCTGAGCACCAATCTCTGGAGAATCTTTAGCAGCAAAGACGAGAAGAACGGGAAGCTGTTAACGATCGGTATCGATGACCGATCGCTTGAAGCGATTAAAGCCAAAGACTGCAGGGTGGCCTACAGATTTGGCAAGATCCCAGTTCATCTGCACAAGGGACGTGCACTAGGAAATCCTCCAGACGCAGAGGCCACAACTAAGCAAAACTCAGCCGAAGCTGAGGAGATCCTAAAAGAAGTGGCAAGTGAAGCGTTCTTGCTGTCGAAAGCGAAGACATCAACGCTATAAACCTAACAGCGCTAAGACTGACCGAAGTAAATTCCGACAGAGTACTCCTGGCAGACATCGATGATGCACTGGCGGAGAGCGATGCGAAGAAGAGAGCTGCACACCAGTAACAAGGAGATGGCCAGCATTAGAGTTGCTCAAATCAATCTTCACCATGCGAGAGCCGCTTCGGCAGTCATCGCTAGAGCAACACTCAGGTCCAACCTGAGCATAGTGCTGGCCCAGGAACCTTGGGTATTCAGGGGCCAAATAAGAGGTTTGGCTGCATCCAATACGCAGGTAATATGGGACATTAGGTGTGTAAACCCAAGAGCTTGCATAGTACTAACAAAAAATATGAAATACTTGTGTCTTAAAGAGTTCCTTTCTAGAGATCTTGTAGCGGTGCAAATCCCGGTCAACATCAACGGGTGTACACGTGAAGTAATATTCGAATCGGGGTACCTACCGGGGGATGATGCTTGGGCCCCACCTGAGCTGATCTACAAACTGGTCGAGTACAGCGAAAGGAAGAAGCAACCTCTAATACTTGGATGTGATGCCAATGCGCATAACGAGGCATGGGGGAGCACGGATACCAACAAGCGTGGTGAGTACCTTCTTGAATTTATCATTAGTAATAAATTAGAAATTTTAAATGTGGGAGATACACCAACTTTCGTAACTAGCGTACGAAAAGAAGTTTTGGATTTAACCTTAGGAAACACCTGGGGCTTTAGTCTTGTGTAATGAAGTTAAGGTGCCAGAGTGTAATGAATCAGGCATGATGTTATGAGGTTAGGTGAGGAGAGTTATTTGTCCTTGGGCAAGGATTGCCTGGTGAAGCACTAACTAACTAAGCTGACCAGTAAATGTCTTTTCTGTCCAAGCGTCAGTCAAAGCGGTTGCACCGCTCCTTCAATAGACAGCTCGTGTGTTGCCACTACAAGCTTGACATTAATGAGAATAAACCACAGTCTTTTAGTGATAGTTTAATTCTGATTTTATTTTCGAATATGGGCTCTATTTATACCACATAATTCATTCCAGAAATTCCAATATTCCCATCCATTTCCATATGCTGACCTAGATCAATCAACACCTAGATTGCAGCATAAACCAATGCTTAGATTTGGGTCAATTGGTCATACATACATAACACTTAGAGTGGCGACACAATAATTCATAATTGTGTAAACACAATATAATGATATTCTATATCAATGCAAGTGATCGAAAATATCAGTATATCATGTTGCCTTTACATTTCAAGAAAAGCGAAATGTAAACAAAAGAATAACAAAAATAGATATGTATGTATGAACATGTATGTACATAATGATATACATATGTGTAGTTGATGCAAGCATATTTGTATGTACGTAATGTATTGTTGTACAGTACAGTATATTGCTATGCACAATGGTATGCATATGCGATGATATGGTACCACTACACTTGTTAGGAATTGGGTAGTATCCAACGAACCATCAATGTCTGACTACAGCATACTGCGATTTGACACAGATGGGGAGCAATTAACGCAAAGAATTGTAAGGAATCCGAGAAAAACAAACTGGGAAAAATACTTAAATAATCTGAATGCAAACCTAAGACAACTATCATTAGGCGATTGCATCAGAAATGAAATACAACTAGAAACTACGGTAGAAAATTTCAATATGATAATTATCAACTCATATGAGGACAGTTGTCCAATAAGCAAGGTGAGCTCAACCAAGGATGTACCTTGGTGGAACAATGATCTAATGAAACTAAGAACGGAGGTTCGAAAGTTAAGAACGGAGGTTCGAAGGTTATCAAATAGATCAAAAATTACCGGGGATTGGACCGAATACAGAAGAACTCTAACACTCTATAATAAAGAGATTAGGGAAGCAAAACGCAAAAGTTTCAGAAACTTCTGCGAAAGCATTGAGCACACCACTGAGGTGTCAAAACTCTACAAAGTGTTAGCCAAAGGCAGTAGTATATCATCCACCAACCTTAAAAAAGGAGATGGTTCCTTCACGGAAAACGAAGAAGAAAGAGTAAAACTACTTCTCGACACACACTTCCCAGGATCTTCCACATTCGTGGCAGCAGGGACAGACGATGCTGAAAACTTGGGAAGAATAAGCAGGAATGAATGGATCTTGGCAAGTGAAATTTGCACCGAACCTCGAATCAGATGGGCAATTAACACCTTTAAACCATTGAAATCACCTGGAGTAGACGGAATCTTTCCTGCCCTACTTCAGAAAGGTATAGAGCAGCTGTTAAGTCCATTGACGAGAATAGCTAGAAGCAGTATAGCGCTAGGTTACATACCTAGGATATGGAGAAGGGCAAAGGTGGTATTTTTGCCGAAGGTGGGTAAGAAGGACCCGCTTCACCCTAAATCTTTCAGGCCAATCTGCCTAACATCCTTTGTTCTAAAAACTTTGGAAAAGTTGTGGATAACTACATCCGGACCACAGTTTTAGTGAGAAATCCGCTACACTCTTGTCAGCATGCTTATAGAGCAGGGCACTCCACCGAAACTGCTCTACATCAACTGACGAGCTTACTGCAGGACAGTCTAGAAAAGAAGGAAACTGCGATATGCGCCTTTCTAGACATAGAAGGTGCCTTCGACAATACTTCACATGATGCTATCAGAAGAGCTCTTTCAAGAAGAGGAGTTAATAATACTCTAGCTTCTTGGATGAGTAATATGCTTCTTACCAGGAAGGTTGAAATACCAAGTGGTACAGGAAGTATAATTGCAAACACCACAAGGGGTTGCCCACAAGGAGGTGTGCTATCACCACTTATGTGGAGTATAGTAGTAGACGGAAGTATAAACTTACGAATCTTAAACCTATCCGTTTAGACGGTGTAGAGATAGAACTCCAGAAAGTAGTGAAATTCTTGGGTACCCACTTAGACCAGAAATTATTGTGGAAAACCCACATTGAGGAGATAAGACAGAAAGCTATCAAAGCTTTCATGACGTGTAGAACTATTGCGGGTAAAAGCTGGGGTTGTACCCCAAAAATTCTGCGATGGATATACACAGCAATTGTCAGGCCAATGATAACCTACGGGGCATTAGTCTGGGAAAAGTGCACGAAGCAGCAGACAGTAATCAACACTCTTAGCAAGCTACAAAGACTTGCATGTGTATGTATCACGGGAGCCATGCGAACATGTCCAACGGCATCACTGGAGATACTCTTGGACTTTACTCCCCTCCATATTTACATCCAGTCCCAAGCGAGGAGGGCGATTTTGAGGGTAGCTGGGAACAATGTCAGCACAGGCAGTTACCTCAGCCGAAGGAAGATAGAACTTCTGGCTGAGCAACTTCCTGAAATCTCGATGCCAAGGGACGTGATACCCCCAAGGTTCAGCTTTAAGAAACATTTTAAAACTGAGCTTAGTAACAAAAAACATTGGGAAGGTATATAGAAAACATACAAGATAAACCAGTACATGATAACATGGTACACCGACGGTTCCCTCACCGATGACGGAGCCTGGGCAGGTGTATTCAGGGAAAAGATACTCTGAACCATTAGGTAAGAACACCTCTATCTTTCAAGCGGAAGTCTACGCGATAGATAGATGTGCGCACTTTAATCTCGAACGGAATTACCGGAATCACAGAATAGCAATACTGAGTGACAGCCAGACGGCTATCAAAGCACTCAAATCCCACCAGGTTACATCATATCTGGTGATGGAGTTCATTGAAAAACTGAACATCCTGGGCCAACTCAATCAGGTATGGATTCTATGGGTTCCGGGGCACGTAGGGATCGATGGAAATGAAATGGCAGATAAGCTTGCCAGGAAGGGAGCATCAACCCCATTTGTAGGGCCTGAACCATTCTGTGGATTAGGATCGGGTAACATCTCCCGTATCATCTGGGAAGAAGAGAATAGACAAAGAAGCTTATACTGGGCAAACTTACCGGGGCTAACACACTCCAAACTAGCGCTAGGGACATACAACCTGAAACGGTACGAGGAATGTATGAGTCTAACGAAGAACTACATGCGAATCATTACGGGATTATTAACAGGGCACTGTAGACTGAATTATCACCTAACAAAACTGGGAATTTTCTCTGATGCTCTCTGTAGGTTCTGCAGGGAAGAGGACGAGACCGCACAACACGTGATAGGAACTTGTCCTGCACTGATGCACAGGAGAAGGAAATACCTGGGAGATTTCATCATACCCGAGGATGAAATTAGACTCTGTGAATTGGGACCAATACTAAAATTCATCGAGGGAACTGGGCTGAGAGACACACTCTAGCTCTGCGAAGGGGGCACAATAGATCTTATAGGTCGCGGTGCAACATCCCCACAACGATAATATATATATATATATATATATATATATATATATATATATATATATATATATATATATATATATATATATATATATATATATATATATATATATATATATATACAGTGGCTCCCAGCTTATTTCGTACAGTGACAGTTTAAAAATTGCTGCAGTCGTAATTCCTAATATAGCAAAAATTTGAACAAAATATAAATGCCATTTTAGAAAGGAAGGTTTGTTTTTTATTTTCCAAAATTTACTTTTTCAAAATTTTAGTGTTTGACACTATAAAAAAATAAAATAAGAAAAAAATAGGAAAATTCATGTCACAGCTTATTTCGTACAGTCTCTTTAAGTTCAAACTAAAAACAAAGTAAGTTGATTTTAATATTTAGTTGACATCCCTTAGCGTTAATGACAGCCTGGAGTCTATTTGGCATTGAATCCACCAATTTTTGAGTGATGTCTGGTGTGATTTTTTTCCATTCTTCCATCAGTACCTTCTTTAGGTCTTGCTTATTAGAAATCTTGTGTGTTCTTATTTTATTGTCCAAAATAGACCAAAGATTTTCAATCACATTCATGTCAGGTGACTGTGGTGGTGGAGACATCAAGTGTGGGCAGTTCCAAATAAGCCAAGATTGCACAATCCCAGATTTATGTTTTGGGTCATTATCTTGGTAGTACCGAAATTCTTCCCGCAAACCCAGTTTGTCTGCACTTTGAAGTAAATTGTTTTTCAGAATCTCGAGGTACTTCATTTTGTCCATTGTTTCCTCAATAAAAACCAATTCACCTACTCCGGCTGCTGACATACAGGCCCAAACCATCACGCTACCGCCACCATGCTTCACTGTGGGCTTAAGGTTCTCCTTGTTTAGCTCGGTATTCGCTTTACGCCAAACATATGACATTCCGTCCGAGCCAAAAATATTAAACTTAGACTCATCCGCGAAAATAACGGTATTCCAGAACGCAGGAGTATTAATAATATGCTCTTTGGCGAAGTCAAGTCGGCGTTGTATATTCATTTTCGAAATGAATGGTTTCTTTCGGGCTACTCGACCGTTCAAGTCATGATTGCGCAGCACACGTCGGACAGTTTCAGCACTGGATGATTTTCCTATTTCACGCTGAACCTCTGCAGCCAACTTCGGGGCGGATAACTTTGGATTTTTCTTAATTTTTCGTACAATATAACGCTCGTCTGAAGCGTTGAAAATCTTATTAGGTGCTTCTCTGCCCTTGTTCTCCAACCGATTTTCGCGAACGAAGCGTTGAATGATGTATTGGACAGTTGAGGCACTTAAATTTGTCATTTCAGCAATTTTTCGCACACTCTGACCTTTCCTAAAATGGTTAATTACCAGTTTACGCTGTTCCATCGTTGTACGACGACCCATAACGCTAAATGTTTAATTTACAGCACTTTAACTATTTAAAATAATAATAATAAAAATTGTTATAATAGTTAAAAAGGTCCAAAAACTCATACAATTCAAAAAAATTTTGTAACTGCGCGGCAGAATGAAACTTACTTACATTGAAGTTTGTGTACGAAATAAGATGTGAGCTGAAAATCAGCTGATCAATAGTTTTTCTCTCTTGCATGACAAAAACAACAATTTTTGGGGTTCCCCGTTTTCTTATTAGGTTTACTAAACACATACATAGACATCTACATTCAAAACTTATTGATAAGTTTTTTAGTTTCGATGTTACAGCCATATACATAAAAATATATACACTGTACGAAATAAGCTGTGAGCCACTGTATATATATATATATATATATATATATATATATATATATATATATATATATATATATATATATATATATATATATATATATATATATATATATATATATATATGCAGGGTATAATTTGGTCGGCCGAAGGTCATGTTTTTATATGAGATGCTTTCAAAATGGAATGCAAAGAGAAACGTTGAAAACGGTTCGCTTATTGTGATGAAAGGTGATGAAGAAGTGGTGATTTGGAAAACCTACCATTACCATTATACTGGGCCATATCATATGAATATATTATTGTATAATACGTACACTGAGAAAAATAACGCAAAGTGAAAATAAAAATATTTTATTTGATTCTCGTTTAAAAATTTTCGTATTCAAAAATAATACTTTCAGATCAAAATTTAACACTCGTATATTTAAATGCAATCCTAGCAAGAACAGCGTGACCAAAATACCAATACACTCATACAATTTTTGCTTTTCACTAACACACCCACACACTTTTTTGAAATGAAGAAAGAGCCAATAAAAAAAGGCAAAATGATTTTGAGGTTGTCATTGTAAATTGTCATTGTTGTAAATGTAAATAAAACACATATAAAATATTTTTTATCATGATATTTTTTTTTTATTATAAAGTTTGAACGTTGACATTATGTGTGAAATACCACATCATTTAAATGACCACCACGCGAATTGTTGCAAGCATCGATTCTTTTGAGGTAATTTTCGACCACTTTTTCACACATATTGGGCAGTATCTCAGCCATAACGTGACGAATGTTGGTTTTTAGGTGCTCAAGAGTTAAAGATTTATCTGCATAAACACGGTCTTTCGCGTAGCCCCACAAAAAAAGTCAAGCGGTGTCAAATCGCATGATCTTGGTGGCCACTTGATATCGCCACGACGAGAAATTACGCGGCCAGAAAATTTATCTTGCAATAAAGCCATATTCACTCGAGTTGTGTGTCATGTGGCACCGTCTTGTTGAAACCACATATTCTCTAAGTCGTATTCTTCAATAGCAGGCAAAAAAAAGTCGGTTTCATATGACCATAACGCTCCGAATTGACGGTGACAGTCGTTTCATCGTCGTTTTCGAAGAAGTAAGGTCCGATCACACCTCCGGACCAAAGAGCGCACGAAGCAGTGACTTTTTGTGGATGTAGTGGCCTCTCTTCAATTACTTGAGGATTCTCAGAACCCCAAATACGACAATTTTGTTTGTTAACATACCCACCGAGTGAGAAATGTGCTTCGTCGCTGAAGAAAATTTTGTTCGAAAAATCGCCGTCCACCGCCTGTTGTTCAAGCACCCATTCGACGTATCTACGACGTTGTGAATGGTCAGCTGGCTTCAGTTGTTGTGTGAGCTGGATTTTATATAGATGTAGGTGTAGATCCAAATGCAAAATACGCCATAATGTGCCGTAAGACAGTCCTAATTCCTGAGAACGACGAGGAATCGACACATTTGGGTCTTTGGCAACACTTTCACTTACAGCAGCAATATTTTCGGTGGTACGAGCGAAACGATGATGCACAGGCCTTACAATATCTGTAACCGATCCAGTCTCTTCATATTTCTTCACAATTTTGCCAATTGCTTGTGTAGTTGGACGATTATGTAAACCATAATCTCCTCTTAAAGCACGATATGTGGCTGTGGCAGAATCACCATTTTTGTAGTAGGTTTTTACAATTTTAATGCGTTGTGCGATAGTTAAGCGATCCATTTTCGCAAATGTCAGACTTTGAACTGAAAAAGAAAGAAATTGTTTTAACAACTCAGTTTGACAGATGTCGAATTCTAGCCCTATACTTTTGAAACCGCGAAATGGATAACCCTTTATATCTATAGTTCAGTACTTAGTGCACTTGGCTTCTAATCTGTAGGTTGTGAGTTCGATCCTGCGGCTGTGGAAGCACAACTTTAATATATCTAAAAGACTTTTCTTTCAAATAACTACCCACCTGTCGGCAGGCAATTGACAATTCCTCGGCAAGTAGAAGTTTATCATGAAGTGATGTCACAAGGTTTCTACCGTTCGGAAATAGCTACTGTATATATGTATGTATGTATGTATGTATGTATGTATGTATGTATGTATGTATGTATGTATGTATGCATATATGCATGTATGTATGTATGTATGTATGTATGTATGTATGTATGTATGTATGAATGTATGTATGAATGTATGTATCTATATATGTATGTATGTATGTCTGTATGTATGTATGTATGTTTGTATATATGTATGTAAGTATGTATGTATGTATGTATGTTTGAATGTATGTATGTATGTAAGTTATATATATATATATATATATATATATATATATATATATATATATATATATATATATATATATAATAATGTATGTTAATTTAACATAATTATCACTCTCTTTACAAGAGATTATCTCTATATATTACCCCTCTCAATTGTATATAAGTGTACATAATATTATTATTAAATATATAAATAACGGTTTGAAAATGACGCCGTCGAAGAGGCAGCCACTAAAAGATCTTGGTTTATTCACTTAGCCCTCTTTACTTTCGACTAGCGACGAAGCAAGCGGTCACAAACAATTATTGTTCTGTTTATTATATAAAATAAAATAACGCGTGTAAAAACATTTTGAAATAAAGGATTATTACTTAAAAATAAAACTAATTCATTCGATATAAACATAACTTGTATATATATATATATATACAGTATTGTGCAAAACTTAAGCAACTGGCATAGTGCTCTCATTGATTTCAAATTTACTAAAAAATAAAAGCGCTTAGATTGAAAGTTTTAATATTTATTTGTTCCTTCATTAAATACATAAAAAACAACAACAACAAAAGTTCGGTATTCTTACGAAATTAACTGTAAACAACAAAAAACAAATTATACTCATATTTCATCTGTACAAAACTTAAGCAACTTTTAATATTTTGTGTAGTATCCCTTATTTTTAATTACTGCAGCACACCTTTTGGGCATAGAAGCTACTAATTTCGTTAAATATGATTTATTTATATTTTCCTATTCAGTTTTGAGGCCTAAAAATAGTTCGTCTTTATTTTTAAAGCGCTTTGAGCCCAAGCCTCGTTTTAAAATTGAAAACAAATTTTCAATAGGATTCAAGTCGGGCGATTGTGCCGGCCAATCAAGCACTTGAATCTTATTTGACTGTAGCCAATCCTTCCAAACTTCGATGTGTGTTTCGGATCATTGTCGTGCTGAAACACCCATCGAAGTGGCATATTCCATTCCGCAAAAGGCAACATTGCAGTTTCTAAGATGTCCTTATACATAAATCTGTCTATTTTGTGGTCAATCCTATGCAACGGACCAAGTCCACTCCCCGAAAAACACGCCCACACCATGACGTTCCCTCCTCCATGCTTTACAGTCTTTTTACAGTATCGCGGATTGAGGCCTTCACCTTTCGCATGTCGAACTCTTATTATTCCGTCTGAATTAAATAAATTTATTTTAACTTCATCACTGAACAGTACGCCAAACCACGTTTTATGGACCAGCCCACGTACTTCTTAGCAAATTCAAGTCTGGAAAAAAAAATATATGTTGTTGTTTTTGTTTTGAAGGCATTAAACCAAACATACCTTTTTTTTACATGTTTTGGTGTAAGCATTGGTTTCTTTACCGCTTTGTAGCTTTTTAAACCAACTTTAATCAAATGCCTTCTTACTGTGCTTGAATCGACATTTAAATTAAGAGTATTTACTATATCTTTTGAAGACATGAACGGATTTTTTTTAATCAATTTTTTAATTTGAATAGCTTCCCTATAAGAAATTTTTTGGGGTCTTCCTCCTGAATTTCGATCTGTAACGCTACCAGTTTTTTCAAATAATCGTATCCATCTTGATATCATAGATTTGTTGATATTTAATGATTTTGCAATGTCATTCTGTGGTTTTCCTTCCTTAAATAACGATATAACCTTCATCTTAAATTGATGACTATAACGGACACGTTGCGTTTTGGATTTCAATATGTTTGAAAGAACTGTGCGCTAAGAAAGACTTTTTTGTACTGAGTTAGATCAATGTTAATGCACAAAGCAGAAAAAACTCCGAAAAAGATCCGTTATTTTCTGAACAAAGAAATATCGTACACCTTTGCACTCCGAGTTGCTTAAGTTTTACACAGATGAAATATGAGTATAATTTGTTTTTTGTTGTTTAAAGTTAATTTCGCAAGAATACCGAACTTTTGTTGTTGTTGTTTTTTATGTATTTAATGAAGGAACAAATAAATATTAAAACATTCAATCTAAGCGCTTTTATTTTTTAGTAAATTTGAAATCAATGAGAGCACTATGCCAGTTGCTTAAGTTTTGCACAATACTGTATATATATATATATATATATATATATATATATATATATATATATATATATATATATATATATATATATATATATATATATATCTATATATATATATATATATATATCTATATATATATATATATATATATATATATATATCTATATATATACATATATATAACATATATATATATATATATATATATATGTATATATATATAAAGTGTTTTCCGTTAGGGACATAACAATTTCGTATCTTTATATGAACGCACCCTTACACTTTTTTAATCAACTGTCAATGTCAAAACGTTAGCTAAGGTCAACATTTTCATCCTGGTAAAGTTTACGAACTAGCAACATTTCGAAATGATTAAAAATTACTACCGAAATTCTGAAGTCGGTGGTCGCAACTTTAAGAGCGAAAAATCATCTTCAGCGATGAAGGTCATTTCTGGCTCAATGGCTTTGTCAATAAGCAAAATATGCGTTATTGGTTAGCAACAAACCCACAAGTGCTTCTTGATACACCGTTGCACCCGCAAAAAGTTACTGTTTGGTGCGGTTTTATGCGGAGAAATCTCGAGAAATGGTCTGGTCGAATGGCCCCCTCGTTCATGCGATCTAACACCATTGGATTTCTTTTTGTGGGGCTTCATCTAGTCTATGCCAACAATCTAGGAACTCTAGACGAGCTTAAAGACAACATCCAAAGCGAAATTGCTAACGTTCCGGTCAAAATGTGTGCTAGAGTGGTGGAAAATTGAGTTCAAAGAATCGACCGCCGTAAACGGGCTCATGGTGGTCATATGACCGAAATCGAATTTCATTCATAAAATGTAATGCTTGCAATATATCCATAATAAATTTGAACTCAATATTTCAAATTATTCTGTGTTTTAGTAATAGAAAAAATTGGTATGTCCCTAATATATATATATATATATATATATATATATATATATATATATATATATATATATACATATATATATATATATATATATATATATATTTTATATATATATATATATATATACACATATATATATATATATATATATATACACATATATATATATATATATATATATATATACATACATACATACATACATACATACATACATACATACATGCATATATACATACATACATACATACATACATACATACATACATACATACATACATACATACATATATACAGTAGCTATTTCCGAACGGTAGAAACCTTGTGACATCACTTCATGGTAAACTTCTACTTGCCGAGGATTTGTTAATTGCCTGCCGACAGGTGGGTAGTTATTTGAAAGAAAAGTCTTTTAGATATATTAAAGTTGTGCTTCCACAGCCGCAGGATCGAACTCACAACCTACAGATTAGAAGCCAAGTGCACCAAGTACTGAACTATAGAAATAAAGGGTTATCCATTTCGCGGTTTCAAAAGTATAGGGCTAGAATTCGACATCTGTCAAACTGAGTTGTTAAAACAATTTCTTTCTTTTTCAGTCCAAAGTCTGACATTTGCGAAAATGGATCGCTTTACTATCGCACTCTCCAACAAAAAATTAGATGAAAGTGCTATTTGATCGAATTATCTAGAAGTACCTTTCGAGGTATTTTGCAAGCTACGATGCAAATTAATATGCAGTCAGGTGGCGCAGTGTCCGGTGAGTATGGTGGATGAGGGAAGAATTCTGTTAACATTTTGATGACAATGAAACTCCGCATCAATCGGTAGATTCCACAGTAAAATGATTATATATATATATATATATATATATACATATATATATATATATATATATATATATATATATGTATATATATATATATATATATATATACATATATATATATATATATATATATATATATATATATATATATATATATATATATATATATATATATATATATATATATATCAATTAATACTTCAATAATTTTTTTAATGTAAGAATTTATGTTATGTTTAATTAAATTTCATATAATTATTTTTAAATAATTTAATAATTTAATTTATTACCTTTAATTAAGTGTTTTTATATAATTACTTACTTACTTATGTGTCCATAACAACCGAATATCGATTTAGGCCGAAAATAACATGCTTCGCCAGCCATCTCTGTTCTTTGCTAGCTGGCTCCAGTTGGAACTTCCAAGCGCCGTCAGGTTCTCCAGTACTTGGTCTTTCCACCGGAGGTTAGGTGTTCCTCTTCCGCGTCGTCCTCCAGCGGGTTCCGAATATAACACTTTCCTAGCTGGAGCGTGTTCTTCCATTCGCTCGACATGACATAGCTATCGCAGCCACTGAATTTTGATGCGCTTTTATATAATAATATAATTATATAATTAATATTTATAAAACCAAAAAAAAGTAAATAGAAATTTAAAAAAAAAATTGTGGGTCTTTTTGTTGGTTTTAACCCCAGCCCATCCGATGCGAAACTTATGTCTAACCACTTGGCTACTGCGCTATGAACGCAAGCGTTGGCTAAATAGCAGTTTTCCTCGATTGATTTATAGCAATGGGTAAATAATAATGAGGGAGGGAGATAAATATGGCGGAAAATGTATATGAGAGAAGGTAATAAAAAGTCACACGTACGCAAAATCCCACATCAAATATGCGCATAATTGATTTTAGGGTTTTGGGTGTACCACAAGATCTTCAAAATCAATATCGCTAAATCAAAATCCCCATTTTTTGTGTGAAATTCAAATTAGGTTTAAAATCGCCGCGATGTGACCTCTCTAATTCTTTCAATGAATTTGACATGCCCATGATGATATTTTTTTCACCATTAAAATCCCATTCACTTAAAATGAAGAGATCGCTCTCCAAGTATTTTAAGTGATCTGGTATATTTATTTCATGTAAATGGCGCGGCTCGCTAGCAGTATCCATTGTATTTTGATTGCGACGAGAAATGATATATTCAAGAATAGAAAAAGACGAGAAAAACAATTTCTCAGAAGAGTGTATCACGAGTAAAACACCGCAAAAAATTGAGTCAAATTTAAATTGGAATCGTACCAAAAATCTGATCAATCTTGTGCGAAGAAGACCACGAGACAGTACACTCCAAGAAGACTGGTAAACATTATAGTTAGCTTAAAAGGACCGGCATGCAATATATGTACTGCAATTGGAATGGACCGCCAAGCAGTACAGTCAAATCAAAGAGTCCCCCACTAGCGAGTCGAAGCATTTCCAATCAGTATTAAAGTCGAAGTATCGCCGACTAACATTACAGTCATAGTGCTACCAACCACCATTAGAGTGGAAAAGTCCCCAACCAGTTAATTAAAGTGTTACTGATCAGGAGTTGTAGTTGAGTAGTGAAGTGTTATCGTTGAGTTGAAGAGTTACTGAGTGTTTTCGATTAGCAATTGCGCCAAAAGAGTTGCACACGGTACAACCGTTTCAGTGAATGGATTGCGTTACCGAACGATGACTTTTTTGTGCTGAAATTGATCATGGACGACGTTTCTTTTCAGAGTTAGCCAAACGATATACTATAAAAAACCAATCTTCACCAAACAAAAGTTATGCTCTCTGTATGTTGGGATAACAATAGCATAGTGTATATCGACATTTTACTGTGGAATCATATTATTTTGCATCGTAGCTTGCAAAATACCTCGAAAGGTACTTCTAGATAATTCGATCAAATAGCACTTTCATCTAATTTTTTGTTGGAGAGGAATGTCAATCTAAGATCACGTCATCATTCAACTCTATACAAGGTGCGACAATTATGTATTAAGACTGCCTCTAGCAAACACAATTAAAACATGATATCTGCTAATTTTTCGGTATATTTATTCGAAATATTCTCCTTCTGATTCAATACACTTGTTACATCGATTTAATAGTGATACAAATGCATGCTCCAGCTCATTTTTCGGAATTGCCTCCAGTACCCTCGTCGAAGCCCGTTGTATGGTCTGGATGTCATCAAAAAAACATCCTTTCAACTTCAATTTCAGTTTTGGGAACAAAAAGAAGTCGCACGGTGCCAAATCAGGTGAATACGGCGTATGATTCAACACACAGACCTGATTCCGAGCCAAAAATTGACGAACAATGAGTGCTGTGTGACTCGGTGCATTATCGTGCAACAGAGACCAAGTTTTTGGATCGCCGTATTCTGGTCAAACACGACAGATTCTGGGCATCAAACGCTTTAAAACTTTGAGGTAACATGCGGAAGTAACTGTTTGACAAGTTGGAACAAATTCTTTGTGGATAATTCCTTTGCTATCGAAGAATGTGATAAACATTGTTTTGATTTTTGATGGAACTTTTCGTGTTTTTTTTGGCTTGTGGTGAGTTCTCTCTCTGCCATCCACAAACCGTTTATGCCATATAAAAACATTTGATCTTGATAAGCAAGCATCGCCATACGCCTGCTGCATCATTCCGAATGTTTCTGATGCATTTTTACCAATTTTTGCGTGGAATTTAATGACCGCTCTTTGCTACATTTTAAAATTTCAACATAAAACGAACACGTGTTTTGTAAAATGAATGTCAATAAACATTGAATGTCAACCAAATGCCATGAATTTTTGACAGTTAGTAGAGGAAGATTGAAGCTTCAAAACGCATATGCTCACACATAGATGGCGCGCTTGGTTGCTGAGATATGGTTCGAGTCTTAATACATAACCTTGTATGTTAATAAATGAGCTGTGATCACGACCTTAAAAATGCGTCGTGACGTTTGTGACAACCCAAATATTGGAATTTAATACAATGATAATGGCGATAGCAGAAACATCAATAGCAAAACTAACAACATAGTCTTATAATATAATCTTTCAAGTTAAGTAACAAGTTTATTCCGAATATATTTTCAATCTAAGTGAAAGTTATCTTGATTCTATCGCAAAATAAAGGCAATTATATAATATGTGTAAATAAATTGAAAAAGAAATAAACAAGGTCTTCAAGGATATGAATTAGATATATAAATAAACCAAAGAAAGAAAGAAAGAAGAAAAAGAAGAAGGAAATAAAAAACATTTAATTAAAGTTTAAGTTACCGACTCTCATGTAAATAGTAATAGAATTGACGAGATTTTGTTCTCACAGAAAAATTAAATAAGTAGGTTTAATATTTAAAATAATATAATATACAAGGGTAGATCACTAAATAACAGTGGAGACTACTCATTATCTGCAACAATTATGAGATATTGGTTAATTTATGTAATTGCGGATCAATATTACATTTTTACCATTTTGTAGCGAAACTCGAAGTAAGACGTCACACACAAATTAATATAAACACACAAATCTCACTTGCTCATCCTTTGGACTTCAACATTTTATTCCCATCATCATCGCCATGCCATCACATGCGACTGCCATTTTAGATGATTTACATACAAGCTCATTTTAATCAAATTTTATTTCAGTTCAAATATTTCCCAAGTTTCACAGTAGCAAATATTTCCCAAGTTGACACACGGATTTTTTGCAATGAAATACGGTTTTTTTATCCAATTTATAGCACAGCGAGCACGATCGTCGAGTTGCAGAGGATAGAGCATGGACTGGCTGATCATTTATCAGTGGGCTTAACTCTACAATGAAAAACACCATTGCCTGGATTCATTACTATCTGCTCTATGTGAGGAAGAACCAGCTGTTCTGCTAATTCTATGAGGATGACACGTCTTCGGTCGGTCCTCTTGATTGCGCCAATTTGTCATCAATGACAAATACACCAAGCCCGACACGTCCAACAAGCGCCAGCCATCCGATCCACGGTGTCCACTCCGGACTTATACATATTGTAGTCCAGAATTTGAAGTGGTTTCTTCAATGGTTTCGATAGATCGACGGCGGCAGTGTGACATTCGATTGAGGTGAGAACCACTACCTCTTCCCTTTTTTTGGCATGTATGAGCATAGTGCATTTTATTGTTATTCTCCTTCGGTATGCCAACTTTATTATTGCGCATGGTTCCAACATATGCCAACAGTTTTGTCATCAAAGCCAAAACTAATTAAAAGACTAGAAGAAATTATCGGCATATATTGTTCGTCCAGAACCAGCGTATTTTTCAACAAATTTCAGAACAATGTTTTTGTCTTGATTTACCGCACGAGCTTCATTTGCCTGTCTGCCATTTAGTTTGTAAACACGAATAAAACCGTACACAAACACATTCATATCTAACCCGCAAAGCAAAAAAGTTATGCAGACGTTTATATACAAAAACTATGCACAGAGCTGGTTGAACCTCCTAGGGTTAAAACACGTAAGTAAATTCCTAAATAAAGTATTAGTTAAATTTCTAAAAGTTATATATATTGTAAGACCAGCTCTTATTTGTTTGTAATATTTGACACAATCAAAACATATTGTATAATAAAGGTCATACTAGTCTTTCCATAATACTCTCACATACATCATGGTAATTATCATAGAGTTAAAATTAATGTACTAAAAAAAATACCCCAATTTGTCCCAACTTGTGGACTTTTCTTCTACACATAAACACCCATTCAATATGTACGAGGAGTCATATAAAATATTGAAGAAAAATTACGTTAATATTATTTAATTACGCAATCTAATTGCTCAACGACCTAAATCAACCAACCTCTAAGATTTGTAGGTAATGTATTTTTATAAAATATTTATGTATTTTAATTTATTTATTTTAGCTCAATATTCTTTAATTTATATGCATAAGACGTACATCTTACATTAATAGCATACAATTGTACATTTTGTTTGGCTTGAAAAATATTTGCCATTTACATATTCGCCTATATCTAGATTTTATGGTCACCGAACCATTTAAATAACTCTAACATATATTACTAAGTGCTGTTATTACCGTTACTTACCAAAGTAGATATGCATATATACTTTCTACGTATATATATTTAAATAATGATGCTTTCATGTGTAGTAATGTTTATGATGTCATAAATTATATTTTATTATCCTTAAAGCACACGCCTACCTTATCACAAAATATTCATCTCAAGATGTCAAAGTACTAAAAATCGTATAAATATCAAATTAAGGTAATCGAAAAAGAAGATGGGAATTTGCTAAAAAAAAAACGAAACAAAAAAAGGGGTAGCAAATTTCATGCCTAAAATTTGTGTGCATGCGTTTGGCATTTTTATATGACATTAAGGAGTTAAATGATGATTTTTGAAACATATTGTCATAGATGGAAATCCGTCACGTTTTATTTGAAAGCAATTTATTTATATGTAAATGTTTATCCCACACTCATATGACTAATGATTTTCAAATAGAAATAGATTTTATTTACTTCAACATAGGTTATACATTCAAATGTTGTTTCATCTTATTTAACAGGAATTTTATTATTATTATATTTATATCAACACGTTCACGGTATGAAATTCCCAGGCTGCAAATACAATTAGAAGTAAATTAATATTCAACATTATTTAATAACAATTTATGAGATCATAAATGAATATAACATTCCTATCATATGATTAAAATTGAGTCGTATTTGAATATTTGGTTATTATGATTATTATTCGATTCAAATATTATTCGACTAATGTTAGCACGTCTCTTGTATGAAGATGCTAACACGACAAAAATGAAGATGCTACTTTAAAACTGCTGAACTTACTAAATTTGAATAGCACACAATTTTAAGTACACAAATTAGAAATTATTTTATGAATTATTTCTAAAAAATGACCATCATAGAAAAATTAATGTGCATATTTCGTATCGTAAGTGGTATTCAATATAAAGCATAATACTTATATAATAAATAGTATTTGATATCAATATATTGCTGCACGTATCGTTATAACAATTTCGTATTGACATATTCGTAGATTTAAATAGTCTATTTTTGATTTGATATCATGATGATGTCATTAATATTGAAAAATTTTCGTTGGTCATTCATTTTACAAAATATATATTGTTGTGATTATATTCTAAACCTATGTAATATTGTTTAATTTATTAATGCTACTTATGTATAATTGTATGGAAAAGTATTCATTAAGTTTGGCTAATATCAAGGACTTATGATACAAAAAAGTAACGAAAATTAATAAAATTATTCTAAAAGCACCTAACTATGATAGAAAACGGAATTTATAAATATTGATTTGTAATATTTTCACTTTTACGAGTTCTTGAGTATAGAACGCATTGTTCAAAATCCAAATCTAATCCTATAGGTAACTATTATTCATCGTATAATATGTACATTGATGTGGATATCATTGTATTTTGGTTGTGTGATAATTGAGTGTCAATATGGCACTTGTGTAAGCACAACACGTTCATTGGATAATATTGTTTTGCTTCTACACTATATACTGGCATATCCTGCAGGCATTCATCCCAACTAGTATTTATATAAGCTTATCTCCTATTATATTGTATTGCTTTCATTATTTTCCTTTATTTCAGTTTCTTTTTATATTTGTTTTTATGGGGTATTCTTTTCTTTCCACTTATATATTTTAGTTGAATCAAATTTAATACAAAGCAAAGAGGCAGGTAAGTAAATCTATATAATGTACAATACCCATATTATCAAATATTTTGTGCACTCATGTGTCAACAATGACGGTGCTTCTGTATAGATTTAAGTGGTCTAAATAATAACAGCGTAACATCGTAATCATGTAATCCACACTAAAAAGGTAATCGAGCTGTCAAATTGCACAAGAAGAATAAAAAACTCTATAAGTTAAATTTCCTATTCTGTCTTTAACATTTTCTTTGTTATTTTCTAGTTTTATTTATTTATTTTTTTTTCTTGATTTTTTTAATACCATTATATCGTTAAAAACGTCTGTAATATGAAAAAAGTATTTTAAATAAATATTTTTAAAGCCTCCAACATTCAAAGACACACACTTAAAGTATTTATGTATATATTGACATTTTTAATTCAAAGACTTGAAATAAGATAACGTTTTTTGATCAACCTTAATTGGCCTAAGTTCAATCTGTGATTGAAGCACACCGTAACACTCTAAGAATCTATTAGGTAGGAAAAGAAAAGAAAGTAGAGCAGTAGATGTTCGACCAACGTAATTTAAATGACCACACTTCTTAGTTTTCTAATACAACAGCCTTCAATAAGCGAGCTTCCATAAATTGGGGACATTTTTAGTAATTATTTCGAATAAAGCAATCAAACTCATATGTGTACGCTTGAAAAATTCAACATTTCTCGGAGCCTTTAAAGCAATAGTTTTATTTATTTTATATATAATTAATTAAAAATTCTAATTAAAAATTGCCCAATATATGTTTTCTTTAATTTTTACGTAACTATAAAATATTCATGCTTTCATTTACCTCCACTTTAAAATGTTTCTATCTTCTGCCATAAAACTTAGTTAATCAATTTATTTAGTATTGTAGTAAATGTCGAAAAGGTTTATGCAAATATTTACTTAATAGTATGGCTACACCAGTTCGTTTTTTGTTTGTCAACCTCTTCATTTCATTAAAGTTCTTGCAAGATTAGATTGATTGGATATGACGGTCTTTTGGCAACTGTGACAAGATGCTGACTAGCCTGATAATTTTGGATATGCAAATGATTAATGATATACAAGGGTTAATGATTTATTCAACATTCATTTCATTTGTAGAATGACGAAATATCATTAAATTCTTGCACCATTTCATCAAATTCATATATACAAGTATGTACATACTTATACTATACACTAAATATAGGCATTTGGGTACATCAAAAGTTATCTATAAATTTTGAGCTTATGGAAAACAACAAGGTTTTCATGAAAAATTCAATACACATAGCCATTGAATGAAATAAAGATAATAAAGATGTTTACAATGATGTTGAATGATGATGAAGATGATTGTAGGTATTTACTTACGGGGTCGTAATTTGGCAATGTTGTTAGAGTTGCTACTATTGAAACGCATTACCATTATTGCGACTTATAGATAGAAATATATGAGTAAATTTTCATGTATTCATATGAACGTATCATTGTTAATTGATCTTGTGGTATGTGTGTCTGTTGAAAGTAGTCGCACATCAATTGGAGCGTAATAATGTGCTCAAGGGCAAAGACTTTGAGTATAATTGTGGTACAATTTTTAGTACCACATATTCCTTCAATGTAAATGGATATATACATTTTTTCTACCTACTTTCCATATATTTTAGTTATGAAAAGTAATCGTCATTGCAGGTTTTATAGACGTTACTACACAAGGTAGTTCATATAACCCTTCAAGTCTCATTTTAAATATTCCAAAAAATTAACAAAAATAGCACTCACCGTTGGCCGAAATGTTTGGCTCTAGCATCCACATTGTAGTCATGAATTCTTCATAATTTTTTTTTTTTTCAAATATAGTTTCGCAGCCATAAGTATTTTCTTTCTGGATAGCCGGACTTTGGCCGGGCGCAAAAAAAATAACCTTATTGGACCGTCACGACTTCGGCCAGCGAAAAAAATATATAACCCTTATAGGCGACGATGGCCTATATCAGTATAATTCTCCTTTGTGCGAAGATAAGAAAATATTAAAATACATAAAATTCTTTTTTAACATATGTGATTCACTATTGGAAAGGTAATTTCATGGCCTTTAGTATGGTGATAAATTTTCGATAAGTTAATGGGGCTTCTTTTCGAAAAAAATCTGTTTTTGAGAAAAAAATTTGTCAAATTTCTATTTTTGATAATAAAAAAATAAATATATGGCACTTTGGCCGAGTTCTCTTCCATTACTGTTATACGTGTTAAATTTTCGACAGTATTAGAAAGGACCTACTTATTTTAGCCGGTTCCGAAGGGCAGAGCTCTTGCGACATCACTTTTTCTGAGCTTTGTCACAGAGTTCTTTTAGAAGCTTTTCCATAGGAAATTGCTACTGCCGGAAGAATTGCCAATTGCTTGCCGACAGGTAGGTACCGTTCGAAAGAAAAATCTTTTCGATATGAAATTTGTTATGCTTCAGCCGGGGATTGAACCCACGACGTACAGATCAGAAGGCCAACACACTAACCACTGTTCTCACTGATTCCCCCATCCGTTTGAGTGACGGTAATTGGGCTAGAAGCAACTGTGAGAAGGGTTTGGCTTTTGCAAACCACCTAAAAAGTGTGTTTACACCCAATCCACCCTCTTCACAGTCCTCATTACCAAAATTAACTTCTCAACCTTGCTCAATAACGCTCAAAATTAAAAAAAAGGACATATTCAAAGCAATTTATAAAGATTTAAACCCAAAAAAATCACCTGGTCCAGATAAAATTACCGGTAAAATGATAAAAGAGCTACCTCCGGCTTCAGTAATTCATCTGATGCACATTTTCAATGCTATCCTTCGTATTAAACACTATCCCAAATGCTGGAAAACTTCAAAAATTATTATGATAGCAAAACCAGGAAAAGACCCTACAAAAGTTGCATCGTACAGACCTATCAGCCTCCTGCCTCTACTTTCTAAAGTATTCGAAAAGCTACTTGTCATGAATATAACTCCATTTATTAATCTCAACCAACTGATTCCTCAACATCAGTTTGGTTTTAGAAAACAGCACGGCACAATAGAACAAGTCCACCGCATTGTAACTCTGATAAGGAACACTTTCGAAGAAAAAAAGTATTGCTCAGTTGTCTTTCTTGATATCACTCAAGCTTTCGATAAAGTATGGCACGATGGCCTTATTTACAAACTCAAACTATTACTACCTGCAAATGTCTCCTCATTGCTTAGTAGCTACATCACGAAAAGACAATTTCTGGTACATCACAAGGATTACACAACAAATCCATTGGATATTCACGCTGGCGTTCCTCAAGGAAGCGTTTTGGGCCCCTTACTGTATCTCTTATACACTACAGATATGCCCAGCAATAACCATACATTTATATCGACCTTTGCAGATGATACGGCAATATTGTGCTCTCGCTCTAACCCCATAGAAGCTACTAAACTCCTGCAGACTCATGTCGATTCTCTCGAAATCTGGCTAGCAAAATGGCGTATAAAAGTCAGTGAATCAAAGAGCGTACATGTAATCTTCACGCTAAGGCCAGATACATGTCCCCCACTTAAAATTAATGGCCAATCAGTTCCACAATGTTCCTCAACAAAGTACTTGGGTATTCACCTCGACAGAAGGCTGACCTGGAAAAATCACATAGAGGCAAAGAAAACAAAATAGAGGCAAAGAAAACAAAATTAATCAGTTATGGTGGCTGTTACACAAAAGATCAAAGTTGAATCTCGAATACAAAGTGCTATTATATAAAGCAATCCTGAAGCCAATCTGGACTTATGGTATTCAGTTATGGGGCACCGCATCTCCCTCAAATATCGAAAAATTGCAGCGAATACAATCCAAGTGTCTGCGAATTATTGTAAACGCGCCTTGGTATATGAGGAACGTTAACATCCATCGAGATTTAAATGTACCCACAATTTCTGAGGAAGTTGCAATGTCTTGCAGAAGCTACATTCAAAAATTACACAGTCATCCGAATCCCCGTGCTAGGCAATTGTTGCTGAGCACGGGGCATCGTCGATTAAAAAGAAAAGACACACTGAATATGCTGTGAAATTGCTATACCTCGTGACTCAACAAATTGTGATGGAACGTTGGGAATATCACATAATTTTATTTAGTTTGTAAGATTTGATTACATATTGTTAGTTTCTAAGTAATTTTAGAAAGATCCAATAAAAAAACTTGTTAAAAAAAAAAAAAAACTAACCACTGTGCTACGGCACCCATTTTTGACAATAACATTTAAAACATGTAAAAAAAGATGTAAAATGGTATATATCACTGAAAAAGTAATAAAAAGACCTTTCTTACCATATTGTAAGGAAAAATTGCGAGTTTATTGAGTAATTTCGATCGGCGTTGGCTACAAAAAGTTTTTCGTTTTTTTATATTCACAAAAATAGGCTCTATACGACGACATTTTTTTCCTTTAAGTGGGCTATTCTGTCCACTTATGCCCAAAAGGATGTTTTTGAATGTATATATACATAATTTTGATATAAAAATTGAAAGCTATAGTGCTAAATTCTGTACGTAACATTACCGTACCTACTTCTTGTACAAAAATATGGTTTTTCAAACATACTTCTATCTTATTACAGAGGACGCTTAAACCTTGTATTATCAGAGTTAAATTTCTTAACTTTTTCCTCCATTTAGAGTATATCCTCAGATATTTCATATATTTAGTGATTGCAAGATCTTGTATAAATAATAAATATCTGTTGGAATCATTCTAATAATGATCTCTTTAATGATGTTTTAAAAAATTAAAAGGTATTTCTTAAAATCTCATGCTTCATATTCTTCGTATAGCTAACCAGCCCAATAAGCCTTTATTTAGCAATTCGTTTAAGCGCATAAATCGTATTAAATTATTTAAAAGAGTAAACTAAAGTATATATCAAAGATAATTTATTACATTGAATTACATTATGCAACAATTTGAGGGTCATTGTCTCGGCGGTGAACCAAATTAGTCTCAAACGATGGCATTTGACTTCAGTAAGTCATTCAATATTTAGGAGTAGGTCAAGCGTTAAAATCTTCGACAAATACATTTTCCTATAAACAAATAACTTGTACGAATAACATGTAAAAAACGAAATATAATTTTAAATAATTTCTTTTAAGTAATAATCTATTTTATGTTACGATATTACGTAAGTAAATATGTATTATTGGTTAAAGCTTTGTAATATATAATGTAATTATTCAACAATGAATATTGAACACAAGCCAGAAGAGGGGACGCTATTTATCGACAGTTCATCAACTAGTCTAAAAGTCGTCCTGCTTCATGAAACGAATTCAAGAACTTCCATCCCTGTTGCGTATTTTAACGGAACAAAAGAAACATATGACATATTAAGAACTATGGGCCTCACTTGACCTAAGCGAGTCTGCGGACAGGCGCCTCAACCTATTAAAAACTATTTTGGAGTCGATATACAAAACATATGTTTTTTTTTTTGTGCGACTGGGATACTAGGCTTAAAGGAAACCAGTATAAAGAGAGAAATTGGTGTTTGAGAAATAATAGCAATATAGGACTTCGCAACTTTGTTGCGGAATTAAAATGTTCCGTGAAAATATTCTTCGGGAAATTTTTATATATGTCTCCGAAGACAAGAACTATCCGAATTATAATTTCACATATGCTTTTTTAAATTCCGTGATTCGACTTTTGACCGAAGAAGCCAAATTTTAAACTACTGTAATAATTTATGGAAATATCAATTTTGCTTTCAGTGAAGTTGCATAAAATTGAAGTTGAATAAAAGCAGATATGCTACATGGTGTCAACCTGACAAATATTTTTTGACACCATTTCAATGAAAACCAATATTTGTTGAAAAGCAAAATGTATTTGCTGTACATTATATTTTCCGGAAATTCTAAATTCATTTTAAAGGTTATTTATTCGATTTACAATATTTATTTATGTTGAAAATATTGCTCAAACGAGTCTATAGGTTTTTTGCGACTCTTTTTAATATACTTGTGTACATATATTGATGTAAAAGTACATAAATATTGGATCTATAACTTAATTCGTGTGGTTTGCTAAGAGATGGCGTAACTTGATTATTATTCCATCGTTCCTAAATTGCGAACATTCGTTGGAAAGCTACTGTCATTGTGCGTCTTTTTCAGTATATGTCATTCATTTGAAGTGTAAACAACGTGGTAATTTTGGCTTGGAAGACGAAGAACGTCCTGGGCAGCCAAAAAAGTTTGAAGATGAAGAACTGGAAGCATTACTCGATGAAAATTCCATCGCGACAACGCTCGGCCTCATGTTGCAACACCGGTCAAAAACTATTTGAAAAACAGCGGCTAGGAAGTTTTGGCTCACCCGTATTATAGCCCAGATCTTGCCCCGTCCGACTACCATTTATTCCGATCGATACAGAACGTCTTCACTGGAATAAGGTTCACACCAGAATAGTGTATTAAAAATTGGCTTGATTCATTCTCTTCCGCCAAGCCGGCGCAGTTCTTTTTGGATGGAATCCACAAATTGCCAGAAAGATGCTTCAGATGGGCAATACTTTGAATAATACATGTTTTTCTTAAATAAACGTACAAATTTTGAAAAAAAAAAATCATACGAATTAAATTATACATCCGATAGTACAAAATAATGTGGATATTATTTAATACACATATGAGAAATATTATATTGAAGAATTTGAAAAAAATTTTTCAGTATAATTTATTATTGTAAAAATATTTTATATGAAATTTCAAAACATGCCATAAATACATAATTACTATAACCGTTTTATTTTATTACAAATAGCCGATTACGTATTAGCATATTAGCAATATTTTTATTGAACAATTTATTTCGTTAGAAATTTATTGGGAAATTTTCGTAGGTACGTACATTCAATGCTGAGCATACCTGCGTATAGTATGTATGTACTAAATAGATAATATTAATAGCTTTCTGTGGTTAGTTTCGTAATAATTATGAATAAGCAATATATGATACTCATTGATTTGGCGGTTTTTTATGTTTGTGACAATAAGCAGGTATATGAGTTGGCTCGCTCTACATACATAACAAAAATGTTGAAGTACTAATCGGTTAGTAAGCTGAGTAACTCAGATGTGCACAGCCTAACTCTACTAAAATCGTAAAAAATGCTTGAAAATGTTACCTTTAAAATGTTTGATTAAATTCGTAAACAACGATTCTATCACAGATCAAATGTATAGGCACGAATTATGGAAGCATAATTTCTTAAACTGTTGTGTTTCGGTATCTTTCATACACATACTATTTCGTTATTACTAATATATAACACAGACTGCACAAATGTAAAATTAAGTTCATTCTAAAGAAGGGTTAAAAATACAAAACATAATCTTTCAGTTTGTCTAAATCTATTCAATTCAAAATGACTATTTCATTAACATTACTCATACAGCCCGTATATCACATAATGAACATATTTGTTTTTGTTGATAGATTACATTGTTCGAGTTAAGAATTGATGGTTGAAAAGGCCATTTTGAGAAGTTATGATCAGAATTCAGAATGTAGGTAATTTCACTCGCTATTCGTATTATTTTTAATGCCACATGTCCCATGGGTAAATTTCCTCTATTACACTGTCATTCTCTTTTCTCGCTTCAACTCATAAGCGTTCTTACATTTACTCGCATAATAAAGATATATTTACTGTGATATACTTAATGTAAGTAGAAAGATTGTGCTATCATAAAATCAATAGAACTTCATATTTTTCATTTACTTATAAATAGCTCTTTTGATTACAAAATTATCATCGTTAATATTATATTTTCATTACCGGAAAGTATTAAATTACAATTAAATATAATAATAACATATTAACAACAAGCATATTAACAAAGTAAGAACGCATTTCCATCAATAATAAATATAATATATAAGCATCTCGTAGTCAAGCTGATTTATAAATAATGTAGGTATGAAAAAGGTACAGATGAACACATGTATTATGTCTATATGACACTTTTATAAAATACATATAGCATATGTTCTACTCCATGTCAATATACTAAACAATAAACAGTATACTTATTGACTTTAGGTTAGAATCGGCACATTCACTCGACTTGTATGATGTATTGTTGCCAACAAAAATTGTCATATAAGTACGTACGAGTAAAAACAACAAGAGTTATTTACACATCCAAACACATACTTATTTTATGATAGATAGAAAATTACCTAGAATAAAGGATTTTCTAATAAGAAAGCAAGCATGCTTGTGAAATTAGTCTTATATATGTGCATAAAAATAAAGAAGAGGATATTAGAAATGTTTATAAAAGGTATATACGATATACTATGCTAAGAATAAAGCTCTTCAATGTTCAACAATATTGCAGGAATATCTAAAAAATCATGCTGGCATCAACAAAGTTATAAGAAGGATGATTTTGTTTGAGTAATAGGTATATTTCACAGTAGATCGAAAGTGTGTGAAATACAGCTGAATTGATGAACATTTTTTTTAAACATCACTTTAAAGAAATATAAACGAATAAAAATTAGCTTCAGATTTAATATTTGAACTATATAGTAGTCAAAATAAAGACATATTAAAATTTGTTCTCAGTGCGGCAAATTTAACAAAATTGGCCATTGAAATCTCCAAATTCGATATGTTTTACCTGTGACCACATGGCTATGTGTCTCACTTCACACTCATACACTCATACTCTTATATACATATTCGTGATGTATTACATCCTATGAGTTTATCGCACGTGTAATGCTTGGATAATATAAGCTTGCTTATACTACTTATACTACAATATAATAAAACAGCATAAGTTACACAAATATACTACTAAAGCTAATAGGATTACTATTGCATATTGTTGTGACAAGATAATTTTTTGACTTTAGCTATAAGTTGTGCGATTGCTAGCTTGTGTTTAATTTATACATTAAACTATTTGGTATAAGCTATTCGACCAATTCTTTATAGATTTATTTGTAGGAGACCCCAGCTATGAGTTAAATATAGGGGTTAGAAAGGTTTCAGAAAAATGTTCAATACGAAAAATTAATGGAGGTTGCATTGAGCAGAACTGATTTAAACAAGAACGTCAAGTTTCTATGAAAGTCACCCTATCGGATGAAGATAGGGAGTAAATGTGTTCTAAAAAAATGTTTCGGAAGTAAAATTAATCAGGGCTGTGAGGAATATACTTGTGAAGTTGTGAAGGCCCTTTTCCTGATTTTGGCATCGTTACGCCACACGCACATTCACACAAGCGACTACATAATTCCTGCTTGAATCCTATTCACTTCGGCTTTTGTCGTATGTACCTCGTTCTCTTTGCAAAAGGACAGTATTTTTATTATTTATATTTATATGGCTGTTTCTATGGCTCGAGATGTCTAATAGTAAAAACCGAAAATAATATTTCGTTAATCTGATAACATAAAATAATTTCGTACATTTTTCGAATTCAGGGTCACAAAAAAAATGTTCGCATAATATGGTAATTTTGATCGGTGAGTAATGTTACACAATAGGACTAGGATGGACATGAATGAGCTGTTGCGTATACATTTATTTCACATTCCAAGGTCGCCATCCTCCATAAAATCTGGTGATGTTTTTTGAACAGAGATTTTGACAAATACAACTTGTCCAAAGATAATCCTTAAGCAATGTTTGAAAAGTGCGCTGATAATTCTCTGATAATCCATCTATCTTTTATGTCCTGTGCTATTACAACTTTGTCCTAAATTTATGGCAGAATATTTTCACTTCAGACGATGTCATACTGACTTGGGATCTAGGTCATTGTGGAATTGAAGGATATTTACTTCATCTTTACTTCATTATATCGGTTCAGAACCGCTTTCTTCATCCACTCATTCGTTGAAACCTCTAGTAAATAATACCCAAACTCTGAGCAAGCCAAACAGCTCAACTATCAAACCACATCCTCAAATCTCATAGTCTCTTGCAAAGATATTGTATGCTAGAATTGCGCACAATTAATTCAATACCATTGGTCTATTTTCTCAAATTTAATTCTTCTCTGCCATATTACACATAGCACACAATTACAAACAAATATACCTTCCTGAAGTACACTTATAAAATTATATGTCGGTATAAAAAAGTACGTACCAGTTTGTTACTCAATCTTTTTGTTCAAAACAGTTTGAGTTTCCTAAAGGAATATACGAGGGCGGATTGATAATGAAGCTGCCTAAGTAGGAAAAAAACATTTTTTATTTCAAAAACCATTTATTTCTCAACATTGTCTCCTTTTACTTTGCCACACTTAGTAAGACGATTTCGGGAACCCCTCAAAACACTCGTTAGTTTCGGTAATCTTTTCTTCGTTTGAGCTGACTCTTTTTCCTGCGAGCCATTTTTTCAAGTTTGGAAACAGGAAAAAGTCACTAGGAGCTAAGTCTGGACTATAAGGTGGATGATCATCCAATTCGAAGTGTATTTCACGTAATTTTAGCATCGTATCTAATGCTGTGTGAACCGGTGCGTTGTCTTGAAGAAAGAGCACTTTTTTCTTCTTTAAATGTGGTCTCTTTCTTGATTGCATCATTCAATTTACCCAATAATGCACAATAATACTTTCCTGTGATTGTGGATCCTTTTTCAAGATAATCGATAAGCAATATTCCGAGTGCATCCCAAAATACAGTGGCCATAGCCTTGTCAGCCGATTTCACTACCTTCGCCTTCTTCGGAGCACTTGCACCAGCTTCCAGCCATTGTTTCGATTGATTTTTGGTTTCAAGTGTGTAGTGGTGGACCCACGTTTCATAAACAGTTATTAATCGACGCCAAAAATCAACAGGATTACGCTTTATCATGTCCAAACACCGCTGTGAAGTGATCTCTCGAACTCGTTTTTGTTCGACACTGAGCAAACGCGGGCACCCATCTTGCCGATTACTTTTTTATATGCAAATGTTCATGCAAAATGTTGAACACACGTTCATATGAGATTTTTACCATTTCAACAATCTCACGCAACTTGACTCGGCGATCATTCATAACGATATCGAGGATTTTCTTGATGTTTTCTTCAGTAACCACGTCTTTTGGCCTTCCTGTTGATGGTATTGTTGCAGTGCTTGTTCAGCCGCGTTTAAATTCAGCAATCCAATATTTTACCATGTAATCTGACGGAGCAGATTCACCATAATGTTTATCGAGCTTCTCTTTTGTCTCTTTCTCCGTTTTCCCTGTCAAATAATATTGTTTAATCACTGCACGAAATTCGGTTTTTTCCATTTTTCAAGCAACACAAAAGTTGGTTACTTCAAACGACTACAACAAACAAACTAATCGATGAATTTGGGTGAAATTTTAACAGCTGACGTTGGACAGATTGCAATTTCAAAAAAAAAAAAGTTTTTGTGCTTGTGCTGCCTTTTTCGTACTTAGGTAGCTGCTTTATCAATCCGCCCTCGTACAACGAAATATTTTTGTATTTGAGCAAACATTCAGTTCAGCATAGGTTTTAAATAATAATAACAATTATTATTATTTCATAGTTTTTTACATGCAGCTATATATTAATATGGTTTATTGATTTCTAATCTAATTAATTTAATTGTTGAAATTATTATTTTTATTATGTACGTTTAATATTTATATAAATCTGTCAATTTGTATAAACTTTTGATGGAAATTATTCAACAGTTTGCTTGAGAATCATTAATACACTCAATTCAAATTCATCTCCATAATGCGTATAAGTTCATACAAATATTTTTATAATACTGAAGGTTAGCTATAAAGAATTTCATTAAGGCGTTAAGAAAGAATATTTAAACAAACCTCTGCACTAACTATACGAGCACCATTTACTCATTAGCAAAAGATGCTACACAGCCGAATAAGGAAATACCTTCAATGATGATGTAAAGCAGGAAAATTAAATTATTCATATTACACTGCTATCCGCTGTACCTACATTAATTTCAATTTTCTGATTAAAAGAAAAATATTACATTTTCATTATCATTCGGAATTCATTCTTTTGTACCGATGCTTTTTACCCTTAGTACATACTACTGCTGACGGTGGCTTACTCATAATTAGAAACAGAAATATTTCCTTTTCTCTTTACATTATTTCTACATTAAGGTGGTCCAACAATTTTTTTCCAAGATCTGCTTCGGGGCACCTTCCAAAATTGTTCCTCTTGCCGAAAGCGGTGCTAAGTATGAATTTGGAAGATGCTCGTGAAATGTTTATACTAATTAAGCAACCTAAAAACATTTCTTAAAAAGATATTATAAGCTTCACTTCTCATGTCAACAGTAGCTTTTTATAAAAAATTACCTAGGATATGTAGAGTTATGCGGCCGCACCGCAAAGATGGCCAAAATTTGCCCATTGTGTTTCCCTAGACCAATGATAAAATAA
This sequence comes from Megamerina dolium, assembly GCA_963854835.1. Lineage (NCBI taxonomy): Eukaryota > Metazoa > Arthropoda > Insecta > Diptera > Megamerinidae > Megamerina > Megamerina dolium. Next base: position 48,439,512 of record OY978528.1, on the reverse strand, counting down.
TTACCTATATTTTTTTAAATTTCAGAGGGATTTAGTAGCGCGCGGTCATGTCATTGAGCACCCTGCATTAGATATAGTAGAAAATTGAACATTTGTATTGATATTACAAATACTGAAGGGAAAAAACTGAGGGTTTGTCCCTTTTTTTCAATGAAACTTTTTCCCGATACAAAATTGGAACAATTTAATGTGCATGCACATATATTTTTGTAAGTAATGAAGATTTAACCTCCAATTAGTGGCATTAATCCAATTTTATGTAATACCTCTATGTAAGATTACCTTGAAACATATACAAAAATGAAAAGCAAAGAAAAAAGAATTCACGAAAGGTGTGAAAAGTGTAATATGAAAGAATTGTAAATAAAATAAAGCAGCTACGGCTCTTAGCTATTCATTAAGTTAAATTATGTAATACATAGAAGGAAAAAAATTATTATAATGATATGCTCGTTTCATTTTCATATAGAGTATTTCATTGCCAATATGGTAAGGTATGAAAATAATTTAAAAGTATGATTATTAAATAAAGTTTTATTAAAGGAAGCGATAAATTCAAAAAGAACTATTAATCATTATTGAATATAGCAAAACGTTAAAAGATGGGACTCTTGGATTTTTGACTTTTTGCACTTTATGTAGTCGTGTACAAAGTATGAAAACATATAAATTGAAACATGATTTTCTATAGGAGACAGGCGTGATTTACATTCAATAACGCTCTTTTTACAAATATCATTTTTATTTATAAAATACATTTGAAAATATAATTTTTTAATGTAGGTATGTCTCGTTTTCATCAGATTCTGACTAATTTCCAATGACACACATTTCATAGAAAATAAAATTATCTGTACCTAGTTTCAGCGTTCTAAAGTTATGTTTTTATGCTCTAAGGTGAAAATATAGAACAGGAAACTTGTTTGGTATGAATTATGTTATATTCAATGCTGCCAATTTTCATGCACTATTTTTTTCCCCTAGATATAATATCGTGTGCCAAGTTTCAGTTGCATAACTTATAAAGGGTTTTCCATTGGGGACATAACAATTTCGTATCTTTATATGAACGCACCCTTAAACTTTTTTAATCAACTGTCAATGTCAAAATGTTAGCTAAAGTCAACCTTTTCATCATGGTAAAGTTCAAGAACTAGCAACGTTTGGAAATTATTAAAAATTACCAAAGAAATTCTGTGTCGGTGGTCACAACTTTAAGAGCGAAAAATCATCTTCAGCGATGAAGCTCATTTCTGGCTCAATGGCTTTGTCAATAAGCAAAATATGCGCTATTGGTCAGCAACAAACCCACAAGTGCTTCTTGAGACACCGTTGCACCAGCAAAAAGTTACTGTTTGGTGCGGTTTTCATGCCGGAGGTATGATTGGCCCGTATTTTTTCGTGGATGAAAACGACCGTCATGTTACCGTCAATGGAGAGCGCTATCGTGCTATGTTGGAAGATTATTTGTGGCCGGAATTGGATGAACTTGACATCAGCGATATGTGGTTACAACAAGACGGTGTCACTAGCCACACAGCACACGTCACAATCGATTTATTGCAAGGCAAATTCGGTGAACGTGTTATCTCGAGAAATGGTCCGGTCGAATGGCCGCCTCGTTCATGTGATCTAACACCATTAGATTTCTTTTTATGGGGCTTTATCAAGTCACCGGTCTATGCCAACAAGCCCGCAACTTTAGACGAGCTCAAAGACAACATCCAACGTGAAATTGCCAACGTTCCGGTCGAAATGTGTGTTAGAGTGGTGGAAAATTGGGAACAAAGAATCGACCGCTGTAAACGGGATCGTGGTGGTCATATGACCGAAATCGAATTTCATTCATAAAACGTAATGCTTGCAATATATCCACAATAAATTTGAACTCAATATCTCAATTATTTCTGTGTTTTATTAATAGATAAAATTGTTATGTCCCTAATGGAAAACCTTTTATTTTCGTGCACAAAGTCCAGCAAGTATAATTTTGTATGGGAAGTGTGCATCGTTTTGATGCGATCTTGTCCATTCTCAATCTTTTATAATCCTTCGCAAATAGAAATTTTGTCTTGATAGACGTATATTTTCGTGCTCAAAGTATGAAAACATACATATGGAAAGGGGTTTGTGTTGGAATATTTTGGAATATTGCCGGAAACAGATGAACCGTCAAGGCAGTTTTTATCCAAACTCACTCATTCACAAACATACCTGTTTGGTGCTTAAAAGTATTGTATGCATCAATTTTCAGAAAGAATGCTTAACAATTACCCTAGTTATGTTGGGAATAGATAAACAAATAGATATACAAATATACATTTAGACAGTAATTCTGACTGTATGTTTAATCATATACAGTCGAATGGAAATCTTTAATTGTAAATACCAACCTAGATAATATTAGAATAGAATCCACTATATTATTTGATTGTGTTACTAATAAGACACTTGGCTTATTTACTTTGCATAGCTGTATACAAAAGTACGACTTGTATTTACAATAATATTAACACATTCGATCACGTTGAACAAATACGTATTCACACAAAAGGATAGCAAATAGCAAATAAAACGCGAATGATTTCACCTAATAGGCATGAAATTACACGAATACCTAAATACTTATACCAAACATTTATATGCAGACGTACGAGTATTATGCACACGTTTTACGTTTTGTAAATCCATAATATATAATATTAAAATGCTCAACGTACATACAGAATGTTTAACTCTACTGATGATTTTACTTCTTTTGTATTATCTGTGTTTTTATTTGATTTTTATTTTATTACACAATTCTGACTAGAATTTTTAATGATAACAAAAAAAAAAAAAAATAACAAAAAAATACAGGGTGATTTTGGCAGCTCAGCTCTTTTCGTATAACATGTTACTGTCAAACATGTTCAGTTTGGTCTATAATTTAACCATGAATCGACTTACAAACGAACAACCCTTGCAGATTCTTGAATTTTATTATCAAAATTCATGCTCTGTTAAGGAAGTGCATCGTGCACTTTCTTGTGTTCAGCGACGAAGCTCATTTCTGGCTGAATGCATACGTGAACAATCAAAATTTCCGTATTTAGTAGAGTAGCTAGAAGCAGTGCAAGAATTGCCAATGCATGCCGCAAAATGGTGTGGATTATGCGCCAGTGGCATCATTGGACCGTACTTTTTCAAAGACGATGAAAGCAGGAACATTACTATGAATGGCGAGCGCTACCGTGCCATGATTTCAAACTTTTTTATTCCCAAAGTGGAAGCACTGCACTTGGTTGACATGTGGGCTGTTTGGTGAACAGTTTATTTCGCGTTTGGGGCTGGTCAATTAGCCGCCTAGATCGTGAGATTTATCGCCTTTGGACTATGTTTTGTGGGGCTATGTTAAGGTTCATATCTATAGCGACAAGCCCGCAAAGGCTGACGCACTGGAAGACAATATTGAGGAATTTATTCGTGAGATACCGGCTGATATGTTGAAAAGAGCGTGCCAAAAGTTGACCTAGCCTATGAACCATTTGAGGTGCAGCCGCAGTCAACATTTACATGAAATCATCTTTGAACATTGAATTATATAGATCATAAAATCGACTCAAATAAAGATTTCATACATTTCTCTAAATTTTATGTGTTTTTTTTTTAACCAAATCCGAAGGCTCTTAAGAATCATCCTGTAATTGTCTTTGAAAACAAACCCTTTTCTATACGAATTATTTCCAGTTATTTGAAATCGAGCCGAAAACATTGCATACGGATGGCCGATGTATGATTTATTACCTACAAATTGATGTCTTCTTACATTAATGTGAGAAAAATAATATACAGCTTATATATTTGTTATATTATCTCTATAATTTAATTAAAATCTTAATTCTAACTCAAATATACATTTTAATGCAAATAATAAACTAACTCTCGGAATTTGCACTTTGATGATATTTTTTTAAATAAATACATTTCAATACATAGAAATAAGCTAGAGCCCATATTACATAGTAGATGTATGGATATACAAGGTGTGACAAATATGTATTCAGACTGCCTCTAGAAAACACGATATCTGCTAATTTTTCGGTATATTTATTCGAAATATTCTCCTCCTGATTCAATACACTTGTTACATCGATTTAATAGTGATTCAAACGCGTGTTCCATCTCATTTTTCAGAATTGCCTCCAGTGTCCTCGTTGTATGTAAGTCCGTTGTATGGTCTGAATGTCATCAAAAAAGCATCCTTACAACTTCAATTTCAGTTTTGGGAACAAAAAGAAGTCGCACGGTGCCAAATCAGGTGAAGACGGTGGGTGAATCAACACACAGACCTGAGTGCTGTGTGTTAAATTTCATGTTAAATTTCATGTTAAAATTTCAACATCAAACGAACACGTGTTTTGTAAAATGAATGTCAATAAACATAAACCAAATGCCAGGAAATTTAGTAGAGGAAGGTTGAAGCTTCAAAACGCATGTGCTCTCACATAGATGGCGCGCTTGGTTGCTGAGATATGGTTCGAGTCTTAATACATATTTGTCACACCTTGTCACACAGTGAATTTAATACAAAAAAGCAAAATTACACAAAGATAAATTAGCGGTTAAATAAGCGGTTAAATAAAGCATAATTTATTGACTGCTTGTTAGCATTATGGAGTTAATAAGAGTTTCGCCTAATATATTTTTCGAATAAATAGCGTTAAATGGTGGCTTATTATAGCCTAAAACCTATAATTTTCTTCACTAGTGTCACCGCATTTTTCATACTAATTATTTTAGTTTTAATTAGCTTTGCTCCTTTTCCTTTTAAAATTAAATTCAAAATTATGTACTTTAGATAAATCAGCTTCTCAAGCATTTCTGTGAGAAAATGAAAATACGTACAATCTAAATTGACATAAAAATGTTCTGAAAATTGCTGTAAACATTAATATCGTACGTATATAGTTATGTACATACTTGCCATAAACAGATGTCAATGGTCCTTTACATTTCATGCATTAGTATGTTAAGTGGATACAATCGTGTAATGTCTCAAAATGCCAATATTCTCGCGGGTTGGATTTGACTTGATATTTAAATTAATGCATCATAATGTCTGGATATATTTGGACATGCTACCATAAATATCAAAGTCAAGGATAATATTTTTAGACTCATAACACAAACACGAATATTCGCGAATGACTACATCTAACCCCATAATGTCGAACATGGTCAAATGAAAAATTCTGTACAACTTGTACAATACAATATTATATTTTTATAAAGTAAGTAATGTCATATCTAACAAATCCGCCCCAAAAATGTACCAAAAACACATTGTGCATTCACAGTGGAAATATGAAAATTCAATTATTGGCATCAACTAGGTGGTTAGATATATACAGAACTATACCTATGCATATTTATATACGAGTACCTACATATGCTGCAGATTGTTGATTTTTGTTAGTATTACGTACAATGTGATGTTGAATTGCATCAAACTTCTTGCTATATTAAACACACAAAAAATTAAAAATTATGTGGCACTTATAAGCCCCGAAGGGCTCTTTGGCCTGGCTTATCTTCCATTACTGTTGTGCGTGTGAACTTTTAAACAATATTAAAAAAGACTTACTTATTTTAGCCGGCTCCGAATGGCAGAACTCTTTCTGAGCTTTGTCACAGAGTTATTTTAGAAGCTTTTCCATGTTAAATTGTTACTATCGAAAGAATTGCCAATTGTTTGCCGACAGATGGGTACCGCTCGAAAACAAAGTCTTTTCGATAATAAATTTGTTATGCTTCAGCCGGGGATTGAACCCACGACCTAATATAAGAAGGCCAACATACTAACCACTGATCCACGGCACCCACGAGTCTATGCTTTCGAATTTGGTAGTAAATACAAACCAAAAGCTAAATTTGTTTAGAAGCCAGTAAAATAAAAAATAACAGCCGAGCAGATCATACGGATACAAATGAGAATGAAACGAAAGCAATTTTAGGACTTTTATATTATTTGTTGGTGTTCAAATGCAACGACTGCGATCTCAATACAATATTTGCTAATTATGGCACAGGACATGAAATATTTCGCTGCGTCATGTCCAAGCACAGATTTTCATGTTAAATCAACAGCTTGAGATTTGATGATCGTATGGAAGAGGATCCGCTAGCTCCTATATCAAATATATTTAACAAATTCATCTAAAATTCTCAAGCTTAGTACTCTCCTGGCGCCAATATGTGCACTGAAGAGATGCTGGTTCCATTTGAAGGTCATTGCAAATTTATAATTTACATGCCACAAAAACTTGCTAAATATGGGCTGAGATCATGATTTTATGTGACGCAATAAATTTTTATACATACTATGCTTACACATGGTGATTTTTTAAGAGGCTTCGGATTTGATTTAAAAAAAAAAATACATAAAATTTTGAGAAATGCATGAAATCTTTATTTGAGTCGATAGTATGATCTATATAATTCAATGTTCAAAGATGATTTCATGTAAATGTTGACTGCGGCTGCGCCTCAAATGGTTCATACGCTAGGTCCAATTTTGGCATACTCTCTCCAACATATCTCACAAATAAATTCTTAAATATTGGCTTCCATTGCGTAAACCTTTGCGGGTTTGTCGCTATAGATATGAGCCTTAACATAGCCCCACAAAACATAGTCCAAAGGCGATAAATCGCACGATCTAGGCGGCTAATTTACTAGCTCCAAACGCAAAATAAACTGTTCACCGAACACGCGTCTCAATTGGGCCATTGTTTCGCGTGCTGTGTGGCATATGGCCGTCTTGTTGAAACCACAACTCATTCAAGTCCAACTCTTCCATTTTGGGCAAAAAGAAGTTTGTAATCATGGCACGGTAGCGCTCGCCATTCACAGTAACGTTCCTGCCTTAGTCGTCTTTGAAAAAGTACGGCCCAATGATGCCACTGGCCCATAATCCACACCAAACAGTGCATTTTTCGGAATGTTTTGGCAGTTCTTCCAATGCTTCTAACTGCGGCAATTTTGATTGTTCACGATTCCATTCAACCAGAAATGAGCAAGTGGATCATAAAAAAGTGGATCTTCATCCAACTTTGCCAGCGCCAGCGAGCATGAATTTTGATAATGAAATTCAATAATCTGCAAGCGTTGTTCGTTTGTAAGTCGATTCTTGGTTAAATTCTAGACCAAACTGAACATGTTTGACAGTAACATGTTACACGAAAATAACGGAGCTGCCAAAAACAATGATGGCAAAAAGAAAGTTGCTAAAAAAGCACCCTGTATCTATTATGGCAAAGATTCTGATGAAATAGGACTAAATCCAGAAGAGAAAATATTATCGGTACCATCACAATGAGTTTTACGACTTGTGAAAGTTGCTGAGGGCTCAATCCGTAACATCGCAGCTGACAAGTGGTTTAGCTCCATCCCGCTAATGGAAGCTTTTCTAAAAAAGAATCTAACCTACCTCGAAACACTGAAAAAAAGAGAGAGATTTCTGCAAGCTTTTTGCCAAACAAAAAAAGAAAAGTTGGAAGTTCAATTTACGGTCTCATCCAAAGAAAAATAAAGCCGTCCTTTTAGTTTCATCCACACATCACGTTCAAGAATCCGACACTGATTCAGGTAAACCACTAATGATTGTAGATTACAATCTTACTAAGCAAGGCGAGTGGGTGCCGTAGCAGCGTTACAGAAAAAGTGAAGTCACAAGGGTTCTGCCGTTTGAAATAGACTAAAATAAGTAGGTCCCTTCTAATACTGTCCAAAATTTAACACGCACAACAGTTATGGAAGAGAAGGTCGGCCCATGACTCCTTCGGGGATTTAAGTGCCACATATTTATTTTTTTTTTTATTTTTAAGGAAGGCGTTGATGGTATCGACAAAAAGTCTTCAGTATATTCGTGCAGTCGGAAAACCTGTCGTTTGCCGATGGCAATTTTTTATAGAATAGTGGATTTGTTAGGTATCAACTGTTTTGTTGTGTACCAAGCATGTGAAAATATGGACTCCAAAATGAGAAAAAGCACGTTTTTGTTAAATATGGCTCGAGAAATGGTCCTAGATCCTATGAAAGCACGTGATTACTACGAGCGATTACCAAGAGATTTGCGCAGGTCCATCAGTCGAGTTCTAGGAAAAAACTCCTCCACCAAACTATGCCGTATATGTCCACCAAAAATAAAAAGGAAAACGAAATACAGCTGCTGTTCTTGTCTTAATCCTATTCGCTTGCAGTGTTCCAAATCTCTCTCTGCGAAAAATGCCAAGAAAAAATTTAATATTTTAAGACTGTATAATAAATGATCTCTCCATTCGATTTGGCTAAAAATCAAAACTGGATTTGTTTGATAAGTGTTCTCAAAGACAAAGAAAAAAATGGCTGGGGCCGACCAAATTATACCCTGCATATGTAGAGGTATATATAAAAAGTTTGCTCATATATCCATCCTTTTCTTCCACTACTTTGTATAGGAGCTACATTAAGAACCAGGCTACCTCACCAATTTTTGAGGAATAATTTCTGCCTATAATTCTAAACTACCTAGGATGCAATGGGTTGACCTAGGCGTATTATTTAGTAAGTTATGGGTATTTTAATGTTTAAGATAAATCCGAGATTTTGTACGGAATCTATATAAAAAGTGGGCGTGGCTTACATCTTTCCTGTATATCTAATTAATTTTTCAATATCAATCCACTCCTTAAATTTGGTTGTCCTACGCTGAATAGTTCGTAAGTTATAGCGGTTTAATTGTAGAGGTTACAGCTGTTTCAATTTAAAAGAAGTACAGACATTTTGTATGGGAGCTACGCTAAAAAGTGGGCGTGGCTCACCCATTTTTGGCGAGGTTATACATATAGTATTATAATATAACTCTATGTGCCAAATATTGTTGTCTTAAGTGGTATGTGAGTTATGGCAAGTTAAAGATTTTGAAAATTCCGAGGTTAGTCGCTTTGAATGCTTGGTGGGGGCGTGGCTATTGACCGATCATGCCCAATATCAATCCCCTCCGTACCCTTGGATCATAGGTCATATAATGCATATTGCATTATGCAGGGTATAAAAAGTTCCTTAAAATTTGCAAGAATTATTGTTTTTTTTTTTTGGTTTTGTTTTTTTATTTGCTTTTAAGAGAAGAGTACTGTTTTTGTTGTTTTATATAGTGATATTTGGTGAACAATATTTTTCGTAAATCCATCTTTTGCCGCTATGGACAGATATGAACGAATCGGAAATTGAAGCTGTTTGAATGGGATTGTGCTCCTCGATGGTATTATTGGGATACGTGGTAACAGAACGATTTCTCCTTTAATTTTCCGTTTAAAATAGTTGCTCCAATAACACTTCCGGTGATTCTTTTGATTACCAAACGTGTGCCGTTGCATAATATAGGTGGGTTTAAATTGCGAAGCAGAATTATCAGCAAACCAATCTTCAATCGAAGTTTATATGGTGGCATTGCTAGCATATCTAGTGAATTAAGAAATTCAGTTGGATAATTTACTGCTTCGTTTTCTTCAACGACAGTGTCGATTGATTTAAAATCTGAAAAGTATTTTCGTCAACATCAACATTTCTCGCTGACAAAATAGCATGTTCACGTAAGTAAGTTCAAGTAATTATTCAGCATGGCCGAGAAGACACTCTCAATTAAAAACGTCTTGCCGGTTCCACCTGGTGCATCCATGAAGAAAACCCCGCCTTGTTTAGTAGCAACAGTCAGCATAATTCGCTCATAAATTATTTTTTGTTCGGCAATCATTAATTACTCATTGTTCGCAATAAATGTAGATGCTTAAATTGACTGGAACACTGCCATATTGCAACGGATCAACAATTGATGCAGTGGTCGACTCCAATATACTTCTATTTTGACATGCAACAAAATGATATGTAAGCAATTACCAACACTGAGAAATTTCCATCTAGCTTATTTTGTTTTTGTTTTTGTTTTTCACTCGATGTACTACATGGCGGAGGTAGTATTATGGTGTGGGGATATATGGCTGCCAATGGAGTCGGCAATTTGGTGTTCATTGAGTCAATTATGGATTAGAGAGGTTATTTAAATAATTTAAAAGAAAATTTGAAGTAGAGTGCTGAAAATCTCGGCCTGGGTTCTGGCTGGCACGACCCGAAGCATACTACCCATAATGTGAAGCTTTAGATATTATATAATGTCTCGCATAAATGCAAGACCCCTCCACAATCACCTGACCTTAATCCTATTGAACATTTGTGGGATTTGCTTGAGCGCAGGATAAGGCAGCACATCATCACCTCCAAGCAAATGCTTAAAAATGTGATTTTAGATGAGTGGCACAAAATTTTACGGAAGACACTTTCAAGTTAGACAAGTCTATGCCAAACCGATTGCAAGAAGTCCTAAAACGGAAAGGCTACCCAACCAGCTACTAATCTTTTCAAAAACCCACAAAAAACAATAATTTATCATATAACCTTATCTTTGTACGTAGACTTTTTCTGACCAATTAACAGGTGCTTTTGAATTCTTTTATTTCTCATAATTTTTCTGTACATTATAGTTTAATGTATTTAGGCTTAAAGTGTACATAATACTCAAACATTTAAATAAAAAATAATTTCTTTTGAGATAATTTATTTCCTTATTGGTATTTAGTGCAGCGAAGAATTCTTTACTTCTTGTACGTACATTTTTTCTGCTAAGTGTAGGTGCATATGAAAGTATTTATATATGTGACATGCCGACTCAAATTGATTGTGTGAATCTGCCGTTGGTTTCGTATGAAAATGCTCATTCTCAACTGTTTCCAGTGTATCTAAAACCATTTTTGGCTTTGAGTGAAAAGGTGGCCATTGTTCTATCGCCAGATATGCTGTTAAAACGCTGTCTATTAACAGTGGGATATCTCATAACTTCTAAAGTCTCTGATAGAAGTGATCCATGTATTAACATTCAATTAGGCTGTTCACAAGATGTTGTATGTTGTTGTATCGTTCTACAACTGTTGCATCAGCATTGTTGCTGTTTCACATACAAAATTTGCATAGCAGCCTATACTTATTGAGTGTGCTATTCCATAGAGATGCATATTGATGATCTCGTTTTGAAGGAAATCAAAAGACCGTTTTTGAAATCTATCAAAGAGAAAACTTCGAAAATACTTCGAAATAACATGTACAATAATCAAAATAATCCAAAAATTTGGTAAAGCCCATTGCTTTGCTTTAAAAAGTAAAAGAATATAAATTCATAATTTTGTTCAAATACATGTAAAAAAACTAATATGTTCTCTCTTGATGTACAATGCTTATTACAGAATCAGTTGTTGTTCAAGCTGGAACTGATCGCTACATTACTGTAATAAAGCGAAAAAGAAGTCCCCAAAATTCAAAACAAACTAATTCAACAAAAATTCACTCCCTCTAGTAGTTCGGAAAATAGATACGCACTGCTTTCAATTGATGAAAGTGACGAAAATATTATCCCCAAGAAAAATGTCAAACCCCCACCCATTTTCTTAAGAGAACTCAACTCAGATAAGTTGATTTCCAGAATTACAAGTCTTATAGGACCAAAGAATTTCCACGTTGTTCCTATTCGCAAACGCCCAATTGAAGAAACGGAAGTGCAAATCTATAGCAAAACTCATTATCGCAAAGTAATTGCAGAATTTGATGCTGGAATAAAGAATTACTACACATATCAGCTAAAAAGTAGTAAGGGCTTAATCGTTGTACTCAAAGGTGTCAAACCCAACGTTGATATTAACGAAATCAAACTTGCCCTTCAGGAAGAAGGGTTTCAAGCCAAAACAGTGTTCAACATTCTCAACAAGAGCAATATACCTCAACTGTTATATCATATAGAGCTTCAGCCTGAAACAAAAACCCTAAAAAAAGGTGAAGTACACCCCATATATAAAATTCGATATTTATTGCATCGCAAAATCACAATCGAAGATTACTAAGACATATTGTACCCTGCCAGCTGTTTGTGTGATTTGTGGAGATCTTCATAAATCAAACATATGCCCAAAGTCTAAAGGCGATGCTAGCATGAAAAAATGCAGGAATTGTGGAGGTAATCACACCGCAAATTATAGAGGTTGCCCAGTATATACAACCCTAAAGCTAAATGTCTCCTTTAGCAAACAACCTCTAAAAACAGCAAACTCAGATAGCTAACTCAGGTCCAGATGGAATTACCGGTAAAATGATAAAAGAGCTACCTCCAGCTTCAGCAATTCATCTGATGCTATCCTTCGTATTAAACACTATCCCAAATGCTGGAAAACTTCAAAAATTATTATGATAACAAAACCAGGAAAAGACCCTACAAAAGTTGCATCGTACATACCTATCAGCCTTCTGCCTCTACTCTCTAAAGTATTCGAAAAGCTACTTGTCATGAATATAACTCTGTTTATTAATCTCAACCAACTGATTCCCCAACATCACTTTGGATTTAGAAAACAGCACAGCACAATAGAGCAAGTTCATCGCATTGTAACTCTGTTAAGGAACACGTTTGAAGAAAAAGAGTATTGCTCAGCTGTCTTTCTGGATATCACTCAAGCTTTCGATAAAGTATGGCACGATGGCGTTATTTACAAACTCAACTATTACTGCCTGCAAATGTCTCCTCTTTGCTTAGTAGCTATCTCACGAAAAGAAAATTTCTCGTACATCGCAAGGATTATACAACAAATCCATTGGATATTCACGCTTGCGTTCCACAAGGAAACGTTTTGGGCCCCTTACTGTATCGCTTGTACACTTCATATATGCCCAACAATAACTATACATTCATATCGATCTTTGCTGATTATACGGTAATATTGTGCTCTCGCTCTAACCCCATAGAAGCTACTAAACTCTTGCAGACTAATGTCGATTCTCTCGAAATCTGGTTAGCAAAATGGCGCATAAAAGTTAATGAATCAAAGAGCGTACATGTAACCTTCACGCTAAGGCTAGATACATGTCCCCCACTTAAAATTAATGGCCAATCAGTTCCACAATGTTCCTCAACAAAGTACTTGGGTATTCACCTCGACAGAAGGCTGACCTGGAACAATCACATAGAAAGAAAGCTCAGATCAAGCTTAAAATTAATCAGTTATAGTGGCTGTTACACAAAAGCTCAAAGTTGAATCTCTAATACAAAGTGCTATTATATAAAGCAATCCTGAAGCCTGTCTGGACTTGTGGTATTCAGTTATGGGGCACCGCATCTCCCTCAAATATCGAAAAATTGCAGCGAATACAATCCAAGTGCCTGCGAATTATTGTAAACGCGCCTTGGTATATGAGGAACGATAACATCCATCGAGATTTTAATGTACCCACAATTGCTGAGGAAGTTGCAAAGTCCTGCAGAAGCTACATTCAAAAATTACACAACCATCCGAATCCTCTTGCTAGGCAATTGTTGCTGAGCACAGGGCATCGACGTTTAAAAACAAATGACACATTGAATACGCTTTATAATTGCTAAGCCTCTCGACTCAACAAATTGTAATGGAACACAGGGAATATCACATATTTCTAAGTTACTTTGCAAGATTTGAATACTTATTGTGAGTTTCTCCGAATGGTAGAAAGGTTCAATAAATTTATTCAATAAAGTATTTAAAAAAAAAATAATTTTGTTCTCAACCAAATGCCTGAACAGAATTTGACATTTGACGTTTTGACGAAACGACACAACGATCAAACATTCACAAGTGTTGTGTTTTTATTCAACGTCATTTCAAGTTACAAATGATGAGAATGATGATGACGATGACAGTGGTGGTAATACAAAGTTATCAATAACGAATATACATGTCAGATGCAATTTTAATTTACAAAATTATTAGGAGTTGCTAGCATAACATCTTCAAAATATTTACAGGCATTTGAAATGATTCTAAGGCAATGAAATATGGTGCCGTATATATTGAATCCGAGACAATCTTAATTGAAATATTTTTTCAGCAAATATGTTGCTCTTTTATTTAATTCAAAATTTATTCAATAGATATTCTTCTTAAATTTTTTTCAGTGAGAATATGCATTTCTTATTCTATATGCATGCAGGTCTGTTCAAGATATTGCCCTTTCATCTACATCTATATCGATATAGAATGGTTTATATGTAAAGGCATTTAATGGGGAATATTCAGAAAATGTTCCTATATAATTTTCATAAGAATTTGTGAAAGCACTCAATTTTGCGTATGTAATTGTATTTAAATCATAAAAAATTTAACATTTTCGAAATATTACTAAATTACCTAATAGTACTTACAAAGCTAAAAAATTAAATCAAGGTGTGGATATCTATTGTACGTACGATATGTACTGGATTGTACTGTATGTATGTATGACATGAATTGTATGTGCATATAGTTCAAGTGGTACAAACATATAAACGAATATATCAGATACGTAAGAAATTTAACCTATCACGATAAATTTGTCGTATTGGACATTGTTCTGGTTAATCAACAAACATAATCAATCAATAATGATGCGGTAAATGGCACAGATACGGTTGTCACAATTTGAGTAATATATGCGTGAATGAATCGAATACATGCAACCAATCCAATAAACACAATAACATCCAATAGACATCCCTATAGATTATTAGTAATATAAATGATCAAATGAAATGTGTATAGATATATGTATAAACATGTATTGAATTTATATGTAAGTGTACTACATATTTACAACCACAACAGACTGCAAATTAACATGGCTACTTACACTTTAGTGTAAATGGACTTAGTTACCTACATGATGCAAATGTATGCAGCATCTACTTGTACAATCAACATACAAAAGCGAATATTTAAAATTGTGTCAATGTTTGCTAATTTTTAATTTAATATTGAGACAATGGTAATTTAATATTCACAAATATCATACGAAATTCTCCTGCTTGTTTACATCAAGCCAGAATTAAATCAAAAATACCTATGTTTAGAACAATAAAACCAAAACACCAAATGTAAGATATTCAAATAGAGAATTCCTAACAATTTTACATTAGTCAATAGATCTAGCAGATTATGCACTTCTTCATTTATGTAGTTCTAGCCGAAGACCTAGGTAGCTAGAGCAAGAAATCTCAGTTTAAAAATATAATTTACTTACTTTTTAACTAAATAATAATAATCAGTTATGTATTTTTGCATTAGGGCATGGATCACGTCCTCCCATAAATTGAACACCGATTCATAGAGCAAAGAATGTAATTTTATTTAAAGCATTCGTAGATATAAAATATTTTATTACTGTCAAAGCCCACTAATTTTATTTAGGTCTATGAATACCTTTTGCATATAAACATGTGTATAACATTTTTGTTTTGCATGTTTAAGGCGAAGCCGTCTATGACTTCCTAGAAGCACCTACGGCGAATCAGCCCGCTTAAGTGTTTGTATTCGGTTTTACTCGTGTTTACAAACTAAATGGCTTAAACATACCAAGCAGTCTGCAGACCCGCTCAACTATCAGAGAGCAAATCGGTCATCATCGATGAGGTTTGAAACATTCCATGAGGAATTTATAGCGTGCCTAGATAAAAATTGATGCCTTTGAATACCGTGTCATCTTTATTTTCTTACCTATATTAAATAAAATAGGGTACATTCACTAAGAAAAAAACTACAAGTATAAATCCAACAATTTTATATAGGAAACAATTTGAAGTTTTTAGAAAAAAGGTGCAACATTGGTGGCTTACATTAAGACAAATTTTTAAGTAAACTTAATAGGTTGGTTTTTATTAAAATTACTTTTTATTAAAAAGTTTTGTACATGTATAGAATATAATAATCAAAAAATGTAAATTGATTTTAAACATATATATTTGGGAATGAAAGGATAAAATAATAATAACTCCATGTACATGTACATGTATATCAGAAGAACTAAGGATTATATATATCAAACTGAACTACGAATGAAGAATACACTGAACTGCACAGAATACGATACTTACACATCTAAACAATCATTTGCCAGTCACAAGTTATCAATAAAGACAGAAAGAACACTTTCATCAAAACTAAGATATTTAAAGGAAAATCTAATGAAAAAACTGTGAATTATCTTTAATAAAGATTGGTTTATCAATAAAACCAACATAGAAATCCCTGAGGATATACAATGGTTACTCTCACTTGGTAAAAAGTTTACATTACCAACAACCAAGTAAATTGTTACGCCAATAAACCTAATATCAGACATGGAACAATTCATACAAACAATAACTGACGGTAAACTAAGCAACAGAATATAACGTGGAAAAATTCATACAAGAGACTTTTAATAAAACAAAAAATTTCTTACTACACTACAAAAATGAAATCATAATTACAGATGCAGATAAAGGTAACAAAGCAATAGTTATTTACAAAGAGACTACCATGAAAAAAATCAGCAATTTACTGGAAGATAGAAAAACATACCATAAAACCCTAAGGATTGATCCAACATCAAACCTACAAAAGAAAAACAACAACATTGTAAACGATCTTCACAAAAATAATCATATATGCACCAGAGAGAAACACCAACTATTGTGTACTGCAGCTACAGCACCACGTCTATATGGATTGCCTAAAATTCACAAACCAGATATCCCGCTACGTCCAATCTCATCGTCAATTTCTGTTCCATGTTACAAATTATCTAAATATATTAGCAAGAGGTTACAATGCCTCATATCTGTAGACTATAATATCAAAAATAGTTACAATCTTAAAGAAAAACTGAAAAATGTTAACTTGAAAAAAGATGATGTACTCGTTTCGTTTGATGTCGTGTCTCTGTTCACTAATCTGTCCACAAATCTTGCAACAAAAATCATAATGAAAAAGTGGAACATTATTGAAAAACACACAAAAATTCCAAAAAACAAATTTTTAAACATATAAACAAAAAAAAATCTCCTTACAGTCAGCTGGGGCCGACCAAATTATACCCTGCATATGTAGAGGTATATATAAAAAGTTTGCTCGTATATCCATCCTTTACTTACACTACTTTGTATAGGACCTACATTAAGAAGCAGGCGTACCTCACCAATTTTGGAGGATCAATTTCTGCCTATAATACTAAACTACATAGGTTGCAATGGGTTGACCTAGGCGTATTATTTAGTAAGTTATGTGTGTTTTAATGTTTAAGACTTTGTACGGAAGCTATATAAAAAGTGGGCGTGACGTATCTCTTTCTCGTATATCTAATTAATTTTTCAATATCAATCCACACCTTAAATTTGGTTGTCCTACGCTAAATTTTTTTTTTTAGCTTATTTTTTTTTATTGAATCTTTCTTAAATACAAGAAACTAACAATAAGTATTAAAATCTTACAAACTAAATAAAACTATGTGATATCCCCTACGTTCCATCACAATTTGGTGAGTCGCGAGATGTAGCAATTTTACAGCATATTCAGTGTGTCTTTTCTTTTTAATCGACGATGCCCCTTGCTCAGCAACAATTGCCTAGCAAGGGGATTCGGATGATTGTGTAATTTTTGAATGTAGCTTCTGCAGGACATTGCAACTTCCTCAGAAATTGTGGATACATTTAAATCTCGATGGATGTTAACGTTCCTCATATACCAAGGCGCGTTTACAATAATTCGCAGACACTTGGATTGTATTCGCTGCAATTTTTCGATATTAGAGGGAGATGCGGTGCCCCAAAACTGAATACCATAAGTCCAGATTGGTTTCATTATTGCTTTATATAATAGCACTTTGTATTCAAGATTCAACTTTGATCTTTTGTGTAACAGCCACCATAACTGATTCATTTTAAGCTTGATCTGAGTTTTCTTTGCCTCTATGTGATTTTTCCAGGTCAGCCTTCTGTCGAGGTGAATACCCAAGTACTTTGTTGAGGAACATTGTGGAACTGATTGGCCATTAATTTTAAGTGGGGGACATGTATCTAGCCTTAGCGTGAAGGTTACATGTACGCTCTTTGATTCATTGACTTTTATACGCCATTTTGCTAGCCAGATTTCGAGAGAATCGACATGAGTCTGCAGGAGTTTAGTAGCTTCTATGGGGTTAGAGCGAGAGCACAATATTGCCGTATCATCAGCAAAGGTCGATATGAATGTATAGTTATTGTTGGGCATATCTGAAGTGTATAAGAGATACAGTAAGGGACCCAAAACGCTTCCTTGAGGAACGCCAGCGTGAATATCCAATGGATTTGTTGTGTAATCCTTGTGATGTACGAGAAATTGTCTTTTCGTGAGGTAGCTACTAAGCAATGAGGAGACATTTGCAGGCAGTAATAGTTTGAGTTTGTAAATAAGGCCATCGTGCCATACTTTATCGAAAGCTTGAGTGATATCAAGAAAGACAGCTGAGCAATACTTTTTTTCTTCAAAAGTGTTCCTTATCAGAGTTACAATGCGGTGGACTTGTTCTATTGTGCCGTGCTGTTTTCTAAATCCAAACTGATGTTGAGGAATCAGTTGGTTGAGATTAATAAATGGAGTTATATTCATGACAAGTAGCTTTTCGAATACTTTAGAAAGTAGAGGCAGGAGGCTGATAGGTCTGTACGATGCAACTTTTGTAGGGTCTTTTCCTGGTTTTGCTATCATAATAATTTTTGAAGTTTTCCAGCATTTGGGATAGTGTTTAATACGAAGGATAGCATTGAAAATGTGCATCAGATGAATTACTGAAGCCGGAGGTAGCTCTTTTATCATTTTACCGGTAATTTTATCTGGACCAGGTGATTTTTTTGGGTTTAAATCTTTATAAATTGCTTTGAATATGTCCTTTTTTTTAATTTTGAGCGTTATTGAGCAAGGTTGAGAAGTTAATATTGGTAATGAGGACTGTGAAGAGGGTGGATTGGGTGTAAACACACTTTTTAGGTGGTTTGCAAAAGCCAAACCCTTCTCACAGTTGCTTCTAGCCCAATTACCGTCACTCAAACGGATGGGGGAATCAGTGAGAATTGGCCGATTTGATTTTTTTGCTGATTTCCACAAAGAGTAGTCTGACGCTTCACCAGGTGTTAATTTCGCTATGTGCTCTTCTAACTCTTTGTTGTTTTTATTTTTTAAGGCTTGCTTTAACTTTCGAGTGCAGTGCTGTAGCTGTGTTTTCAGATTCGGTGATCTGAATTCTTGTCATTGTCTTCGGAGTCTTCTTTTTTGTCTTACTAGCAATTCAATATCGGCTGGTGTGTATGGGCTATAGTTTGATTGCTTGCATACCTTTGTGCAGGTGGCTGAGCTGAGAGCTAATGAGAGCAGCTGGTTGAATTTTTCGAGTGCTGAGTCTACATCGTGTCCATTTCTTAATACAGTACTCAGAGGAAGATGGGAATTTATATATTTCTTGAATTTTAACCAGTCTATTTTCTTTCTAACGCAATTGCTTTGGGGGCTTGGTGATTTTATAGATATTACCGTGGGTGAGTGGTCAGATGATAGATCATAATTACACTCTGTGGAGATATTTTCCATCTGCAAACCTTTGGCGACTCCAAAGTCTATGAGATCGGGTATTTTCCTCTTGTCCGTCGGCCAATATGTCGGTTGACCATTTGAAATAACATCGTAGCCGTGGTTAGTGATGATTGAACATAGTCTTTTGCCTTTTGGAGTTATTAATCGGGAGCCCCAGTGAGTGTGTTTGGCGTTGAAATCGCCAGCAACCAAGAATTTGCTACCAAGAGTTGAGAAAAATTCTTTATATTGCTGTTCGGTAATACTGTATCTTGGGGGACAGTATATCGCAGATATTACTAGCTTAGAGATGTATTCTTCCAGACATATAGATGTTGCTTGCAAGTAGACGCTACTAAAATCTTCAAGAACATGATGTTTTATTCTGCTTTTTATCAATATAGCAGTTCCTCCGCGTGCCTTACCATGCGGATGATTTGTGGTGTACAGTTTGTAATATGGTATTTGGTAGCAATTTTTGTCAGTGAAATGGGTCTCAGATATCATCATTATGTCGATTTGGCTGGATTCAAGGAATTGAATTAGCTCCAAACGGTGCTGGCTTAAGCCGTTGGCGTTCCAGTGGCATATCTTGAGACAACTCATGGTCTGGATAGCAATGTTTGGAGTAACATCGATTGATTTTTCATCATTTCTTGCATCATTGTTTGCATTGAGTTCATGAATTGGTTCATATTCTGAATCAATGTTTGAAGCAAATGTTCAAGGGTACTTGGCTGTTGGGTGGGCAGTGAGTGTTTCTGCTCATTATTTACATTGCTTTGTTGGTGTGGGTTTTGTTTTAAGACGCTAGCGTATGAATTGGTTTGATTCTTGTTTGGGATTGCAGAGAAGAATTGTGTTGCATCAATAATTTGTCTCTTACTTGAGTTGGCTATCTGAGTTTGCTCAACTGGTTTTAGAGGTTGATTGCTAGCGGAGAAATTTAGCTTTAGGGTTGTATATACTGGGCAACCTCTATAATTTGCGGTGTGATTACCTCCACAATTGCTGCATTTTTTCATGCTAGCATCGCCTTTAGATTTTGGGCATATGTTTGATTTATGGAGATCTCCACAAATCACACAAACAGCTGGCAGGGTACAATATGTCTTAGTATGTCCATATTCTTGGCAGTTGCTGCACTGAGGAGGTCCAGTTCTCTTATGGGGTTCTTCGATTGTGATTTTGCGATGCAATAAATATCGAATTTTATATATGGGGTGTACTTCACCTTTTTTTAGGGGTTTTGTTTCAGGCTGAAGCTCAATACGATATAACGGTTGAGGTATATTGCTCTTGTTGAGAATGTTGAATACTGTTTTGGCTTGAAACCCTTCTTCCTGGAGGGCAAGTTTGATTTCGTTAATATCAACGTTGGGTTCGACGCCTTTGAGTACAACGATTAAGCCCTTACTACTTTTTAGCTGATATGTGTAGTAATTCTTTTTTACAGCATCAAATTCCGCTATTACTTTGCGATAATGAGTTTCGCTGTAGATTTGCACTTTTGTTTCCTCAATTTGGCCTTTGCGAATAGGAACAACATGGAAATTCTTTGGTCCTATAAGACTTGTAATTCTAGAAATCAACTTATCTGAGTTGCGTTCTCTCAAGAAAATGGGTGGGGGTTTGAAATTTTTCTTGGAGATAATATTTTCGTCACTTTCATCACCTGAAAGCAGAGCGTATCTATTTTCCGAACTAATAGGGACAGTGTTCTGTTTTTGAATTTTTGTTGAATTCATTTGTTTTGAATTTTGCGGACTTCTCTTTCGCTTTACTACAGTAATGTAGCGATCAATACCAGTTTGAACAGCAACTGGTTCTTTATTAGTCATCGCACTAGTTGCTTTAACTACTGGGTCATGCACTTCAGTAGAAGTGCCGTTATTTGATTGCTTTGATGTTGTAGCTGTTGGTGTTACAGCAGGAGAAGCACATTGTACACTCCACGGTATAGAGGGAGATAGTATATCACGATAGAACAAATTATTTTTTTTGTCTGTATTTATTGTTGTTGCAAAATTTGATGAATTTTTAATATGTGCAGGCAAAAGATTTGCACTGTTACTTTCACTTGTGCAGTGTGTATCAACTGTTTTATTTGATAATGCACTTATCGGGGGGGTTTGCGCGGGTGACTGCAAATTATTGTTTACACACACATTAACAGGCGATTGCCGTTGCCGGAGAGGAGAGCGCTGAACACTCATACTGTAAACAAAAAGTTTGCAAATTATATTATTTTATTTGTTTTTTTTTTTTTTTTTTTTTCTAAAAATCAAACGCTAAATGGTTTGTAAGTTATGGAGCTTAAAAGTTTTAGTTTAATTCACTCGACTTTGTATGGGAGACCTATGAAGGAGTGGGCGTGGCACACTGATTTTCTGCTAGATTTTTGCCGACTACGATATTAATTTAAGTGTCAATTATGGTTATTCTAGACAGAATATTGCCGAAGTTACAGCTGTTTCAATTTAAAATTTGTATGGGGGCTACAATAAACAGTGGGCGTGGTGCGCCCATTTCAAGTGAGTCTAGTTGCTCATACAATACTATTCCATACCTTAAATCTCGTTGTCCTACGCTAAATGGTTTGTAAGTTATGGAGCTTAAAAGTTTTAGTTTAATTCCCTTGACTTTGTATGGGAGACTCATGAAGGAGTGGGCGTGGCACACTGATTTTCTGCTAGATTTTTGCCGACTACGATATTAATTTAAGTGTCAATTATGGTTATTCTAGACAGAAGATTGCCGAAGTTACAGCTGTTTCAATTTAAAATTTGTATGGGGGCTACAATAAACAGTGGGCGTGGTGCGCCCATTTTCTGTGAGCTTAGTTGCTCGTATAATACTAATCCACATCTTAAATCTCGTTATTCTACGCTGAATAGTTTGCAAGTTATAACCGGTAACATTTTTTTTAATTTCCGCAACTTTGTATGGGAGACCCAAAAAGGAGTGGGCGTGGCACACTGATTTTCTGCCATATTATTTCCGACTACCATATTAATCTAAGTGTCAATTATGGTTATTCTGGACAGAAGATTGTAGAAGTTACAGCTGTTTCAATTAAAAAGAAGTACAGACACTTTGTATGACAGCTACGCTAAAAAGTAGGCGTGGCTCAACCACTTTTGGCGACGTTATATAGTAGTATAATATAAGTCTATGTCCCAAATATTGTTGTCCCAAGTCGTATATTATGTGAGATATAGCAAGTTAAAAATTTTGAAAATTTCGAGGTTAGTCGCTTTGAATGCTTGGTGTGGGCGTGGTTATTGACCGGTCATGCCCAATATCAATCCCCTCCGTACTCTTGGATCACAGATTACTTATGCCAAATTTCATCGAAATAGCTCATTATTTACTCAAGTTATCGTGCGAACCAGCCAGGTGACAGACAGACGGACGGACGGACATCGTTAAATCGAAAATTTAATCGACGCTGATCACGAATATATATCCATGTCTATATCTCCGGAGATTCCTTCAAGTGGACACAAACATCTGACCGAAATGAATATACCATGCATATTGCATTATGCAGGGTATAAAATTTGAGAAGATTCTACAAGACAACAATTATCCGAAAAAACTAATACAAGAATTAATAGAACAAAAAATACGACAATTAAGCCTACCTGAGACATTTATTAGCCAGAAAGAACAGAAATTGGATAACAGACGATACGTTAGTCTAACATACACACCTAAACTAACTAGCACATTTGACAAAGAATTAATTCCAAAAATGTAAACACATTGGCATACAAATCTCACATTACTCTCTCAACGATATTCACAAAGGCAAAGAAAGACAGCTATAGAAAAACTACAACAAAAAGATGTGGTACACGTAGTTTCGTGCAAAGGGAATGATAGAGAACCTTGAAATGAGGTTTACATCGGAACAACAAAAAGAGCTTTAGGAGCAAGAATAGGAGAACACGAAGCAGACAGACATTAGAAAAAGCAAAACGACGACGGCACTAGCACAACAGATGACAACGAATCAACACGAACTTGACACAGAGAATGTAAGAATATTGGATATAGAAAGACGAGAAAGAGCACGATACCCTATAGAAAGCCTACGAATCCAACAAAAAAGACAAATTGCTATGAATAAAAAAGAAGAAACAGACTACATAAGCTCGGCTTACATCTTGTGCTTGAGTAATACAAATTTATATTTAAGGCGTATCAGTAAATGTAAAATGTTAAAATTTAAATTTAAATTTAAATCACTTTTTGTTATAATAATTTTTATAAATTGCTTTAGTTTATTGGTTCGTTATAGTGTTCAACACTAATATGTGCTTGTGTAATTTATAAACAAAACTGTATACATGTATGTACTTTGTATGCTGATAGAAGTTAAATATAAAATAATGTTTTGTATTTTTTAAAATAAACAGACGCCCCTGAAGAAGCTGACGTAGAGCAGCGAAACGTCGGGTAAAAAAAGATGGAATAGTTGTTTTTTTCGCATCAAACTCACAACTGACCAAAAGCCTAAAAACCTTTAACAATAATTTCAATAATTTATTGATCTTATTTCTTATTATATTACATAAATTATTAAAATATTAAAATATTGTATGTGTCATTTAAGACGAATGGTTTCGAGTGAATACGTTTTAAAGATAGAAATCCTATAATCAGGATACGAGCGCGAGTTTTCATTATTACCCGTATGTATTTCTTATTATTGCTCTCGTCTAGCTCATTTGAACTGTTTTAGAAACATTTTACGATAATAGTCTTTCACTCATTGAGCATAATACCTTAAATGAAAATCATTGATACTGTTACAATCGACAAAAAAACTTAAGTGCTCTTATAACGGTAAATGCAAGAACAATTGCATTGCATGGATTTTGTTACCGTGTGAGTACCATAACGAATTTGCAATAAAAACCTATGTTGAGCGTAGGTGTTTTAAGCATAATCCTTGGTTTACATTAACCGCTTATGTCAAAATTGGCGATTGTTAAAATTATACCAATTTTTAAAAAGAATTTAAGTAAATTTATTCTTAAATGGAAGAATTAGTGTCAAAACTATTAATTTGACTTAAGCGAACATTTTTCTTTAAATAACTCAAATCTTTCTTAAGTCGACTCAGACGCTTATTGTTATCGGAGTTTTCTGTTCTTCATTATGATGAAAAATAACATTTTTGGGCAGCAAGAAAAAGTTAATACAAATTGAGCAAATAACTGCATTAGTGAAGTTCTTATATAAGTACTTTCACTGGACATTATTCAGTTTAGAAAAAAAAATCTGTAATTTTGGAATTTTCTCTTTAAGCTTAGTATGCTGTAGGAAATAATATCTTTCTTATAAACTTCGCATATTTTCCTTTTCGGTGTAGAAATAAAAAATGTGAAAACATTACTTTAAGTAAAATCCAAAATTAGAACTAAGAAAATTTTGAATATGCAGTTTATATCTGTTTGTATTTGCCTCCATTACTGAAATCAACAATACATTATATTATTAAAATTATATATAAATGTTGAATTTCTGAATTTATATAATGACAGCCCAGAGAAAAGATGTAACGCGTGTAGTTGATTTTAGTAATCGTAAAGGAAGTGGATATGTATTTGACGTTTCATTTCCTAATGCAAATTCAAGTCAAAGCTGTGTTTAATAGTTCTTCACCTTCAACACCTTCCCTAACGAGCTACTTTCAATGTTTGATATTTGCTTTGGCTTAATTCTGCTTATTATCTATATATGTACATTACAATTTCTTTAATTCATTTGTACAACTGACATATTAAATTACAAACTATCATATTAAAAATTCAAATTCAATGTATAATTGTATATTGTATCGAACATCAAATATATAAAACAAATTATTATAAATTTAAATTGAAAATAGAAAACTCAATGTATATGTCGAAAGCCCCTTCTCAGGTAGTCACCTTGTCGTGGTGTAGGGGCGTAATATGAGCTGGAACATGGCACATGAAAGACTCAAAAGAAAGACATGAAAAAGTCAAGAATAATAGCGAACTCGTTACAAGTTCTGGCGAACATGCGGTTTCAACTTGCCTTCCGATTGGGGGCACCCATGGGTGACCAAAATGCAAGTTTTAATCAATTAAAGCTCTGTGGACTTTAAATTTGGAAATAAAAATATCGACTGCACAACTTTAAAGGTGCAAAATGATGTTAAAAGCCTAATAACTTCAATGAACGAGGTGGCACTTGGTCCAAACGTCACTGAAATTATAGTCCACGATCAGCTGGAGGAGACGCAAGGTCCCTTATCCACTGAGCAGTGTCAGTGTCAGTGCGGCCAGCGACGTACAGACGACCCCGAAGAGATCCCGATCGGATGGCTCCACTCCGACATCGAGCTCCAAGTCGTCAAAGCGGTTCGCACCTGAGGGTAAAGTTGATAGACCATCAACAGTACCTTCCACTGCGTCCACTGTGCCGGCCTGCTGGGAGATGGAGGTGGTGGTAGCGGTAGCTTCTAAAGGAGTGGCTCCACAAATTGCCCCTGCTGGCGTTGCCTATTCGAAGCCTACTCTGGCTGAGGCTGTCCGCTCCAAAATGGTCGAGATTATCCCAAACAATTTCCCCAAGGGCATATGGTCCACTGACGAAATTGGCAAGGAGCAGGGTCAACGAGTCCCGTGGTGGCCCGGTGAAGCCTCACTTTTCAGGCTATGGCTTTAAGCCCGGATGGTTAATTATTAATTGTCTGGACGACGAAACTGTGGCCCAGTTAAAAGAGATGATACCAGCCCTGAAGCCATGGGAGGAAGTCGATTTAAAGGTTGTGGACGAGGTAGAAGTGCCGAAGGCCTAAATCTTTGTCGGATACTTCCCTGGCTCAGTATCGTGGCCAAATGATAGAATTTTGGGGCAGATTGAGTCGCAGAACTCGGACATTTGTGTTAGCGAATAACCTTGTCGAGATGGCGATAGCCCTGGACCCACAGTCTTTTGAAGTGGACGAAATGCTGAGCAACAAAGTCTTTTATGGCTTTGGCAGTGCCCAGCTAAAACCCAGACTAAAGGGTATCAGGGCAAAAGTTATGACTGTTACTGCAAAGCAACCATCGACCTCAGTGGCGGCTCGCGCGCAAGGAAATAGCCGAAAGCCGAAAACGGTTTGCACCACCGCAAATCCAGCACCGAGGGCAGAAAAAGGCAACACCAGTGCCCGGCGTCCAAAACCCTCTCTGCTCTCTGGTCGGCTCAGGAAATGGTTACGCAAAGATCCAGAGCCCAGGGAAACCTTTCGAAGCACGAAAGGTGGTAAGGTCCGAAAGGACCAGTCTGGGAAATAATGTTACAGGCTCCACCTCGAATGCAAACTGGCAATTGGAGGCAGCTCAATATTGTTGTTGACGAATGAATATGGAAATATTCATTCGTCAACATGCATATTTTGAACTTTATCTGAGAAAACGAAAAAATTTTCTTTGAAGGAAAAGTTGATAAATTTTTGTCGTCGCCCATACAAGAATGTCCTTTTTTTTCAAGACCCAAAATGGGCTTTTCCATCGTAACTGCGCGACTTGCGCACGACTTTAAAGTTAAATTTTCTCGAAAATGTATGTAGTTAATGTAAAAACTGTTGTTAAGAAACGTATATCTTCGAAGAAGTACTAGTTGTATGATCGAGCAAAGTTGTCGTTCCAGTAACTCACGCCACAACAAAAAAAGAAATTAAGTTTAAGGAGCCAATTTTCTTATATTACAACATTTTTTTTTTTAGTTTAGAAATAATGAGAAAACAGTAAAGTTTCGTAATAAATCCACTTTACCTATGATCTTTGCTTATTTCAACATATATTCCGTTTTAGAAAAATACTTACGGTAACTCACGCGACTAGGCCAAGCAATAAAATTTCCGTTAAGAAAATTGTTTCATTGCCATATCCAAAAAGTGCAATAAAACCAAGATTTGCGTGATATTTACATATACACATGTTGTGCTAGTGGAATGTTCTTAGGATGGTTATTGTAGAAAACACTTTTTGCTTGTATTTTCCTCTGAATACTCGCTTTTATTTCATATCCATCCGAAACTCTCGTAATAACGTCGTTTTAATTTGACGATTGAACTTATTAAATTTTTTCAGCAATTAATTAAATCACTGAAGGTACTAGTATTATAAGCTCGGAGTGTTTGATTTAACATGATTACATTATTTTCCGCAATTGTATCTGTCGAAATCGATCGGCTTTTCTTTTCGTCTTATGCATGTTGGCAAGGAATAGTTGACGATTCTTTTTTCTTCTGCCTATATTTCCACATTATTCCAGTCTGTGTCGTTCTCCAATTTTCACCATCTTTGTTTAGATTACATTTCCATCGCTTCATTCCCTTATTAACTTTATTTTTTTTTCCCCCTACTTTTCATTTATTCATAGTATAAAATATTATAACATTAAAATTGTTACTGAGTTTTATTATATTCCAAAATGCCTTTACCATAATTCACACGACAAATTTAAAAAGCAAATGATATTGAATTCCTTTAACTTCTTTATACAGTCTTTTTATACCCTGCATAATGCAATATGCATGGTATATTCATTTCAGTCAGATGTTTGTGTCCACTTGAAGGAATCTCCGGAGATATAGACATAGATATATATTCGTGATCAGCGTCAATTAAATTTTCGATTTAACGATGTCCGATAACAATATTTGGGACATAGACTTATATTATACTACTATATAACGTCGTCAAAAGTGGTTGAGCCACGCCTACTTTTTAGCGTAGCTCTCATACAAAGTGTCTGTACTTCTTTTAAATTGAAACAGCTGTAACTTCTACAATCTTCTGTTCAGAATAACCATAATTGACACTTAGATTAACATGGTAGTCGGAAATAATATGGCAGAAAATCAGTGTGCCACGCCCACTTTTTTTTGGGTCTCCCATACAAAGTTGCGGAAATTAAAAAAAATGTTACCGGTTGTAACTTGCAAACTATTCAGCGTAAAATAACGAGATTTAAGGTGTAGATTAGTATTATACGTGCAACACACAGAAAATGGGCGCACCACGCCCACTGTTTATCGTAGCCCCCATACAAATTTTAAATTGAAACAGCTGTAACTTCGGCAATCTTCTGTCTAGAATAACCATAATTGACACTTAGATTAATATCGTAGTCGGAAATAATCTGGCAGAAAATCAGTGTACCACGCCCACTCCTTCATAGGTCTCCCATACAAAGTCGAGGTAATTAAACTAAAATTTTTAAGCTCCATAACTTACAAACCATTTAGCGTAGGACAACCAAATTTAAGGTGTGGATTGATATTGAAAAATCAATTAGATATACCAGAAAGAGATACGTCACGCCCACTTTTTATATATCTTCCGTATAAAGTCTCGGATTTATCTTAAACATTAAAACACCCATAACTTACTAATTAATACGCCTAGGTCAACCCATTGCAACCTATGTAGTTTAGTATTATAGGCAGAAATTGATCCTCCAAAATTGGTGAGGTACGCCTGCTTCTTAATGTAGGTCCTACACAAAGTAGTGGAAGAAAAGGATGGATATACGAGCCTACTTTTTATATATATCTCTACATATGCAGGGTATAATTTGGTCGGCCCCAGCCGACTGTAAGGAGATTTTTTTATATTTAGCTAAGTTTCTTAATGTAGTATTTATTACGTTTCATTGGTGTGTAAGATTTTTATATTAAATGTGATGTGCTGCATAAGAATGTATTCTTGATGTACAGTTTTGTGAGTTGAATAATAATAATTATATGTTCCATGACCCATGACATGACGACATGTTGTTACACTTACGGCCATCTATACCGATCACTATGAAATGCATTTATATTTTCCTTGCGAATAAACTACTATGCCGAGGATAAGATTTAGGCTTCCAGAAAGATATTTCCCCGAAAAATTGGAAGTCAGTATAAATAGTCAACTATAATATCTTAAGCAGCTCATAAGCAGAATATGGTCGGATGAAAGCATGCCTGATGATTGGAGGCTCAGTGTTCTCTGTCCTGTACATAAAAAAGGAGACCCCACAATTTGCGCCAATTACCGTGGAATAAGTCTCCTGAGCATCGCGTACAAGGTTCTATCGAGCGTACTGTGTGAAAGATTGAAGCCTATGCTCAGCAACCTGATTGGACCTTATCAGTGTGGCTTCAGACCTGGTAAATCCACCATCGACCAGATTTTCACACTGCGCCAAATCCTGGAGAAGACCCAAGAAAAACAGATCGACACACACCACCTATTTGTTGATTATAAAGCCGCTTTCGACAGTCCGGTAAGGGATTACCTCTACGCAACAATGTCTGAGTTCGGTATTCCTGCAAAGCTCATTCGATTTTGTAGAATGACACTGCATAACTCCCGTTGTGCAGTGAAAATTGGGAAGGACCTCTCAGCACCGTTTAATACCGAACGGGGTTTCAGACAAGGTGATTCGTTATCGTGCGACTTCTTCAATCTTATTATGGAGAAAATAATACGAGCTGCTGATCTATGACATAATGGCACTATCTTCAACAAAAGTGTCATGCTGTTAGCGTATGCCGACGATATTGACATAATCGGCATGAACACGCGAGCAGTCAGTGCAGCATTCTCAGAGTTGGAAAGAGAGTCGCGTCGGATGGGTCTCACGGTGAACGAGGGCAAGACGAAGTATCTAGTGTCAACAAACAAAGAGTCCCGGCGTCTTGGACAGCACGTCACTGTTGACAACTACGCTTTTGAAGTAGTAAGGGACTTTGTCTATCTTGGAACCAGCATTAACAGCAGTAATGACGTCAGCTTGGAGATCATGCGTAGGATAACTCTTGCTAACAGGTGTTACTTTGGGCTGGGTAAGCAATTGAGAAGTCGAGACGTCTCTCGAAGAACGAAAACTACACTCTACAAGTCTCTCATCATGCCTGTCCTAACATATGGCGCTGAAGCCTGGACAATTTCCACCTCGGATGAGCGAATACTTGGAGTTTTCGAGAGAAAAGTCCTACGCAAGATCTTTGGACCTATTTGCGTTGGTGGCGAGTACCGAATAAGGTACAACGATGAGCTGTACGAGCTGTATGCCGATATTGACATAGTAAAGCGCATCAAAATCCAGCGGCTGCGCTGGCTAGGTCATGTCGAGCGAATGGAAGAACACGCTCCAGCTAAGAAGGTGTTATATTCGGAACCCGCTGGAGGACGACGCAAAAGAGGAAGACCAAACCTCCGGTGGAAAGACCAAGTACTGGAGAACCTGACGGCGCTTGGGATTTCTAACTGGCGCCAGCTAGCGAAGAACAGAGATGGCTGGCGAAGCATGTTATTTTCGGCCTAAATCGATATTCGGTTGTTATGGCCACATAAGTAAGTAAGTAAGTAATATCTTAATTTTATAGATTAGGTTTAGTAGTACTCCATCGCATACATATTTCACCTAACCTATAAAAGTGTACTTTCTGAAACACATTTTTATTTTTCATTATATTGCATTTTGAAGCTCTCAATTCTTATATGAAAGTCGAACAGACTAATCTCTACTGACCTAAAGTAAGTACTGCTGATACGATGAGTATAGTCATATACAGTTTTATTTTATTTTTATTTAAATAAAATATTGGAAACGAAATTCTAATATAAGATATAATACAGTAAAATCATATGTATGAAAACTTTATTTGTAGATTTTACTCGTACATGTTGCAGCATTTAACGAAAGTGTGGTTTATAATCGAATTAAGAGATCAAAACAAAGAACTAAGGCAGTAATACACATACAAATATTTTTATATTTACATCTATGACCATTAGGACAGTTCAAAATGTGTTAATTTTTCTGATGATGCCAAAATTATACGTTGTTTTGCTTTTAATGCAATCATTTTACATGCCTAACGTATGTACATAAAATATATACTAAGTATTAATTATGAATTATGTATTCGAATGTTTTATATGTTATAATGTATTTACTCGCTACTCACGTATAAATCAGGCAACCAGTAATTTTGTCAACAACAAATTGCTCTTCAAAGAATACTATTTAAACTTAGTAATTACTCTCCTCACTTTGTGATGGCGTATCAGGATTGTGTTTTTGAAGAAATATCAAAAATATTTCCGCATTACAAAAATTGTCTACTATACCACATTAAAATTATAAAATGTTAAAAAAATATCTTTAATTAACACAATATAGTGCACCTATTAAACCGTACACATATACTCATATATACCATGTTTTTATGTCATAACGTCACATTATCATCAACAATTTTCAACTTTACATCAATTCGAGACAGAAAGTAAACTTTGACAGACAGGTCATTCCTGCCTTCATGGTACTCGTATTACGTGATATTCATGCAAGTACATTAAATTGATGTCATGGAAGCCGTAATATTGATATGAGTACATGGTTGGGGTAACACCATCATACCTAAATATATATACAATACAATGAATTGATGATGAAAGGTGAGTTTGTAAAGTAATTTAATCTTGAATAGATTATATGGATATTGAGATTTTTTTTAAAGAGGAGAGTATAATAAAGTGGATGTTGAATATGACAACAATGCTAATAAAAGCAATTGAATAAGATTTATTTAAAGATTACGTAGAGTGACAGAAAACAAGATGAAATACAGAGAAAGGAAGGAAAACATCACACAATGACAATTGAATATAGAACTATTGAATAAACAAGAACCCATGTCGTATCATCAAAATCTAAGCATATACTACAGAAAAATGCACTGAAAATCATGGAATAACACGATAAACTAAAGTTAAAAAAGTTGAGAGCCTAGAAAGACGACAGCGTTAATCCGGATTAACGGCCCACTTAATCCGAATAAAATACTAATAGCCTAGACAGACGGCAGCCTAATTCCGGATTACCGGCTCACTTAATCCGAATAAAATAATAACCTGAGAGACGGCAGTATTGCGGATTAACTAAACGGCTGATTGCTCTTTATTAGATTTGTTCACTTACATTACTATCACTATCAATTTCTGTCATCTGTCACTCTCGATATGAGAAAATCTACAAGAAGTACATGAACTAAAAACTATCAGAAACTTGTAAATTGACATTCACAGTTCGTAATTGACAGCTGGATTTATTTGTTCGCCGAATTTGTTTTCATGTCGAAAACTGTTAACAATTGTTGAAATTTTTTTATTAGCGAACACACCTATTGTTTTGTAAGTTGGATCGAGAAAAATTCACAATAGAAATATTTCAAGAGTGTTGCCATCGAAAATTGCCCTAATCCTCTTTAATTTGGAGAATTAACTCGTTGAGTTAATGCGGATTAGCTGAAGTTAATGCCCGAGTTAATTCGAATTAACTCGGTAATCCGGATTAACAGGGCTATTACACACTATGCATATAGTCTTTTTTTGTACGTTTAATATAAGTTATACCATACATACATAATGTCTTAATTAAAATGATGTATATTTTTTTATGTTTTCGGTATTTCCAATTAAAATAAATTTCACAAGCCAAGGGAACAATTGTAGATCTCAATTTGAAAACCAAATATTAGATATTTACACCACGACTATAAAAGTATATACGAACAAATGTATCATTAGGAATAAGAAGTTATTGTCAGAGTAAAAATAAATCGCACTTTAGAAATAGATTCTTTCAATTAAAATCAAGCAATTAAGCATGTATCCTGAATATTGCATTCCACATTACTCTTTTACTTATATTGTTGTCTTCATAATTCTCACTTTTTCTTTTACAATTCTTTTATATATTTTTGTTTTCAATTTTTGCTTCCTTCCGATTGAAGGATGAAGAGAATGATTGAATGTTCTCCTGGTACATAAGTATAATAAAATATTTCCAATACACACAAATCAAATTATATGGTGTATATAAATATGAGCACATGTATATGCGAATAAGAAAAGTGTCAAATAAAATATTGCAAGTCAAACTTATTATTCGATTTGTATAAATCTCAATGAATGCTTATAAATATACATACACGGTGCGACAATTATGTATTAAGACTGCCTCTTGAAAACATAATTAAAACACGATATCTGCTATTTTTCCGGTATATTTATTCGAAATATTCTCCTCCTGATTCAATACACTTGTTACATCGATTTAATAGTGATTCAAACTCGTATTCCAGCTCATTTTCGGAATTGCCTCCAGTGCCCTCATCGAAGCCCGTTGTATGGTCTGAATGTCATAAAAAAGCATTCTTTCATCTTCAATTTCAGTTTTGGGAACAAAAAGAAGTCTCACGGTGCGAAATCAGGTGAATACGGCAGGTGATTCAACACACAGACTTGATTCCAAACCAAAAATTGACGAACAATGAGTGCTGTGTGACTTTTTTCTCTCTTTGCTCCATGTTAAAATTTCAACATCAAACGAAAACGTGTTTTGTAAAATGAATGTCAGTAAACATTAAATGTCAACCAAATGCCATAAATGACAGTTAGGAGAGGAAGGTTGAAGCTTCAAAACGCATGTGCTCACACATAGATGGTGCGCTTGGTTGCTGAGATACGGTTCGAGTCTTAATACATATTTGTGGGACCTTGTATTGTAAAATATATGTACAATATTAGCCAATGTGGCGACTTTATTTTGAACTGAATTGAATTGACATA
The DNA here is from genome assembly GCA_963854835.1 of Megamerina dolium. Classification (NCBI taxonomy): domain Eukaryota; kingdom Metazoa; phylum Arthropoda; class Insecta; order Diptera; family Megamerinidae; genus Megamerina; species Megamerina dolium. Next base: position 48,405,362 of record OY978528.1, on the reverse strand, counting down.
TTAAAGAAAGAAATATAATTTCCATTTTCTCTTTCGTTTCTTAGTAATATTGCTTAAGTAGTTTTGATTTACATGTTTTTTTTTTTCTTTCTTCATTTTTAAAATTGATATTTCTTTCAATTTATATTATTTTCTGAAAAATATCATTATCACGAAGCGGAAACTCATTACATTCATCGTATCTTTAGCACTGAATAAGCGCTTAAAGGCAAATTGCAAATAAAGTGTAAAAGTATTATTATGATGGTCAAGAGTCATTGTTTGATTTTGTACAGGGTGATTTTTTAAGGGTAAAAATAAAAACACATATAATGTAGAGAAATGTATGAAACCTTTATTTGAGTCGATTTATAAGATCTATATAATTCAATGTTTAAAGATGATTTCATGTCAATGTTGACCGCAGCTGCGCCTCAAATGGTTCATACGATGGGTCAATATCAATAAAATACGTATATATGCCTTTGATGTATATTTTCACATTCTTTTGGATTTTTCCATATCAACAAACATTCGTGGAGCGATAGTATCATATAGTAAAATTGGAATATAGTGGCTTAAAATGATCGACTCTCATATTAAACGTAATTGTACACATCCAAATAGTCTAAATAATCTTGATCATCCTTTTTAATATGTAACATGGATTTATTCATTATTTATAATGATTATGAACTCAAATGAGCATATTTAGTTTCATACATTATTAACATTGGTCTTGACATTTTCGAGGTCATTATTGTGTTTATAGTTATATGCGTAATAATCGAATGATTTTGACATCATTATCGCAACATCAACTGTAGCTTTTATAATTTTAATACTTATAAAACGATTTTTTTTTGTTTGAAAGCCTACATAATTTCAATAGCCATGAAATATACATAAATATGTGTACATATCATATACGAGTATATTTTAATAAAATAAATAGTTACTCATGCAAAATAATTTCATTGAAATTTCGCAAATTGTATGAGAGTTATATACTCGTATATATTACATATATTACATGTTCTATAGACTATACTGACCGTAAAGGATAACTAATATCCTTTATTCATATAAAATAGTAACATACCATTATGTGAATGTTAACGAGTGGCTAAAGTTAAGCCGCAACAAATGTTGCAATTACATTTTATGAGTGATCAACACACAAATGTGGTCAATCCCTTTTTAGTTTACACACATAACATATATATAATATTATATTGGATAATATGAGATGTATGTAAATATGAGCTATGACGTTATTAAATAACATTAAATATAAATTTACACATATAGTATACTATACAAATACACAAACGAATCTATGGGAGTTGAAAATTTGTAAAAAAGAACCCCAAATAAAATTATTACAGTCGGCTGAGATATATATAAGAAGTTTGCTCGCATATCCATCTTTTTTTATTTTCACTACTTTGTATTGGAGCTACATTAAAAAGTAGGCGTGGCTCATCAGATTTTTAAAGAACAATTTCTGCCTGTAATACTAATCTACATCTGAAATATGGTTGACTTTGACGAAGTATTTTGAATGTTATGGGGGATTTAAAGACGATAATTTAGAGGTAAATATAATTATCTTTGCAATACTAATTCACACCTTAAATTTGGTTGTCCTACGCTGAATAGTTCGTAAGTTATAGCGGTTAAATTTTTTTTTCGCAACATTATATGGTAGCCCCAATAAGAAGTGGGCGTGGATTTTCCGGTTTCATGCCACATTGTTTCCAACTACGCTGAAGTGTCAATTATGGTTGTTCTAGACAGAACATTGCCAAATTACAGCTGTTTCACTTTAAAAGAACTTCAGTCATTTTGTATGGGGGTACTACAAATAGTGGGCGTGGCACGCCCATTTCTTCCAAATCTAGTTATCCTTTCAATACTAATACACAACTTAAACATGGGTCTGGGTAATGGTAATGGTTGTACTTTGTACTTAGATATTTAGTATATTTAATATATCGAGGAATCGAACCAGCTGTTTCTGGGCTAGCATTTGAAGGGTTTCATCTTCTAGCAAGTATGAACCTAAGATTTGATGCCTCCTGTGGCCTACTGCATCACAAGTATTCCTCATCACAGCAGAATCTGCAAGTACTTGTGTTAGATATTCCTATTTTGTGTAAGTGTTTATTGCATGCGGAGTGCCCTGTTAGCGCTCCGGAGAGTAATCTAAGATTTGTTTTGTTTAAGGTTAGAACGGTGTTTGTTCTTTTGGCATCAAAGATCATGCATTTTTTGGAATGGTTGAGACCGCCAATGACATTCCAATATTCTCTGATTTTGTGTTGGATCAATTTCTTAGTATCCGGTTTATGTTGTTTTTAATCAAGCCAAAGAAGGAGTTTGGACCGTTAAACGATTCTTCAGCCCCTTTTTTGGTATAAAGGTCCGCCTTTTCATTATCTTCGTATCCTTCGTGTCCTTGGTCCCACTATTCCTGCTCCTATATCCTGAAGCGATTTAGATCCATATGTGCACCATTTTTGCGAATTATCATGTAACCATGTTGGGCTAGCGTTCCACTCCAAGACATTGTATCTCTTGGTGAAATTGGGTACTTGGTCTGTGTGGTCACTTGTATGTATCATATGTGTAACATTTCCTTCCTTGTTTAAGGTCTCTAGGTGTCCAGTCAGATTACCTGGTTTAAATTTTTCTTTCATATGGATTGAGAGTGCTTGTATTGCAGCAGCCTCTTGTATTGCTATATGTAGCGGTGGTAAGTTTAACAACGTTTCCATGCCAGCAGTTGGGGTAGTTTTCAAAGCCCCTGTGATTCTTAGGCACCCTAGCCTTTGTAATTTGCGCAGTTTTGATATAACTGTTCTTTGAATGAGAACTCGAAAATTCTTCGAAAATATCAAGCGCCTGAGTGGCGGTTTAAATCCCGGAGTCTCTTCTTGTCGTGATAGATATGGGAATCTGTTTACAGATGTCAGAGTGTACTGAGCCCATGGATGGAACACTTCTGCACGTTACTGAATGGCGATGCTAGAAACAATTCCGCCAGTGGAGGAGATTGCCCGATAACCCCAATTACAGATGATGGTGTTGATGTCCCACGACCCGAATATGACGAGGTTGAAACGGCTATTTTAAGGCAGAAGAACAACAAAGTTGCAGGTGCCGATGGCCTGCCTGCCGAGTTGTTTAAGACCAGAGGCGATGAGCTGCTAGCCTGCATGCACCAGCTCATAAGCAGAATATGGTCGGATGAAAGCATGCCTGATGATTGGAGGCTCAGTGTTTTTCTGTCCTGTACATAAAAAAGGAGACCCCACAATTTGCGTGGGATAAGTCTCCTGAGTATCGCATACAAGGTCCTATCAAGCGTATTGTGTGAAAGATTGAAGCCCATGCTCAACAACCTGATTGGACCGTATCAGTGTGGCTTCAGACCTGGTAAATCCACCATTGACCAAATTTTCACACTGCGCCAAATCCAGGAGAAGGCCCAAGAAAAACAGATCGACACATACCACCTATTTGTTGATTATAAAGCCGCTTTCGATAGTCCGGTAAGGGATTATCTCTATGCAACAATGTCTGAGTTCGGTATTCCTGCAAAGTTCATTCGACTTTGTAGAATGACACTGCATAACTCCCGTTGTGCAGTGAAAATTGGGAAGGACATCTCCGCACCGTTTAATACCGAACGGGGTTTCAGACAAGGTGATTCGTTATCGTGCGACTTCTTCAATCTTATTATAGAGAAAATAATACGAGCTGCTGATCTACGACATAATGGCACTATTTTCATGCTGTTGGCGTATGCCGACGATATTGACATAATCGGCATGAACACGCGAGCAGTCAGTGCAGCATTCTCAGAGTTAGAAAGAAAGTCGCGCCGAATGGGTCTTACGGTGAACGAGGGCAAGACAAAGTATCTAGTGTCAACAAACAAAGAGTCCCGGCGTCTTGGACAGCACGTCACTGTTGACAACTACGCTTTTGAAGTAGTAAGGGACTTTGTCTATCTTGGAAACAGCATTAACAGCAGTAATGACGTCAGCTTGGAGATCATGCGTAGGATAACTCTTGCTAACAGGTGTTACTTTGGGCTAAGTAAGCAATTGAGAAGTCGAGCCCTCTCTCGAAGAACGAAAACTACACTCTACAAGTCTCTCATCATGCCTGTCCTAACATATGGTGCTGAAGCCTGGACAGTTTCCACCTCGGATGAGCGAATGCTTGGAGTTTTCGAGAGAAAAGTCCTTCGCAAGATCTTTGGACCTATTTGCGTTGGTGGCGAGTACCGAATAAGGTACAACCATGAGCTGTACGAGCTGTATGCAGATATTGACATAGTAAAGCGCATCAAAGCGCTAGATCATGTCGAGCGAATGGAAGAACACGCTCCAGCTAAGAAGGTGTTATATTCGGAACCCGCTGGAGGACGACGCAGAAGAGGAAGACCTAACCTCCGGTGGAAAGACCAAGTACTGGAGAACCTGACAGCGCTTGGAATTTCTAACTGGCGCCAGCTAGCAAAGAACAGAGATGGTTGGCGAAGCATGTTATTTTCGGCCTAAATCGATATTCGGTTGTTATGGCCACATAAGTAAGTAAGTAGTTCTTTGATTTGTTTTTACCCACCATACGAAACCCATCATACTATATAATATTGTATGATGGGTCTAACAATTTGGGTGTAAATCCAGAAGGTCATTTTGTATTTAAGACATCCTGGATTAAGTCCCAAATAGTCCTTTCGTGGTTGCATTTGATTATTATAGGTACGTCATCAGCATATGCAATTGTTTCGTACCCTTTATTGTTAAAAATCTGTATTAGGTCGTCAGCTAGTAGGGACCATAGCAGCGGTGATAGTACACCCGGAAATCCCTTTACCGCTATAACACTTAGGTTGGCTTACCCTAAAGAGGCTGTGATTGTTCATTGGTTTAAAAAATTGCATACCCATTTTACTATTGCTGGATCTGCTCCTCTATTGGAGAATGCAAGTTCTATTGACTGAAAATTCGCGTTATCGAAAGCACAGAGAGCTACTTGCTTTAGGCTTAATGCCTTTTCTATATCGCGAACAATTGTGTGCAGTGCTGTGACTGTAGATTTCTCTTTTTGATAAGCAAACTGTACTTTGTGTAGTGGAGTGTTAGAAATTACCTCTCTTAAGTAGCAGTCCAATATCTTCTCCATGGTTTTGAACATGAAGAACGTAAGACTGATCGGCCTGTAGGATTTGGGAGATTCAAGAGGTTTGTTGCCGCATTTTGGTAGGAATATAACCTTAACCTTTCGCCAAATATATCCCAATATTAAGCTAGATCTGAAGATTTGAACCAAGATGTGTATTATACTCTTGGTCTCCTTAGAAAGCAGGGCTGGAATATACCATGAGGTCCGGGATACTTGTAGGGTTTGAACGAGTTAATTGCCCATTCTACCTTTTTGAAGTTGACTATTCTAGAGATACTACAGTTTCTTGCCCTATAATGATTGTATGCTAACACTCCTTGATTCAGGGTTGGTTACCACCTTGGAACTCTTGTCGTATGGCATTTTTGAAGGTAGGTTTATTACATATGTTTGCAATAGCTATGTTAGTTTGTAGTACAAATTCTAAAACTGACTCACCTCTTGTGTTTCTATTTGTACTGCCCCAGATTGTATTGCGCGCATTTGCATTGCAGCTAATAATTAAGGTCTTGTTGTGTGTCTTACAGTAGTCCACTAAGCATATAATGTTCGGTGGGGGTGTTTCGTTGGCGTCTCTTGGAGAGTAGGGTGAGCTATGACAGCCTCTGTTTTCTTCCCGCTTCAACTAGTGCTGCTGCCGTGTCGCTATTCATAAATTCTGTAAATGGCAGATATTTTAAATTGGTATTAATGATATGTGCAACCCTTGGTTTGACTGCACCCACGTCATAAATTACATGTGTGTTTGGAAGGTTGAGGCCTACTATTTTGCCTCTATGTAACCAGAGCTCCTGAATAAGCCCCATGTTGGTTGCAGCACTAGCATGGTGAAGATTTGCCTGGATGCACTTCATGTTTTGATTTCAGGGTTGGAGTTGTGTGGAGTACTTTCGTCCTCTTCTTCCATTTTATACGCCAGCACATCAGCATTGACGGGTGCAGCTTTTAGCCTGAGGGTCACCTGGCCGAAGCGGAAATTCACTTTCCCGCCGAATTCCACAAGGCTGGTTTCTGATTTCTGGTCAACTGCAAGGCCCAGATTTACATTGGAGCCTCTTTCAACTCTTTTGAGTGTACGCCACGAATTGACGTAGAATCCTTAGTTCAGGACCTGTAAAAAGTCGAGGATCATAGAAGACTCCAGGGACTGGGAATTGAAGAAGTACCCAACTACGATCCGTGAATGAGGTATCTTAGATTCCTCTATGGCCCATAGTGAGGTACCTTCCCAAGGTAACGCATTAGTGATGGTCGCCTTTAGCCAGTCTGTTGACGCGCCATCCTTAGAAAGCAGGACCATGTATTCTACTTTATAGATGGCTCCCAGGAATGCTGGTTTTGTAGCCTCTTCTTTTTCCGCTATAATTTTGTCCAGAATGAGCTTCTGGATGGAGTCCATTTGCTCCGTTGTTAGGGGCGTATTTTAATAGTCCCTTGCGAGCAGGTGCAGCGGGTGTTGCTGTTTCTGCAAATTCTCGTTTTATCGACTAAATTCTCTCTCTCTCTCTCTCTCTATATATATATATATATATATATATATATATATATATATATATATATATATATATATGTGTATATATATATATATATATATATGTGTATATATACAGTGGCTCACAGCTTATTTCGTACAGTGTATATATTTTTATGTACATGGCTGTAACATCGAAACTAAAAAACTTATCAATAAGTTTTGAATGTAGATGTCTATGTATGTGTTTAGTAAACCTAATAAGAAAACCTGGAACCCCAAAAATTGTTCTTTTTGTCATGCAAGAGAGAAAAACTATTGATCAGCTGATTTTCAGCTCACATCTTATTTCGTACACAAACTTCAATGTAAGTAAGTTTCATTCTGCCGCGCAGTTACAAAGTTTTTTTGAATTGTATGAGTTTTTGAACCTTTTTAACTATTATAACAATTTTTATTATTATTATTTTAAATAGTTAAAGTGCTGTAAATTAAACATTTAGCGTTATGGGTCGTCGTACAACGATGGAACAGCGTAAACTGGTAATTAACCATTTTAGGAAAGGTCAGAGTGTGCGAAAAATTGCTGAAATGACAAATTTAAGTGCCTCAACTGTCCAATACATCATTCAACGCTTCGTTCGCGAAAATCGGTTGGAGAACAAGGGCAGAGAAGCACCTAATAAGATTTTCAACGCTTCAGACGAGCGTTATATTGTACGAAAAATTAAGAAAAATCCAAAGTTATCCGCTCCGAAGTTGGCTGCAGAGGTTCAGCGTGAAATAGGAAAATCATCCAGTGCTGAAACTGTCCGACGTGTGCTGCGCAATCATGACTTGAACGGTAGAGTAGCCCGAAAGAAACCATTCATTTCAAAAATGAATATACAACGCCGACTTGACTTCGCCAAAGAGCATATTATTAAGACTCCTGCGTTCTGGAATACCGTTATTTTCGCGGATGAGTCTAAGTTTAATATTTTTGGCTCGGACGGAATGTCATATGTTTGGCGTAAAGCGAATACCGAGCTAAACAAGGAGAACCTTGAGCCCACAGTGAAGCATGGTGGCGGTAGCGTGATGGTTTGGGCCTGTATGTCAGCAGCCGGAGTAGGTGAATTGGTTTTTATTGAGGAAACAATGGACAAAATGAAGTACCTCGAGATTCTGAAAAACAATTTACTTCAAAGTGCAGACAAACTGGGTTTGCGGGAAGAATTTCGGTACTACCAAGATAATGACCCAAAACATAAATCTGGGATTGTGCAATCTTGGCTTATTTGGAACTGCCCACACTTGATGTCTCCACCACCACAGTCACCTGACATGAATGTGATTGAAAATCTTTGGTCTATTTTGGACAATAAAATAAGAACACACAAGATTTCTAATAAGCAAGACCTAAAGAAGGTACTGATGGAAGAATGGAAAAAAATCACACCAGACATCACTCAAAAATTGGTGGATTCAATGCCAAATAGACTCCAGGCTGTCATTAACGCTAAGGGATGTCAACTAAATATTAAAATCAACTTACTTTGTTTTTAGTTTGAACTTAAAGAGACTGTACGAAATAAGCTGTGACATGAATTTTCCTATTTTTTTCTTATTTTATTTTTTTATAGTGTCAAACACTAAAATTTTGAAAAAGTAAATTTTGGAAAATAAAAAACCAACCTTCCTTTCAAAAATGGCATTTATATTTTGTTCAAATTTTGGCTATATTAGGAATTACGACTGCAGCAATTTTTAAACTGTCACTGTACGAAATAAGCTGGGAGCCACTGTATATATATATATATATGTGTATATATATATATATATGTGTATATATATATATATATGTATATATGTATATGTATATATAAAGTCGAGTAAAAAAAAACATTATTTTTGCACTAAATTTAAGGTTTTTTTTAGCATAGAATGATTCGAATTAGGTCAAATATGCAACGTTTTGTTCGATAACTTGTTGCCATTTTGTAGTTAATTTCATATTGCCACTTTCATAGAAACCCTCGTTCCTATTTGCAAAAACTGGGACAGTCGATTTTCACAAGCGTCTCCTGAGGCGAATTTTTCACTAGCAAAATCATTCGCCATAGACAGGAACAGGTAGTAATCCCTTGGTGCCAGGTTCGGACTATATGGTGGATGCATAAGAACCTCCCAACCAAGCTGCCGGAGCTTCTGGCGAGTCAGTATCGATGTGTGTGGCCTGGCGTTGTCCTGATGGAACACAATTCCTCTCCTGTTGACCAAAGCTGGCCGCTTCTGGCGATTACTTCCTTCAGACGGTCCAATTGTTGACAGTATAGGTCCGAATTAATAGTTTGGAAGTAGGGGAGCTGCTCATAGTTGATGATTCCCTGCCAATCCCACCAAACACATAGCAAAACCTTTCTGACCGTCAATCATGGCTTGGCCACCGTTTTCGCTTGATGTTGTCGTAAATGACCCACTTTTCATCACCAGTAACCATCCGCTGGAGAAAGGGATCGATTTTGTTGCTATTCAGCAGCGATTCGCAGATGGAAATACGATCCATGAGGAGGCGTCCAGAATCATAAACAAAATCCACAAGTTGGTTATGAATGATCGCAAATTGAAGGTGCACGAGCTAGCTGACATATCAGATGGTAGTGTTTTTACCATTTTACACCAACATTTGGGTATGCGAAAGGTCTGTGCAAAGTGGGTGCTGTGTGAGTTCACAGTCGACCAAAAACAACAATGTATCGATGCTTCAACGGGGTGTTTGGCGCTGTTAAACCACAATAAAATCGAATTCTATCCTCGATATGTGACAATAGATGAAACATGGCTTCACCACAATCCAATAGATAGTCAGATGAGTGGACAGCAGTCGACTAATCGAAACCAAAGCGAGCAACGACGCAACAGCCGGCCGGTAAGGTGATGGCGTCTGTATTTTTGGATGCGAACGGAATAATATTCATTGACTCTATCAAAAAATCAACCAACATTAACAGCGACTATTATTGTGAACTTTTGGACCGATTGAAGGCTGCTATCGCAAAGAAATGTCCAATTTGCAAAAGAAAAAAGTATTGTTTCACCAATGCAATACACCGTGCCACAAATCGATGAAAACGATGGCAAAATTTAATGACTCGGGCTTCAAATTGCTTCCCCACCCATCGTATTCTCCAGATTTAGCCCCCAGCGACTTTTTCCTGTTTTCAGACCTCAAGAGAATGTTTTCTGGAAAGAAATTTAAGTCCGATGATGCAGTAATCGCTGAAACTGCGGACTACTTTGAGGAGCAAGAAAAGGCAATTATGTTGAATAATAAAATCGAGTTTTGTCAAAATTTGTTTTTTTTATACTTTTCCTACGGACTTATTGAATGTCCTGTTAGAATTTGTTGCAGCTTTACTCTGCTGTATCAATATTTGTAGAAGACATGGGAAGTTCGGTGTCGTCCGCAAAGATAGAAATAATTTCATAATCATTCCCTGGTGTTCGAATATCAGCTGTGTACAGAAGATAAAGAACAGGCACAATCACTCTGCCCTGGTGTACACCCGACTTTATACATTTAATGCTACAGATGTTGTCTTTATATTTGACATATAAGTAACGGCGTTCGATGTATCTTTTAAGAAGTAGAAAAAAGCCGTGCGGTAGTAAGTTATATAGTTTATACAGCCAACCTGCATGCCACACACTGTCAAATCTTAGTATACCACCAAGATATATTTTTGCTCTTCCATTCCCATTGTATTTTTATTAACAATTGAAGTTTATAATATGAACTGTATGTAATTTTTTAAGAAAGTCAAATTATGTTTCAATTCAGCAGCAAATTGCTTTTTTTACTTTCATATATACTTATTTACAAATGCATATTGATTTGAATGGTAGAAAGGAACTCGATTTATTATGATGAATTATAAAAGTTACAAGTGTTTTGCATTTCTTTTTCTTCGAATTAAAGCAGTGTATATATTTATTTTTATTAAGACATTTGAGAAGTTAAAAGAAATAACTTTTTCTACAAACCACACCATATGGGACTAAAGGGAAAGAGAGAACATATTAAAAAAATGTTTTCAAGTTTCTCAAAATGCTAAAAATTTGAATCAATTAATATGTAATTTGACACAATTGATTAGTGTAGGATTTATTTACTTGATTTATGTTTGTATAAAAATTTCAAAATTATATATTGTATTTGTCTTATTAAAACAAACAAATTAAAAATTTTAAGTACTATTGGCAATTATTTTGAATGTTAATAAAGCATGAAGATAATAAATAAATTGGTCAAATGAAACGAAAAGTTTTTACAGAAAATACATTAGCTCCTCACTGTTTTATAGATAATAGCTAGAACAGAATGATCAAAAAATGCTTTCTGGAAATTTGTATATTAAAACTTGAAAAATGTGTATGTGCGTATATTCCACGTTCAATGAAATTGGATTACATCGAATCTGAATCTTAATACAAAGCTTCATCAATGCAAATTATACAAATTATACATTATACATCAATTAGTAAACATCATCAGTGATTTCATACAACAACATACATTTTTCCTCGTATAACAATGTCTAGTTTCGTGCCAGAAAAATAGCATATGCGGGAAGCTCTACTTTTTTGCTTCAATGCTGAGTCGCATCGAATGCTTGTGGAGGTCTATGGTGACAGACCGCTATCGGAAACCACTTGCAGAGACTGGTTTCGTCGTTTCAAAGAAGGCCATTTTGAAAATAGACCCAGAAAAGTTGAGGACCATGATTTGCAGGCTCTTTTGGATGAGGGCGACACCGAATCGCAAAAAATTTATGCCGAACAGTTAGGTGTTACTCAACAAGCCATTTCCATAGGTTTACGAGTCATGGGGAAGGTTCAAAAATTTGGAAAATGGGTACCCCATGAATTGAACGATAGGCAGATGGAGCGACGCCAAAACACATGCGAAATCTTGCTTGCTAGACAAAAAAGAAAGTCGTTCCTGCATCTTGTGGTGACTTGCGATGAAAAGTGGATATACTTTGAGAATCCTAAACGAAAAAAATCGTGGGTCGATCCCGGCCAACCAGCAACTTCTTCTCCAAGACCAAATCGCTTTGGACGCAAGACGATGCTGTGCGTTTGGTGGGACAGCAGGGTGTCATCTACTACGAGCTGTTGAAACCTGGTGAAACTGTCAATGCTCACCGCTACCACCAACAACTAGTGAAATTGCGCCTTGCTTTGGGTGAAAAAAGGACTGGTTATGAACAAAGACATGAGCAGCTGATTTATCTCCACGACAACGCCCCAACGCACACGTCAAAACTGGTCCAAAACTACTTAGACACACTTAATTGGGAGGTGCTACCTCATCCCGCTTATTCACCAGACCTAGCCCCTTCTGACTATCACCTGTTTTCGCCGAACAGCACCTTGATTCGTATGAAGACGTCGGAAAGTGGCTTGACAAGTGGTTTGCCTCGAAAAATGAGGAATTCTTTTGGCATGGTATACACAAATTGCCCGAGAGATGGGAAAAATGTATAGCTAGTGAGGGCAAATACTTTGAATAAATTATTTTTTGGCTTTCTATGAAAAAAAATGTGTTTTTTTTACCGAAAAACAGCGGATTTAAGCTTGTACACCTGGTATATTCAACATTTATATACCACTTGTCATAATTGTATTTAATATATCATAAGCCAGATAGACAGAACAGACAGAATTGCTAATAAATTTGATTCTTAAACTGAATTCAAATGCTTGAATAAAACCTTGATTGATAACTTGATATACAATTCTCAAATCATCCTCAAGCAATTTTCTCAAATTTAGAGCTATTTGAGAATGAGTAGGATGAGTTGAGTATTCGTATGTTAATTCTAGTTTAATAATTTAATAATAATTGAATTTTAATTATTAAAAAGTATCACAATACATGAATGGTGAATGAATAACGTGATTTCTGAAATTGATATTTGACCGGCCGAAAGCTGATAAAATCTTGATAACACATGGCACATCGACTAATTTTCTATTTAAAGGTCAAAGTATTTTTCACTTAAATTTTTTAATTCTCAAATCGTGATATCAAATTAAAAATTATACTTGAGATGAAATTGAGAATGATGTACTTCTCAGGTTGACAACTAGTTTTGTATGTTTTAAAGATGATAATGATATGATTCTCAATTAAAGATTCTGTTGAAAGTAATTCTTTTGGGGTAATATGGAGTAAGCACTATTTTTTCTCTAATGTTCTTTCCTAATAAGACGTCTTCTAATTATTATTCTTTATACATTCATATAGCAACTGTATATTAATGCTGTATAATGTCCAAACCCGCCATAATATTAGCAGAAATCAGTATTTATCCATCTTCGACAAGCTTGGACCAAGATTCGTCATTGGAGGAGTCTACAACGTCAAACATACTGCCTGAGGATCTCGTCTGATTACCCCTGGTAAAGGCAAGAACCTTATTGAGGCCATAAATGAAGCCAACTGTAATTATCATTCACCGCGTTCTCCAGCATATTGGCCTACAGACAGCAGCAAAACACCCGATTTGATAGATTTTTACATTACGAAAAAAATACCAACTAAATTTATGGTAGCAGAAGGTTTAAAATACTTGACATCGGATCATACTCCGGTACTATTAACTTTAAGTGCAGCTGAATAAAAAAGAAAAGAAAGCAAAACCTTACCAACAAGCATACAAACTGGGACAGATTGAGAGAAATCTTAGATATCTTGCTCCGAAAAATCGAACCGAACAAGAAGTCGTATATCCAGTTAAGATCAGAGATCTTATTAAGGAAAGAAGAATAGCAAGACGTATCTGGCATAGAAGTATAAATCCAACAGACAATTTAAAATTTAATGAGATAAGCAACGCAGTCAATAAACTAATAAAAGGCTGTAAACAAAGAAGTTTTGACAACTACTTAAAAGGATTGGGACCAGAAGCGGAGAAATATTACTCTCTCTGCAAAGCGACGCGATTCTTCAAGCGCCCACTTACTCAAGTGCCCCCAATCTAAAATGATAAAAATGGATTAGAAGAAATGATGAAAAAGCAGAAACTTTTGCTCAACATATTACAGCAGTATTTGAACCAAATGACATACCATCAAATATCAATACGACATCCAAATACCAGCCTGCGCCTAGAATCAAAATAATCATACCGATGAAGATAACACAAGAAATTGACAACAATCTCAATCCAAAAAATCGCCTGGTATCGATGAAATCTCGCCTGACTGCCATGCCGTGTTTTTAGACGTTTCTCAAGCATTTGATCGTGTGTGAAACTAAGGCCTAATATATAGGAAGACCAAACTGCTGCCGACTAATTACTGTCAGCTTCTCGAATCGTACCTATCAGAAAGAAAATTCAAGGTAACACATGAAGAAGAACACTCGAAGATTTAGGTCATCAAAGTGGGAGTTCCACAAGGAAGTGTCGTAGGACCCTACCTCTATCTGCTTTATACAGCTGATATATCTACAACAGAAGACACATTCATTGGAACATTTGCAGACGACACAGTTGTAATGGCATCTGGGGATACACAGGAAGAAACAACAGAACAACTGCAAAAAGCACTTGATAAGATAAGCCGCAGGACTGTTGATTGGAAGATTAAGATCAATGAATCAAAATCCATTCACGTCACATACACATTGCGTCGAGCAAATAACAACATGCACACATATCTTAATAGGCTAAATATCTCGGCTTACATCTTAATAACAAATAATATTGGAAACACCACGTCATGCAAAAAGCACAAATGTCATAAAATGTATTGGTTAATTGGGCATCATTCTCAACTTAATTTATATTCCAAAAGATTAATACACCAATACGTCAGTAAGCCAAATTGGATGTATGGCATACAGCTTTGGAGTTGTACACAGCAGTCAAATCAAGACATCATTCAGCGAAGCCAAAATAAATTACTGTCATGATTTCTAACGCGTACTGTTACGTAACCAAAGAGGAACTACACCGAGAACTCAATATCAAATGGGTAAAAGAGGGCATTCAGCATTACGCTGTCAAACACGAAAAACGACTACTTAAGCACAGCCAAGTGGAAGCGATCCAACTTCTAGATATTACGCATGAACTGAGAATACTGAAAAGAACAAAACCCAACGAATGAATATAGATTATTTTAAGTATTACTTTTTTTACTTCTTTCCTATAATTGGGGGCTAAACAATGGTTCAGAATACTCGTACTCGTTTTTCTTAATATATATAAAATCACATAATTAACTACATTTTAAGAGTAGTAATAAATTAACTAGCTTAAAGTTGTACTAATCATATCCAATGAAGGATTTAATAAAAAAAATATTCTTCTTCTTCTGGCCACATACACTAAAACCGATGATCGATTTAGGCCCGACATATAATGCGGCGCCAGTCTTCTCTGTTCTTCGCTTACTGGCACCAATTGGATATTCCACGCGCCGTCAGGTTACCCAACACTTGATCCTTCCAACGGAGGTTTGGTCTTCCTCTTCTTCTGTGTGCTCCAGCAGGTACTGAATTAAATACCCTCTTCGGTGGAGCGTCTTCTTCCATTCGCTCGACATGACCCAGCCAGCGCAGCCGCTTGACTTTGATTCGCCTGACTATGTCAATATCAGCGTACAGCTCATACAGCTGTAACTCATTCGGTACTCACCATCAATGCAAATAGATCCGAAGATCCTGTGTTGAACTTTACTCTCGAAAACTCCAAGCATCCTCTCGTCGGTGGTGGAAATTGTCCAGGATTCTGCACCATATGTTAGGACAGGAATAATTGGGGACTTGTAGAGTGTGATTTTCGATCTTCGAGAGAGGGCTCGACTACTCAATTGCTTATTCAGCCCAGAGTAACACTTGTTAGCAAAAGTTATGCTACGCATGATCTCCAGGCTGACGTCATTACGTGACGTATTATCCAAGACGCCGGAACTCTTTGCTTCTAGACACTAGGTACTTCGTCTTGCCTTCGCTCACCGTAAGACCCATTCGACGTGACTCTCTTTCCAATTCAGAGAATGCTGCACTGACTGCTCTCGAGTTGATACCGATTATGTCAAAATCGTCGGCGTAAGGTAGCAGCATGACACTTTTCTTGAAGATAGTGCCATTATGTCATAAATCTGTAGCTCGTATAATTTTCTCCATAATAAGGTTGAAGAAGTCACACGATAACGAATCACCTCGTCAGAAATATCGTTCGGTCCTTCTCAATTTTCACTGCACAACGAGAGTTAGGTAGTGTCATTCTGCAAAGTCGAATGAGCTTTGCAGGTATACCAAATTCAGACTTAAAGTAAAGGTAATCTCTAATCGACGAATAGGTGTGTGTGTCTGTCGGTTTTTCTTGCGTCTTTTCCAGGATTTGGCGTAGTGTGAAAATTTGATCGATGGTAGATTTATTCGGCCTGAAGCCACACTGATAAGGTCCAATCAGATTGCTGCGTATAAGCTTAAATCTTTCACACAATACGCACAACAAGACCTTGTATGCGATGCTCAGGATAGTTATGCCACAGTAGTTGAGCAAATTGTGGGGTCTCCTTTCTTATGTATGGGGCAGAGTCTCAAATCATCGGGCATGGTTTCGTCCGACCATATTCTGTTTATGAGCTGGTGCATGCAGGTGAGTAGCTCATCGTCGCCGGTCTTAAACAACTAAGCAGGCACGCCATCTTCACTTGCTGCTTTGTTGTTCTTCAGCCTCAATATGGGTGTTTTAACCTCTTCATGGTCGGGTGGTGAAACATCAATACTATCATCCGTATTTGAGGTGTTTGGGCAATCTCCTCCACTGGCGTAATTGTTCGTAGCATCGCCATTCAGTAACTTAGAGAAGGGTTCCCTCCATAGACTCAGTACGCTCTGGACATCCGTAACCAGATTTCCATTTCCGTAATGGCAGGAAGAGGCTCCGGGATTTAAACCGCCACTCAGGCGCTTGGTCTTCCAGCCTGAGTGGTCTTCATTCCAGCCGCCTCACATCTCTATCTCCTCACACTTGCATCTTTCTTGTTCTCTCTTCTTGCGTCTGAAAAAATATAGCAATAAAAATATCGTTTGTATTATTTTTAATTGTTCCCTATTTACTATCTGTTATTGTTATCTATTAGACAATGCATTTTAATAAAAATCAAAAGACGTGTGTTAAAGATTCTTGGTTTATATTTAATATACATTTTAACATTAAAGCAAATATGCCGAAGGAAAACCATCGAACAACTACTTACGATAGAATTGAGTATAATTATCTTTTATGACCACAACTATACCCTCTGGAATTCTTAAGTGTTTATGAGTATATAAGCACTTACGTAAATAGCGATGCACTCACAACTGGCAGGAATTATTGAGGAGGTTTACCTTTTTTGCCTGCTTTAATGTTTTCTTTATTTCTAACGCTAATTTAATTAGCACATATTTCCTCATGTCGACAAGACGTATATATACAAAAAATTTGGCAATTTTATACTGAGGCCTACTTTATAAAGTGGCATAAAGCTGTTGTTTGTAAGAGGATTTATCAACAAATCAACTATAAAATCAAAAATAAAAACTATGAGACAAAATTAATCTTTTGCCATCGGTATTGGATGGAAAGGCTTGTTGGAAAGATTGTTTCGTGTACAACAAACTACTATCGGAGTTTTTTCCAGAATGGTCTAGTGTTTTGTACAGCTCATTTATAAGTTTATAGGTTATTTTATCTATTCTTCTTGACTTTCTATACCTCGGGCGAAACGGCTGGGCTTTAATAATGCCCAAACATTTTGAATTGAATTGCAGTTTGGTAAATGCGGCTACCAAATCGTTTGGCGTATCTCATCTCGCTCTTTCCATGAGGTGCACAAACGACTTTTGTCTTTCAACAGAAGCCAATCGCGGTTTCTTGTGCCGTAAAATTTATTCGCGATGGTTACTAGTGCACGCTGATACAAATAGCAAATACTTACACAAAAGGCACCGTAAACATGAAGCTTATGCAGGTGTTTCACTGTGGGCACCGCCGTTCTGTTTGCTATTTTGCACCAAGTGTGTGTCAATAAATTCGATAACCAAAACGACGATTCATCAAAGTAAATAATTTGCTCCAATCGGTGTGTTAATTTTAAGTTGCCCAATGCATGCGTTTTTCCTTATGAATAGCTGTCAACAAAGGTTTTTGCATCGTGAAACGATATCTTAACTGATGTTGCAAAAATCTTCTTCAAATTGTTTACTGCGATACTTGCCAACTTTGGGTGGCTTGACACACTGAAGTACCTGGATTTTGTGCAATGTAGTGAACAATCTGCAGATTTTGACGTGATGTTGACCGTTCAACATCCAGTTGAACGGTCGTTTGCATTTTTTTCACGTTTCCATTGCTCGACTTAATGTTAGATGAATGTCTTCAACTTTTATATTATTTTGACAGCCGCTGTAATGCTTAGTTTTGGGCCACGATGGTAATAAACTGCATCAAAAGGTTTCATGTTTTCATTTCACAAATCATAAACACACACTGACGGTGCTGTCAAAATCAGTTTGTGTATTAGCCAACAGTTGCAAGTAACTAGAGCAAATATATAATATTGTGGTTATAACGTGATGGTAGTCATGTAGCTTGCTCTGCATACTATGTGATGGCGTCTTCATTATTATTAATGAGGGCCCTACATGTGGCGACCACCGGGCAACGTCTTCCTGCACCCGCTGGGAGGCGGCTGAAGTGAGTGGCGAAAATCTCCTCGGTTAGAGGTTGTGCGTTTGGTTTGGGACCCGCCACATAAAAAAAATTGCCCAGTGAATAATATAAAAATGCCTCGGAAACGGACTACCCCCTTTGTTGATGACCCCCGCAAACGAAAAAAGGACCATGATTCACGGATATGCACCTGGAATGTCCGGTCCCTTTATAGGGAGGGTGCCTCTATCCAGCTGGTTGATGTCCTCGAAAAATACAGAGCTGACATCACCGCTCTCCAGGAAATGCGATGGACAGGACAGGGCTGCTCCAAAAGAGCGTCCTGTGACATCTACTACAGTTGCCATGCTGAAAGGCACGAATTAGGATGTGTATTTTTGGTCAGCAAGAGACAACGACATCTTGTCTCACAGTTCACGCCTGGCCACAATCCGCTTGAAGGCAAAATTCTTCAATATCAGCCTTATATGTGCCCACGCTCCGATTGATGAGAAGGACAATGTGAAAAAGGAGAGCTTCTTCCAGCACCTCGAAGAAGCTTATGACCGCTGCCCCCGCCACGATATCAAAATCGTGCTTGGCGACTTTAATGCCAGGGTGGGCAAGGAAGGTACCTTTGGTCCAACTGTCGGAAAATTCAGCCTCCACCAGAACACCTTCGATAACGGAATGAGGCTGATCGACTTCAACGCAGCACGAAACATGATAATTGGTGGTACCAGATTCCAGCATCTCGACATCCACAAACCGACATGGATGTCTCTAGATCAAAGAACAAGAAACCAAATTAATCATGTGGTGATTGACGGAAGGCATGCTTCCAGTGTGATGGACGTGAAATCGATCCGTGGTGCCAACATCGACTCGGATCACTACCTTGTTGCAGCACACGTTTATGTGTCGCAAATAACAAGAGAAGTGCAACACAGAGAAAGCTCGACGTCAGTAAGCTGCGATCACCAGAGACAGCAGATGCATTTTCCACTCGACTATCCGATCTGCTTATGCAGAACACTCCCCCACTTGATGATACATGCGCACGGTGGACACATATATCCCACTCCATGACTACTGCTGCCGAGGAGGTAATCGGTTATTACCGGCCTCTGAGGAATGAGTGGTATGATCAGGATTGTCGCGACGCTACCGCAGAGAAAGACGCCGCCTACAGAAAAACGCAGGAGCAACGCGAGCTGTTAAGGAGCGGTAAAGAGAGAAAAGGAGTGCGGTGCGACATATTTTCAAGAACAAAGAGACGCGAGTGCGAGAAGATCGAGATGTGAGGCGGCAGAAATGAGACTCGAAAATTCTTCGAGAAGATCAATTGCCTGAGTGGCGATTTAAATCCCGGAGCCTCTTCCAGCCATTACGGAAACGGAAATCTGGTTACGGATGTCCAGAGCGTACTGAGTCTATGGAGGGAACCCTTCTCCGAATTACGGAATGGCGATGCTACGAACAATTGCGCCAGTGGAGGAGATTGCCCGAACACACCAATTACGGATGATAGTATTGATGTTTCACCACCCGACCATGAAGAGGTTAAAACACCCATATTGAGGCTGAAGAACAACAAAGCAGCAGGTGCAGATGGCCTGCCTGCCTAGTTGTTTAAGACCGGCGACGATGAGCTACTCACCTGCATGCACCAGCTTATAAACAGAATATGATCGGACGAAGCCATGCCAGATGATTGGAGTCTCAGTGTTCTCTGCCCCATACATAAGAAAGGAGACCCCACAATTTGCTCAACTACTGTGGCATAACTATCTTGAGCATCGCATACAAGGTCTTGTTGTGCGTATTGTGTGAAAGATTTAAGCTTATGCTCAGCAATCTGATTGGACCTTATCAGTGTGGCTCCAGGCCGAATAAATCTACCATCGATCAAATTTTCACACTACGCCAAATCCTGGAAAAGACGCAAGAAAAACAGACAGACACACACACCTATTCGTCGATTAGGGATTACCTTTACTTTAAGTCTGAATTTGGTATACCTGCAAAGCTCATTCGACTTTGCAGAATGACACTACCTAAGTCTCTTTGTGCAGTGAAAATTGAGAAGGACCGAACGATATTTCTGACGAGGTGATTCGTTATCGTGTGACTTCTTCAACCTTATTATGGAGAAAATTATACGAGCTGCAGATTTATGACATAATGGCACTATCTTCAACAAAAGTCTCATGCTGCTACCGTACGCTGACGATATTGACATAATCGGTATCTACTCGAGAGCAGTCAGTGCAGCATTCTCTGAATTGGAAAGAGGGTCACGTCGAATGGGTCTTGCGGTGAACGAGGGAAAGACGAAGTACCTACTGCCTACAAACAAAGAGTCCCGGCGTCTTGGACACCAATGTTGACAACTACACTTTCTATCTTGGAACCAGCATCAACAACTGTAATGATGTCAACCCGGAAATCATGCGTAGGATAACTCTTGCTAACAGGTATTACTTTGGGTTGACTAAACAATTGAGTAGTCGAGCCCACTTTACTCTCTCTTTCCACCACCGATGAGAGGATGCTCGGAGTTTTTGAGAGTAAAATTCAACACAGGATCTTCGGATCTATTTGCATTGATGGCGAGTACCGAATGAGTTACAACGGTGATCTGTATGAGTTTTACGCTGATATTGACATAGTCAGGCGAATCAAAATCCAGCTGGTGCGCTGGCTGGGTCATACCGATCGAATGGCAGAAGATGCTCCAGCAAAGAGGATATTTAATTCGGCACCCGATGGAGGACCAAAGAGAGGAGGAAGAGGAGGGTCAAACCTCCGTTCGAAAGACCAAGTGTTGGCTAACCTGGCGGCGCTTGGAATATTCAATTGGCGCCAACAAGCGAAGAACAGAGAAGACTGGCGCAGCATTATATGTTCGTCCTAATTCGAGTTTTTGAGTCACACAACACAACACACAAAAACGCGAACCTCATATATTCTTGACTCTTTCAAAACAATAATCTTTCGTTTCTGTACATGCTAGATACATTACTACTACATGTAATTAATGTGTAACGTCAGAGATTAGTACAGAAAATATATTTATAAAATTCAATCAAAATATTCCTTTTGATTTTAGCAAATTGAAATTTCATTTCATTTTGTGATGCCTTGCGGCCAATCATTCTATAATAAATTAGTTCCAAAAGGTCAGAGCTTTTGTAATTTCCGTTTTTTATAACGAAAAACGATCAAATAGTTTATACGCATATAAAAATGAAGCATATATATTTACATACTAAGGAAATTAATATATTGTATATAGATATGGGGATTTGAATTATAATACATAAAACAAAAAAACAGGGACATAAATGACACGGGAAATTACAAATTTAAAAATCTGTGAATTTTTTTCTGTCACCATATTTCCTAAATATTCACAAAATTTTTTTAATTAAGAATATTTAAATCAAATATTTTTTAAAGAATAAAATAAAAGTTTAAGTTTGATCCTTTATGCGCTTTGGTTCACGGTTGCTTATATCTATTCCTTCAAAATCTTCTTCAACAGCTACAACTCATCATACAACATAAAATTTGTCTTCACGGTCCGTATTTTGTGACAGCAAAAATATCCAATTTTAAACCATTAAAAATATATGAAATGAATTTTAATATAAACGCAAGCTGTGAAAGT
Organism: Megamerina dolium; assembly: GCA_963854835.1. Taxonomy (NCBI): domain Eukaryota; kingdom Metazoa; phylum Arthropoda; class Insecta; order Diptera; family Megamerinidae; genus Megamerina; species Megamerina dolium. The sequence goes on along the minus strand of OY978528.1, from coordinate 48,383,335 downwards.
TATGCTGCTGGTTAGGAACTTCAGAAGACACCCCATTGAAAAATCTGAAAGTGTGCCCATAATCCGAGAATTTGTTTCTTTCAATACAGAGTGCATGGCAGTTGGCTGTCTATACTGTCTCCAGTTGATTTTTATCATTGCAAGTCCTACCGAAACATCGGTTAGGTGGCTTAAAATTATACTGCAGAATTATGACATATGAGGTCATTCTTGTATATGTAATATACATATGAGAAAAAATTTTTATGTGGAAAAGATATGAACAAAAGAGTAATTCTGTAATCTGCATACCTTGATTATTAAACCTTTTAAAATAAAAATAAATAAATATGTGGCACTTATAAGATCCGAAGAGCTCTTTTGCTGAGCATATTTTCCAGTACTGTTGTGCTTATTAATTTTTGGACAGTATTTGAAGACACCTATTTATGTATATTAGACGGCTCCGAACGGCACAACCCTTATGACATCACTTTTTCTGAGCTTTGTCACAGAGTTCTTTTAGAAGCTTTTCCAGATGTTCCAAGTTGTTACTGCCTGAAAAATTGCCAATTGCTTGCCGACAGGTAGATACCGTTCGTTGAAAAATCTTTTCGATATTAAAGCTGTTGTTCAGCCGGGGATTGAACCCATGACCTACAGATCAGAAGACCAACGCACTAACCACTGAGCTACGGCACCCACATTTAAATTTAATTTTTTCTTTCTCTCTTCACATATTTTTTTGTGTGTGTTATAATTTCTTCAGGTGATAAACATTTTCGTTCAAACAAATTTTCACCTTTTGACTTCTATAGAATAAGGAAAATGGTGAAAAAGGAAATTACCAGACAATTATATTTTATAATAACGTCAAGAACAGCAGAAGCAGCAATCAAAGACAGTTAAATTAAGCACGACAAGAGCAAGTAGAAGGTAGGAAGCGTTACAAAAAAGGCCAAGGTTCATTATAAGCCATCATACTTCAATACGATATTTTAATGGATTGTTCCGTTGGTTTGTTAGCGTGTTGGTTTTCTGTACATAAGACGTGTGTTCGAAATGTGGTAAATGAAATGACAAGAAACTAGAATTATTCTTTTCAACGACAGCGATATATCGGCTCTAGTTCTTACAATACTATGAGACAGCAACTATTCGATTTCATTGGGTTTCCACACAAAATCTTTATTGTCATCACTTCATGAAAAAAAGTATGGATTCATGATTCATAGATTGATTTATACCAAGTTTATCTACTTTACGCTAATTGACCAATCTACCTAAAAAGGACAATAAAAAATCTTTAAGCTATATAAGCACATTCTACCTATATAAGACATGCATACAGTGAAAAACGAGGAAACTCACATTTGTACAATTATTAAAAACGCTTCAACCACAAATGTAAAAAAAAACATCTATGTTACACAAACATGTGATCTCCCTTTGAACGTGTACACTGTTTGTCACTAATTAACATGTATTTAAGCTATAAACTTCATTGCTGTGTAAATTTCAAAATACCATAATGCCACATCAATGCTACGAACTAACCAGCAAATAAAGGCATATATATGTAATATGTATGTATGCATAAGCATGTATATACTATATACATATACGAGTATATGGATAGATAATTTTAAACAATTTTCCGAGTCACGTTTTTAGTACAACTATTTTGGTGTAGTCAGAGTAAAATTTTCGTAGTTGGTGGATATAGTTCATACGTATATAATACTCGTATATGGATATGTATGGTACTCGTGTACTACCAATTTTAGTTACAATAATTTTGAAAACTAAGCACAAATTTAACACATTTCTATGAGCACGTTTCTATTTTATTTCATTTGCTTTTTTTTTTTGTTTTGATGTTTTATACAAAGATATTGTAAATACATACATATATGTATAAGCGATTACGATGGGTAGCTTATAGTTGTTAGTAAAGTTAGAATTTTGTAATAGTTTTACTAGCAGACATGATTAAATAAATGATGGATATACACATATAACTATGTATTATTTTGAAAATTGTTATTATTATTTTAATGTATCCTTTAGATGAATGTATATCTGTTCAATGAATATATTGAATGTATGAATCAAAGCAATAATAAATACACTACATTAGGCTAGGTTAGTTTATATGCGATATAAATTAAAAGATTCACCAAAGACCCAAGAATTTTTTTTAATATGAAAATGCAAATGTTTCTCAGCATTATAATTTTTTATTGGAAATGACAATGGCAATGTTCGGAGAAACTATTAAGGAGAAAAACGGGTGGAGCTCATGAGTTTGATCGCTTTAAGGGCATTCTGGGAGTGAGAAGACCCTATTTTATAAAAACATAAACTTTATAGGGTTTCCATAATAGTTGTACGAGTGTAAATATGTTGAGAAAAAATATTAGCATGCACTAAGCAGAGAAATGAGCAGCTTTGGAGTTCTTTCATTTCGTAGAAGATCCTACTCAAGGGGTGTATATTAGAACGGGTCAATTCTTTTGTCACCGAATCGTATAGCAAAAAAGGAATCTTCATATACCTTACACTGAAAGAAAAAATTTTCCAGATTTTTAAAACTTATAGATCATATGCAAAACTATGAAAATCTCAACAACTATGAATTAATTAAGAAGAAGCCTCCAGGCTCCTTTTAAATTTCGAGTATTTGGTATAATTAATGTACATAATATTTTAAATTTTAACAGAGATTTGGAAATATTAGTGGATCGGAAATGTAATGGGAAGAGAAGATGTCACTTTTATTTTGAAATGCAACCTCGAATACTAAAATCGGGTAAGTGCTTTATGAAATATCACAATTTAAGCGAAAATAAAATATATCCAAACGGAAGTAATATTTTAAATTTGACAGACAACTCTCTTTTATACTAGCCATTGTAACGTTGTATATTCCCTTTATTTCAATAAAATATGTTCAAAGTATTTTTCAATTTTAAGTTTTAGTGGCCTTATAATCTGTAGGTCGTGGGTTTAATCCCCGGTTGAAACACAACTTTAATATTTAAAATATTGTCCTTTCGCACGGTACCCACCTGTCGGTACGCTATTGGCAATTCTACCAGCAATTACAATTTGCCATGAAAAAGCTTTTAAAAGAGCTCTGTGAGAAAGCTCAGAAAAAGCGATATCACAAGGGTTCTGCCGTTCGGAACCGGAATATAAGAAAGTCCCTTCTAAATCTGTCTTAAATTTCGCACGCACAACAATACTGAAAAAGAAGTTTAGCAAAAGGCCCTTTAAGGGGGGAGTAACGGATAATTTGAAATAAAAAATACTTTTTTCGCTGTTTTTTTACGGAGATACAGCTTAAGCAAATTTATTCAAACTTTTTTTTAATTATAAAGCATCATCTAGGGAATATTTAGTTAAATTTTCGTAATTAAATACATGATAACTCGGCGTAGAATTATCTGAAATCAAAAATATTGTTAAATTTACTTAACGTGTGAGTTAATTCCTCCACTCCCATCGTTGTTGAATTATAATTTTCGTTTTTCAACAGTTCGTGGCCTATTTAAGCAAAAAACGCGATTTCGCGCTAAATTTTCCGCTTTTTTTTAGGAGATAAACTACCTTAATATGAAAATGGAAAAAGGTAAATAACGAGGGGGGTGAAGCATTTTATACCAAGAAAGTATGTTTCGAGTTTGAAAAGAATCGGTCGAGTAGATTTTGTAGGATCGTGTTCACGGACTTCGAAAAATTGGTTTTCAGAAAAACACGTTTGAAGTTTTTTTTTCTCAAAAAGTGAGAAAACAATTGTTTTTGTAACTTACACTGAATCATCGATCCCAGGTCCATAAAGTACGTTCCCGGCAGTAATCTCTTTGTCTTGGAAAATGAAAAAAAAATCGATTTTCTGAATCTGCTTATTTTTTAAACCACAAGGATTATAAGTGCCACATAAACAAAAATTTGTTTACTTGCCTTTAGGTTTTTTATTCTTATTGGTATTGCTGTTACTATTATTATTGGTTGCTGTGTGTAGTAGAAATGTTATTATTGTTATTATTCCTTTTCTATTCTTTCGTTTTGTTAGTAGAATATACCATACATACTCGTATGTTTTGCTTTTGATTTTTTTTCTTTAACATAGAATAACCGTTTGTGGAGGATAAAAATAAACATAATTTTGTTGAATTGAGTTAAACATGTAAATCGGAAAAATTAGTATGATATTGTTGATTATAAAAGGTGGCAAACCTTTTAGACCCAAATTATGTACATTTAAAGCAATGGGTTAATAGAAAATCAACAATGTTGTGAGGATTTCTTGTAGAAATCTCATTTAAACTAAAAACGGAAGAATAGATGGTGAACGTATACCCAGTATAACTGGAAAACAAAGCGACAAAGTGCTGATTGAAAGCTGCTAGAACACGCCAGACTTCGACAAAGATCTGATGACCGGAGCAATCAATACACTAGCAGAATTTAACGACACACAAAAGTGTTCGTGAAACTTAGTATTGATAATTCTGTTATAATTATGTCAATGGAAGGTGTCGTTATAAAAGCGTAATGAGAACTAGCCCGGAAACTTTTTTATATAATAGCGCAATTTTCTTGAATTATTATTTTGAAAATTCTTGCAATCGTTCAACTGTGCGTAATTCTATCTCTATTGGAAATTCATGATATTCAGATGAATATCACAGAATCGACCGTTCTACATTGCTTTCATGGTATAGTTGCCAAATATTCGTTTTCCCGTAAAAATCAAATTATCATTTACTTCGAATCGGATAGAAGATGAATAATTATTGTTGCATTTGATTCATTTTAGTATATTCAGAATATTGACTGATAGTTGATTTCAGTCACATACTCACTGATTCACAGTTCGTCGCCTATGTAGAAACTATAGTACAGTCAGCGCTTGATGTTATTACATTTGGTCGTGATTTCTTTGCACCAATCGAAAGGAAACCAGTATAAAAGAATGACGATATTATAATTTCAGCTCACGCACAGCAATGAAATTTTTCAAAACAGGCGATTTAGATGACCTTCACCAATTTCAACAGAAAATGAATGACTACCATAATTAACATTTTATTGTTACTGAAATACTCTGACCTTTGCTCTGGCTCTTCATCACCATAAGGAGCATAAAATTAATTAATACACTTTTCCTCAGATTAATCATGTCACAAGTTGTGGAAAAGGTAAAAGTTTAAAGAATTTTTAGTAGAAGTTTAAGGGTGGAACTCAAAGGCACTATGTTCACTAACCGAATATAACTTTGGTCATCAATTATATCTGAGTGTAAAATGTAGTACTCAACTCTTCAACTTTTACGAGAATAATAGCTGATGCTCATTATCATCAACCCAGACTAGTATATATCTCCGCAATCGTAAAAAGATATCTGTGTCAAACAAGTACCTACTCTGTATTCAATGAATTTCATACACCAAATGTATAATCGAACTGTTGATTTTATTATAATTATGTACTTAATTTACCGCAATACAATTTATATCATACTACATTTTATAGCAAATCGAATCAAACCCAACTTCCATATAGAAAAAAATTTTCTTTCGAATGGTACCCACCTGCCGACAAGCAATTGGCAATTCTTCCTGCAGTAACAAATTGCGACGAAAAAGCTTCTAAAAGAGCTCTGTGACTAAGCTCAGCAAAGGGTCCTTCGAGGTCTATATATGTGCACTTGTGTATTTTTTTATAAAATTGATCATATTTGTTGGTTAGTACTTTTTTATAAAATTGATCATATTTGTTGGTTAGTACTCAGAAATCTTTGTACTTATGTAAAATGTGCTCACTGGGCGTAACAGAAATGATTTTTTTAGCATCTAAAAATGGCATTAAGTTTAATCAATATAATAGAATTAATTAGAATTATTAGTGAACAAAATCGTCTCTGGAATTAACTCATATCCAATTGTTTACATGTTTGTCCAATAACTAAGAGTAACTCCCATACAAAAGTATGATGTTGAATGTATGATTTCTCACTTTATACACGAATGTGTTTAGCTACCGAAATGGCCGTAAAACCATTACAACCATGAAAGGTATTTACTTTTTATAATATTTTTATTTATTTTATAATTAATTAATTTATTTATTTAGTTCATTTATAGACATTGAATATTTCACGGATATACAGGTACTATGTAATGTATATCTTCAATAAAAACCCCCTTCTTTTTCTCAGAAGTTTAAAATTAATTTTTTTTTACAGAAAGAAGTTTTCTTCTTTCACTCTGTTTCTCTGCCTGACTGCCTTCGCGTATGTCTGTCAATCTGTTTATCCTACCGTTTACTTGTGATGCCTTCCTTACATATACTTACATTTGTTTATGCAAATGACATTTATTGCTGATTTTTGAATGAGCAATTTGCATGTGACACCTTTCTGAAGTTAAGTGTAGCGAAGGAGTACGTACCTATACCTCTTTCGTTTTTGTCAAAGTTGCACATTTTTTATTTTTTGTGAAGAAAAGACCTAAAACAATTACAAAAGAAAGTTTCTATAATTTTATACTACCTGCTTGCATATGCAATGGTGGACAGAAAAGAATTAAGGAAAACGAAATAACAATTGAAGAGATGAAAAAGTAGTCAAGATTTCTTATGGAAAAGTTGAAAAGATTAATGTGAAATGAGGGTAACTAAAATTGTTGTTGTTGTTGAAATGCGAGAGACAAACAATTGGTTTTCAAATATATTTATGGAAGAGTTGCCATGAACTCAAGACCTTGGTATTTTGCATTATAGTGATTTAAATCTTGTTATTTCATAACGAAATTATACCACTTTGCCTTTGGCGCGACTCTTTAAACTAGAATATTTTTCTTACAATAGTGTTTCTATAGTTTAAGGTTCTTTTGCTCACCTTTTATAAAAAAAAACATTTTCTACTTATACGGAAGTAGGTATATGTATATTAAAGAACTTGGAAATTGGAGTAATTTTTCATATTTTTTTAAAATAAGACATCAGACAAAAGACAAGAAATTCCTTAAAACTAAATATAGGAAAGGTGAAATACTGAACATCTCTTGTTTTGTCTTTTTTTACGAAATGACTATACTACACTTAAAAATTCTCATAAATCCGCCCAAGCTTATGAGGAGATATCGAAAAAACTGTAAAATGAATAAAGAACAGCAATATATCATTTTTAATGATGTAAAATCATCATCTGTTTGCATATACAATATGCCAATATATACGAATACATGGTAAGTAATAAGTGTTTTAATATGTACAGAAAAGGTAAAATTTCAATTTAACAAATAGGCTGTCAGTACCCTAAGTACTCGTATATATAAAAAAGTAAAAAGCGCATGTAACAAAAAAAAACATTAAAAGTAAAAAACATAAAAACATAACGATAATAACCCAGCAAGCAAAAATAATATAAAAAACTCAAACAACATCTAGAAGGAGGAGATAAAGGACAACGTTAAACGAAATGGCTCAAAGGTTATAGAGGTTTATGGGTCATTTTATGAATCTTACTTCACCGCGCTCAGAATCTGGTTTATTTGAAATAAATAAAGCCAAAACATAATAGCACAAGGCAAAAGCTACAGTTCTGTTCAATAAATACCAACGATCAGCAATATTTAAAACAAATATGAATTTAGTATACGAAAGAGCACAGGCATCGGCATGAACGAGTGCGTTGAATTAAAATTCGAATATGTTGGTTCGCTCATACCATATTATTTGTGCCTTTAAGTGATTTATTTACCAGTTTCGGGTGAGTAAAATTGTTTGCCCTCAGCTCGTGCAGCAAAAAAATAAACTATTATTGATTCTAAATACATTTGTCCAAAAAAACATATGTTTAATTCATTTTGTATTATTTTTAAATAATTTTCTTATGAGTAGCAATACTTATTAATTAAAATAAAGTGGGTCAAAATTGCTTTTATACCTACGGTAAAAATATAAATATATACTCAGACTCAGTTTTTTTATTTAGTTATTCGTTCGTATTGCATTTAGTGATTGGAAAGTGGTTCAATCTAACATTTTCTCAATAGACTTCCAAACGAAAAAATAGTCGGCTTAACGGTGAATTTTAATTTTAATAGACATCATTTCATTAATAAAAAGGATTATCCATTTTGCGGTTTCAAAAGTAAATGTAAATAAAACACATATAAAATATTTTTTATTATGATATTTCTTTTTTATTATAAAGTTTGAACGTTGACATTATGTGTGAAATACTACATCGTTTAAATGACCACCACGCGAATTGTTGCAAGCATCGATTCTTTTGAGGTAATTTTCGACCACTTTTTGACACATATTGGGCGGTATCTCAGCCATAACGTGACGAATGTTGGTTTTTAGGTGCTCAAGAAGTAAAGGTTTATCTGCATAAACACGGTCTTTCGCGTAGCCCCACAAAAAAAAGTCAAGCGGTGTCAAATCGCATGATCTTGGTGGCCACTTGATATCGCCACGACGAGAAATTACGCGGCCAGAAAACTTCTCTTGCAATAAAGCCATATTCGCTCAAGTTGTGTGGCATGTGGCACCGTCTTGTTAAAACCACATATTCTCTAAGTCGTATTCTTCAATAGCAGGCAAAAAAAAGTCGGTTATCATATGACCATAACGCTCCGATTTGACGGTGACAGTAGTTCCATCGTCGTTTTCGAAGAAGTAAGGTCCAATCACACCTCCGGACCAAAGAGCGCACCAAGCAGTGACTTTTTGTGGATGTAGTGGCCTCTCTTGAATTACTTGAGGATTCTCAGAACCCCAAATACGACAATTTTGCTTGTTAACATACCCACCGAGTGAGAAATGTGCTTCGTCGTTGAAGAAAATTTTGTTCGAAAAATCGCCGTCCACCGCCTGTTGTTCAAGCACCCATTCGACGTATCTACGACGTTGTGAATGGTCAGCTGGCTTCAGTTGTTGTGTGAGCTGGACTTTATATGGATGCAGGTGTAGATCCAAATGCAAAATACGCCATAATGTGCCGTAAGACAGTCCTAATTCCTGAGAACGACGAGGAATCGACACATTCGGGTCTTCGGCAACACTTTCACTTACATCAGCGATATTTTCGGTGGTACGAGCGAAACGATGATGCACAGGCCTTACAATATCTGTAACCGATCCAGTCTCTTCATATTTCTTCACAATTTTGCCAATTGCTTGCGTAGTTGGACGATTATGTAAACCATAATCTCCTCTTAAAGCACGATATGTGGCTGTGGCAGAATCACCATTTTTGTAGTATGTTTTTACAATTTTAATGCGTTGTGCGATATTTAAGCGATCCATTTTCGTAAATGTCAGACTTTGAACTGAAAAAGAAAGAAATTGTTTTAACAACTCAGTTTGACAGATGTCGAATTCTAGCCCTATACTTTTGAAACCGCGAAATGGATAACCCTTTAGAAACATTTTCATCCATACATAACATACAAGATTAATTAATTGATTGATTAAATAATGTATATGAGCATTTCCTGGACAATAGACGCGACTTTTGAGGGAGCACATAATATAAGTAGAAAAACAAAGACGAACGGTATCATATGATACAAATTTTGGTTGTTAAGGCGGTTGTTATGTTGACGGTCTCGGTAACAATCACTTCAGACGTTGTTTTCAATGTAAAATGAAAAACTAAGAGCGAGAGCAAGAGCGTAAGAACTTACAGGAGACTATCGACATCAAATCACGAGATCACGGCAATGGTTGCGTTGAACATTTTTTGACAATTTATGCCTCTTAGGAGCAAGAATTGATACTTTTAGAGAAAAAATTATCGAAAATATGTGTTACTCAATTTTTTTTTGTTTATTCATCGCATTTTATATATTTTTTTGTGTTTTCTAAATTAAATGTATTGTTTTTTTTATTTTATACATTTTTTATTTTATATATATATACATCTTGAGTGTTTTTGTATTCTACAATACACTTCTCGATTTCCATCATGGAACATGTTTAATTAGTGCAATAATAAATTAGTGACGTTTATATATACCACAAGGTTTTTTATAATAAATAATATTACCAACGAATATAAATATATAAATTAATAAATAAATAATAAATTAAAAATGGAATTATGAATTATAACTTAATGAGCTCAAATAAACTTTACCTTACTATAATCTACATATAAATCCATGCAGTCAATTAGGGCAAGGAATGAGCTATTGTCATCAAATTTAGTATAACAGTTAAGGTTGTTAATATCATGTGAAATAAATAAAAATGTACATGATTGGATAACTGAAAGTGGTACTTTCCATATGACATGAATATTAAATATTAATTTTTATTGGACAATTTTTTATATAATCTCTAATATAGTCCAAAAATTTAAACAAACTTCCTTATGAAATATTTTTTCAATTTCGAGAAAAGTTTTCCGAGAAATATCCATATGCATTAGCTAATATATGATATATGACTGTATACGATCTTTGCTCGCAACTGGGTTAATGATTTAATCATACAAAATTTGGAAATTGAATTGAATTATTAACTTTGGTTCCAAACATGTTCAATTCAAATTTAAATATTTCACTATTTATTAGTAATATTGTATTAAAATCAAATTAAACAAATATTAAAAAATATTTTTCAATTCACTTTCATATAGAATTAATTAGACAAAGAACATTTTATTATACCGAATTTGCCCTTAAGTACTAAATATACTTACTATTAGAAATTGTCCATTTCAATTAATTATATGTAGTATCATTTTTGTTTTTCAAATTTAGCTAGTAGACACGTAGACACTTCTCCGACCATTACTAATTATTATTACTTTTTACTGCTTTTGACATCCATTATAGTTGCTTTATTTCAAGGATTCTCTGCTATTTTTCTGTTCCACGAAACTTTCATTTACAATGAATAATTTATTAATTTCGAAGTTTATACATAGTATAAAATTTTCAGTGATACCAGTAGGGGTTGGAAGTTAAATCAAAGGAAAAAAATCTACAAAAACAGTCCGCACTAAAAATAAGCAAAAATGTATCCACGAGGATGAAAAGTTAGAAATGTTTCTTGTTGAAAGTTCTAATATAATTCTTGTGCAACAGACGATACCGACATTATAATGAAAATAGTTTATGAGTATGTACAGGATATTTCAACAAGAGGTGTCATTTTAAATTTACCATAATTTTTTTTCAGACGTCACACACACACAATTCAATGAAATAGTGAAAATTCACTACAAAAACGGTGACAACATGATCGATAGACTCGAACGTCTCGGACAAGTTAAGATTGTAAAGACTCCAACTCGTGCTCGTCAGGCTAGGTCAACTGGAAATATCGCAGCTGTAGTTGAAAACCAAGGTTTGTCCATTTCGAGACGATCACAGGAATTGGGTCTATCCAAAGCCACTTTGAACGGTATTTTGCGTAAAGATCTTGGCCTGCGTGCTTACAAAGTGCAGTTGACACAAAATTTGAAGTCTTTAGACCATGAAAAATACCCTGATTGGGTGCTGGAATGCATGAAGAAGATCATGATTTCTCAAACAAAGGTATTCTCATTTTCATCTGTCTAGGTATGTGAATAAGCAAACTGTCACATTTTGGGGCTCCGAAACCCCAAGAGAGATGGTCGAACATCCTATCCATCCGCAACGAATGACAGTTTGGTGCGGTTTTTAGAGAGCTCTTATTTGCGAGATACAGCCGAAATTATGTGAAAATGTAATAAAAATTTGCATAAATAAATGAAGAGTCACGACGGAGATTCGGTAGATAATGTGTTCCATTACTAACATCAGAGTTTGTACTTTGAACTCTTTTCATAAAAATGCTGCATCTTTTTTTAATTTAAAATATCTCGTTTAATGACGTTCTATTTACACTTATACATGCTTATATATTTTTTGTATGTTATTTATATTAGCTGCATTCTTTTGTAAGCGAGTTGCAAAAGAACACCAACTAGAATATAACTTGATTATAATTTCCCTTTAGTTACTTAGCAACGCTGGTGGTATATATGGTTATTGGTGAAATTTATAAACGAAATGAAAGACAAAAAAGAAACAATTCTGCGGAATCTTGAAAGAGTGCAAGTTTAAAAGTATAATTAATAAGAATGACATCGTTTTTATGATCAATTTTTTTTAATATCGTAGCTAAACATATTAAATTTCAGTAATGGAAAATACAAATTTAAATGAGAACTATGATTTACCTTGTACAACAAAAATTATATTACATGAATATGATGTGTTGATAAACTTAGGTCAAACACAGCCGACTCTTTTGCCAGAAAAGACGTAGGGAAAGATGGAAAAAATATCAATAGGTCATACACGATACACGATTTCACTGTTTGGATTATAGACGCTATGAGGCAATAAAATGCTATGTACAAGTTTTTTTTAATGAAATTATCTAAACTAAAAAATAAATAATTATATATAATTTTTTTTTTTTTTTTATTTTCTTCTATTTATTGTATCTTTCTTACGAAACTAACAATAATTATACAAATCTTATATACTAAAAAATACATTTTGTTGATTCTACAACAATGTGTAGAATCATTCAAATAACTTAAAGCAAACAAATATAACATGTGATTTCATGAAGGACATATATAATAGTAATGAGAGATTATGTGAAAGATATATTTAAAACATTTTTCCTTTTTAGTCTTTTAATATATTTAAGCTTAAGGAGCTCTCTCGCTAGAGTATTAGGATGATTACTTAGTCGTTCAGAGTAACGTTGGCAATGTTTCCCTATGTCTATTTTAATAGTGTCAATCTGTAGGTCCTTGTGTATATTTGTGTTACTGATGTACCAAGGAGCTCGGCAAAGACGTCTAAGGATTTTAGATTGAACATGCTGAATTTTCTCAATATTAGAGTTTGAAGAAGTGCCCCAAAGCTGAATGCCGTAGCTCCAAATTGGTTTAATGGTGGACTTGAATATAAGCATTTTATTATGAAGTGACAATTTCGAGGCGTTTCCAATCAACCAATGTAGTTTGGCTGCTTTTAATTTAGCATGCGATTGCTTTGTTTCAATGTGCTTCTTCCAGGTTAGCCTTCTATCGAGATGAAAGCCTAGGTAGGTCACTTCGTTTTTTTGTGGTATTTTTTGACCATTAATTTGTAGTTGAGGGCATGTTTTTCTATTCATCGTGAAAGTCATATGGACGCATTTTGATTCGTTGATTCTAATACGCCATGTCTTCAGCCAGTGTTGTACTCTTTTTAAGTGACTTTGCAGTTTTTCTGACGCTTTACTGGGATTATCATCGACGCTCAAGATTGCTGTATCGTCTGCAAAAGTTGATGTGAAAAGATTTCCATTTGTTGGTATATCTGAAGTGTAGATTAGATATAAAAAGGGACCTAAGACGCTTCCTTGCGGGACCCCAGCCATTATCGTACGTGTTTGAGTTAAATACGATCTTTGTTTAACCATAAATTTTTTATTCAACAGATAGCTCTTTAATATTTTGCAAATGTTATCAGGAAAGAGACAACCGATTTTGTGAAGTAGGCCATCATGCCAAACCTTATCAAAAGCTTGTGTGACGTCCAGAAATACTGCTGAGCAGTACTGCTTTGCTTCGAACGCTTTTGTAATGTTAGATACTATTCTGTGAACTTGTTCTACTGTACCATGTTTTGCTCTGAACCCAAATTGATGCAACGGTATAATGTTATTTGCTTCAACAATTGGCTGTATCTTCAACATTAATAGTTTTTCAAACACTTTGGATAGAATAGGCAGCGGGCTAATAGGCCTGTACGACGATACATTAGTTGAATCTTTTCCAGGTTTTGCAATCATAATTATTTGGGAAATTTTCCATGCTGAGGAGAAATAACAAAGGCGTGGTATTACATTCATTATGTGTAACAGCTGTTTTACTGCAATTTAAGGTAGCTCGGCGATTATTTTGGCACTTATTTTATCATACCCTGCAGCTTTTTTGACGTTTAGTTCATTTATGATTTTGTTAAGTTCCTTTAAAGAAAATCTCACTAAGGTAGTAGAGCTGTTATTGGTCATGATTGGTAATCCTCCATCTCTTGTAGATTCATTTGGTTTGAAAACGCCTTCTAAGTGATTTGCAAATGCTTCTGCTTTATCTTGACCGCTTCTTGCCCATGATCTATCTGGCATTCGTATTGGAGCCTCTCTTATTATCGGACTTTTTACACCTTTGACTGCTTTCCACAGAGAATAATCTGTATCTTTTGTTGCAGCAAGATTACTAATATATACATTTAAACGTCTCTCTTTAATATATATAATTTAAATACCAAAATAATATTTTCACAAACCTAAATAATTAAAATAACTCATTTACATAATTACTATATAAATTCTTCATCAAATGTTGACAATATATTATTGATCCCTTTTTGAAAGATGGCTCTGGCTGTCATATGTGGTTGATACAAACAGCTGATTTTTGCTTTGTTTGAATGCTGTAACATTTGTCAACATATTTATTTTGTACTATATTTAGTTTTAAACAACGTCATTATTTTCAATTGCATCGGAAATGTCCGAATTAGTGTTAAATAAAGAGCATTTGCAGGAATCTTTAATTTTAATTTTTAATTGGAAAAGAAGTGTAGCTGAAGCGCATCGATTGCTCATGGAAATTTACAGTGAATCTACTCCAACAGACCGATCATGCAGAGAGTTGTTTTGACGCTTCAAAGGTGGTAATTTTAGTTTTATGACAAACCTCGGCCTGGTGAGTAAAAAAAGTTTGAAGACGCAGAGTTGGAGGATTTACTGAGCGAAGAATCGAGTCAAACGCAAAAGGAGTCACTCAATAAGCCACTTCCAAATGCCTGAAAGCCTTGGAAATGCTTTAAAAGCAAGGAAATGGTGTCATATGAATTGAAACCAAGAGACATTGAATGGCGATTTTTCACATGCCAACTGCTGCTGGAGAGACAATAAAAAATGAAGACTTTTTTGCATCGTATTGTGATTGACGATGAAAGGTCCATTGCGATAATCTGAAATGGAAAAAAATCACCGGGTTAAACCCGGTCAACCATCAACATCAACTGCAATGTAATGCTGTGTATCTGGTGGAATCAACTGGGTGTGGTGTGTTATGAGTTGCTGCAAGCTGATGAAACTATCACAGAGGATCGCTACTGACTTCAATTGATGCGTCCGAGCGAGCCGAGCACTGAAAGAAAAACGGTAGCAATACGAACAGAGACACGATAAATTGATTTTGTAGCATGACAACGCTCGATCTCGTGTTGCAAGGCAAGTCAAAACACACTTGGAAACGCTGAAATGGGAGGTCCCACCCCTCCGACTTCATTCTTCAAACATCGTGCCATCTTATTCCGATCAAGGGCTCTTGGTCTGACTGAGAAACACTTCCGTTCTTTCGCAGAAGTCTAAAATTGGGTCGATTCGTGGATCACATCAAAAGACGCATCTTTTTTTCGAAATGGTATCCGAAAATTACTAGAAATATGAAAAAAAGTTATGTTTAGCGATGGAAAATACTTCCAATAATGTATAAATTCTAATTGTTATTAAATAGAAAACGCCTGAAAACCAAAAAAAAAAAGAAAAAACGGACCGAATTAAGTTACAGTACAATAATTGTAAAACATAATTCATCATTTAGGCAGTTCACAAGGTATTTTATGTTGTTGTATAGTTGTACAGTTGTATAGTTGTGTGTGCCGTAGATCAGTGGTTAGTGTGTTCGCCTTCTGATCTGTAGGTCGTGGTTCAATACCCGGCTGATGCATAACAAATTTAATATCGATAAGATTTTTCTTTCGAATGGTACCCACCTGTCGGCAAGCAATTGGCAATTCTTCCGACAGTAACAATTTTTTTTTTTTTTTTTTTCAAGCTTTTTTATTGAATCTTTCTTAAATACAAGAAACTAACAATATGTATTCAAATCTTACAAACTAAATAAAACTATGTGATATCCCCTACGTTCCATCACAATTTGGTGAGTCGCGAGATGTAGCAATTTCACAGCATATTCAGTGTGTCTTTTCTTTTTAATCGACGATGCCCCGTGCTCAGCAACAATTGCCTAGCAAGGGGATTCGGATGACTGTGTAATTTTTGGATGTAGCTTCTGCAAGACATTGCAACTTCCTCAGAAATTGTGGGTACATTTAAATCTCGATGGATGTTAACGTTCCTCATATACCAAGGCGCGTTTACAATAATTCGCAGACACTTGGATTGTATTCGCTGCAATTTTTCGATATTTGAGGGAGATGCGGTGCCCCAAAACTGAATACCATAAGTCCAGATTGGCTTCAGGATTGCTTTATATAATAGCACTTTGTATTCGAGATTCAACTTTGATCTTTTGTGTAACAGCCACCATAACTGATTAATTTTGTTTTCTTTGCCTCTATTTTGTTTTCTTTGCCTCTATGTGATTTTTCCAGGTCAGCCTTCTGTCGAGGTGAATACCCAAGTACTTTGTTGAGGAACATTGTGGAACTGATTGGCCATTAATTTTAAGTGGGGGACATGTATCGGGCCTTGCGTGAAGGTTACATGTACGTTCTTTGATTCATTGACTTTTATACGCCATTTTGCTAGCCAGATTTCGAGAGAATCGATATGAGTCTGCAGGAGTTTAGTAGCTTCTATGGGGTTAGAGCGAGAGCACAATATTGCCGTATCATCTGCAAAGGTCGATATAAATGTATGGTTATTGCTGGGCATATCTGTAGTGTATAAGAGATACAGTAAGGGGCCCAAAACGCTTCCTTGAGGAACGCCAGCGTGAATATCCAATGGATTTGTTGTGTAATCCTTGTGATGTACCAGAAATTGTCTTTTCGTGAGGTAGCTACTAAGCAATGAGGAGATATTTGCAGGCAGTAATAGTTTGAGTTTGTAAATAAGGCCATCGTGCCATACTTTATCGAAAGCTTGAGTGATATCAAGAAAGACAGCTGAGCAATACTTTTTTTCTTCAAAAGTGTTCCTTATCAGAGTTACAATGCGGTGGACTTGTTCTATTGTACCGTGCTGTTTTCTAAATCCAAACTGATGTTGAGGAATCAGTTGGTTGAGATTAATAAATGGAGTTATATTCATGACAAGTAGCTTTTCGAATACTTTAGAAAGTAGAGGCAGGAGGCTGATAGGTCTGTACGATGCAACTTTTGTAAGTACAAATTAGTAGTAGCAATTAGCAGTAACAATTTGCCAAAAACGCTTCTTAAAAGAGCTCTGTATCAAAACTAAGTTAAAGTTATGTCACAAGGGTTCTGCCGTTAGGAACCGACTAATATGCATAAGTAGGTCCCTTCTAATGCTGTCAAAATTTAGCGCGCACAACAGTATTGGAAGAGAAGCTCGTTGGTATCACAATGAGCCTTTCTGGTCATTCAGTAACGTGGAGAAGTGTTCCTTCCATTAGCTCAGTACACTCAGGACATCTGTAATCTGATTCCGATTGTTGTCACGACAGGAAGAGGAACCACCACTCAGTCGCTCGATCTTCTCAAAGAATTTTCGAGTCTCATTCCTGTCTCTACACATCCCTATATTCTTACACTCGCGTGTTTCTACCCCTTTTTCTCTCTTATTATGCCTGAAAATACGTTTCTGCGCGCTCCTCTTCTCTTTGTACCGCTCCTTAACAGCTTGCGTGGCAACAGCACGCATGGTTTTTCTGTAAGCGGCGTCTTTCTCTGCGTTAGCATCACTCCTGATCATACCATTCATTCCTCAGAGGCCGGTAGAAACCGGTTGCATCCTCAGCAGCAGCAGTCATGAAGTGCGAGTTGTAAAAGCATTTGCTGTCTCTGGTGATTGCAACTTATTGACGTCAAGCTTTCTCCGTGTGGCACTTCCCTAGTTCTTTGCGACACATAAACGTGTCTTACACACTGGAAGTATGTCTTCCGTCAAACATCACGTGATCAATTTGGGTTTTCATTCGTTGATCTGGATACAGCCACGTCGCTTTATGTGGTACCACTAATTACCATGTTTCGTGCTGCGGCAAAGTCGATCAGCCTCATTCCGGAAGTGTTCTGGTGAAAGCTGAATTTTCCTACAGATGGACCAAATGTATTTACCCTGGGCACCCTGGCATTAATGTCGCCAAGCACAATTTTGATATCGTGGCGGGGGCAGCGGTCATAAGCTTCTTCGAGGCGCTGAAAGAAACTCTCGTTGGTCACATTGTCCTTCTCATCCGTCTGAGCGTGGGCCCATATAAGGCTGATGTTGAAAAATTTTACCTTGATGCGGATTGTGGTCAGCCGTTCGTTCACAGGCGTGAACTGTGAGACAAGATGTCGTAGTCTCTTGCGGACCAAAAATCCACATCCTAATTCGTGCCTTTCAGCATGGCAACTATAGTGGATGTCACAGGACGCTCTTTTGGAGCAGCCCTGTCCTGTCCATCGCATTTCCTGGAGAGCGGTGATGTCAGCTCTGTATTTTTCGAGGACATCAACCAGCTGGATAGAGGCACCCTCCCTATAAAGGGATCGGACATTCCAGGTGCATATCCGTAAATCGTGGTCCTTTTTTCGTTTGCGGGGGTCATCAACAAAAGCGGTAGTCCTTATCCGAGGCATATTTGTTTTTTTTCATTGGGGGGGTTTTTTATGTGGCGGGTCCCAAACCCAACGCACAACCTCTAACCGAGGAGATTTTCGCCACTCACTTCAGCCGCCTCCCAGCGGGTGCAGGAAGACGTTGCCTGGTGGTCGCCACATGGAGGGCCCCCATTAATAATAATGAAAGCGCTGTCACATAGTAAGCAGAGCAAGCTATATGACTACCCCTCATTAACAAATAAAGGTATCATCACATAGCGCTCAGATCAAACTACATGACAGCCAGTGAGTTGACTTGCGATGAGTTCAACATGAGTTCAGATTGCGCTAGCCCCACCCGGTTGAGGCAGTTAGACACGTTACCTTGCGAAAACACCACCAGACCACCAAATTGTTACAGTAATTAAAATAATCAAAAAATTTGGTCCCTTGCTTTGCTTTAAAATATACAAGAATAAAAATTAATAATCTTCTACTCAATAAGAGGGTTATTAATTTTGACACTGCCTGAACAGATTTTGACATTTGATGTTTCGACAAAACAACATACAACGATGAAGGATAGAACAGTCTGTTCACAAGTGTTGTGTTCTTATAGGTACACCTTCATTTACAATATAAAATTTTACGACACCAAATGAACTACCTAATTGTATGAAAATGTCAACAGAAATTATTATCGATGTACAACTCATTAAACAGTATAATTAAATTATATACACATTATGCTACTTTATGCTGTAAATCAATTATGATGTGACATTTTATATTAAGAACATTGTCTGTTTATTGTCTCAAGACACAATATCGCTCTTAATGGCTCTATACGTAGTATGAGGATAATTCAATTTTCGAAGCTTTTAGCTTGCATTAAGGAAACAGAAGAGAACTCTTTCTTGAACTAATATGTGTGTATATCCTTATGTAATATGTAATCTCTTCAGTTATTTATAAAGAGAATGATAAATAATAAAAATGAAAGCATAAATTACACTTTGATAGATGTAAATAGAACAGAAAATTATTTGCTATTAAATTAGACAGACGGCAGGTAAGTAACTTTATATGAAGGTATATTAAAAGTTACAGCATAAACGAAGAAAGACACATGAACACAATTGATGGCGATGTGGTTCTAACCACACTCCTTCAACCAATCCGTAACGCAAAATATACAAAAAAAAAAGATAGTAATTATTACCAGTCGGTCGAATAACTGCAGCGACACCGACAACTATGTCTTTCTTCGTGGTCAATTATGTTTACGCGTCCTTCTTCGCCGTCAAAACACTCGTGCGTCTTTCTTCGTATGCACCGACGATATGTATCTGAATACGTTATACCTACTGGTAACCCACTATAAAAAAAAAAAAAAATATGTGGCACTTAAAGCCCCAAAGGGCTCATTGGCCGAGCTTCTCTTCCATTACTGTTGTGCGTCTTAAATTTGGACAGTATTAGAAGGGACCTACTTATTTTAGACGGTTCCGAACGGCAGAACACTTGTAACATCACTTTTTCTGAGCTTTGTCACAGAGTTCTTTAAGAAGCTTTTTCATGGCAAATTGTTACTGCCCAGTATATACAACCCTAAAGCTAAATTTCTTCGCTAGCAATCAACCTCTAAAACCAGTTGAGCAAACTCAGATAGCCAACTCAAGTAAGAGACAAAATATTGATGCAACACAATTCTTCTCTGTAATCCCAAACAAGAATCAAACCAATTCATACGCTAGCGTGTTAAAACAAAACCCACACCAACAAAGCATTGTAAATAATGAGCATAAACACTCACTGCCCACCCAACAGCCAAGTACCCTTGAACATTTGCTTCAAACATTAATTCAGAATATGAACCAATTCATGAACTCAATGCAAACTATGATGCAAGAAATGATGAAAAATCAATCGATGTTACTCCAAACATTGTTATCCAGACCATGAGTTGTCTCAAGATATGCCACTGGAACGCCAACGGCTTAAGCCAGCACCGTTTGGAGCTAATTCAATTCCTTGAATCCAGCCAAATCGACATAATGATGATATCTGAGACTCATTTCACTGACAAAAATTGCTACCAAATACCATATTACAAACTGTACACCACAAATCATCCGCATGGTAAGGCACGCGGAGGAACTGCCATATTGATAAAAAGCAGAATAAAACATCATGTTCTCGAAGATTTCAGTAGCGTCTACTTGCAAGCAACATCTATATGTCTGGAAGAATACATCTCTAAGCTAGTAATATCTGCGATATACTGTCCCCCAAGATACAGTATTACCGAACAGCAATATAAAGAATTTTTTTCAACTCTTGGTAGCAAATTCTTGGTTGCTGGCGATTTCAACGCCAAACATACTCACTGGGGCTCCCGCTTAATAACTCCAAAAGGCAGAAGACTATGTTCAATCATCACTAACCATGGCTACGATGTTATTTCAAATGGTCAACCGACATATTGGCCGACGGACAAGGGGAAAATACCCGATCTCATAGACTTTGGAGTCGCCAAAGGTTTGCAGATGGAAAATATCTCCACAGAGTGTAATTATGATCTATCATCTGACCACTCACCCACGGTAATATCTATAAAATCACCAAGCCCCCAAGGTAATTGCGTTAGAAAGAAAATAGACTGGTTAAAATTCAAGAAATATATAAATTCCCATCTTCCTCTGAGTACTGTATTAAGAAATGGACACGATGTAGACTCAGCACTCGAAAAATTTAACCAGCTACTCTCATTAGCTCTCAGCTCAGCCACCTGCACAAAGGTATGCAAGCAATCAAACTATAGCCCATACACATCAGCCGATATTGAATTGCTAGTAAGACAGAAAAGAAGACTCCGAAGACAATGGCAAGAATTCAGATCACCGAATCTGAAAACACAGCTACAGCACTGCACTCGAAAGTTAAAATAAGCTTTAAAAAATAAAAACAACAAAGAGTTAGAAGAGCACATAGCGAAATTAACACCTGGTGAAGCGTCAGACTACTCTTTGTGGAAATCAGCAAAAAACTCAAATCGGCCAATTCTCACTGATTCCCCCATCTGTTTGAGTGACGGTAATTGGGCTAGAAGCAACTGTGAGAAGGGTTTGGCTTTTGCAAACCACCTAAAAAGTGTGTTTACACCCAATCCACCCTCTTCACAGTTCTCATTACCAATACTAACTTCTCAACCTTGCTCAATAACGCTCAAAATTAAAAAAAAGGACATATTCAAAGCAATTTATAAAGATTTAAACCCAAAAAAATCACCTGGTCCAGATAAAATTACCGCTAAAATGATAAAAGAGCTACCTCCGGCTTCAGTAATTCATCTGATGCATATTTTCAATGCTATCCTTCGTATTAAACATTATCCCAAATGCTGGAAAACTTCAAAAATTATTATGATAGCAAAACCAGTAAAAGATCCTACGTTGGGCATGGCACACTGATTTTCTGCCATATTATTTCTGACTACCATGTTAATCTAAGTGTCAATTATGGTTATTCTGGACAGAAGATTGCCGAAGTTACAGCTGTTTCAATTTAAAATTTGTATGGCGGCTACGATAAACAGTGGGCGTGGTGCGCCCATTTTCTGTGAGCCTAGTTGCTTGTACAATACTAATCCACACCTTAAATCTCGTTATTCTACGCTGAATAGTTTGCAAGTTATAACCGGTAACATTTTTTTTAATTTCCGCAACTTTGTATGGGAGACCCAAAAAGGAGTGGGCGTGGCACACTGATTTTCTGCCATATTATTTCCGACTACCATGTTAATCTAAGTGTCAATTATGGTTATTCTGGACAGAAGATTGTTGAAGTTACAGCTGTTTCAATTTAAAAGAAGTACAGACACTTTGTATGAGAGCTACGCTAAAAAGTAGGCGTGGCTCATCCACTTTTAGCGAGGTTATATAGTGGTATAATATAACTCTATGTGCCAAATATTGTTGTCCCAAGTGGTATATTGTGTGAGTTATAGCAAGTTAAAGATTTTGAAAATTTCGAGGTTAGTCGCTTTGAATGCTTGGTGTGGGCGTGGTTATTGACCGATCATTCCCAATATCAATCCCCTCCGTACTCTTGGATCATAGATTACTTATGCCAAATTTCATCAAAATAGCGCAATATTTACTCAAGTTATCGTGCGAACCAGCCAGGTGACAGACAGACGGACGGGCGGACGGACGGACGGACGGACGGACATCGTTAAATCGAAAATTTAATCGACGCTGATCACGAATATATATCTATGTCTATATCTCCGGAGATTCCTTCAAGTGGACACAAACATCTGACCGAAATGAATATACCATGCATATTGCATTATGCAGGGTATAAAAAGAAATCAAAAACTTAAAGAGCATTTCTTCACAGCCAAATGTATATATATAAAGAAATAAGAGAGATCATAGAAATAAAATCAATTATAGAATTCATCAAATTCTATGCTTGCGCAGTGTACGCATACACGTTTGCTGCAGCCCATACACATTGTCTTACTACATTGTAGACAAATGTAGTTTTTCGCTTTAGCCTAATCGGGCATATGTAGCATAATTTACAAGGAACAAGCATCGACTCCATCGGTGGCAGAGCTATTGAGTCCGGACCCAAAAAATTACCAATTGTGTTTCGTTATTGTGTTGTCGTCTTTGCAAATGTGGTAAAACCATTTGTCTTGTCAGCTTTTTGAAAAGGTCTCTCATTGAGCTGTTATCAAAATCCTTTGAAGATAGATTGAAAAATAATGTACGCGTCACACCACTAATATCCAAAATTCTATGTAATACCAATAACAAAACGGACGAGTGGTAAAAATAATTCAATGAAAATCTTACGTTAACTTTGACGTGTAGTAAATTGTGTCTATTGAATACTTAATCCAACGCTGACGTGGTGGTACGAGAAAATTACGTAAACGTTAGCGGGTGGTAATTTTTACACCAGAATGTGCATTACTCTGCTTATACGATGCTACCGCAACCAAAACACAACTGAGTAATATAGATGACGATATGAGAAGATACTAAGAGAATTAGGTATATTGAGAGATCGTAATGGAACAGAGTAATTCAAAAAAATGTAAAGAGACGGTAAAATATACCCCCAAAACATAGCTAAAGGTTAATGGGCCATAATAAGGACTAAAATGTTTGGAGAATATGTAGAAGAGGAAAAATTAATGTGAATAGATCATACATTTCGCCGCTGTGTTCAGGTATTTTTATTCTCATTTTGACTGTAGTGAAATCGACGGTGTATGATATCACCAACAAGAACAATGCCAAGAATAATTATATCAAATAACAATATTTCGCATCTATATATTGCAGCTGTACTATATATTAAATAAAAAAAAAAGGAAGAATGAATGTTCATTTGCATCGAAATTAAAAATTTTTAGAAAGCCATTATTACTCAAATTATACCGCCAGCGTATAAATTATGAAGAATTATTTTTTTCTTCTCTCATATCTACTAGTACAATTGTTGGTAATGGGTGAGGGGTAAAATTCTTTTTGTAGACTTAAATTTTAGGGAAAAAAAGAATTATTTAAATGAATGCATAAAGAATATTGTACGTTACTAATAAATAAATCATAAATTATCTAAGAATTACTTAACAAATTTGTATTTAAAAGCGTAAAATAAATGCAAGTATTTTTTTTTAATAAACATTCAATATGACACTACTGAAACATATTTGCATTATTTCACATAGTATATGACTGAAATGATGAATGATAAATAATTTTTTTTTTCTTTTTAGTTGAGTTAAATCGTGTTAATATTATGATATTTATTTATTTCTGCTGATGGATATTTAATTCCTGGACACACAGCTACCAAAAGAGTTGGTATTTTTTCCTTAATTCTCAAATAGTAAACAATTACAAGAATTTCAGAATTGAAGCTAGAGATTTTGAATTTTTAAGACTTGCGAGTTCGAAATTTTGCAGTACGAATAAATGTGCTCACAGCTTATATTAGTTAAGTGTCCGTAGAGGCTTTGTAATTCAATAACATTTTATATATAGTAAGTAGCAGACACTAAGAATTTGAATGCTCTAAAATAATCAATTGTTACAAATATTGTGATCAGCTGTGCAAGAGGTCATAAACCTGAAATTGTCTCATGTCATGTCGTCAACTTCTGACTCGGAGTCCGTACGTTGCCAAAGGTAAGGGAAAAAGCCGTAGGTAACTATGGACTATACTTTGAATAATGTGTAAATTCATTTTGGTACTTAAATATGGGCTTAAAAACAGATAAAATGCATCAAAACTAGTCAAATACTATACTTATATCTTGATAAAAGTTCATATAAAACTACTTGCGGTAAGCTTTAAAAAATGAATAATTATCTAAAATTGATACTTTCTTATTATTAATATTCATAATTCCCGAGTATTGCGGATGTACTTTCAAAAACTAAATCATTAACCATCTCTCCATAGAGCTATCACTTTAATATGCAAGTACCTGTACAAACACGTTGTGCAAATGTCAACGTGTCATACAGAGCAGTCTACTTGGCAAACGTGCACATTGTGTAAATGTGCTTACGTGATGTCATTTATGTTAGCGCCCACAAACCGCACAAAGTGTCTATTATGTGTCAGAATGTTATCAATAGTTGCATATCGCATACACGCAGGGGTCATTTTGTTTAAATATTTCTTCTTCTTCTTTATTTGCCAATTCGATTCCGAATTTAGGCGATCATACACATTACATTAAATACATATTACATTTCATATACATTTAATTTACATTTACATTTATTTTAGTAAATATTTAAATATTTAAAGAGAGCATATTTAACAAAGAATTGTATATACACTAGGTGTTTTTCTGGTATAAGCTAATAATGGAAAATATCGTAAATACAGCCTAACTTATCCCATATCATTTGATAGAATTTTCGAAAATGAACGAATACCGAAAATAACGTGAATGGTACTGGAAATTTACATTCATTTCGTTGTCGATATTTTCATATGCCAGTACCAATTGAGAATGCCATTAATGTAGATATGGCACCAAATATGTTCGATTGCATATTTTGATTTGTAAATTCAATAAATTCCCTTAATTCTTTAATAAAATCTATGAAAATATTATTATCGTGTAACAAACGTCAGACTAAAATGTTTCGTTACAAATCAAAATGATTTCAGTTAAAAACTTTTAATTACAAATTCTATAATGAAACACGATAAAATATTTGCCATAAAATTGTTATTTCAAAGCATTCACAGAATAAAGGTAATAGTTGCTTATTTGAGCCCTTTTGAAACTTTTTTAAAATAATTTTTCATCATTTATCTTAAGTGATCAAAAGTAAAATACAATTTTAAGAAGCCATAATTTATTCATTTTGTACAATGAAATTTCTGCAATGAATGATTAAAAATCTCCAGAAAATCTCTTCTACTGCACTTCCTCAGGATACAATAGAGTGTAACAATAAACTTTACCTTTCATAAATTAATAAAATATTGTGTTTTAACCTTTGTTACATAAACCCAATTAGGCATATATAAGTTATATGTATGTACTTGCTATTTGTATTTTATACTTGTATATGTATATTTTATTTTTCGAAAAGTTTCAAATTATCATTAACCTACAAGTACGTGAAAATAATTATTTACAAAAAATGTAACTGAATTTTCATAAACTCCTGTGACCTTTTTTTTTTTTTTTGAAACAATTTAATTTAATTTAGTAAGAAGTTGAAGCGAAATAAAATAAACAACAATAACAACTAAAACAAGATAAATGAAAATTCCAATATTAAGAAGAGACGAAAAATTATGAAGGTAGTTTTTAGACTTGTTTTTTTTTTTCTCGGCCTTCGCGTAATTGTATTCTTCCGTTAACGATAAATTAAAAATACTTTAAAAACAGACAAAATTTAAGTTGTTCCTCACTCCATATTCTTCAAATTTTCTTATATAGGATATAAGCATTTAAAAAGTTGTTTTTCCTTGCAGTGAAGCGAAGGTTCAATTAGATGGCTCAATTTTTCGTTCTATTAAGAAATACATAATGTGTATACCTACACGTCTGCAAGTGTGACCATTCTTTTGTGATGTTACTATTTGTTTGTTTGTTTTTTTTTCAGTTAACTGGGATTTCTTTTTCCCAGTGGTTGAAGTTGTATTAAGTCTTTAAAAATGTAATGAAAAGTTCGTATTTTTATACTCCAAAAAGATGTATGAGTTATTTAATTTCAAGTAGTAACCGCGACGAGAGCGATTGACTTCGTTTGTAAAATATATTTGGTATATTAGAATTTTGAAATGGTTAGCGGAAAATCTATCTAATTAATATTGCAGAAATTCATTGCCATTGTTTAGGTAATAACATATTTCAGAAGACTTATGATTCGTATTTAAAGATTACATACATATATCATGACTGAGTAAACGTCACAACAAAACGTCAATAAATAAAATAAATATATAGAGAAGTAAAAGATATTTGAACCAAGAAAAGAAAGAATTAATGCTTAACATTGGATTTGGTCTCTCGGACAAGTTTCCTACACAAGTCCCCTAGTTTTAGCTAAGCCAAAGAGTTTACCACATCTTCTAACTTTCACTATAACGGTACAATGTTTACTCTTCGTTTTTTCAGTGTAAGAGGTGATATGGAACCCAATGAACCCATTAGAGTGGCTCAGCTATAAAATTTTCTAGGTCTCATCTACAGGGATTAAATGTATCACAAATTCATATCATTTTAGCTACCTAACATTTTTCTTGAATGTACTTACTCCTGTATAAACCATTTGGAGCTGTGAGAGAAAATTTATTAAATACACCAATTTTCTAAGGGAGATGCCCTAAAGAGTGATGATAGAAGGTGAGTATGTTCGAGGCTGGACAGATCTACAGGTGAGTCCTGCTCAGCTATGGGGTTATTTGTCGATTTTCTATTAGAAATTAAGACATTTTTTAATTTTGCTATCTATACATCATTGTTTATAACTTGAATCTTTATGATAGCTTTTATTCATGAATACCTAATTTTTTTTTGTAAAAAAAAAACTATATGCCAAAGGTATATATGGGTACCCTTTGCTCTGCTAAGTATTTTGGCTTTACGAGATATGCGGTTTCTTCAGAAAAAATTCTGTTCCACTCTTCTAGTATAACATCTTTTAGCATAGTTTTGGACGATATGTTATGCTGACGAATTCTAATATCTAATAAATCCCATAGACCATAGCCAAAACTTAACAATTTATGCGCTTATAAATTGTTAAGTTTCCATATTTTCCAAACCCAGTTTTATGGCACTCTGCTTCAAATTGGATTTTACGATATCAAAATCGTGCTTGGCGACTTTAATGCTAGGGTGGGCAAGGAAGGTACCTTTGGTCCAACTGTCGGAAAATTCAGCCTCCACCAGAACACCTCCGATAACGGAATGAGGCTGATCGACTTCGCCGCAGCACGAAACATGGTAATTGGTGGTACCAGATTCCAGCATCTCGACATCCACAAAGTGACATGGCTGTCTCCAGATCAACGTACAAGAAACCAAATTGATCATGTGGTGATTGACGGAAGGCATGCTTCCAGTGTGATGGACGTGAAATCGATCCGTGGTGCCAACATCGACTCGGATCACCACCTTGTTGCAGCTAAGGTGCGCACACGTTTGTGTGTCCCAAATAACAAGAGAAGTCCCACACAGAGAAAGCTCGACGTCAGTAAGCTGCGATCACCAGAGACAGCAGATGCATTTTCCACTCGACTATCCGATCTGCTTATGCAGAACACTCCCCCACTTGATGATACATGCGCACGGTGGACACATATATCCCACTCCATGACTACTGCTGCCGAGGAGGTAATCGGTTACTACCGGCCTCTGAGGAATGAGTTGTATGATCAGGAGTGTCGCGACGCTACCGCAGAGAAAGACGCTGCCTACAGAAAAACCCTGCGTGCAGGCGTAACGCGAGCTGTTAAGGAGCGGTATAGAGAGAAAAGGAGTGCAGAGAGACGTCTTTTCAGGCGCAAGAAGAGGGAGTTGGAAAGACGCGAGTGTGAGGAGATAGAGATGTGCACCGACAAGAATGAGACTCGAAAATTCTTTGAAAAGATCAAGCGCCTGAGTGGAGGTTTAAATTCCGGAGCCTCTTCTTGTCGTGATGGAAATGGGAATCTGGTTACGGATGTCCAGAGTGTACTGAGCCTATGGAGGGAACACTTCTCCACGTTACTGAATGGCGATGCTACGAACAATTCCGCCAGTGGAGGAGAATGCCCGATAACCCCAATTACAGATGATGGTGTTGATGTTCCACCACCCGACTATGACGAGGTTGAAACGGCCATTTTAAGGCTGAAGAACAACAAAGCTGCAGGTGCTGATGGCCTGCCTGCCGAGTTGTTTAAGACCGGAGGCGATGAGCTGCTCACCCGCATGCACCAGCTCATAAGCAGAATATGGTCGGATGAAAGCATGCCTGATGATTGGAGGCTCAGTGTTCTCTGTCCTGTACATAAAAAAGGAGACCCCACAATTTGCGCCAACTACCGTGGAATAAGTCTCCTGAGCATCGCGTACAAGGTTCTATCGAGCGTACTGTGTGAAAGATTGAAGCCTATGCTCAGCAACCTGATTGGACCTTATCAGTGTGGCTTCAGACCTGGTAAATCCACAATCGACCAGATTTTCACACTGCGCCAAATCCTGGAGAAGACCCAAGAAAAACAGATCGACACACACCACCTATTTGTTGATTATAAAGCCGCTTTCGACAGTCCGGTAAGGGATTACCTCTACGCAACAATGTCTGAGTTCGGTATTCCTGCAAAGCTCATTCGACTTTGTAGAATGACACTGCATAACTCCCGTTGTGCAGTGAAAATTGGGAAGGACCTCTCCGCACCGTTTAATACCGAACGGGGTTTCAGACAAGGTGATTCGTTATCGTGCGACTTCTTCAATCTTATTATGGAGAAAATAATACGAGCTGCTGATCTACGACATAATGGCACTATCTTCAACAAAAGTGTCATGCTGTTAGCGTATGCCGACGATATTGACATAATCGGCATGAACACGCGAGCAGTCAGTGCAGCATTCTCAGAGTTGGAAAGAGAGTCGCGTCGGATGGGTCTCACGGTGAACGAGGGCAAGACGAAGTATCTAGTGTCAACAAACAAAGAGTCCCGGCGTCTTGGACAGCACGTCACTGTTGACAACTACGCTTTTGAAGTAGTAAGGGACTTTGTCTATCTTGGAACCAGCATTAACAGCAGTAATGACGTCAGCTTGGAGATCATGCGTAGGATAACTCTTGCTAACAGGTGTTACTTTGGGCTGAGTAAGCAATTGAGAAGTCGAGCCCTCTCTCGAAGAATGAAAACTACACTCTACAAGTCTCTCATCATGCCTGTCCTAACATATGGCGCTGAAGCCTGGACAATTTCCACCTCGGATGAGCGAATGCTTGGAGTTTTCGAGAGAAAGGTCCTACGCAAGATCTTTGGACCTATTTGCGTTGGTGGCGAGTACCGAATAAGGTACAACCATGAGCTGTACGAGCTGTATGCCGATATTGACATAGTAAAGCGCATCAAAATCCAGCGGCTGCGCTGGCTAGGTCATGTCGAGCGAATGGAAGAACAGGCTCCAGCTAAGAAGGTGTTATATTCGGAACCCGCTGGAGGACGGCGCAGAAGAGGAAGACCAAACCTCCGGTGGAAAGACCAAGTACTGGAGAACCTGACGGCGCTTGGAATTTCTAACTGGCGCCAGCTAGCGAAGAACAGAGATGGCTGGCGAAGCATGTTATTTTCGGCCTAAATCGATATTCGGTTGTTATGGCCACATAAGAAAGAATAAAAAAGAGATTTTATTTATTGTTGATTCGATAAATTCAATATTACCCACACCATTACTAGCCATACACCCCCAGACCATAATACCACCACCACCGTGTTTCACAGTACGAGCAAGATTTTCTTTATTCAAAGCTGTTTCTTGTTTCCTCCAAACCAGCGTACGTCCTTTTATTCCAAAGATGCAAAATTTGGTTTCATCTGCAAAAATTACTTTTCCCAGAAGCCTGGTGGCTTTTTTACGTGCGCATTGGCGAAAGCAATACGTTTGTGCCTATTGACCACTGATATAAAGGGCTTCTTTCATGCTACTCGACCGCGATAACCATGTTTTTTCATACGGTGTTACTGCAAATAGACTTCTGGAATCTATCCATGACATCTTTTGCTATTTCGGAAGTCTTGACTCTCGGATTTTTTTGCACTTCTCTAATAATGTAACGCTTTTCTCGGAGATCTAGTTTAGGTGGGCTTTAGGTGGTGGAACCGGTTGTTTTTTAATTATTAACAACTCGTTGAATATAAGAATGAGCTCTGCCAACTGTTTGACTGATTTCTCGGAATTTTTTCCCTTCTCGCATTAATTTAAATATGATCGCCCTTTCACTGGAGCTTGTTGCTCTTTTTTTCGCTTCCATTTGGAATGACTTTGCGGCTTTTATTTTATTTACACAAAGATGTTTTAAACAATTTGAAAAATGGTTGTTTTTTACTTTTGTTACAGTTTTCTTTGAATTTCATCGCTTTTTATTTTTCTGAGTTAGCGGTGGTATTTTTAAAAATAATTATCAATTAAATAGATGTTGCCACATTATTTTAAAACACAAAAAATTTTAAATACCTCTTAGATCTTTAAACTGAAAAATGTGATTAGAAAAATACCCATAAATTAATGCTCATAGTAATAATTTGATAACAAAAATTACTTTTTATTTTGTACGCAAACTTTTTGTGACTTTAGATTTTTAAGAGTTTTTTTTTATGATCTTTTTGGTCCAAAAGTATAAGTATAAGTATAAGAACTATGAATTGATAAGACTTTTCTCCAAGCCAATATTCATGTTATCAATAATCACTGAAAGGAAATAAAAAAATAAATCACAGCTTCTGAGCTTTCGATATAACAATATTTTTTTATACTGTGCATTACTAAAAGATCTCAAAAATAAATTAGTTGACAGAAATCACCTTCGTATTATTTAACGTAAATTTAAAGCATCATAAAAATTAGAAGGTTTTAAAAATAAGCTCTTCCAAATAACTTTAACACAAATTTTGTTTACTCCCAATTGCTTCTACATATCTATGTGTATACAGGTTTTTGTTTATATACATCCTTTTCTAAATATCGTAATCCTATTAGCTTTTACTGTATTTTGTGGACGTTCAACTTTTGCCTTCTCAGCGTATTAAAGCTTATAGTTTTTGCATTATTTGCGCACATAAACGTAGGTGTATATTCGTATATCTCTGTTTTAAGCAAACACCTAAACCCGCTTCATGTAGTCATTATGTTCTCACTTAGAATGGTAATTACACTAGTTCTTTTAGATCTGTGAATTTTTAGCTCTTCGTTGTAGTTTATTCTATTATCTATTTTGAAGTAAAAGAGCATAATACAAAAAAAATTATTAATTAGAATAATTCTGAAATATTAAAGAGTTTGTCAACAGACGCTTGCTAGATATAAACTAGTCCACTGGAATGAAATTCACAACTTCATAATGTCATGCAATAACAACAGAGAACAAATCTGATTTCTGTTCTCAAGAGATTGGTTTAACAATATTTCGAAATTTTTATATAACCAATTCCTTTTTAAATAAATATTTTTAATACATATTAAATTCTCATTTTGTTATCACAACTCACTCCATAACTATCTAACTACAAAGGAGCAATTGACACTCACTTGGACTATTGAGTTATCACTCTGTGTTTAACACTTCTAAGATTTTTAGCATTTGAACCTTTTATTATTTCTTTCTTCGCTCACTTTTACAGTAGCATTTATAGATCAACGAGTGTTGTACTATAACTTTACCTTGAATTAATATTGCATAGAAGATGAAGATATAGAAATAAAAGTATTAAATACAGGGTAGGCCATTTAAAGTTTGGAATAAATAACAAAACTAATGTATATTTTTTAAGCCATGTGTTTATTAGAAAGATTTGGCTTTATCATTTAAAAATGAAATACAGCATCATTCAAGTGACTGCCTCGCCTGGCTTTACATTACCCCATCCTATCAACCAAATTTGCGACAATATTGCTTTACAAGTAATATTGTCGCATTTGGGGATCAGAGATTGTTAATTGTTGAGAAGCCAATGCATTCATAACGAGTGACTGTGTAGTGTTGTTTTTAGTTTGGCGGCATTATTGGGCCACATTTCTTCGAAAATGAGCCAGGAACCGTCGTTGCGGTCAATGTGCGAGTATTACCGTGCCAAGTTAAACAAAATTTTGTATAGAAAAATTGAAGAAAATGACATGGGCGGCATTTCGTTTCATCAGGACACAGCCATATGCTACACATCCAGCATAATCATCGATGCGCTTTGAAAATCGAGTAACTTGCAAAAAGTCTCATGTCAATTGACCCCATTGGACTTTTTGGGGGGAGCCGTTAAGGAAAGTGTTACGCTAACCATTGACTAACTTTGACTTAACTTTGAAAAAATATTTATTAGTTTTTTTATGGCCGATTCTAATTCCAAATTTTTAATGGCCCACCCTATACATTGAGAACAAAAACTGCCAGTACAACAAGTAATTTTCTGTTGTTGGATTATATTTCTGTATATGCATTGGTAATGAATGTGTATATTTATACATCGAAATAGATGAGAAGACAATTTTTGATTGTATTGCGAATGTCACAATTTTGTTTTCTCTATATACGATACATATATTCGTATAATAACATAAACGATTATGTGCATGAGTGTTGCTATTTGATTTGGAAAGACCTCTTTGATTTATATACAAGGTGAACCTTTTGCTGGTGTTTCTTCAATCATATGTTATTTTTACAGTGGCTTCACTACTGGAGGTTTTGACAGAAAGTCAATATCATATTTCAGCGGAACGAAATGAATCGCTTTACGTGTGAACAATGTTGGGAAATAATGGAAACTTATTTCCAAAGTCATTATTGTGTAGCCCAAATAGCATTTATTGAAAATAAGGATTGGCCGAAATGAAGCACCCATCGCTCCAGCTGTACGCAAGTTTGCGCAAAAAATTTGTGCCACTTTTTTTGTGGGATACCGTAAAGAACAGATGTTGTGCTAACAATCCGTTAACGATTCAGAACCTTAAGGCGAATATCGAGTATGCCATTCTTGAGATAAAGCCAGAAATGCTCACAAAGGCCTTGAAACGCTTGGTTGACAGGATGTGCTACTGCGAATTCAGCCGAGGCAGCCACATGAATGAAGCCAAGTTCCATAAATAATGGGAATGCACGCTCTTTCGAATAAACCTAATAAACATTTTGTTAATTTTTTTGAATATCTTAAAAGGAACTTGTATATGAATCTCCCTGTTTATATTTCGTTTGTAACTTGTTCTTCTTCGTATGTGTCCATAACAACCGATGATCGATTTAGGCCGAACATATAAGGTCTAGTAAAAAGAAAACCATTATTTTTGCATTAAATTGAAGGTTTTATTTAGAATAGAATGATCGTCCCTATTGGCAAAAAACCGGGACAGTCGATTTTCACAAGCTTCCCTTGAGGCGAATTTTTCACCAGCAAAATCATTCGCCATAGACAGGTAGTAATCACTTGATGCCAGATCCGGATTATAAGTTGGATGCATAGGAACCTCCCAACAAAGCTCCCTCAGCTTCTGGCGTGTCACTATCGATGTGTATGATCTAGCGTTGTCTTGATGGAACACAATTCCTCTCCTATTGGACAAAGCTGGCCACTTTTGAACGATTGCTTCCTTTAGACGGCCCAATTGCTGACATTGCAGGTCCGAATTCAGAGTTTGGCCGTAGGGGAGCAGTTCATAGTATATGATTCCCTGCTACTCCCAGCAAACATATAGCAAATCCTTCCTGACCATAAATCCTGGCTTGGCCACCGTTTGCGCCGACTCACCCCGATTCCACCACGATCGTTTTCGCTTGACGTTATCGTAAGTGACCCACTTTTCATCACCAGTAACCAACCACTTCAGAAATGGATCGATTTTGTGCGATTCAGCAGCGATTCACATATGGAAATTCAGTCCATGAGGTTTTTTAGAGCTAACTCGTGTGGCACCCATACGTCGAGCTTCTTTTTGTATCAAGCTTTATTTAAATGGTTCCAAACGGTTTTTTGCGCAATGTTTAGCTCCTGGGCAATAGAAATAGTGTCTACATGAAGGTCAGACTCGAAGATTTTCATTATTTTATGGATATTTTCGATAATTGGCCCTTCAGAGCGTGGTACATCTTTGACATCAAAACTACCGGAACGGAATCGATGAAACCAAAACTGCATGTGATTGGCTGTTATAGTATCAGGACCATAAACACTATTCACATTTCAGTTTCGCGAAAGTCACCAATAAGAGTGGACGTCTTTATTTTGATTTTTAGAAAAAAAAAAAAAAAAAAAAACAAATAAAATAATATAATTTGCAAACTTTTTGTTTACAGTATGAGTGTTCAGCGCTCTCCTCTCCGGCAACGGCAATCGCCTGTTAATGTGTGTGTAAACAATAATTTGCAGTGACCCGCGCAAACCCCCCCGATAAGTGCATTATCAAATAAAACAGTTGATACACACTGCACAAGTGAAAGTAACAGTGCAAATCTTTTGCCTGCACATATTAAAAATTCATCAAATTTTGCAACAACAATAAATACAGACAAAAAAATAATTTGTTCTATCGTGATATACTATCTCCCTCTATACCGTGGAGTGTACAATGTGCTTCTCCTGCTGTAACACCAACAGCTACAACATCAAAGCAATCAAATAACGGCACTTCTACTGAAGTGCATGACCCAGTAGTTAAAGCAACTAGTGCGATGACTAATAAAGAACCAGTTGCTGTTCAAACTGGTATTGATCGCTACATTACTGTAGTAAAGCGAAAGAGAAGTCCGCAAAATTCAAAACAAATGAATTCAACAAAAATTCAAAAACAGAACACTGTCCCTATTAGTTCGGAAAATAGATACGCTCTGCTTTCAGATGATGAAAGTGACGAAAATATTATCTCCAAGAAAAATTTCAAACCCCCACCCATTTTCTTGAGAGAACGCAACTCAGATAAGTTGATTTCTAGAATTACAAGTCTTATAGGACCAAAGAATTTCCATGTTGTTCCTATTCGCAAAGGCCAAATTGAGGAAACAAAAGTGCAAATCTACAGCGAAACTCATTATCGCAAAGTAATAGCGGAATTTGATGCTGTAAAAAAGAATTACTACACATATCAGCTAAAAAGTAGTAAGGGCTTAATCGTTGTACTCAAAGGCGTCGAACCCAACGTTGATATTAACGAAATCAAACTTGCCCTCCAGGAAGAAGGGTTTCAAGCCAAAACAGTATTCAACATTCTCAACAAGAGCAATATACCTCAACCGTTATATCGTATTGAGCTTCAGCCTGAAACAAAACCCCTAAAAAAAGGTGAAGTACACCCCATATATAAAATTCGATATTTATTGCATCGCAAAATCACAATCGAAGAACCCCATAAGAGAACTGGACCTCCTCAGTGCAGCAACTGCCAAGAATATGGACATACTAAGACATATTGTACCCTGCCAGCTGTTTGTGTGATTTGTGGAGATCTCCATAAATCAAACATATGCCCAAAATCTAAAGGCGATGCTAGCATGAAAAAATGCAGCAATTGTGGAGGTAATCACACCGCAAATTATAGAGGTTGCCCAGTATATACAACCCTAAAGCTAAATTTCTCCGCTAGCAATCAACCTCTAAAACCAGTTGAGCAAACTCAGATAGCCAACTCAAGTAAGAGACAAATTATTGATGCAACACAATTCTTCTCTGCAATCCCAAACAAGAATCAAACCAATTCATACGCTAGCGTCTTAAAACAAAACCCACACCAACAAAGCAATGTAAATAATGAGCAGAAACACTCACTGCCCACCCAACAGCCAAGTACCCTTGAACATTTGCTTCAAACATTGATTCAGAATATGAACCAATTCATGAACTCAATGCAAACAATGATGCAAGAAATGATGAAAAATCAATCGATGTTACTCCAAACATTGCTATCCAGACCATGAGTTGTCTCAAGATATGCCACTGGAACGCCAACGGCTTAAGCCAGCACCGTTTGGAGCTAATTCAATTCCTTGAATCCAGCCAAATCGACATAATGATGATATCTGAGACTCATTTCACTGACAAAAATTGCTACCAAATACCATATTACAAACTGTACACCACAAATCATCCGCATGGTAAGGCACGCGGAGGAACTGCCATATTGATAAAAAGCAGAATAAAACATCATGTTCTCGAAGATTTCAGTAGCGTCTACTTGCAAGCAACATCTATATGTCTGGAAGAATACATCTCTAAGCTAGTAATATCTGCGATATACTGTCCCCCAAGATACAGTATTACCGAACAGCAATATAAAGAATTTTTCTCAACTCTTGGTAGCAAATTCTTGGTTGCTGGCGATTTCAACGCCAAATACACTCACTGGGGCTCCCGATTAATAACTCCAAAAGGCAAAAGACTATGTTCAATCATCACTACCCACGGCTACGATGTTATTTCAAATGGTCAACCGACATATTGGCCGACGGACAAGAGGAAAATACCCGATCTCATAGACTTTGGAGTCGCCAAAGGTTTGCAGATGGAAAATATCTCCACAGAGTGTAATTATGATCTATCATCTGACCACTCACCCACGGTAATATCTATAAAATCACCAAGCCCCCAAAGCAATTGCGTTAGAAAGAAAATAGACTGGTTAAAATTCAAGAAATATATAAATTCCCATCTTCCTCTGAGTACTGTATTAAGAAATGGACACGATGTAGACTCAGCACTCGAAAAAATCAACCAGCTGCTCTCATTAGCTCTTAGCTCAGCCACCTGCACAAAGGTATGCAAGCAATCAAACTATAGCCCATACACACCAGCCGATATTGAATTGCTAGTAAGACAAAAAAGAAGACTCCGAAGACAATGGCAAGAATTCAGATCACCGAATCTGAAAACACAGCTACAGCACTGCACTCGAAAGTTAAAGCAAGCCTTAAAAAATAAAAACAACAAAGAGTTAGAAGAGCACATAGCGAAATTAACACCTGGTGAAGCGTCAGACTACTCTTTGTGGAAATCAGCAAAAAAATCAAATCGGCCAATTCTCACTGATTCCCCCATCCGTTTGAGTGACGGTAATTGGGCTAGAAGCAACTGTGAGAAGGGTTTGGCTTTTGCAAACCACCTAAAAAGTGTGTTTACACCCAATCCACCCTCTTCACAGTCCTCATTAGCAATATTAACTTCTCAACCTTGCTCAACAACGCTCAAAATTAAAAAAAAGGACATATTCAAAGCAATTTATAAAGATTTAAACCCAAAAAAATCACCTGGTCCAGATAAAATTACCGGTAAAATGATAAAAGAGCTACCTCCGGCTTCAGTAATTCATCTGATGCACATTTTCAATGCTATCCTTCGTATTAAACACTATCCCAAATGCTGGAAAACTTCAAAAATTATTATGATAGCATGATAGCAGCCTCCTGCCTCTACTTTCTAAAGTATTCGAAAAGCTACTTGTCATGAATATACTTAACTCCATTTATTAATCTCAACCAACTGATTCCTCAACATCAGTTTGGATTTAGAAAACAGCACGGCACAATAGAACAAGTCCACCGCATTGTAACTCTGATAAGGAACACTTTTGAAGAAAAAAAGTATTGCTCAGCTGTCTTTCTTGATATCACTCAAGCTTTCGATAAAGTATGGCACGATGGCCTTATTTACAAACTCAAACTATTACTGCCTGCAAATGTCTCCTCATTGCTTAGTAGCTACCTCACGAAAAGACAATTTCTCGTACATCACAAGGATTACACAACAAATCCATTGGATATTCACGCTGGCGTTCCTCAAGGAAGCGTTTTGGGTCCCTTACTGTATCTCTTATACACTTCAGATATGCCCAACAATAACTATACATTCATATCGACCTTTGCTGATAATACGGCAATATTGTGCTCTCGCTCTAACCCCATAGAAGCTACTAAACTCCTGCAGACTCATGTCGATTCTCTCGAAATCTGGCAAAATGGCGTATAAAAGTCAATGAATCAAAGAGCGAACATGTAACCATCACGCTAAGGCTAGATACATGTCCCCCACTTAAAATTAATGGCCAATCAGTTCCACAATGTTCCTCAACAAAGTACTTGGGTATTCACCTCGACAGAAGGCTGACATGGAAAAATCACATAGAGGCAAAGAAAACTCAGATCAAGCTTAAAATGAATCAGTTATGGTGGCTGTTACACAAAAGATCAAAGTTGAATCTTGAATACAAAGTGCTATTATATAAAGCAATCCTGAAACCAATCTGGACTTATGGTATTCAGTTTTGGGGCACCGCATCTCCCTCTAATATCGAAAAATTGCAGCGAATACAATCCAAGTGTCTGCGAATTATTGTAAACGCGCCTTGGTATATGAGGAACGTTAACATCCATCGAGATTTAAATGTATCCACAATTTCTGAGGAAGTTGCAATGTCCTGCAGAAGCTACATTCAAAAATTACACAATCATCCGAATCCCCTTGCTAGGCAATTGTTGCTGAGCAAGGGGCATCGTCGATTAAAAAGAAAAGACACACTGAATATGCTGTAAAATTGCTACATCTCGCGACTCACCAAATTGTGATGGAACGTAGGGGATATCACATAGTTTTATTTAGTTTGTAAGATTTTAATACTTATTGTTAGTTTCTTGTATTTAAGAAAGATTCAATAAAAAAAAATAAGCTAACAAAAAAAAAAAAAAAAAAACATTTTTAG
This sequence comes from Megamerina dolium, assembly GCA_963854835.1. NCBI lineage: Eukaryota > Metazoa > Arthropoda > Insecta > Diptera > Megamerinidae > Megamerina > Megamerina dolium. The sequence goes on along the minus strand of OY978528.1, from coordinate 48,343,816 downwards.
CCGTCTGGATTGCGTTTTCGCTTTTATCGAAGCAAATCTGTCAAATATGTCGTATTTTCTCTTTACTGGTGTCCATCTTTGACGCGTGCTCAAACAATACTAAATCAAGCAATCACAAAACTGCATGAAAAGTTTATTTATTACGACATCTAGCGTAACTCTATGGCACTTATACAACGCGAGATACAGATTACGAAAACCATCTATTGGAAAAATAATGGATTTTTCTTTTATTACACCTGATATAATGCGGAGCCAGTGTTCTCTGTTCTTCGCTTGCTGGCACCAATTGGATACTCCACGCGCTGCCAGGTTACCCAATACTTGATCCTTCCAACGGATGTTTGGTCTTCCTCCAGCGGGTGACGAATTAAGTACCATCTTCGCTGAAGCGTCTCCTTCCATTCGCTCGACATGACCTATCCAGCGCAGCCGCTGGATTTTGATTCGTCTGATTATTCTATATCAGCGTACAGCTCATAGTTTAGCGTTGTACCTTATTCGTACTCGCCATCAACGCAAATAGGTTCGTAGATCCTTTACAGAACTCTTCTCTCGAAAACTCCAAGCATCCTCTCATCCGTGGTGGAAATTGTCTAGGCATCTGCGCCATATGTCAGGACAGGAATAATGAGGGACTTGTGTAGTGTGATTTTCGATCTTCGAGAGAGGGCTCGACTACTCAATTGCTTACTCAGCCCAAAGTAACACTTGTTACCAAAAGTTATGCTACGCATTATCTCCATGCTGACATCATTACAGTTGTTGATGCTGGTTCCAAGATAGTCGAAGTCCTTCACCACCTCGAAAGCGTAGTTGTCAACAGTGGCGTATTGTCCAAGACGCCGGGACTTTTTGTTTGTAGGCACTAGGTACTTCGTCTTGCCCTCGTTCACCGTAAGACCCATTTGACATTTGACAATTATTTTACTCGGTGTTTTGAGAATAAGTGCAAAAAAAATGTTAAAATGCATATCGGAACGAAATGTGTAGTTTGGGTACATATAATTACATTTTATGAGGGATAATTTTGCAGAATATTTCAACCCGTTATCTCTCTTATGAAAGGATCATTTTGGCCCCCTTTTTGGAAAGTCTGAATACAATGGCATTTGTGGTGCTGCTCGAGGGTTAAATGTTTTAGGAATTTATTTACCGGAAAATTTCGCTAGGGTATTCCTATACGAAACCTTTATACAAAAGAACATAAAAGTCTGGCGTGCTGAATTAACGTCGCCTGAATTAACGTCTCTTTGAAGAAAGGGAGTTTTCGTCGCGCGACATTAATTTTTTTTTATAATGAATTAAAGTAAATGATAAATATGAATTAATGTCGTCGTCGTATTCTACACCGAAATGAACCATTGTCGCGAAACTATAATTCATTTTAAAAATGAATTGTAGTATTTCTTTGTGAAATTTATTATTGTCGCCCGACGTAAATTGATTTTAAAAATGTATTGATATTGTTATTATTATTATTACAACTGCAACTTGCGTATTAGTCATGCAATGTTCTACGATGGAATTATAAAAGATACAAATGGGATGAGGATCTAATAATTAGTTCATGATTTATAATAAAAATGAGAAAAATATTTATGTTTTATTAAATTTAATAAAATTTTTGTTTCATTTTTTTAAATGTGATAAATAATACATTTTTTATTGGATCTATATCTTAATTCGTGCGGTTTGCTAATAGATGGCGTAACTTGATTATTATTCCATCGTTCCAATATTCCGAACATGCGTTAGAAAGCTACTGTCATTGTGCGTCTTTCTCAGTATATGTCATTCATTTGAAGCGTAAACAACAATAATTTTTTTTCACTCAAATATGTCGAAATTTGTGCCTGAAAGAGTGTTTTTGTGGGGAGTTCTTCTTCATTACTTTAATATGAAGAAAACTGCTGCCGAAAGTCATCGTATTCTGGTGGAAGTTTATGGTGAACATGCTTGCCGTGGGTGCCGTAGCTCAGTGGTTAGTGTGTTCGCCTTCTGATCTGTAAGTCGTGGTTCAATCCCCGTCTGATGCATAACAAATTTAATATCGATAAGATTTTTCTTTCGAACGGTACCCACCTGTCGACAAGCAATTGGCAATTCTTCCGACAGTAACAACTTGCCATGAAAAAGCTTCTTAAAGAACTCTGTGACAAAGCTCAGAAAAGAGATGTCACAAGTGTTCTGCCTTTCGGAACCGGCTAAAATAAGTAGGTCCCTTCTAATATTATCCAAAATTTAAGACGCACAGGAGTAATGGAAGAGAAGCTCGGCCAATGAGCCTTTTGGGGCTTTATGTGCCACATATTTATTTATTATTTATGCTCTAGCTGAACGAACGTGCCAAATGTGGTTTGCACGATTTAAAAGTGGTAATTTTGGCTTTGAAAACGAAGAACGTCCTGGGCACCCAAAAAAGTTTGAAGATGAAGAACTGGAAGCATCACTCGATGAAGATTGTTGCCAAACACAAGGAAAGCTTACAGAATCTTTGGGAGTCTCTCAAGCAGCCATTTCAAAATGTTTAAAAGCAGCCGAATACATTCAAATGTAAGGAAATTGGGTAAGGCGATTTTGCATATCCGAAATGCTGCTGAACGCCACAAAAAGAAGTCATTTTTGCATCGGATTGTTACTGGTGATGAAAAATGGATCCATTATGACAACCCCAAGTGCAAAAAATCATATGTGAAACCCGGCCGACCAGTCAAATCAACAGCAAAGCCGAATATCCAAGCCGAGAAACGCCCGGAATTTGCGACCAGACATGAGTCCATAATTTTCCATCATGACAACGCTCGGCCTCATATTGCAACAGCGGTCAAAATCTATTTGGAAAACAGCGCCTGGGAAGTTTTGGCTCACCCGCTTTATAGCCCAGACCTTGCCCCGTCCGACTACCATTTATTCCGATCGATGCAGAACGCCCTCACTGGAATAAGGTTCACATCAGAACAGTGTATTGAAAATTGGCTTGATTCATTCTTGGCCGCCAAGCCGGCACAGCTCTTTTAGGATGGAATCCACAAATTGCCAGAATGATGGGAAAAAGTCATAGCTTCAGATGGGTAATACTTTGAATAATCCTATTGTACATGTTTTTCTTAAATAAACGTACAAATTTGGAAAAAAAAACCGCACGAATTAAGTTATAGATTCAATAAATTAGTTAAAATAACCTCTAATAGTATAATTAATGATCTAAAAAAATTGTTTTTATACTTATTACACTAATAATTATTATAATTCAAAATAATTTTTCAAATTAATAAAATTCAATTTTGTTTTATCTCAACGCACAGCAAACGAAACAATAACATTAAATGTTTTGTTATATTAGTTGTTGTTGTTTTGTTATGAGTTACTCCATAGGGCAGATATATTTCCTGCTAAAAATTAAATTATAATTATTTCTCAATTATCCGTGGTTCTCAGATGAAAAGTTTATTTAGTACGAAATTCTATCTTTCTAACGCCATCTAGAGTAACCCGATTGCACTTATACAACGCGAGATACAGATTACTAAAGTCATCTATTGGAAAAGTAGTGGATTTCCTTTTACTACACCTTATAGTATGTATATTTATAGCTCTGACAGAGGGCACCGTTAATCCGGATTAACGATTTAATTCGAATTAACTCGAGCATTAACTGCAGCTAATCCGCATTAACTCTACGTTAATTTTCGATGGAAACACTGCTAAAAAATTTCTATTGTGAATTTTTCTCGATCCAAATTACAAAACAATAGGTGTGTTCGGTTATAAAAACTTTCAACGATTGTTAACAGTTTTCGACATGAAAAGCGTTGGCGAACAAATAAATCCAGCTGTCAATTACGAACTGTGAATGTCAATTTACAAGTTTCTGATAGTTTTCAGTTCACATACTTCTTGTAGATTTTCTCATATCGGGAGTGACAGATGACAGAAATTGATAGTGATAGTAATGTAAGTGAGCAGACCTAATAAAACAGCAATCAGCTGTTTAGTTAATCCGCAATACTGCCGTCTGTCAAGTTAGTATTTTATTCGGATTAAGTGGCCGTTAATCGGGATTAACGCTGCCGTCTGTCTAGGCTATAACCTATTACTCGCACGTAATACTTTAAAATGAGGATATTTAGCTATAAATTACACATTGCTATGATTAAATAACACAATATATGAAATTGTGTTACATTGAAATAAAGAACAATACTAATTACATAATGCACATATTGGTTGATGAAAACACAAATAGACATTTTATAGCTCCAACAAAACCAACATCCTTATTACGATTTTAAGTGTTTTTGGGTCAAATATACTTGAATTTCGCATTCATTTTCTGTTCAGATCACAGACTGATATTTGTTCTGTATTTACGATAAAACTATTGTGAATATCCAATCACCCGAAAATTGTCGAACTGATTGGCCATTTATTTTAAGTCGGGGACATGTATCTAGCTTTAGTGTGAAGGTTATATGTACGCTCTTCATTGACTTTTATGCGCCATTTTGCTAATCAGATTTCGAGAGAATCGATATGAGTCTGCAGGAGCGAGAGCACAATAAAAAAAAAAAAAAAAATATCTTGAGTAATATCAAGAAAGACAACTGAGCAATACTTTTTTTCTTCAAAAGTGTTCCTTATCAGAGTTACAACTTGCTCTATTGTGCCGTGCTGTTTTCTAAATCCAAACTTTTGTAGAATATTTTCCTGGTTTGCTATCATAATTTTTGAAGTTTTCCAGTATTTGGGATAGTGGGATACGAAGGATACTGGAATTACTGAAGTGGAGGTAGGTTGAGAATTTAGTTTTGGTAGTGAGTAGTTTGCAAAAGCCAAACCCTTCTCACAGTTGCTTCTAGTCCAATTAACGTCACTCAAACGGATGAGGGAATCGGTGAGAATTAGCCGATTTGAGTTTTTTGCTGATTTCCACAAAGAGAAGTCTGACGCTTCACCAGGTGTTAATTTGGCTATGTGATCTTCCAACTCATTGGAGTTGTTACCTTTTAGGGCTTTAGCTTTCGGAAGCAGTGCTGTAGTTGTGTTTTCAGATTCGGTGGTCTACGTTCTTGCCATTGCCTTCGGAGTCTTCTTTTCTGTCTTACTAGCAATTAAATGTCAGCTGGTGTATGTGGGCTATAGTTTGATTGTTTGCATACCTTTGTGCAGGTGGCTGAGCTGAGAGCTAATGAGAGCAGCTGGTTGAATTTTTCGAGTGCTGAGTCTATATCGTGTCAATTTTTTAATACAGTACTTAGAGGAAGATGGGAATTTACATATTTCTTGAATTTAAACCAGTCTATTTTCTTTCTAACGCAATTGACTTGGGGGCTTGATAATTTTATAAATATTACCATGAGTGAGTGATCACATGAGAGATCGTAATTACACTCTGTGGAGATATTTCCCATCTGCAAACCTTTGGCGACTCCAAAGTCTATGAAATCGGGTATCTTCCTCTTGTCCGTCGGGCAATATATCGGTTGACCATTTGAGATTACATCGCAGCCGTGGTTAGCAATGATTGAGCATAGTCTTCTGCCTTTTGGAGTTATTAGGCAGGAACACCAGTCAGTGTGTTTGGCGTTGAAATCGCCAGCAACAAAGAATTTGTTACCAAGAGTTGAGAAAAATTCTTTATATTGCTGTTCGGTAATACTGTATCTTGGGTAACAGTATATCGCAAATATTACTATCATAGAGATGTACTCTTCCAGACATAGAGATGTTGCTTGCAAGTAGACTCTACTGAAATCCTCGAGAACATGATGTTTTATTCTACTTTTCATTAATATGGCAGTTCCTCCGCGTGCCTTACCATGAGTAATTAAACGCTTTATTGAATAATATTAAACGATTTATTAAATATTGATTACGATATATATACACGTAGAATTCACTCTTTATTAAATAAATGCTTAGCTATACAATTGAGAATGCGCGGAAAAGCACGATCGTTTCGAATTCTAGGACCGAATGAATAGATGATAACATCGGTCGATCATAACGCGAACCGCGAAAACCCAAAAACATAAAAGGGGAATTTATGTGGAGAGTTGGGTTGCCATATGGTAAGTATGCAAGGTAAGGTAAGTAAAAATGGTAAGTATCATTAATTCATTTTATAAATACTATTTCAGGGATTTAGACATCGCGGCCCGCATGCACTCGTGCATTAATTGAGCGCATCTCGTAGACGGGACAGTGAACCGATCGCGTCCTCGATCGCTCGAGCTGTCCTCCGACGAACATCGGGAGTCGGTCGTTGTCTAGGCTGGGAGCTTCTCGGGGTGGAAGCTACATGTAGTTGCTCGACGCGACGAGAGCGCGGAGGGTTTCGCAGCAATCCGTGGCGGAGATCCTCAGGTCTGCGCCGATGCCGGGGTTCAGGACGATGCCTCGTGCGTCCGCCTACAGGTTGTCCACGTGGCGCACGATTACGTCGTCGACGCTGTTGGGTGGTGCGGCGATTCGGCGGCCCATACCCAGTAGGGGACCGGACCGGATGGAGGAGCGTGTGATGCGCCAATCTGCATTTTTTGCATGAGTTTGGCGAATCACACGATCCGGTCCCGTGCGACCGAGCCAGGCAGTTGCGGCAGTATCGATGCGCGCGCAACACATCCTCCCTCTGGCTTGTGGTCATCGCCAAAAACCCGCGGCAATACCGCAGAGCGTGGAGCCGATGACATAGTTGGCACCGATGATGATCGCTATGGGCGGAACTGGAAAGATAAAATTTTTAAACGAAATTAGCTTAAGGGCTTGAGCCAAAGTCTGATAGCGAAAAAAAGAGATTTTTTTTGGATATTATGATTTTACGCAAGCGGCAAAATACATAATTTTACTATGGGCCGCTTGAGAACGGCCGATTTTGTCCGAATATCTGCGACACGGATGTGGCCGTCAGATCCTCGATACAAATGAGTGACGCGCCCGAGACTCCATTCGTTGGGGGGCAGCAGCTCATCCTTGATGACCACCAGTTGACCTACTTCCAGCTCCTTTTGAGGGTGTTGCCATTTGTAGCGTTTGTGCAGATCTTGTAGGTACTCAGTTTTTCATCTGCGGCTGAACTGGTGGTGAAGCGCCTTGAGTTTTTCCCATCGGTTTATCAGGGATATATCTTCCGAGTTGGGTTCGGGCAAGGCCGTTAGTGGAGCACCTCGCAGGAAGTGACCTGGAGTTAGCGCTATCAGTTCGTTGGGATCTTGAGAGAGGGGAGACAATGGTCTAGAGTTGAGCACGGCTTCGATTCTACAGAGCAGAGTTGAGAACTCTTCGAAGCGGAATTTGTGATTGCCGGCAGTCTTTTTGAGATGAGCCTTAAAGCTTTTGACTGCCGACTCCCAGAGACCGCCCATGTGAGGCGCACTGGGAGGAATAAAAACCCAGTCAATACCTTGCGGAGAGTATTGGGCCAGAATATCTTTGGAGAATTCTCCTTAGAGAATTTGAGGAATTCTTTACTCATGGCTCTTTGAGCTCCAACGAAAGTTGTACCATTATCCGACATGATTTTGCGGGGAAGGCCTCTTCTGCCAACGAATCTGGCGAATGCGGCGCGGAATGCCTCTGTAGAGAGATCAGAGCACAATTCCAAGTGAATGGCCTTTGTGGAAAAGCATACAAATACAGCCACATACCCTTTGAGAAAGGCAGCAGTTCGAAGCGTAGATGCTTTAATTTGGAATGGGCCTGCAAAATCAACACCTGTGGTCGCGAAAGGTACCGACAAGGTACACCGTTCAGGCGGCAGAGCTGCCATAATCTGTGATCGAACCTTTTGTTTGTGGATGGTACAAACTTTGCATAGAAATATGCATTTCCTTATTTGGAGCTTAAGACGAGGAATATAGAATTCTTGTCGAGCCATTCGGAACATGAGCCTTTGTTCTGCGTGTAGGAGCAGAGTATGGAGAAACTCGAGGTACAAAACGCAAAATCGGGATTTTTCAGGAAGAATTATGGGGTGACGCTCACTATAACTAAGACCAGAATGAGCTAATCGACCATTTACTCTCATGAGATTTTCCTTGTCGAGAAAAGGATTTAAAGTCAGCAAAGAGCTTTTATTGCTGACTGCGGTTGAGCTGAGAAGAGCCTTCAGCTCTTTGGGAAAATATTGCCATTGGGCTAACGAAATTAGCCGGCTTTTTGCGAAACGAATTTCGTCCTGCGAGAGTGAGGAATTCGAAATTGGAGAAGATTTTCGCAATTTAGAGAGTCCGTTATGGACAAAACGGAAGACGTAAGAAATCACACGTAGTGCCCTTGAAAATGATGAGAACCGATCGAGAATGTCGGTATGGTCATCTAACGTGAGAAGAACCTCTACTTTCCTTTGCTCGGGGGGCAAAGTACTGGAAAGTGTTGGTTTTGGCCCGGGGTGATGAAGCCATGCAGGGCCATTCCACCAAAGAGTATTGGACACAAGATCTTGGGGCTTGCATCCGCGTGTACCCAAATCAGCTGGATTTTCGCTGCTGATGACATGGCGCCAGATAGCATTTCCAACGTTTTGGAGTATCTGGGCTGTACGATTAGCGACGTACGTTTTCCATGTGTGAGGTGGTTTTTCCAGCCATGCGAGAACGATTTGAGAATCGGACCAGAAAAATATGTCTGAGAATTCGACATCTAAAGTTTCTTTAACGGACTTGGCTAGGTGCGAAAGTAAAACGGCGCCACACAATTCCAAACGTGGTAAGCTGACCGTCTGCAGAGGTGCAACTTTTCCTTTAGCCACCAGTAAATGACAGGATATTTGATTATTCATACGCTTTCTCTGAAGCGTCACAAAATCCATGAAGCTGGATTCGCTTCTTGGGAGAGAATTGTACCCATCGAGGGATTTCGATGAGACCAATGGACGAAATGTTCTCCAGAAATACATTCCATTTGATGAGCGATCTGGGTTTCACGCATTCATCCCAGTCGGTGCCTTCTAACCAGAGCTCTTGGAGAAGCAGCTTGGCTTGAGTCAAGATGGGCGAGAGCCATCCTGCCGGGTCAAAAAGTTTCGCAACGGCAGATAAAATTTGACGCTTGGTAGCAGCGGATGTTGTTTCGATGGGCGATACTGAGTACGAGAATGTGTCAGTCAATGCATTCCATCGTATTCCAAGGGTTTTTGTGGCACTGGCACTTTCAAATTTTAGAAAATCAGAATCGAGAAGTTCTGATTTTGGGATATTTTCTAAAATTTTAGGATGATTTGCAGTAATCTTTCGTAATGGAAATCCTGCGGAGTTGAGGACTTGTATCACTTGAGATAAAGATTCTACTGCATCTGGAATTGTATGTGAACCAGATAATACGTCATCCACATAGGTTTCTTTGAAGATTATTTTTTCCACGAGAGGGAAATTCTTCTTGGAATCCTTAGCCAATTGTTGCAGTATTCTAATGGATAAATATGGAGCGCAATTTACACCAAATGTGACTGTCTTCAACCGGAAGTCCTGAATTGGAGAATTTGGTGACCTGCGAAAGAGAATTCGCTGGAAATCCTGGTCGTCATGGTGGACAAGAATTTGTCGGTACATCTTTTGTACATCACCATTGAAAACGAATTGATATAGTCGCCACCTCAGGATGAGAACCATGAGATCTGGTTGTAATGTGGGACCAATATGTAATACGTCGTTAAGAGAATGTCCTGAGCCGCTGCTTCTTGAGGCATTAAAAACAACACGCACTTTGGTGTTTTTCTTTTCTGGCCTCACCACTGCATGATGTGGCAGGTAAAAGGAGAAATACTTGCCATCAGAGATGATTTCATGCGAGCCTGTGGGTTCCATATGATCCAGGGTGAGGTATTCTTCGAGAACCTCATCGTAAATGGCTTTGAGATCGCCTTTCTTTGAAAAATTTTTCTCCATACTGCGAAATTGATTATAGGCTATGGTTCGGGAGTGACCAAGAGCCGTAAGAGCGGGAAAACTGGATTTAAATGGAAGCCTGACCACATATCTTCCATCTGACCTACGAGATATGGTCCTCTGATAGTAGTCTTCACAGGCTATATCTTCTTCCGATACTTGAGCTGGCTGATTGACTTCTTCCTGTTCCCAAAACTTCCTTAGTTGAGAACTAAGAAGTTCATTGGAAACTTCCTCTACCTGTGTCGAGAATGTTGACACTTTTTGAGAGATAGGGCCACTAATTATCCAGCCAAATATCGTATTCTGTGCGAGAAGGCTTCCACAGATATTATGGCGGATTCCGGTTAGGAGGATTTGAGGAATCAAATCACTACCTATGACCATGTCAATTTGCGCCTGCACGAAGCAATTCGGGTCAGCCAAATCTAACATTTCGAATTGCTGCCAATCGAGCTTAGAAATTTTAAATGTGGGTAGAAATTTGGTCAATTGTGAGAGTACAATTGCCCGTGTCTGTAACTTTTTATTAGCCTTTGGGGCGACTAACGTAACGGTACAAGACTGGTTAGAGTTTTGGATGGTTTTGCCACCCATTCCAGAAATTTCGACGTGAGTTGCTTGCGAAGGAAGCCTCAGCCGATTTTGTACCTTGGTAGAGATAAATGTTCGTTGAGAACCTTGGTCGATGAGTGCTCGAACCTTGTGAAGTTCTCCAAGATGCTCTATAGAGATAAGAGCTGTTGGCAAAAGAGTTCTTTCTTCATTTGAGGTGAACAATGCTTGCACCTTTGAAGAAGATTTGGAGCATGATGAGCAGGGTTGCTCATCTTCGGATGATCGGTCCTGAGATCTCCGGTTTCTCGAGTTTCTTGAGGGGGTTATCGTCTCTTTTTCTTATTCTGCGGCTGAAGCGTGGAGGTTTGCGCTAAAACCTTGGTGTTCCTACTGGGAATATTGTCTGCTGGTATGTGAAGCATCGTGTGATGCCTTCGCTGACATTGCAAACAGGAGTGTTTGCTCTTGCAGTCCCGTTTATGGTGAGTAAAGGCCAGGCAGTTCTCACAGAGATTGTGTTCTCGAACAAGCCTCACTCTAACACGAACAACTAACTTTTTAAACCGCTCACAGGATTTAAGCGAATGTGCGGCTTCGCAGATTGGACAAGAGAATGTCCGATTGCTTTCTGCAAAAAAGTTTTGGGTTTTGTTCTGGGGTCTGTTTTGTAGAAATCCTGATTTGTTTGGTTTGAAGCTGTTGAGCCTCTCCACAACTTCATACCTGAGAGTCAAGAATTCGTTCATCTGCTGCCATGTTGGAAGATCCTTGCGGGAACTTAGGGATTGTTCCCAGAGAGCCAAGGAATCTTCAGGCAGTTTTGAACAGCAGATATGCACCAGGATCGGGTCCCAATTCTCTGTCGAGACGCCTTGAGAGGATAAGACGGACAGAGAATTATTGATCGTGGTTTGCAATTTCTGAATTGCCTCGCTATTCTCGTAACTCACTTGAGGGAGGTTCAAGATAGTTTTTAACTGCTTATCGACCAGAATTCACTTGTTTTCGAAGCGGGCCTTTAGCGCATTCCATGCCAATTCGAAATTTTCGTTGTTGAGCGCGTACTGCTTTACAATAGCTCCAGCTTTTCCTGCAGTTTTGTATCGGAGATGATACAGTTTTTGGGCAGAAGAGAGTTTAGGGTGGTTTATGTAAACCGCCGTAAACATGTCGCGGAAGGACGTCCATTCTTCGTACCCGCCGGAAAATGTTTCGGTATCACAAGTAGGAACAGTCAGGCAAATCGCGGAATTATTTGCCTGACCTGTTGCAGAAATAGAGTTAATTTCTGCTTGTGATGGAAGTTCCAATCTGGAGGCTGATTGAACTTCTAAGAGATCCGAAATCTGTGCTTTTATGGTGTGCACGCGCTCTTGGCAGAGTTCCATTTTATTTCTCGCTGCCATTTTGAAATTACTGGGCAGCTCGTCCTCATCCGTTAACCCTACTCTTCTAAACGTGGACTTGACTTGATCATAATAGCAGCTCAAGTCCTCGAGCTTAGCCTTCAGGAGAGAAGGCGTTAAGTCTTCAACCGGAATTGTTGAAAACTTCGTGCAGAAATGAACCAGGTTGTCCGCCTCGAAAATGAACCAATTCATGGAGGGATCATAAGCTCTTTTTCTAGGAGTTTTCTTTGTTTCGGATGGAACTTTTGGCATTTTTTCCACTGCGCCTTTTGGAATATCGCCAGCTGACTCTGCCCTACGACCTTCAGAGGCTACTTCCTGCTTTTCTGGTGATTTCGTCACTGGCATATTTGACCGAATCTATTAAGGTTTGTGGAGTGACGAGAGTATCAAAAAATGCACCAAAAGGCACTGATCGATTATGCGACGATATCGATATAGAAAAATTTATCGATCGATAACAGAAATGTTATCGATATAATGTGGAAATTGGACTTTTTTTCCAAATATGCTGCCATTGGATGCGATGATGGTTTTTTCTTTGTTCAAAGGAATTAATTTTATAAAATGATATTTTACAAAATAAAAATTTTATAAAATCATCATAAAATCATAATTTTTTTTTTTGTTTGAGCCACTCCGATTTATTAGCACATATATAGTTTTAGTTATTTCCACGTTTTAATAATTTCGATTGGTTTAAATTTTTAAAGAATTTTTGGGAGCACTCTAATGTAACTTTTATTTTCTTATGTATTACCTTTGCATTGTTTTTATTTGTATTTTGTTTTTTAACTTTGTATGTACACACAACCATATGCTGCTTTACCGTATACAATTTATGTATTCGCTGAACTCTAATTATCCACGTTTATGATGCTTAGTTAATATTTCTAAGCATTTACATTTTTTGACTATATTGTTGTTTATTTACTGCATTTTTTTGCACTGTTCACTGCAGGTACATACTTTTGCACATATTCACGTCTAAGATAACTTATGTGCAAGCATATTAATATAGCTATAATATAATATAGGTTACTATGCCGTAATAATGATATTGATGACGATTATATAACTTTTGGTCATAACATTGATAATATTAGTAGGAAAATATGATGATGACGTTTTTGGCTAATACTTTTTTTCCGTTTTGTTATATTATTTGCAACAAGACAATTGTTTTCATTTTTTTTTTTTTTTTAGATTTTCTTTATCTTATTTAATTTATCAAGTCCACTATACATAAACGTGAATTTCAATATTATTTATTTATTATGGGTTTTGATATAGAGTATTGTTAGAGGATTTTAGCACTGATGTTTCACACTACACTTTGTTTTGTTTCTCTATGCACATATATTTTATATAAGGGCCGGTTCTCTTTCTTTTTAGTTCGAAGGACCAATAATTAAACGCTTTATTAAATAATATTAAACGCTTTATTAAATATTGATTACGATATATATACACGTAGAATTCACTCTTTATTAAATAAATGCTTAGCTATACAATTGAGAATGCGCGGAAAAGCACGATCGTTTCGAATTCTAGGACCGAATGAATAGATGATAACATCGGTCGATCATAACGCGAACCGCGAAAACCCAAAAACATAAAAGGGAAATTTATGTGGAGAGTTGGGTTGCCATATGGTAAGTATGCAAGATAAGGTAAGTAAAAATGGTAAGTATCATTAATTCATTTTATAAATACTATTTCATTATTTTTACTTCCTTCTTTCAGGGACTGGCCATATGGCTTGTCTAAAGGGATTTAGACAATGAGGATGATTTGTGGTGGACAGTTTGTAATATGGTATTCGGTAGCAATTTTTGTCAGTGAAATGGGTCTCAGATATCATCATTATGTCGATCTGGTTGGATTCAAGGAATTGAATGGTATTTATGGTCTGGATAGCAATTTTTGGAGTAACATAGATTGATTTTTCATCATTTCTTGCGTCATTGTTTGCATAGAGTTCATGAATTGGTTCATGTTCTGGATTAGTGTTTGAAGCAAATGTTCAAAGGTACTTGGCTGCTAGGTGGGCAGAGAGCGCTTCTGCTCATTATTTACATGGCATTGTTGTTGTCGGCTTTGGTTTAAAACACTAACGAATGAATTGGTTTGATTCATCTTTGTGAATGCAGAGAAGAAGAATAGAAAAGAATAAATATCGAATTTTATATGTGGGGTGTACTTCACCTTTTTTTAAGGGTTTTTGTTTCAGGTTGAAGTTCGATGCGATATAACGATTGAGGTATATTGCCCTTGTTGAGAATGTTGATTACCGTTTTGGCTTGAAACCTTTTTTCCTGAAGGGCGAGTTTGATTTCGTTGATTTCGTCTTTGAGTACAACGATTAATCTCTTAGTACCTTTGAGCTGATATTTGTAGTAATTCTTGTTTCTAGCATCAAATTCTACAATTACTTTGTGATAAAGAGTTTTGCTATAGATTTGCACTTTCGTTTCATCAACTGGGCGTTTACGAATAGGAACAACGTGGAAATTATTTGGTCTTGTCGAAAACAGAATAAAATACAATAGCGTGAATGTTGCTAATCGACATCCATCTCTTATAAAATTGATACACGCTGAATGACAACTTGTATGCGACTGAAACCTATGTCATATAGAAAACAATGACTAAACTACAAGTACCCAAAGTCCCGGATAAAATTGATGCATTTAAATATGATTTTAATGCAACTAACTTGACTTGACAGAATTTATTTGCACACCTATTATCTTCCTGAGACAAGGAAGTAAACAGAAGACAATTTCAAATCGTAAATGTCGCTTTTTATCCGGGGGTAAATAGTGAAACAACTTTGTTCAACACTAACAATACTATCATTCAATATTTATAGAAGAGTTTGATATGTGCTCTGTGAAAATATGAATATATACTACAATAGGTAAACATATACATATATATGCATGCACTTCCTATCACAACTCACACTGGGTCCGCTTCATATAAGTCGATGCTCAAAATTCTGAGAAATACATATTTAGTTACAACATGCTGTGGAACAGCACGGTTCTTCAGGATGGATTCCATACATTCTTATAATTCTTTTACTTAATTTTAATTTTAAATAAAAAATCAGTCGTTTGAAAAGAACAATTTGTAATCCACACAAAATTTAAAGTTCTTATATTTATGTATATAGTTCGTAGTTTTTATTAGTCATCAAATTTTACAAAGCATACTTGCTTACTTGCCGAAAATCGATTTAATTCGAACCTAGCATGCTTCGCCAGCCAAGCCTTTCCTTCGCTAGCTGCCGCCAGTTAGAGATTCTAAGCGCTGACAGCATTTGGTCTTTTCACCGGGGGTTAGGTCTGCCTTTTCTGCTCCGTCCACCAGCGGGTTCCGAATATAACACCTTCTTAGCTGGTGCATGTTCCTCCATTCACTCGACATGACCTTGCAAGCGCAGCTGCTAAATTTTAATGTGCTTTACTATGTCGGTCTCGGCATACAACTCACACAGCTCGTGGTTGTACCTTATTCGATACTCGCCATCAACGCAAATAGGTCCAAAGATCTTGGGTAGGACTTTCCTCCCGAAAACTCCGAGTATTCTCTCATCTGAGGTGAAAATTGATTTCAAAAAATGACCTTACAGTCATCTGGGGCCGACCAATTTATACCCTGCATATATATAAATATATATATATATATATATATATATATATATATATATATATATATATATATATATATATATGTATATATATATATGTATGTATGTATATATATTATATATACATTAAGTGAGTTATAGGATGTTAAAATTTTTGAAAATTCCGAGGTTAGTCGTTTTGAATACTTTGTGTGGGCGTGGTTACTGACCGATCAAGCCCAATATCAATCCTCTCCGTACCCTTGGATCATACTAGGTTACTTATGCCAAATTTCGTCAAGATAGCTCAATATTTTCTCAAGTTTGCTCATATTATATTATGCAGGGTATAAGAATTGAACTTTTACAGTATTCTTTTCTGAAACTAACGAAGTATAGTTTGATAAGCGAAACATTTAATCTAAAAAAAACTACAAAAGAGACAATTAACTCTCTGTTCTGTTTTGTTACACTAAGTATGACTAATTACACATTACTATAATCATTATCTTCTTTAGTTCATAGCAGGTACCAATTGATATTTTCTATAAAAATGGCTTAAAATACCGCTCTAATGGTTCAATAAGTAATATCTTACTTCTGGCTTTGTGGAAAATATTATTGTAAATTTTTGCGTTAAATGATTCAAATCTTTATATGGGTGTCCATATAATCCTCAAAGTTTTTGAAAAATAAAGAGTTAAAATTAAAAAAAATACTTTTCTCGCAAAATAGCCGTACGAAAGAGTAAAACTTGTAATAAATGAATAATAAATGAACAGAAGACATTAACTATATTCACAAAAATAAGCTTCAGAAACAGAGGTTAAATTTTTAAATAGATTTTTTTGGCCAAATAGGCAAACGGCTTTCACTTCTCTCTTCGGATGTTTATTAATAAGGTTTATATTATAACACCCCATTTGCAGATCCAAAAGCCGCTTGCCTAAGCGAAAATAATAGTACTTCAAAGTTTTTATGTGAAAAAATCAGGCACTACTACGTATTTTTACATGAAAAAAACGGAACAAAAAAACTTATGAATTTAATTCTCAACCCCTTCTTAAATAACGCAAAAGATTTAATATTGCGTTTTTGAAATCGAATTTTGAGCATCGACTTATATGAAGTGGCCCCAGTGTGCAACTCTCTTATGTTGTATACAATTCTACTCGTATTCGTTCACATACTTATAAGAGCTTGTTGTACTAAATCATACTAAATATATATATATATATATATATATATATATATATATATATATATATATATATATATATATATATATATATATATATATATATATATACATATATATATATATATATATATATATATATATATATATATATATATATATATATATATATATATATATATATATATATATATCTCATTCAAATACATATTTAGTAGAAAATTCTGATTAAAAGAAGTTAAAGGGTAGAATGTGTGAAATCATAAATATATACGAAGGCATGAATTTGTATGGGATGTAGGCGTAGTTATATACGGTTTCGAATATCTCTATTACATCATAAATATTAGTTTCTACTTAATATCTGTATAATTTCGGTTGTGTGAATACACGTTTCACAACATATTTTTCTATGGGAGGTATACGTGCTTTTTATTAGATTACAACCATTTTCTAATACATTAATTATATGGTCAGATAAGCTTGACATACTAAGTTCTACTTTGAGAGCTATATATTTTCATAGACAAAGTGTGAAAATACGCATTTAACAACATGCTTTTGTACAGGAGGTATGTATAGTTTTTATCGGTTTCGCTCATTCACATACTCATTTGTTCGTTGATGAATATAAATGATGATGAAAGTGGCCAAATAAACCCGGTTACCAATAGGTATTCACACCTACAAACATATCATGCATACTAAATCAATACCTAATCGAATGCATCTACATGCATTGATATGCATACATATTTATTTAACTCATCTGGACTACGTAATACAAAGATATTTGTATTCACGTTTTCAAGTGAATACAAATATCTTTGTATTCACTTGAAAACTAGTGAGCTACGAAAAGTATACATCGAAAGAAACCCCTTTTGGATTGTGGCGGATGAGCAAAAACCATTAAAAGAATATATGCATAAATCAATGCATAAAATTTTGTGAATTTTGGCAAAACTAACTTCGATTTGTGTTTATTTACCTTTGAGTGATTCCGTTGAGATTGAGGTTTTTACGAAAGCGCTTTTCATGGCAAGTACGGTACGGAAACTTCACTGTTTGCACTATACCACACCAAGCACAAAGAAGATAAAGAAAAATATTCTAAAGTGGTTTAAAATGCTAGCAAATATAACTATTGGTATGTATATGTAGAAGTATATATTTGGAAGAGATACTGTAGAATTAATAGACATTTTCAAAGTGAACTTCCTTAGATGAATCCATTGTATTTGCAGATATGGGGAAGAGATAAATGCATAAATTAGGGTCATAATATAATCATGATAATTACTGAAAACAAAACCTTTGACTAAAAATTGCTGTTCAGTATTAAAAACAATATATACAACTGTTTTTCATTTATTTAACCACTTTTTACAATCATTATTAAACTTCTTGCATTTATAGTTTGTACAACCAATTACTTGAGTAAGTATGAAGAGTAACCCGTATTCTATTTATAAACGGTTTACAACAAATTTTACCAACTTATAGACTTTTTATTATTTACTATCAAACCCTCATTGAGACATAGCCATTTCTAAAATTCTCGTTTAAGATTTTAGTCATTGAAAAAACGTACACAGACAATTTTACTTCAAATTCATGTAAGTGCTTTTGTGTACCATTCTTGCGTTCTTGTAATATTTGTTGACAAAATATGTAAGATACTTAATATAAAAAGGTTTTCTGCGAAGTTGATACATACTGCAACAGTACAATAATTCCATTTACTTCAAATCCTATATACACTAAGGTGGCTCAATGAAAAATGTTTCACATATCCATCTCTTAATTGAGTCAAGGCTGAGAGTATTTTGGAGATATTAAACAAATTTGTTTAGATAAAATATGTAGTAGGTATTATTAAAACTTTAATATTTTCTAAGAAAAAATATACTTGCTACTCGTGAGTGTGGTTAATTTTTTTATTGGATAGTGTAGTAGTGATCACAGAGCAATATCTCTTTGATTTTTCAACGGATGTTGTTTAAAATACCGAAGCAGTAGCAAACATTGTGGATCGTAGAACAGAACAGTCGTAACAATAAAATACGGAAAAATAAACAACATCCAATGATTAGAATAACAATAAGTAAATATGATTTTGCCACGTGGGATTTTATTATTCAGTTTATGCGCTACATATGTTCATTTCTATATTACAAACACTTCTCTTGGTTATATTGGATTTTTATTCGCAATGATTTGTATTATTGCTGCTAAAATCACAATAATTATTTTGCTATCCTTTAAATTTCATATTTTATATCTTTACTATTCATTTCTCACCATAGAGGAGAGAGAGAGAGATAGAATCAACATTATTTGTTTTAAATAAATGACTTGAAATTGTAATAAGGTTCTCTTAAAGTTAAATAAATTAGGTAAGTAATTTAGAAAGTGCATTATTAAGTACTCGCATTGTAGATATTATTACCAAATAGAGCATCGTAAATATTGATAGCTGCTAGCCATGTGTTTGCATAATGCAGCTACACAATCTATAATTGTTACCGTCGATGTATTTCGATGGACCAAGTACTCGTATTAGAAAGTTTGAAAGTTCTACACGTAATTACACGCAATTCTACACGTATATATATATATATATATACATATATGTGTGTGTGGCACTTATAAGCCTCAAAGGGCTCTTAAGCCGAGCTTCTCTTCCATTACTGTTGTGCGTGTTAAATTTTTGGGAGTATTAGAAGCGACCTACTTATTTTAGCCCGCTCCGAACGGCAGACCTCTTGCGACATCACTTTTTCTGAGCTTTGTCACAGAGTTCTTTTAGAAGCATTTCCATATCAAATTGCTACTGCCGGAAGTATTGCCAATTGCTTGTCGACAGGTGGGTACCGTTCGAAAGAAAAATCTTTTCCATATTAAGTTTTTATGCTTCAGCCGGGGATTGAACCCACGACCTACAGGTCAGAAGGCCAACACACTAACCACTGAGCTACGCAGTTCTACACGTAGTTAGCTTTAAATTCAGCATCAAATGGTGCGCATAATTACTTACTTACTTACTTATGTGGCCATAACAACCGAATATCGATTTAGGCCGAAAATAACATGCTTCGCCAGCCATCTCTGTTCTTCGCTAGCTGGCGCCAGTTAGAAATTCCAAGCGCCGTCAGGTTCTCCAGTACTTGGTCTTTCCACCGGAGGTTTGGTCTTCCTCTTTTGCGTCGTCCTCCAGCGGGTTCTGAATATAACACCTTCTTAGCTGGAGCGTGTTCTTCCATTCGCTCGACATGACCTAGCCAGCGCAGCCGCTGGATTTTGATGCGCTTTACTATGTCAATATCGGCATACAGCTCGTACAGCTCATGGTTGTACCTTATTCGGTACTCGCCACCAACGCAAATAGGTCCAAAGATCTTGCGTAGGACTTTTCTCTCGAAAACTCCAAGTATTCGCTCATCCGAGGTGGAAATTGTCCAGGCTTCAGCGCCATATGTTAGGACAGGCATGATGAGAGACTTGTAGAGTGTAGTTTTCGTTCTTCGAGAGAGGGCTCGACTTCTCAATTGCTTACCCAGCCCAAAGTAACACCTGTTAGCAAGAGTTATCCTACGCATGATCTCCAAGCTGACGTCATTACTGCTGTTAATGCTGGTTCCAAGATAGACAAAGTCCCTTACTACTTCAAAAGCGTAGTTGTCAACAGTGACGTGCTGTCCAAGACGCCGGGACTCTTTGTTTGTTGACACTAGATACTTCGTCTTGCCCTCGTTCACCGTGAGACCCATCCGACGCGACTCTCTTTCCAACTCTGAGAATGCTGCACTGACTGCTCGCGTGTTCATGCCGATTATGTCAATATCGTCGGCATACGCTAACAGCATGACACTTTTGTTGAAGATAGTGCCATTATGTCGTAGATCAGCAGCTCGTATTATTTTCTCCATAATAAGATTGAAGAAGTCGCACGATAACGAATCACCTTGTCTGAAACCCCGTTCGGTATTAAACGGTGCGGAGAGGTCCTTCCCAATTTTCACTGCACAACGGGAGTTATGCAGTGTCATTCTACAAAGTCGAATGAGCTTTGCAGGAATACCGAACTCAGACATTGTTGCGTAGAGGTAATCCCTTACCGGACTGTCGAAAGCGGCTTTATAATCAACAAATAGGTGGTGTGTGTCGATCTGTTTTTCTTGGGTCTTCTCCAGGATTTGGCGCAGTGTGAAAATCTGGTCGATTGTGGATTTACCAGGTCTGAAGCCACACTGATAAGGTCCAATCAGGTTGCTGAGCATAGGCTTCAATCTTTCACACAGTACGCTCGATAGAACCTTGTACGCGATGCTCAGGAGACTTATTCCACGGTAGTTGGCGCAAATTGTGGGGTCTCCTTTTTTATGTACAGGACAGAGAACACTGAGCCTCCAATCATCAGGCATGCTTTCATCCGACCATATTCTGCTTATGAGCTGGTGCATGCGGGTGAGCAGCTCATCGCCTCCGGTCTTAAACAACTCGGCAGGCAGGCCATCAGCACCTGCAGCTTTGTTGTTCTTCAGCCTTAAAATGGCCGTTTCAACCTCGTCATAGTCGGGTGGTGGAACATCAACACCATCATCTGTAATTGGGGTTATCGGGCATTCTCCTCCACTGGCGGAATTGTTCGTAGCATCGCCATTCAGTAACGTGGAGAAGTGTTCCCTCCATAGGCTCAGTACACTCTGGACATCCGTAACCAGATTCCCATTTCCATCACGACAAGAAGAGGCTCCGGAATTTAAACCTCCACTCAGGCGCTTGATCTTTTCAAAGAATTTTCGAGTCTCATTCTTGTCGGTGCACATCTCTATCTCCTCACACTCGCGTCTTTCCAACTCCCTCTTCTTGCGCCTGAAAAGACGTCTCTCTGCACTCCTTTTCTCTCTATACCGCTCCTTAACAGCTCGCGTTACGCCTGCACGCAGGGTTTTTCTGTAGGCGGCGTCTTTCTCTGCGGTAGCGTCGCGACACTCCTGATCATACCACTCATTCCTCAGAGGCCGGTAGTAACCGATTACCTCCTCGGCAGCAGTAGTCATGGAGTGGGATATATGTGTCCACCGTGCGCATGTATCATCAAGTGGGGGAGTGTTCTGCATAAGCAGATCCGATAGTCGAGTGGAAAATGCATCTGCTGTCTCTGGTGATTGCAGCTTACTGACGTCGAGCTTTCTCTGTGTGGGACTTCTCTTGTTATTTGCGACACATAGGCGTGTGCGCACCTTAGCTGCAACAAGGTAGTGATCCGAGTCGATGTTGGCACCACGGATCGATTTCACGTCCATCACACTGGAAGCATGCCTTCCGTCAATCAACACATGATCAATTTGGTTTCTTGTACGATGATCTGGAGACAGCCATGTCGCTTTGTGGATGTCGAGATGCTGGAATCTGGTACCACCAATTACCATGTTTCGTGCTGCGGCGAAGTCGATCAGCCTCATTCCGTTATCGGAGGTGTTTTGGTGGAGGCTGAATTTTCCGACAGTTGGACCAAAGGTACCTTCCTTGCCCACCCTGGCATTAAAGTCGCCAAGCACGATTTTGATATCGTGGCGGGGGCAGCGGTCATAAGCTTCTTCGAGGCGCTGAAAGAAGCTCTCCTTGGTCACATTGTCCTTCTCATCCGTCGGAGCGTGGGCACATATAAGGCTGATGTTGAAAAATTTTGCCTTGATGCGGATTGTGGCCAGCCGTTCGTTCACAGGCGTGAACTGTGAGACAAGATGTCGTAGTCTCTTTCTGACCAAAAATCCACATCCTAATTCGTGCCTTTCAGCATGGAAACTGTAGTAGATGTCACAGGACGCTCTTTTGGAGCAGCCCTGTCCTGTCCATCGCATTTCCTGGAGAGCGGTGATGTCAGCTCTGTATTTTTCGAGGACATCAACCAGCTGGATAGAGGCACCCTCCCTATAAAGGGATCGGACATTCCAGGTGCATATCCGTAAATCATTGTCCTTTTTTCGTTTGCGGGGGTCATCAACAAAAGCGGTAGTCCTTATCCGAGGCATTTTAGTTTTTTTCATTGGAGGGGTTTTTTATGTGGCGGGTCCCAAACCCAACGCACAACCTCTAACCGAGGAGATTTTCGCCACTCACTTCAGCCGCCTCCCAGCGGGTGCAGGAAGACGTTGCCTGGTGGTCGCCACATGGAGGGCCCCCATTAATAATAATGAAAGCGCTGTCACATAGTAAGCAGAGCAAGCTATATGACTACCCCTCATTAACAAATAAAGGTATCATCACATAGCGCTCAGATCAAACTACATGACAGCCAGTGAGTTGACTTGCGATGAGTTCAACAAGGATTGCGCTAGCCCCACCTGGTTGAGGCAGTTAGACACTTTACCTTGCGAAAACACCACCAGACCACCGCATAATTAGATATGTAATTTACTACAAAGCTATTGCTATATGCTGTTATTTTGTTTCTTATTATTCCTTTGTACTTTGATGAAAATTAAATCAACAGAAATGTCTGTATTTTGCAATATAAATACAATGTAAAAAAGAATAAATAAAAATGTTGCACTTATAGACCTCGAGGTCCCTTTGGCTGAGCTTTCCTTTCAGTACTGTTGTGCGGGACCTACTTATACATATTAGCCAATTCCGAACAACAGAACCCTTGTGACATCACTCTTCGTGAGTTTTTGTCACAAAGCTCTTTTGGAAGCTTTTTCAATTTGTTACTGTCTTTTGAATTATCAATTGCTTGCTGGCAGGTGTGTACCGTTCGAAAGAATAATACTTTCGATAATAAAGTTGTGCTACATGTATAATATGAAATTAAGAGTGCACCTTATAAAAACTATAAAAAAGTAGATAAAGTAAAATGCTAATTATTATAGCAGATTGATCGAATTTTTCCATCCCATATTCAAGGGCAATGATATATTCATGTTATACACATTATGATAGGACGATAAAAAAGTGTCAAGTATCCACTCCTTACATTTTAATGTAATGCGAGTACTTAATAATATGTAGATAATAAAAGCATCATAAAGCAAATTTTCAAAAATTGTATACAATTTACGATATATTTGGTAAATTTAATCAGCTGTAGAATTGTTGTTTATGATTTTAGTAAAACACTAAAAGTAAAAAAATTCAACAATTTGTAAAGGCTTCAATTTTGTTAGAAAACACTCATATTAGGGTGGTACAACTCTGAATTATTCAGTGCACTAGGTAAATTTAACCTTGATAACCCCTAAATGTTTTGCCTATGTTAATATTTAAAACGATATACAAGTTTTGGAAATTCTAATGCAAATTACAAAGATATTATAAAAATTATGTTTTGGATATTTTTAGCGGAGTCCGAATAACAAGATACTCTGATGATAAGTTTTCAATAAGGACATTTTAAACTTATCTTCCTTGTGTTGTGATCGATCCGACATGATGTATACTACATATAATTATCCCATATGCCAATATAAGATATCTTGCTTAATTTAGCTCATAAAAGTAGCAGATTGGTTATAAATTAAACATGTTAAAGTGTTCTTCACATTTTTGTACATATGTTACATATATTTTCACAAATACATACATGTATAAAATACACAGTTTGACATAAACTTTTAGTTAATGCTACCTAATGATTACAAATGAATTATGATGGAAAAGCAAAGAAAGAAAATAAATAAATAAAAAAATGCAATTGCCTTATGAGTAATGTATCTAGTATGAAATATAAGCCTAAATTAGTTATTTGGCATATGTGTTTGACACGACACATTACCCATAAAAAATGGATCAGAAAATCTTCAAATATTAGTTCTTTTATTAGAAGCAAAAAAAAATTACAAAAACAGGGTCGACGAAAAGCATGTTCTAAAGCTTAAAAAATAATTTCGTTTTGAATTCGGCTCGCAATAATATTATTACCAACCAACCAACCAACAACTTGTTAGTAAATGAAAAAATTGCAATATTTTTTTAACACTATAATCACGTTCTGTTTGACCAACAACGGAAATAAAAAGTATCACGATATGCATATATGTAGCAGTCTTTCGGTTGCTTATAACTAATCGACTTAATTTATTCTATAAAATGTGTTTATGATATGTATGTAGGTACATAAGCAAAAGAAAATATAAAATAACTGTTTATGCAATTAGAAATAAGTGGAAGCATTATATATTTGTACATGTGTATGTAACATAAATGAGAATTATAATGGGTATATATTAAAAATTCAGCATAAAGAATATATAATTAAATAGGTAAGTACTAGGTAATTTACTTATTTACCAAGGTGCAACAATTTTCAAGGTGAGGTAGGGTATTCAATTTCATTATCGTTTATATTAATTAATATTCAGTAATTGAGTTTTTCTTTTTACTACAATATTGAAGAGTTTAAAACTAAAAGAAAAACTCAAGAATATAAACTTGGAGGAGGACGATATGCTAGTTTCTTTTGATGTCGTCCCCTTGTTCACGAATATGTCCACGAATTTCGCTACTAAAATTATAATGAATAATTGGACGTTCTTGGATGTTGAAATACACAAAAAACATAAAAACATAATTCTAAAATGGTACTCAAAGCCCATAACATCTGGCAATCTGGTTTGCGCAATCGAAAAAATATAAAATTCATACAGCAAAAAACCTTATCAATAAAATTCTTACAATAAGCGATTAACAATTGCATAAAACAAATACGGAAAAAATTGAGATGATTCTAAAAGAAAACAATTATCCGGAAAAACTAATACAAGAATTAATAGTACAAAAAATACGACAATTGAGCTTACCTGCGACATCCACAAACAAATCAAAAAATTGATTTCACAAAAACGTCTATAGAAAAACTACAACAAAAAGTTGTGGTATATGAAGTTTCATGTAAAGGAAACGATAGGCAACCTTGTAATAAGGTTTAAATCGGAACAACAAAAAGACCTTTAGAAGCAAGAATTGGATAACGCGAAGCAGACATTAGAAAGAAAAATACGACGACAGCGCTAGCACTACATATGACAACGAGTCATCACGAACCAGACAGAGAGAGAGAGAGGAGGAATATTGGATATTGAAAGACGAGAATGAGCAAGAAAGCCTAAGGATTCAACAAAATAGAAAAATCGCTATGAACGAAAAAGAGGACACAGACGACATAAGTGCAGCTTATATCTTATGCTGAAGAAATAATAATGTTAAAAGTTAGATTGGATAGATTGGTGAGGGCTAGACACGTGCTGTCTGGGGCACTGCGTCCGTTTCGAACTATTGTGCCATACCCGAGTTTAATACTGGAAGAGATTATATCCCCCTATTTTCTCAAAGAACGTTTTGATTCTTGTGAGTTCAAGTTCAGACACATAGGTTGTCTGTAATAGTTCCCTCCCAAGTGTTTGTTTTCTCACATGGACAAGGGCTGAAAATTCTGTGATCAGGTGTATGATGTGTCATCATCTTTCATACAGAATCTACAGGTTAAATCTAAATGTTAAATTAAATGTTAGATGTAAAAAAAAAGTTCTTATCTGTTTGTGCAATAATTTTTATATAATAATTTAATTTTCAACACTAGTATGTGTTTAAAAAAATCCTAAGTCAAACTATATATATGTGTGCATTTCATATGGAAACATGTAAAATATAAAACAATTTAATTTGTACTCTTTTAAAATAAACAGACGCCCCTGAAGAAGCTGACAAAGACCAGCTAAACGTCGGGTAAAAAAGATGGAATAGTTTTTTATTCGCATCATTTTGAATTGACCTAATAGTCCAAAGAAAAACTCAAATAATATTATATCTAATATTGGTCCAAAATTAAAACATTCATTATTCATTTTGTATTTATTTTTCAGGTATAAATCATGAAGAGTGTCTACGCCAGCCAACAAAATGTCGCGCATTGCTCGTATAAAGTTTACGTGGGTTAGCGATAGCTTAACAAATGGTAATTACTTTGTAAATATAATTAATAATAATAATAATAATAACAAAAATAAATAATTATAATAATAATAAAAATAATAATTTATTCATTGGTACAAAACTGGTGGTAGAAATATATGTTACATAAGCAATACCAACTGATTACTATATTTTTTTCGGTCGTAGAAAATATCAACGCATGCTTTTGGGGTGGTGGGTAGCTCAGTGCCGTAGCTCAGTGGTTAGTGTGTTCGCCTTCTGATCTGTAGATCGTGGTTCAATACCCGGCTGATGCATAAAAAATTTAATATCGAAAAGATTTTTCTATCGAACGGTACTCACCTGTCGGCAAGCAATTGGCAATTCTTCCGACAGTAACAACTTGCCATGAAAAAGCTTCTAAAAAGGATTCTATGACAAAGCTCAGAAAAAGTGATGTCACAAGTGTTCTGCCGTTCGGAACCGGCTAAAATAAATAGATCCATTCTAATATTGTCAAAAATTTAAGACGCACAACAGTAATGGAAGAGAAGCTCGGCCAATGAGCCCTTTGGGGCTTTAAGTGCCACATATTTATTTATTTTATTTATGCTTTTAAATATAACCTTTACTATTTTAACGTACTTTGCTATCACTTAAGGCTCATTTTTCATTTTTCAATTAGTGACATTCCCCAACTGTCATTGAGGAAATCTCTTGTCAAAGTGGCAGTCGTTGCATAGAATTTCCATATCAATTGGTTTGCTATGTAATACTATACAAGTGCTGTCTTGCTATTTTGAAAAAAATCTTAATTTTTTTTTTTGTGTATACTTTATTTCACAAGTACTAATGTATATGTTCGTACTTGTTATACGTAAAACTTTTCTTACATAACATATACGTTGCATAAGAATTATACGTATATATACATACGAAAATGCTCACAAAAACACCACAAAACATTGCAAGCAATTAAATGTGTTCACCATAAGTGGCTTACAATGTTAACATGTTTACAAATAAGAAACTTTATTTTTACATGTGCACATTTGGTTTATAAATGCATGAAATTAGGAAAATAAATGTTGTATGTACAGTTTTTCAAGCAAGAAATGTATCCTACAAAATGCAGTTATATCATACCATATATAGTCAAAATATGAATATAGTTTACATATACCTGTACTAGAAATGATTTTGGAACATATGGGGTAATATGAATCTGTAATAATTATCATTGTGAGAAAATGTTGGGCTTTGATACGCGAAGTCGTGTAATTAAAACCATTTAAGATTTCTTCAGTAGTATTTTTTGAGAAATCAAAATTGTTTTCTTTTTAATGAAGCCTATCTTTCGGAAAGCCGGACCGAAAAAGGATAGCAAGAAGGTACATTTCTATACTGTCCAAATATCATGAGTTACATATAAATTAGCTGAAAATGTATCGAACTGTTCTACGTCAAAATTTTTCTTGCTATGTTTGAAGTGATTAAGCATGTGACATGTTTTTTCCATCAACAAAAATAAGATTCATCATTCACAATTGTATTCAAATAGTGCTTATCATAGGTGCATCTAATGTACCCCAATTAACTCTAAACTATTCTATTTAACTTGCTCGTACGTTTTGTATACAATTATAATAAATATAATATATATTATAATAAATATAAATATAATATATAAATATACAATTATATAATTGTTAAAATTTTCTCTCATATCATGCCATTTTAAATAGGTATTATCTAAAAATATAGCTACTGGCAATTAACTTGTATTTAAGCTATGAACTTCTCATTTATTTACTATATGGTGTCAGTGTAAAGTCAACCAGATTACCACAATTACTCGAGCTAACATGTGAAAAAAATATATATTTCAACGACGTGTTTCCTCTTTCCTAATTTCGTACTAGTCACGTTTCGATGTAACTAATTTGTTGTGGTAGAGACATGTAAGAAAAACAATTGGTATGGGGAAATAACTTGCACAATTACTGATGACATTTATTTGTATTTCATATTCTATACACAGTTATTCCTGCAAATATAGCTACATGCATTCGATGCACCTAGCAATCCTTACGTAAAATGCTAGCTATTGAAAGAGTTTATACCTTCTATATGCATATACATTTAGAGCTTCCTTATAAGATGCAGGGATTTAATATTCATTACTTAAATTACGTGAACAATTTAGATTGGTTTCTAATTTTTGGTAACTATCAAAAATTGTGATGATAATAACAATGATTATTTCCATCAAATCTTAGCTTAAATTTCTATTGCACTAATTCAGTATTCCTACTATTAGAAGTAGCAGCATTGTAGTTCATTCGAATAGTACATTGGGTTTATGCAATTATATGCTATTTTATATAATATTGTAT
This sequence comes from Megamerina dolium, assembly GCA_963854835.1. Lineage (NCBI taxonomy): Eukaryota > Metazoa > Arthropoda > Insecta > Diptera > Megamerinidae > Megamerina > Megamerina dolium. The sequence goes on along the minus strand of OY978528.1, from coordinate 48,314,813 downwards.
TATAGTTTATAACATCTACAATTCATTTGTCACTATACACTCACACACACGTACATATATATCTGTTAAGTGAAGATAAATATCTCATGTGATTGCTATTTGTACAATGAAAGTGATGCATTATTATATTTATTCTGAAAAATTGACTATTCATTTTTATTTAGCTACCACAAAACACACTTACTAAAATATATTTAGCCAAGTACGAAATAGTAATCCACTTTGATTCACTAAGATTATGTGGAAGTAAGTATATTCTTTTTCTTTACGATCAACTCACAACATACATTAGTATCACTTAATGGCCCTTAAATCAAATCTATGAATAAGTGGTTTAGTCATGTATGTGTGTGGTTACAAGTATGCGTTTTAACCAATACTAAATATTTCCGCCTCATTGGTATGATAATAGTGTATTGTACATGGACTCGTTGAGTTTGCTAAAATGAAGAAATTCTCTGCAAGAAAATAATAGAAAATATTTTAACCAAAAATGCATATATATAAATCAAAATGTAGGTACAATATATGCACATACTTATGAACGTAACGACTCTCGAAGTGAGAAAATACAAGAAACAACAAAAAAGTGACAACTCATCATATATCTGCAATATTCATATTATTACAAAAATATACATTAAATGTAAATTATAAAAATTGATTACATACAAAATTAGCACATTGACAGATGTTGACTTATGGAATTGGTTTTATACTTCAAAAAACTTGTTTGATGATATTTTAAAAGTGATCGACATATTCTAATTCCTAATTTTAGCGAAAGTTTTACACAAAAACGAGTATATTAGCAAATTTATTGACTTTCAAGTTAATTTTTGTGCTTCAAAAAACCTTTTGCTTAGCTCAATCCTTTGAGGTGATAAAATTTCTTCATCATTATACTACTATTACAACACTATTACATTATCAATTCAAGTGTAAAACCAAAGGAATAAACTAGAGTTTAACGACTACGGCCAAGCATAAATCTTTATTGAAAGCTCATTTGAATTTGCTTGTAAACTTGTATGTACTAGGGCGGTCCCAGAACTACCCGACCTGACAAATAGTTGGCGGCAATAGCTTGAACTTTGGTGAAAATTGGAAACCTTATAAAACATATGTTTTAAGAGTCAAGACGCCACGTTGTTTTTTTTTTTGGAGCCATCGAAAGTAAACGACCTCAGTGCATTTGTACACATGGAAAAAATTGGTCACCGTTGTGTAATTCAATACTTTCATTTGAAAAGTCTCAATTCTATGAATATTAAAGCCGAACTAGATTCTACTCTGGAGGAGTCTGCTTCTTCATTTACGACCATAATATATTGGGTGGTGGAACACCGTAGTGGTCGACGTATTGAGGTGGCCACGCCAAAAAACGGATAAGAAAATAAACAAAATGGTATTGAATGATCGGCGGCTGAAGGTGTGTGAGCTAGGTGAAATTACAGGCATTTCAAAAAGTGCTATTAAAAGTGAAAAAGCTATGTGAAAGATGGGTGCCGCGTTTGCTGACAATAGAACAAAAACAACGTCGTCAAGAAGTTTCTATAGAGTGTTTGGCGATGTTTCACAGTAATAAGGCCGAGTTTTTGCGTCGATTCGTAACCATGGATGAGCCATGGGTCCACCACTTCACACCTGAGACAAATTAGCTGTCAGAACAGTGAACTAAAAGGGGAGAATCGTGTCCAAAGAAGGCGAAGACAGTTCCATCTGCATGCTAGGTTATGGCGTCTGCTTTTTTGGGATGCACGGGGGATAATTTTTATTGATTTTCTTTAAAAAGGAAAACAGAATCAACGACGAGTAATATGCAAATTTTTTGCAGCGTTTAAGTGATGAAATTAAAGGAAAAAGGTCGAATTCTATTTCCAAATTTGAAAAAATGGCTTGGCGGTGAGATATTTTAATGAGCTAGACAGTTCATACTATAAAGAGGGTACCGAAGCTATAGAATATCGCTGGGAAAAGTGTATAGAGCTAAATGGAGATTATGTTGAGAAATAAAGAAAAATGTTCCCAAATTTTTTGTTTCCTTTCTTAGGTCGGGTAGTTCTGGGACCACGCTCGTATGTACAATACTATCCTCAAAGCCGAGCTAACATATACAAACAGATATTGTAACGAATCGAATGCACATAAAAGAAGAACAATACAGAAAAAAGCAATGAAGAAAATTATCATCATTTACGCGAGTGCAAAACCATGGTAACACTAAATTTAAACCATAGCTTTATCTAATATAGGATAGGTAGACCATTTACTGTTTTTTTTAATCATATGTTATTTTTACAGTGACGGTTCTTTCACTGGAAATCGTGACAGAAAGTCAGTTTATATCTCCGCGCAACGAGATGAATCTCTTCACGTTTGAACAACGTTGGGAAATAATGCAAACTTATTTCCAAGTCAATGTTTTGTAGCACAGCAGTGCATTTATAGACAAGAAGATTTAGCTGAAATGAGCCACCCACAGCGCCTGCTGTTTCCAAGTTTATGCACAAGTTTCATGAGACTTGCATACCAATAGACAACATCCACGGTACCCACCATCGTATGGTGCAAACTGACAAGGATGTGGCTGCCGCAGCCGAGAGTGTGAGACTCAGTAGTGGAACACCGACTTACCATCGATCTCAACAACTTATCATTTCATTTTGCACAAGACCTGCCATTATAGCTTATATTGCCCAATTGACTCAGCAATTGAAGACATACGACCATCCACTTCGTTATCGTTTTTTAGTTTGTGCCTTAGAACAGCTAAACGTGAATAACGGTTTTGATCGAAAAATCATATTTTCTGACGAAGTACATTTTCGTCTAGGCGGCTATGTTAACAAGCAAAGCTTTCGCATCTGGGGATCGGAAAACCCGGTGAGCAACGGTGAGCTCTACAGAGGCACATGATAAACGATTTTTTCTGGCCGAAAATTGAAGACATGGGCTTGAACGGACTTTGGTTTCACTAGAATGGCGCACCATGACACACAGTTTATAGCACAATTCACCCTTAAGGTGAATATTGAGCAAGCCACTCGTGAGATAGAACTAGAAACCGTCACAAATGTCTTAGAAACCAGCCGAGGCAGATGCATTAACGACGTCATGTGGCTGACAATGGGAATGCTTGCTCTTTCGAATAAAGCAATAATAAATATATCGAAAAAAGGGTTTTTGTTCATTTTTTTGAATTTTTAAAAATTAACTTATATATGGTCCACCCTGTACACATCCATACATATACTTAGTATACATATGTCTGTATAGTGATTTTGGTGGTGATGGTGGTGAAAACGTGATGATACATTTATGGAACATTTGCTTATTGCATATAAGTGAATTCCAATATCGATTGCATTTGATTATATATTCATATTCTATCAACAAAAATTATATAAAGTTATTGAGAATTGAGATGACATTAGAATGACAATGAAAGAGATAAAATGAATATGAAAGTAAAGATACAATTGGATTGTAGAGTTACCATATCCAATTTATTTAACATACTCCAACTCAATCCAAATGCATTTAGAATATAGGGATATTCTAAAAAAATTTCGAATTTTTCACGAATGAAGTGGTATCTGATGTCAATATGTTCGCTTCGAGTTCGAAGGCGCGTGCTTTTGATCATAAAAATTGCTCTGTCGATATCACAAAAGATCTTGGTAAATCAATATAGAATGCGCTGAACATAACTTTCCGGACACCTTGATTTGCCGCTAGCATATGTAGCCTTTTTAATTTGTCGCTGTGAAGGTTGCATTAACAGTTGGTTGCAGTCTCGTAGCACAACTGTGTCACAGCCAAATACCCGAATATGATAGACAGATGATTTCTTCAAATCCAACGCTCAATTGGTGTGACGTCTTCCAGAACTTTAGTATGTGAGCGATTTAATATATTTGTTGCAGTATTTATAGCTTTAGCCCATAAAAGCTTAGGTAAACAGGAATCATGTAGCAGGCATTTCTACGAGTGTTCTTTCTGTTAGATCTATCCGCTACACCGTTCTGTTGAGGACAATAACTGACAGTCGTTTGATAAAGCATTCCTTTCTGTTCGAAATATGATTTGAACTGGACGCTTATATAATCTTAGCCATTGTCAGTCCGTACTGATTTTTTTTTTTTGTGACCAATCAAATTTTCTGCCACTGCCGCAAAAATTTTAAACGCTGAAAACGACTCAGATTTTTGTTACAAAAATCGATCGGTATAAAAGTAATAAAATACTACGAAACGCTTACTGATTTTATATTAAAACGTCAGCACAAGTCTCTATACACTAAATCAAGTGGTTGATTTGTATTTATTTGCGAGTAATTTTTATATGATTTTGAACAGATTTTGCATAAAGCAAAAGTGATACACTTAAAGTTTCAGGCACTTTTATTACTAAACCGTTAGCCATATCTTTGTCCGATAATTTGTTTGTCTTTTTGCATTTAAATATAGAAGAGTAGTTTTTGCTTATTCTGTTTTTATTTATATTGCTCCCTTTCCATTTGACCAAACGCAATATCCGGATCCAACACAACTTCTTGCTTCCAATTCTTAACTCTTAAAGGGTAACGTTATTTTACATGTACTGAAGACAATGGTCATCGACTCGACGAAGCCTGTTTTAAAACTTTAACTAAAAAAAGAGTAAAATGAAATCATAATGTCATTTAGTTAATATCTTGGCTTGTAAATTATACATTATGAATAAATTATATCTAGTAAATTATAAAATTATACATTTTAAAAGTTTATAGTTACTAAAAAAAAACTAAAATGTACAAGAGCCAGAAAGCTGAATTTTCTGATCACCACAAATGCTTTTCTTGTATTCTTCGCACGATATCTTAATCATACGTCATTTTGGGTATGGGTAAAATTCACAAAATTTTCTTTTGGTCCTTCGTCGTTATTTCTATTATTGTCCTTATTGATCTTGGTCTTAACATTAGCAATCTGATTTGTTGTTGAATGACAACATTTTTCCTCGTATAATCATGTCTAGTTTCGTGCCAGAAAAAGAGCATATGCGGGAAGCTCTACTTTTTTGCTTCACTTTGAAGAAATCTGCTGCTGTGTCGCATTGAATGCTTGTGGAGGCCTATGGTGGCAGTGCGCTATCGGAAACCACTTGTAGAGACTGGTTTTGAGGGTTCAAAGAAGCCCATTTTGACTTGAGTGACAAGAATCGTGAAAATAGACCCAGAAAAGTTGAGGATCATGATTTGCAGGCTCTTTTGGATGAGGACGACACCCATTCGCAAAAAATGCTTGCCGAACAGTTAGGTGTTACTCAACAAGCCATTTCCATACGTTTACGAGCCATGGGGAAAGTTCTATGAAAAAAAAAATGTTTTTTTTACCGAAAACCAGCTTGTACACCGGGTATATAAATCAACTAACGAGCAATTTACATCTAATCCTCAGCAAAATATTGAAATAATCAGCGAGTTTTTATTTATTTAACAGTTTAAATCTTGAGGTTTTTTCATTTTAGTCGTCGTTTCCATTTACGAGGGCGGATTGATAATGAAGCTACCTAAGTAGGAAAAAATTTTTTTTTTTTTTTTAAACCATTTATTTCTCAACATAGTCTCTTTTTACTTCGACACACTTAGTAAGACGATATTATAACTTTTTATAACATCTGAATAATTCATTTCGGGAACCCCTCAAAATACGCGTTAGTTTCGGTAATCACTTCTTCGTTTGAGCTGAATCTTTCTCCTGCGAGCCATTTTTTCCAGTTTGGAAACAGGAAAAAGTCACTAGAGGCTAAATCTGGACAATAGGGTGGATGATCAACCAATTCGAAGTGTATTTCACGTAATTTTAGCATCGTATATAATGTTATGTGAACCGGTTCGTTGTCTTGAAGAAAGAGAACTTTTTTCTTCTTTAAATATGGTCTCTTTCTTGATTGCATTATTCAATTTACCCAATAATGCACGATAATACTTTTCTGTGATTTTGGATCCTTTTTCAAGATAATCGATAAGCAATATTCCGAGTGCATCCCAAAATACAGTGGCCATAACCTTGCCAGCCGATTTCACTGCCTTCGCCTTCTTCGGAGCACTTCCACCAGCTTCCACCCATTGTTTCGATTGATTTTTGGTTTCAGGTGTTTAGTGGTGGACCCACGTTTCATCAACACTTATTAATAGACGCCAAAAATCAACAGGATTACGCTTTATCTTGTCCAAACACCGCTGTGAAGTGGTCTCTCGAACTCGTTTTTGTTCGACACTGAGCAAACGCGGCACCCATCTTGCCGATAGCTTTTTCATATGCAAATGTTCATGCAAAATGTTGAACACACGATCATATGAGATGTTTACCATTTCGACAATCTCACGCAACTTGACTCGGCGATCATTCATAACGATATCGAGGATTTTCTTGATATTTTCTTCAGTAACCACCTCTTTTGGCCTTCCTGTTTAAATTCAGCAATCCAATATTTTACCATGTAATCTGACGGAGCAGACTCACCGTAATGTTTATCGAGCTTTTCTTTTGTCTCTTTCGCCGTTTTCCCTTTCAAATAATAGTGTTTAATCACTGCACGAAATTCACTTTTTTCCATCTTTCAAGAAACACAAAAATTGATCACTTCAAACGACTACAACAAATAAACTAATCGATGAATTTTGGTGAAATTTTAACAGCTGACGTTTGACAGATCGCAATTTCAAAAAAAAAAGTTTTTGTGTTTGTGTTGCCTTTTTCGTACTTAGGTAGCTTCTTTATCAATTCGCCCTCGTAGTGTTGTCATTAAGAATGGAAGCATCACTGTTCACATGCATGCTTAGTAGTGCCGAGTGTGACTTCAAAATTTTGTTTATTGCTGCTGCAACTGAGTACGGAATTTTAGTGCCTTTTATGAATATTGGGAAATCGTTTACTTTATTATATGTGAAGTTGATGTGTACTGATTTTGTTTCATTTAGCCTGATATTCCATTTGACTGTCCAGTTGTAAATTTCATTAATGCCAAGCTGCAATTGCGCTGTAGACTCCATTTCAGTCTTTCCAACTGATAGGATTGCTGTGTCATCGGCAAATGTTGCTGCAAACTTTATCAAACGCTTTTGATACATCAAGAAAAACAGTTGAGCAGGTACAGTACAGTATTTTAAGATAAAGGTTTTCATGATAGTCGGCCTTTGGCCGGGCGCAAAATAAAATAACCCTTATAGGCCCGACGCAGCCTTTGTGACCCTCAGTATTTTTATGGAATTAGAAGAAGGTGAGAATTATTATTCTTTTATTTACATTATTACTATAGTTTTCCTTTGTCTCACTACTTTTTTCGCACGATGCACTTTCTTAACCGAGCATGAATTTTGATACTAAAATTCATTAATCTGCAAACGTTGTTAGTTTGTAAGTCGATTCATGGTTAAATTATAGACCAAACTGAAAATGTTTAACAGTAACATGTTACACGAAAACAGCTGCCAAAAACAGTGTTGCCAAAAAATCCCCTATACATATTGTAACGAGTATCGATAGTTGGTTATTCATCACTAATTGGGAATGGCACAAATAATGGCAGCATCGAAACGAATGTCAACTAAAAGAAATAGGCGATAATCAGAACAAGCCAACGAGAAAGACAGAGAAGAATCTGGAATATGGTAAAGGAAGATTCTGGACTGTTGCCACAGAGTATAAATAGGACCGGTTGTTGACAAACGAAATAAATTGAATTCCAAAAGTGATCGTGCAAACGATAAGGTATCAGAGGCGAAATTTACAAGTACATTATTGTTATTGTAAATAGTTGATTGTAAATAGAGTTGATTAAATAAATTGTTCCTGTATATAGTTGTACAAAATAAGTGTTGCAATTACTATTGACAGAATCCAGTGATCGAACAAGGTTAATTCGAGTAGAATTAAACGTTGACAAAAAACCAACGTAACAATATGGTAGAATATGCAGTCACTAGTCTTTTAATTTATTTATACTTTAAAATATGCTATACTTTAATCTTATGTAAATGATAATTTTGAAAATGTTTTAATGTTGTAAAATTCCATTTGCCATATTTTTGTAACCATCTGCCAGATTTAATTTAAAAAATGTTGTGATTTCCACAATTTATACAGTGCAAACAATATAATTTTCATTTTATGGCACTATTATTTCGACAATATTTGTGTGCGAATTTAGTAGTGTACATTTACATTTTATACACACTAACAATTTGCATACCATGTCGGTACTATATAATATAAACAATGAACAACAAAAGTATAAAATGTGACAATATTGCAATGAAAAAAAAAAAAAACAAGAAATAATAATAACATGTAAATTGTCTGGCAACTCTGCAACTGTAATGGATTCTAGATATAATTTAATGTGCATTTTTTTTGTTCATGATGCATATTTCCCTCGCTTCGTTTTTATTATTTTTTCGCTTGTTTGCTTGTATATCATTTCCGTTTGTCATCGCGTAAACATTTACTATCACCTGTCATCGGCAAAATGTTTCAATTATCATCATAAATTGTAATGCAAAATGTTCACATTTTTTTCATATTATACTGCTGTAAGCAGTAATGCATATTAAAATGTAAAGTAGAAGTATAAGCTCATGATTCCATATGAGTTTTAATTTAGTGTAGGATGTTGTTTTAAAATATTATTTCAGTCAGCTCAAATTATAGGAAATTGTGTAGAAAAATGTTGCCCATGCAAATAATAATATGATCACCAAACGTTGTTATTGTTTTTGTTGGAGGTTATGTATGAATGGAAATCAGTAAATTGCAGATTCGTTTTTTTCAGGTTATATACATTTTATTGAATCTTCCAAAAATATCTTAGAACTAACAAAAAATCTTCATAGCATAGTATTTAACATTTCACTTTTGAATTCATGTCATTAATTACCAACATCCCAATGCTTTGATTAGATATCGTATATGAAGAGAAGTAGCACAATACTTAAATATTCGTGTAATTAATAAATTTATAATCTAAATTGATGCTAAGCGCAGCACGTCCTTTCTCTTCAGGCTTTGTCCAAGTAAGACTGCGATCTAACTGCAGTCCTAGGTATTTAGTTTCTGACACCTGAGGGTTCGGCTTAGAGTTAATTTGCAAAGGAGACAAGAAATTGGAGAAGTTTTGACGCCTCTTTCGAATTTGTGTGAGTACACAATATGGCACAAAAGTATAGGTGAGAGTCTTGGCGTCGGTTGGCATATCTGCAATGAACAACGTATAAAGCAGATTGATTGCTTTTTTTTCACATTTGACCTAAATGTGGTCTGGTGCTCCAGACATTTAGGTCAAATATATTGTATAATGACATTAAGGGCCATTTTCACAGTAGCAAGTGATCCCATAGAGTAGAGTTAAGAGGGAAGACCACCTTGAGCTGTCGGAAAATAAATATTTTCGGAATTTTTTTCAGCATTAAAACAACTTGCAATGATAAAATGTTTTATATGATTTTATTAGTGTAATAACTCCAATAAATGAGACACGAACACTGTTTTAATGTTTGATTACAATTTTATTAAATATTAATTGTTTTCAAATTAAACGCTATTTCACAAAGTCTTTTCGATTAGCAAAACCCAACTTAACATATCTTCGGCTACAGCGTTGCCACCTTTTATAATAATCTCCCGGCACAGATCAGTGTTGCCACATCCCTCCTATTTTTTTCAGCTTTAATTTCATCACAGGATCTACTGGATGCACTGCGTCTGCTGGTGGATCTTCCGTATGATCTGGTGACAAAGAATTGATTGACGTCGATGGCGATTCCTGTAAAGAAACAATACCCTCTGGGGTTGTATTTTCAGAGGTTGTTGATGCTGGTATCTTTTTGACATGGGTAATGTTCCTCTTAAATGTTTTCCCATTACCAGCTATTTCCACTACGTTTCCATTCCTCTCTAAAACCTCGTACTCAGTTACATCGAAATTTGTTGTCAGTTTATGTGGGAATACAACATTCTTGAGCAGTACTTTATCTCCCACAGCTATCTCTGATTCTTTTGCTTTTCGTCTCTTGTCATTTCTTTCCTTCCCCTTTTGCTTATTTATACAATCTAAATCTCTAGCTGAAGAGTCAATCATGTCTTCTGTTATATCCTGAATACTTGGTATCTTGTCCCGTATGACTCGGTTAAACATTAGTTCAGATGGAGGTGATCCAGTTGTGCCGTGAGGTGTTACATTATACATTAAAATGAATTTTTGTATCTCCTGCTTATAGTTACTTTTGTTGGCGCTGGCAATTTTCAATCGCTTGACCAGGGACTTATTCATATTCTCGACCTCACCATTGGCCTGCGGCCAATAGGGTGGCGTGGTGATATGTGTGATGTTGTTCGTCTTACAAAAACTTTCAAATTCAGAACTTATGTACTGCCGTCCATTATCTGTCCTCAAAGACTTCGGCAATCCGAGTCTACAAAATATCTCCTCCATGGCCTTAATGATCTTCTCAGAGGATATAGTTTTCAAAAACACCACTTCCTGATATCGTGAGTAGTAGTCAATTAGTACCAAAACGTACTCATTGTTTGGCAGTGGGCCTAATAAGTCCGTTGCTACACATTGCCAGTGACCATTCGGAAACGCATGCCTCTGCATAGGCGGAGGATTTGATATTTTTGATACAAGCAAACAGTCGCGACAGTTCTTTACAAAATTTTCCGCTTCTCTATCTATTAATGGCCACCACACTTTGGCTCTTAGTCTGCGTTTCATAGCTGACTCACCTGGGTGCCCCTCATGTGCCAACTGAAGTACCCTTTCACGCAACGACTTGGGTATCACAATGCGAGTGCCTCGTAGGAGAATATTACCAATCACCGAGAGCTCAAACCTGAATGGATAATAGTTAGTGGATTTATCCGAATCCCACGACTCCTGCTGGATATGTGTTATAATGTTGGTGATTTCTTTATCTTCGGCACTTCTATTAGCTATAAGAGTGATTCCAAGAGGTAATGGAATAGATTTTGACACAATATGAAATATGTTATCCTCGCAATTTCCGTCAAATGAACTTGTTTCCGAGATTCTGCAAAGCCTAGACACAGAATCCGCTATATTCTCCTTTCCGATTCGGTAAAGTACTTTAAATTTAAATGATTGTAACCGCAATAGCCAACGTTCTATTCTGGCCGGAGGCTTTGATGTTGGTTTAAAAATTGCCTCTAGTGGTTTGTGGTCTGTCACCAATTCAAATTCCAGACCTGCTAGATAGTAGTAAAATTTCTCAACTGACCACACCAGAGCTAAACTTTCCTTTTCCGTTTGGGAGTATCTTTTTTCTACGTCGGATAAACTCTTACTAGCGAAAGATATTATTTTCGGATCATTATTGGAATCAAACTGGATTAAGACTGCGCCCAAAGCGACCGGACTGGCGTCCGCTACTACCCGAGTTCTCCTCTTTGGGTCAAAATACGATAAATTGGGTATTTGAGACAATTTTATCTTCAGCTGTTGAAAAGCGTTCGCCTGATCTGGACCCCATACAAATTTTGTGTCTAATTTCAACAAAATTCTCAATGGTTCGGTGACATTTGCCAAATCAGGTATAAATTTACCAACGTACGTAATCAAACCCAGAAAACTTCTTACCTCTTCTTTAGTGTTCGGGGCTCGAAAATCTGTAATTACCTTGATTTTTTCCGGATCTGCCGTGAAGCCCTTTTCAGAAAGAATATGTCCTAAAAATTTTAATTTCCGGGTTTTCCAAATACATTTGTCTTCATTAAGCACGAGATTATGCTGCTTCAACACGTGGAGAACTTCCTGCACCGCCTTGTCATGTTCATCTTCCGTGCTGCCAAATATGATCACATCATCTACAGTGGCTCCCAGCTTATTTCGTACAGTGACAGTTTAAAAATTGCTGCAGTCGTAATTCCTAATATAGCAAAAATTTGAACAAAATATAAATGCCATTTTTGAAAGGAAGGTTTGTTTTTTATTTTCCAAAATTTACTTTTTCAAAATTTTAGTGTTTGACACTATAAAAAAATAAAATAAGAAAAAAATAGGAAAATTCATGTCACAGCTTATTTCGTACAGTCTCTTTAAGTTCAAACTAAAAACAAAGTAAGTTGATTTTAATATTTAGTATGACATCCTTTAGCGTTAATGACAGCCTGGAGTCTACTTGGCATTGAATCCACCAATTTTTGAGTGATGTCTGGTGTGATTTTTTTCCATTCCTCCATCAGTACCTTCTTTAGGTCTTGCTTATTAGAAATCTTGTGTGTTCTTATTTTATTGTCCAAAATAGACTAAAGATTTTCAATCACATTCATGTCAGGTGACTGTGGTGGTGGAGACATCAAGTGTGAGCAGTTCAAATAAGCCAAGATTGCACAATCCCAGATTTATGTTTTGGGTCATTATCTTGGTAATACCGAAATTCTTCCCGCAAACCCAGTTTGTCTGCACTTTGAAGTAAATTGTTTTTCAGAATCTCGAGGTACTTCATTTTGTCCATTGTTCCCTCAATAAAAACCAATTCACCTACTCCGGCTGCTGACATACAGGCCCAAACCATCACGCTACCGCCACCATGCTTCACTGTGGGTTTAAGGTTCTCCTTGTTTAGCTCGGTATTAGCTTTACGCCAAACATATGACATTCCGTCCGAGCCAAAAATATTAAACTTAGACTCATCCGCGAAAATAACGGTATTCCAGAACGCAGGAGTATTAATAATATGCTCTTTGGCGAAGTCAAGTCGGCGTTGTATATTCATTTTCGAAATGAATGGTTTCTTTCGGGCTACTCGACCTTTCAAGTCATGATTGCGCAGCACACGTCGGACAGTTTCAGCACTGGATGATTTTCCTATTTCACGCTGAACCTCTGCAGCCAACTTCGGAGCGGATAACTTTGGATTTTTCTTAATTTTTCGTACAATATAACGCTCGTCTGATGCGTTGAAAATCTTATTAGGTGCTTCTCTGCCCTTGTTCTCCAACCGATTTTCGCGAACGAAGCGTTGAATGATGTATTGGACAGTTGAGGCACTTAAATTTGTCATTTCAGCAATTTTTTGCACGCTCTGACCTTTCCTAAAATGGTTAATTACCAGTTTACGCTGTTCCATCGTTGTACGATGACCCATAAAGCTAAATGTTTAATTTACAGCACTTTAACTATTTAAAATAATAATAATAAAAATTGTTATAATAGTTAAAAATGTCCAAAAACTCATACAATTCAAAAAAACTTTGTAACTGCGCGGCAGAATGAAACTTACCTACATTGAAGTTTGTGTACGAAATAAGATGTGAGCTGAAAATCAGCTGATCAATAGTTTTTCTCTCTTGCATAACAAAAAGAAAAATTTTTGGGGTTCCCCGTTTTCTTATTAGGTTTACTAAACACATACACAGACATCTACATTCAAAACTTATCGATAAGTTTTTTAGTTTCGATGTTACAGCCATGTACATAAAAATATATACACTGTACGAAATAAGCTGTGAGCCACTGTATATAATTAAGACAATTGCTACAGGTCGCCAGCAGCCCTTCTAGTATGCGTTGAAAAATTTCAGGCGCAGAATTTACGCCAAATATCAATCTCTTATACCTAAATAGACCCTTATGTGTAATAAAAGTAGTTATTTCCCGGCTGCTCTCATGCAGTTCGAGTTGGTGGTATGCACTTTTAAGATCTAACCTTGAAAAGTAATTTGCTCCTCTTAATTTTGTCATGAAAGAGTCAAAAGTAGGCAGAGGATAATTTTCCCTTAAAACAGCTTTGTTTGCGCGTCGCATATCAATGCACAGTCTCATTTCACCATTGCCCTTGAACACAATCACTACTGGTGAAATCCATGGACTTGGTCCATAAACAGGTTCGATTATGTCTAAACTAATTGCCTCCTCCAGTTTAGCTGCTACTTTTTCTTCAAGAGCAATTGGTATACGTCGAAGTGGTTGTTGCACAGGTTTAACAGAAGTATCGATAGATAATTTTACTTGAATGTTTTTCATCTTGGGAAATGGCTTTACGTTGTCAACACGATTCACATTTAAACCAACTCAAAGTACTTTAAGTTTCGTCGATGTTTCACGACCTAATAACGACTGGCTTCCCTTTTCAATCACCGAAAATGTAGCAACAGTTTCTGAATCATTATTGATAGCGATCGGAGCATCAAAAACACAGATTACCTTAAGGATATGATCTGACGCATATGTAACTGCTTTTTTATCTTTTAATATCATCCAGTCATTTTCACTAACAAGATTAAATCGGGAGCCAGAATCAATCACCATTAAAAGTGATTGCCCTCCAACGCGGCACTCTATTATTTCATCACATTCGCAGTTGTCATCGATTTTGAAACAGTCAAATTCGCGCAATGCTTCACCATCCTCTAAATTATTTCTCTCATCATTGTGTATACAGCGAACTTTTGCAGGTCTAGTTTTGCGCTGGCTCCCGCCACTCTCATCATACTCGGCAAATTTCCTCTTAAAATTTTTTGTTTTGCACTTTAAAGCAAAATGACCAATAAGGGAGCATTTGTTGCACTTTGCATTACGTGCTGGACAAATCATGGAGTTTCCCATGTGACCACTTCGACCACACCTGAAACACTCGGCATCTGAATTTTTAGGGAAGCGTTTTTTTGACGAAATCTTATTTACCATCTGCTCGTCAACTCGTGTAAACATGCTTTGGGACTGTTTATTGATTTGTTCATAAACTTGGCAAGCTTCAATGACGTCATTTAGAGTCTGCTCTTTTTCCAGTAGCCTCTTTTTCAAATCAATAGGAGCCCATGAATCAATTATCTTGTCTTTAATACAAATTTCTTCTATTTCTGTTTTTGTCGATCCAAAGGAACATTTTGAAACTTGTTGTCTCAATCGCATTAAAAATTTGTTAAGAGATTCTCCGTCAGAGGGTGTCAGGCTTCTATAAAGATGCCTTTCAAATGTTGAATTTCTTTTAGGCGAGAAGTATTCGTCTAACTTTGTAACTAATATATTGAATACATCTGTATCAGATTCTAAATTGATTTCAACCAGAGCACCAGGAATATTATAAATGACCTCTTGAAGTTGTGGTCCTCCCAAATGAAGCAACTTGTTTTTCTTTTTAACTGGATCGATTATTTCCTCTGATGCCAGATACAGCTTAAAAGATCGGAACCACTTTTCCCATTCTACACGCAACAACGATTTATCTATAACATCGCAAGGAAATGGTTTTATGTCGGACATTGTTTTTCTTAAAATAAAAACAATATTAAAGCATTTGCCGATGGATGCACAATTTAATGTACTGTCAAATTCACAATTAAATGCGATTCCAATTCCACAATTTAATGTGCCATCAATTTCACAATTTAATTTGTCGTCAAATTCACTATTTAACGCTCCTCCTCAACACCACAATTTAATGTACTGGTTTGAACCAATATGAGGAACACATCAATCACACAATTTAATGTGTTTCTTTCCAACTTTATGATCTAATTTAATGATCTCTTCGCAATTTAATGCAATCGATAAACAAGACACAATTTAATGTGATTTTACTCGACCAATTGGTTAGATTTTATGTTTTTTTTTCCTCCACACGTGGTTACACTCGTCGCCAATGTAATAACTCCAATAAATGAGACACGAACACTGTTTTAATGTTTGATTACAATTTTATTAAATATTAATTGTTTTCAAATTAAACGCTATTTCACAAAGTCTTTTCGATTAGCAAAACCCAACTTAACATATCTTCGGCTACAGCGTTGCCACCTTTTATAATAATCTCCCGGCACAGATCAGTGTTGCCACAATTAGTTATCTTTTTTACAACAAATGTAAATTTTTTTTGCTTGGATCTCACTTGTACACGCTGCACCAGGTCGTGTAGCCCCCCTCCAGCCCGGTTTCCCCCTTCGGTGAGACATCTGGACCCTTGGCAAGTGAATCTGAAACAAAAGATAGATAGGCAGGTTACTCTCCATATAATTTCGCACTGAAATACTGAAGCCGTTTTTTTAAAAGTTAATTTTTACGAAAATGGTGGCTATTTATAAAAAATTGTTAATTTTTACCTGTAAAATTTGCCTCAAAATCGTGCTTTAAAAATCCAAATTATATAATATCAAAAATCCCATCCAGTATTTCGATGCAGAATTAAATTCTCGATAATTTTGCAAGGTTTCATCAAAATCGGTTGAAAACTGCAAGCGTGATATGTCCCACCAGTTTACAAAATGTCGTTTCGAGATAAACGCGTTTGAAGTTTTAGAAAATAGCTCAGTGCCCCGGGAAATTTTTAAAAAAATCGTCTCGTTACCTCGTTTAAATGTTTCTGGCGGACTATAGATGCATACTACATTAAAATACACAATTCATAGAACATTTCAAGCAAAAAAAAAATTCGATTTTTTCAAACCGTCAAAGTGGTCTTCCCCCTTAACTCATAAATTTCAGTGGCAAAACTGTTAGTTAACTCTATTCTATGAGTTAACTTGCTTCTGTGAAAATGGCCAGGGGTCTTATCTGTGGCATATGCTGGCGGTCCGACATACTTTTCATATAAAGCATTAAAAACTTTAATTTTTTTCGCTAAGTCTGGTGGTACCTTTTGCCAGTTTCGATAGTTTTACACCCCGCCTTCTCGTCCTCTTAGCTGCTTTATTGCGATATTCTTTAAATTATTCGAGATCTCTTTTAATTTTTTATAAGTACCATATTGAAGATTGTATTCTAGTCTCGGCGAGAGTTGACCCATCTTCTTAAATATGTGCGTATGTGAAGGAATGAAAATTAAAATATTGAATAAAAATTATTTTTAAAAAATATACACACATACGATGAACACAGCGACACATTTTGTCAATAAAAAAAAATATGATTTATAAGATAATTATACAAAGTAACTTTTTCTAAGTAGGGGCCACTAAATTTATTTAAAATTAAATTTGCAAACATGTGCGTACAACGATCGCGAAGTACTGATAAAAAATGTTGATTTTGGTACAAGATCGCTGCAATATAATATCAATGAAAACAAATTAGAAATTTGCTGTTATTCGCGCCTAGTTTTATCCGTTTCCGATCTTTCTGTATTTATTTATCTTTGTTAGATAAACGCAACCACAACATAAATATATGTATTGGCAAAAAATGATAAAAACAAATTGCAAGAAAAACATATTTAGAGTTTTCATGCTAAGTTTTCCATAATTCCAACTTAGATAAACTGTAAATATGTTATGTTATAACAATTTAGACATTTCTTTGAAGTAATGTTAGGAAAAATCATTCATTTATTAACATTTAAATTTTTGGTCACGGTGAACGCTTCTGTGGAAATGCCCATGTACAATATTATATTGTCAAGTTTCTGTACACATGTAAACTCATTTCTAATCTAAATTTATACAGTTACACACGCACAAATCTTAGGACCATACATTTAATGGAAAACTGATTTTACATATTTGAGTAATTTTTAAATTTTTCTGTTAGAAAGTTTGTTAGATTCAATTTTATAATATTCTTGAAAAGTTATCAAGTGAAATGGTAAATATAACCTGCAATGTGTAAATATATTATTTAATCTACATACATTAGTTGTAGATATTGTTGTCATAAGATTTGATGGTCATCAATTTACAAATTGAATTTAAAATTAATTAATTTATTTTATATGACTTGATTCTCTTTTTCTTCAGAAATCAACAATGGATTTTTAGCCATGATTCAAAAATATATACATAAATATTTGTATGCATACTACTACATAATATTTTTTTGTGATTAACAACCTTTTTGGTGTAGAAGTGTAAATACATGTGTATGTTTGTACATTTAAAGCAAGCACATTAATTCCTATAAGAAAGAAAAAATAATACACAAAGAGTGTTAAAATTCTTTTCTAGTAAAATTTTCATCTTTTTTTTTCGACATCATATCGGGCTTTTCTGCAAAAATTCCTAACAATCTCAATGACAACAATAATAGCATTGTGTATAAAGGATTCGGGTTAATACAAATACAATAAAAAGAAATAATAAGAAAAATAATGCATATGGCGGTAACAAAAAAGCAAAAGAAGAACTCCATTAAAATTCATTAAATTGCAATTTTTCATTGACACATATGAATTTCAAAAGAATTTCATTAAAATCTTTAATATTTTTCCGCATTTCTTAATATAATCTAATAGAATTTAATGTTTATAATTCCATTACCTTTCCATGTATTATCTTTTTCCTTGGATTTGAAAAAATTTTTAAATTGCATATTTAATGTTTTTATATACAAGTGGGATCATATGTTCATTCTGTGAGTTTAATCAATTTGAATGATTTCGATGTAACACATGAATAACACATTTTTGTGAGAATATGTATGGGGCAATCGAGACGTCATCACTTTGGTGATATTTACATAAATTTCTTTCACGGTTTATAAAAAATAATAATAATTCCGAAGGACAGGGTAACAAATTAGACTTGTTCAATTTCTTTCTTGAAAATATTTACATTTTTCACTTCTCCACATTCGTCATGGTGGTGTATGTGATGATATATGAGAACTCTTACTGATGATTTTGCTGTTTTGACGGGAACAATTTTCACCATAAAGCAATTATTCAATTAGCAAAACAATGCAAAAGCTTTATGGAAGACTTCTAAGAGTCATCATCTTCTGTGATCAGCACCTAGGAACTCCGTTTTTACTACAAAGAAAATATTAAACTTAATATTAAGAGTATCTTAAAATAGAACACTTCACAAATCCACAATTCTCCTACAATTCTATCCATTTACAATATAATTTCTCAAAACAAAAATTAATTTCAGAACCATGTTACAGAATAGATATGTTCAAATACAATATAATAGGTTAAGAACAATGCAATACAGGAATATGGAAATTTATTTTTTGTAGCTCTTTTAACCATTTTACATTTTTTGTTGTTTTTATTTTTCGCCCCAAACTATAGTACCCTTAAAAATTTGTAATTCTTTATACTTTTCAATATGAATGACATGATCATTTGAATATTCATGAAATTACACGTTCCCTAGCAAAAAAGAGCAGCACAACTTGAATGTAAGAAGAAAATGAAAAAGAAATATTGCACATTGCAGATTATTTTTATTTTCTCTTCATTATATTTTTATTCTTAATTCTTTTATATAATAAAAGCTGAATTTAAATTGGTATACTATGAAATCTAAAACAATTTTTCAAACAAACGAATCGTTGAGCTATGATGCATTCATATAAGGATAAATACTGTAATTTATAACAATTGTATTCGCTGAACTGAAGTAGAAGGTTTAGAAGAAGGAAATGGATGTGGGCAAGTGTGATTTGTAACTACTATGTAATGCATTTAACATTAAAAAAATGTAATATTTTTAATTTTTTCATATTTAAATTTGATTTATGACATGCACTCGAATCTCCGCTTAATCCACTTAATTTAAGATTACACCATGTATAAAATCATATGGTCGGTTATGATACTGTTAAAATAAAAATATGAATCAAATAAAAATTTTAAAGAGCTACGTTTTACCAGAGAACGCTTAATACCAGAGAAGTCCTAATTTGGCTTTTAAGCTTATTCCTGATTACAAATATCAGGCTCACTTAACAGCATTTTAGAATACAGAGATTTTGAAAAGAGCAATGACATGACCAGAAATTCTGTAATTAACATAGCAAATTAACATATATTGAAATATGTTCACATAAAATATATATATATATATATATATATATATATATATATATATATATATATATATATATATATATATATATATATATATTTATATATATATATATATATATATATATATATATATACATAATATATATATATATATATATATATATATATATATATATATATATGTATGTATATGTAGCACTTTAAAGCCGAGCTTCTCTTCCATTACTGTTGTGCGTATTTTGGACAGTTTTTCATGGCAAGTTGTTACTGTTGGAAGAATTGCCAATTGCTTGCCGACAGGTGGGTACCGTTCGAAAGAAAAATCTTTTCGATATTAAATTTGTTATGCATCAGCCGGGGATTGAACCACGACCTAGAGATCAGAAGGCCAACACACTAACCACTGAGCCACGGCACCACGTAGTAGTTGTTACTCCTTGTAGTAATTTCATTACTTTCTTTGCTTTCTCCGCTTTTGCTCTGTCGTCACACGAAAGAATAGCTATCCACGCATGTTAATTTTTGTTGTCGAAAACACCTATATTCAGTCACTCCACAACAATTGGCATGCGTGGCTGTCTATTCCTTTATGTGGCGGCAGAGAAAACGCAGAAAGAGCAGAGAAGGAATAAATTTACTATAAGGAGCAACAACAACGTATTTACATTGTACTTTCCTGTTCCTTTACATTGAATATCAACAAGTCGTATTACTTGCTGATATTTCTGATTGCCTGATACACGGCATCGGGTGCTTCGATAAAACGATGCCTTATGCCTTCCTTCTTTGTCAAATTTACTGAAATTTTATGAAATTTAATATTATAAAAATGGTAAATAATATTGTGAAACACCTCATATGTTATATAGTAAGTGCATATATTTATAAATATATGCATTGCGTGAATGGAGTATACCTATAAGTACTCCATACGCATGTACATACATATATACTGAACAATAGTAAAAATTCTTTATAAAAAATTTTATATAGAAAATTCATTCATAAAAATATTTACTATTATGTCATCTTATTTCAATATATGTTATTTTGCTATGTTAATTTACAGAATTTTTCTTCTGGCCATGTCATTGCTCTCTTCAAAATCTCTGTATTCTACAATTCTGTTAAGTGACCCTGATATTTGTAATCAGGAATAAGCTTAAAAGCCAAATTAGGACTTCTTTGGTATTAAACGTTCTCTGATTAATGTTCGTTTGAATTGTGTTTTAAAGCTGAGCAGACGTTAAGCAGCATGAGCATGTCGAAAGTGATTTTTTTTGCAGCAAACGAAGACAAACTTCTTCGAAATGACGAAGTTTACCTTTTGAGTAATTTTATATATTTCTAGCATATACATGGAATGTACTGAAACATAACCATGGAACTTTACTTTCAAATAAAAAGGAGATTCCGAAAGAATTTTTTGACTATTTTGTATGGGAGTGTATTTGGAGAAAATATTGAGATGGAAAACTTAATGGAAGTTAGTCGTACATTTCAGTGTTCTAGAAGACTATTTGTGGGGATATTTATCGATATTAAAAATACATGTTAATTGGCGCACACCCCCATAACTGCCCAGAAATCGTCCTCCATACAAATATAAAGTAAATACACTTGAAAATCGTCAATACTTGCTCAAGAATCGTCCCAAGAGCGGTGAAATGTAAGACCGCCCCCATTAATATTTCCTTGTCAACATTTCCAATCAAGGTCTCTACTACGTATCTCCACTTCTTAAAGGCGCTCCCGTACAAAATTGATGGTTTTCTATAAAATTCAAAATGATAACGGATACAGCTACATACATATCATAATTATAATTGTTGGAAAATCATTCAATATACATTAGTATGTACCACATATAATTTAAAGCAAATAGATCAATGGTAATTACATATTTATATAAGACCAATATAATTGTTGCACGCATTGAATTGATATGTCTGATCTGAAATCGACCAAAATAGATCCGAAATATTTATAGAAAATGAAAAATATTTAATTGGATCTTGCGAACTTACGTACATAGTCGCCTTAAACATAGTATATTGTATATAGTATCTATGTATACACCTTATTTAATTATAAAGGGTTATCCATTTCGCAATTTCAAAAGTATAGGGCTAGAATTCGACATCTGTCAAACTGAGTTGTTAAAACAATTTCTTTTTTTTTCAGTTCAAAGTCTGACATTTGCGAAAATGGATCGCTTAACTATCGCACAACGCATTAAAATTGTAAAAACCTACTACAAAAATGGTGATTCTGCCACAGCCACATATCGTGCTTTAAGAGGAGATTATGGTTTACATAATCGTCCAACTACGCAAGCAATTGGCAAAATTGTGAAGAAATATGAAGAGACTGGATCGGTTACAGATATTGTAAGGCCTGTGCATCATCGTTTCGCTCGTACCACCGAAAATATCGCTGCTGTAAGTGAAAGTGTTGCCGAAGACCCGAATGTGTCGATTCCTCGTCGTTCTCAGGAATTAGGACTGTCTTACGGCACATTATGGCGTATTTTGCATTTGGATCTACACCTACATCCATATAAAATCCAGCTCACACAACAGCTGAAGCCAGCTGACCATTCACAACGTCGTAGATACGTCGAATGGGTGCTTGAACAACAGGCGGTGGACGGCGATTTTTCGAACAAAATTTTCTTCAGCGACGAAGCACATTTCTCACTCGGTGGGTATGTTAACAAGCAAAATTGTCGTATTTGGGGTTCTGAGAATCCTCAAGTAATTGAAGAGAGGCCACTACATCCACAAAAAGTCACTGCTAGGTGCGCTCTTTGATCCGGAGGTGTGATTGGACCTTACTTCTTCGAAAACGACGATGGAACGACTGTCACCGTCAATTCGGAGCGTTATAGTCATATGATAACCGACTTTTTTTTGCCTGCTATTGAAGAATACGACTTAGAGAATATGTGGTTTCAACAAAACGGTGCCCCATGCCACACAACTCGAGCGAATATGGCTTTATTGCAAGAGAAATTTTCTGCCCGCGTAATTTCTCGTCGTGGCGATATCAAGTGGCCACAAAGATCATGCGATTTGACACCGCTTGACTTTTTTTTTGTGGGGCTACGCGAAAGACCGTGTTTATGCAGATAAACCTTTAACTCTTGGCACCTAAAAACCAACATTCGTCACGTTATGGCTGAAATACCGCCCAATATGTGTCAAAAAGTGGTCGAAAATTACCTCAAAAGAATCGATGCTTGCAACAATTCGCGTGGTGGTCATTTAAATGACGTAGTATTTCACACATAATGTCAACGTTCAAACTTTATAATAAAAAAGAAATATCATGATAAAAAAATATTTTATATGTGTTTTATTTACATTTACTTTTGAAACCGCAAAATGGATAACCCTTTATATTAAAATTAAATATTAACCCATAGAATATGAAACTAATACTCATTCAAATACTTACTTACATTATTATTTACTACTAGCTGGATGTCTATAATAGCGATTATTGTATTAGAGAAAGGTATGCTTTTAATTCGATACCTCTCAGTTTTAATTATAACCACTCGTTTATTAAAGTAATCGTCTATGCAGAGTTTAAGACTGATAGTTTAATACATTCTAGCTCAAAGTCAGCAAATATTTGTAACGAAACATACTTTTATATGAGGTAAGGCTGGCTTTTAGCTGAGTATGTCAATTTCACACTTATAATTAAAATAAATAAAATAATCCTATATACCGAATTCCAGCTACCTAAATGTACATTTTTATCTTCAAAGTGGGAAAATATATAAACGATAACGTACTTTCGTAAGAGAGGTTAGTGTTGTTTTCGTAAGATTATGGCCATTCTCAACATAGTCCTTTCATTAGTCAAAATAATAATATGATATATTGATATTTTCCTCCGCGAACACACACACTTCTGGCTCCTTGATAATAATAAAATAATAAATTTATAAAACTGAATTAATGAAAATGCCAATTTTAATGCATTCAAACATAACTTCAATGCAACAGATAACTAATGCCAAGAAAAGGATATTTTTGAAAAATTAAAATTGACATTAAAAGGCGATTGAGAATATATTGTACAGTAGTACAATGTGACCAACTTCTACCCACGTCCACATTCTTCTCCTCTTATGTGTAATCGTATATGGCTATCCATAGAAGTGATTGTATCATAGAATTGTATCATTATTCCAAATTTTAATTCACACAACATATGTATTCGTATATACGGGTTAAATGTTATAAATAGCTGTGATAATAATAATGATAATATAGGCATTAGTTTATTTCTTGTTGTCCTTTTTACTTGTTTAATGGCAATTTGCCAATCTTTCATAACATCTCTATAACTTATGAGTATATAAAAGATACATATATACATGAAAAAATTGGTGACTTGAAGAAGGATATATTGCCAAAAATGCTGAAGCTTATGTTTTACATTTTTAATTTTTTTAATGGCAAAAAAAAAAATGCAGCAGCAACAACAAACTAAATCAATTTAAAACCAACCAACTCCCAACAACAACGATGAACTACTCTCTACCCACACATTTTTTATAGTTGCGCTTTACTGATTTTTATTTGAAAAACTGCATATCGCAGCTTTAAACTCTTTCTACGAAATATTTATTTTCCCAAAGAAAACCACAAAATCAATTTCTTGTTTCTGATGTACGGTCGAGTGGTTACGTACATACTCGTACGAATACTTAGAAAAACCGAATCGCATCTGAAAGGAACCCTTGATTAAGTAGATACACTTAAGCTGACTGAATCACTTTGAGAAATGAATATCGGTACGATGTACATATATGTATAACTATTTATATCTAAAGAGTAAAAAAAAACGTACTATATTGCCAGCTTGTGTAATATAATACACGCGTATGCATTACATTGAAATTATAAAAATAAATGAAGGTCGAAAAAATAATTTAATGAAAATGATAACCATGAAATTTCTTGCTGTTGCTATTGTTATTTCTATTATTATTATTATAAATTATAAATTATAAATTTTAAACAGATTAAAACAGATTTGGCAAACCAAACTAATCTCAAATATTATTTACATTCGGTAACAAAATTCTCAATTCGATTTTGCTCCACTATGTCACAATTTTTTTATACCGGTTATTGTCTTCGGAATCCTATGTTAACATTTTCCCAGAAATATTTTATAGGAACACAGGTATAGGTAATATAGGTATAGGTGGCACTCAAAGCGGTTATACAAAACATATGTGTATCATGTTCGACTGGTATACTGGATTCAAAGGAAAATAGTATAAAACGAGAAGTTGGTAACGTTTTTGGTGTGACGTTAGTCCCCAAAGAAAAAATCCGCAATTGCACATGTCTACGCCAGACAACAAAATTTCGCGCACTGCCCGTATAAGGGTTGCTAGATTTGCAACCCTAATTTAATTTTAGTTCGTCCCACTATTTTTCGCTCTGTCTTTACATCTCTCTCTCTCTCTCTCGCCCTTTTTCTCTTCTCATTCTCTTAAAATATTCTACTTACTTTTCCTCTTGACTTTCCGTTTTAATTACTTTTCTTGTGGTTGACTTAAACTCCTTCTATAGAGCAAGTGCGTGTTTTTCTGATAAATTAAAATTATTGTAAATCAACAAAAACTAAACTTTCCGAGCAGTACGCGAATTGAGCCCTCCCGCTTATAAGTATGAACCTTAACGTACATTTAATTTTAAATAATATTTAAATAAACAGAATTTAAGCAAAGTGCAAGACAATTTAATTTGCAAATTTGCAAACAACAACATCAATCGGCGCCACCGTCATCGTCATCTATACATAATACGCAACCAGCAGGCAAGTGTGCCACCAAAAGCAACAATACCACCGACATTCACTCCGCTCCCCGACCAACGGTAGGCAACCCCTAGCCCGCGGACCAACAGCGGCCAGCATAAAATTTTTAAAGAAAGAGAAAGCTAAAGAATTTTAAAATTTGGTTGATAATGCAAAGTATTGTTACGTTTTTTTATTCTGTGAGCGTTTAATTCTATTTGAATTACCTTGTTCGATCACTGGATTCTGTTAATAATAACTGCAACACTTTTTTTATACAACTATATACAGCAACAATTTATTTAATAAACTCTATTTACAATCAACTCTGTTTATAATCAACTATTTACAATATCACTTTAATGTACTAGCAACTTTTGCCTCTGTATAGATGTTTGCGCAGTCACGTTCGGAATTCGATTGATTCTCACTGCTCAATACTGGCTCTATTTATACTCTGTTGGCAACACCCCAGAATCTTCCTTTATCGAGATTCTTCTCTTCCTTTCTCGTTGGCTTGTTCTGGTTATCGCTTATTTCTTTTTGTTGACATTCATGTCGATGCTGCCAATAGTGTCAGTCACAATAGTGATGAGTAACCAACTATCGATACTCGTTACACTGCCCTCCTCTTAACCTTGTTCGTCCCGAACAAGTTTTTATACTTCCCCTCGAATGGCGCAAGTCGCTCCAAGTGCACTACTTTAAACTTTGCTCTTTTATTCCAGGCACGTTGAATACGATACACTACGTCATTTATCTTTGCTATAATCTCATATGGTCCTTCCCAATGAGTCTGTAGTTTAGGAGACAGGCCTTTCTTTCGTTGTGGATTATGAAGCATTACAAGCTCTCCTTCATAGAACCCTTTTGAATTTGCTTTCAAGTCATACCTGGCCTTCTTCTTATCGCTTATCATCTGCGACCGCTCTCTGATGAACCGGTGTACTTCATCCAACTGTTCCCGCTTTTCGCTAGTATAATTACCTTCGGTTGATCTCGTTGGTGTTACGACTCCAAATTTTAAATCAGCTGGCAGTCTTAACTCGTTTCCAAAAATTGCCATTGCCGGTGTAGTAGCCGTCGTATCATGTTGTGCGCATCGATATGCCATGAGGAACATTGGTATATGTACATCCCAGTCTCTTTGGTATTTATCTATGACTTTTCTCAAATATTCCTCCAAGGTACGGTTAAATCGTTCTACCATGCCATCAGATTGTGGATGCAAAGGTGTTGTACGAGTTTTGTATATACCCAGCATACGGCATATCTCTTGGAATACAACTGATTCGAAATTTCGACCTTGGTCTGAGTGTAACTCCATCGGAACACCAAAACGAGTAACCCATTGGTTGACGAATACGTCCGCAACTGTACTAGCTTCCTGATCTGGAATGGGGTATACTTCAGGCCATTTACTGAAGTAATCTATAACCACCAGAACATACTTGTTTCCTGCGTTGCTTATTGGAAATGGCCCAGCTATGTCCATAGCAATTCTCTCAAATGGAGCACCCACGGTGTATTGGTGCATCTTACCTCGACTTTTCTTAGTGGGACCTTTGGCCATTGCACATTGCTTACACTTCCGAATCCAATCAGCGACATGGTCATGACATCCAACCCAATAAAATCGGTTCTTTATTTTCTCGACCGTTTTGGTGATTCCCAAATGCCCTCCACTGGAGGCATTGTGATACTCAGCTATCACTTCATTTATTCTCGCCTTGGGTACCACTAGAAGATCATTAGTGATTTTTCCATCCTCACTTTCCCATGCTCGGAATAAACATCCGTCTCGTAGTGCAGGCTTTGCCACTGCGCCCAGTATGCCTTCGTTATTGGACTCTCATTAGCCTTTTCTTGCCAATCTGGACGTATGCCCTGCTCCTTATATTCCATAATCTTTGCGAGATCTGGGTCGTTCCGCTGATCTTCTTGAACTCGTTCGGTGGTCCATGACTCTTCCGACAATACATTCGTAGACGTAGGTTAACAATGTGATTCTGGTTTCTTTCCCGAGAACAATGTTTACTATCTACGGTGCAAGTACGACGATATGGAGTATAAGCTTTACTACGATGAATGACATCACGATCGTCCTTTCGTTGTCCTGGTGAATTCGATCTTTGTTGATTGTGTCGTAGACGACAATTCCGCGCCTTGTGCCCTCTTCGATGGCATATGAAGCACTTACCGGCAAAATTATTTTTGCGTTGATTCCTTGTTCTACCTTTAGGCTTCATATTCGATTGATTGCAATCACGCGCTATATGCCCTCGTTTGTCGCAAATGAAGCACTTACCATTGAATTTGTTTTCACGTCGACCTGTTGTTACTTCAGGCTGAACTACTGATTTTACTACCTGACGCACTGCTTCAACCAGATGTGATGTTTTCCCCTCTAGTTTGCGTACTCCTGGCACTGGTCGACACATTAAGCTGGCGGCTTCATACGTCAAAGCACTACTGACTGTTTCGGCATATGTATTCCTGGGTGACATGATTAGGGCACGCTTTGTCTATCCATCACGTATGCCATCTATGAACGCCTCTAATTTTATTTTTTCGACGAACTCTTCCGAATTACCGGAGAACGCTAGATGACATAAGCGCTCAATATCGGAAGCGAATTCCTGAAGGCTCTCATTACTCCGTTGCACTCGCGATCTCAATTCAACTCGATGTAATTGACTCTTGTATTCATTTCCATATTTTCGCTGGAGTGTGTCCATCAGTGACTGATAGCTACCACGATCTTTCTCTGGAATCATCTGTAACACGTCGGAAGCATTACCTTTTAATGCGACTATTAAAGCAGCAGTCTTGTCGCTGTCATCCCATTCGAAGCTGTTGTCTCGAATTGAAGCTTGAAGATGTTGAATGGCGTGCTTCCGTCAAATGTTGGTGGCTTTAGTTTGATTGTACTTGAATCTCTAATCACTGATGTGGCTGGTGCATTTATTTTTAGTTGATTGAGTTCGTGCTGTAATTTCTCGAACTTATCTTCCAAGTCATCTACATGTTCCTTTAAATCCGTGACCTTTTCATTAATGGTTCCGGAAATTTCCTGAAATCTAAGTTCAATTCCTTTTTGTAGATTTTCGATGACGTGTTCTTGGCGAGCCGAATGTTCTTGAATTTCCATACGCAAATCACTAATAACGCCCTCTTGGCGAGACGAACCTTCTTGAATTTCCATACGCAATTCACTAATAACACCCTCTTGGCGTACCGAATGTTCTTGAAGCTTGGAGTCAATGCGAGACGCATTTCTTTGAATTTCCGTACGCAATTCAGCCGAATGTTCTTGTAGCTGTTGTTGTTGCTGCAGCATCATGGTTTTCATGAAATCCATGAGTTGACCACTCGAATCTATTTTGCTCTCTTCCTCAGCGTGCACAACTGCTTGTATATCGGCTTCCTCGAAGAACTCATGTTCTTCTACATTAATTCCCTTAGCCTCCATAGCTTGCCTCAGCCTCACCAGCAGTTCCGCCTTTGCACCTGATGACGATAGATTCATCTCTACCAACAGCTTTTTAAACTGGTCCACTTTTAGTTGGTCAATTTTCACCATCTTTACAGAATCCCACTTCTGACACCAATTGTTACGTTTTTTTATTCTGTGAGCGTTTAATTCTATTTGAATTACCTTGTTCGATCACTGGATTCTGTTAATAATAACTGCAACACTTATTTTATACAACTATATACAGCAACAATTTATTTAATAAACTCTATTTACAATCAACTCTGTTTATAATCAACTATTTACAATATCACTTTAATGTACTAGCAACTTTTGCCTCTGTATAGATGTTTGCGCAGTCACGTTCGGAATTCGATTGATTCTCACTGCTCAACACTGGCTCTATTTATACTCTGTTGGCAACACCCCAGAATCTTCCTTTATCGAGATTCTTCTCTTCCTTTCTCGTTGGCTTGTTCTGGTTATCGCTTATTTCTTTTTGTTGACATTCATGTCGATGCTGCCAATAGTGTCAGTTACAATTGTGATGAGTAACCAACTATCGATACTCGTTACAGTATATTCTTTATTTGGTTCAACATATCGATGTAAACAGCTGTTCTCCAAGATGAAATACTTGAAATCAAAGTACAGAACGCAAATAACCTGTATAAAATATTAATTTGATAACAGCAATAATTTTTGAGAATTTAAATTTTGTGTTTACAAAAAGTATATGCATTTTAAAAATTAATTCCAAGTGTTTGTAAATTTGGTATTCATAAGTAATTGCCATAGAAAAGCCAACGCTGAAACGATTAACAATCATTTGATTATTGCAACCATAATTTATGAATATTTTTGGAGCAAACTCTTGAGCAATATGTAATCATAATTTCGGTCATTTGCGCTTTTATATTGGTGACAATGGCATTATGTATTTTAAACATTCGCATATAAACAATGATATTTGTAACAAATGTACACAAAACAACCATCATAAAATCTGTTTGTATACCAATAAAGCAGTAAAGCAGGGGCTAATATCGAAATTAAATACGACATATTGAGTTTGATTAGCTAATGGAATAGATGAATGAATCTTGGTTCCAAGTGTAAGTTGGGACAGCTTATTTTATTTACATTTGTGAGATGTTATTTCCACTATTGGATTCAGTACAAAAACTTTCAATTAATTTTTATGAATAATTTGGTAACAAATTATCTGAATAAGTAATGAGTCAAACCAATTTAATATTATTATTAAATATGTGTGTCACTATCTGACTTTCTGCAGCTGGGTTGAACGAAACTTTAATAAAAATGTTTAATATGAAAATATGTGAATTAAGGCGGCTCAGCTGTTTTCGTGCAACATGTTACTGTGAAATATGTTCAGTTTGGTCTTTAATTTAACCATGAATCGACTTACTTACTTTAACGCTTGCAGATTATTGAATTTTATTATCAAAATTCATGCTCGGTTAAGAAAGTGCAAATTGTGCTTAGCGACGGATACTCATTTCTGGTTGAATGAATACGTGAACAATCAAAATTGCCGTATTCGGTGTGAAGACTGCCAATGCATCCCGAAAAATGCACTGTTTGGTGTGGATTATGGGCCGGTGGCATCATTGGACCGTACTTTTTCAAAGACGAAGAAGGCAGGAACGTTACTGTGAATGGCAAGCGCTACCGTGCGATGATTACAAATTTTTTTTTGTCCAAAATAGAAGCGCTGGATTTCATGTTTCAACAAGACTGTGTCACATGCCACACAGAACGCGAAACAATGGCCTAATTGAGAGGCGAGTTCTGTGAACAGTTTATTTCACGTTTGGAGCCGATCATTTGGCCGCCTAGATCGTGCGATTTAACGCCTTTTGACTATTTTTTGCAGGACTATGTTAAGGCTCATGTTTATTGCAACAAGCCTGCAACGGTTGACGCATTGGAAGCTAATATTAAAGAATTTATTCGTAAGATACCGGCCGATATGTTGGAGAGAGTATGCCAACATTAGACTCACCGTATGAACCATTTGAGACGCAGCCGCGGTCAACATTTACATGAAATCATCTTTAAACATTGAGTTATATAGATCGTTCTATCGACTCAAATAAAGATTTCATACCTAAAAAAAAAATAAATATGTGGCACTTAAATCCCCGAAGGGCTCATTGGCCGAGCTTCTCTTCCATTACTATTGTGCGTGTTAAATTTTGGACAAAATTAGAAGGGACCTACTTATTTTAGCTGGTTCCGAACGGCAGAACCCTTGTGACATTACTTTTCTGAGCTTTGTCACAGAGTTCTTTTAGAAGCATTTTCATAGCAAGTTGTTACTGTCGGAAGAATTGCCAATTGCTTGCCGACAGGTGGGTACCGTTCGAAAGAAAAATCTTTTCGATATTGAATTTCATACATTTCTCTAAATTTTAGGTGTTTTTTTTAAATCAAATCCGAAGGCTCTTACAAAATCACCCTGTAATTTCAGGGCAGCTGCAGGGCTATTTGTGAACTGGTGTTTTTAAGTCATTTTTGAGAGTGGTCCTCTGAATATATGGAATATTATGTTTGGAGGATTTTTTTGCAAACATAAAAAATACACGTCGATCACACATTTCACCGCTGTACGGACAATTTCTGTTCGGCTTAGAGTTTTTTGTCGATTTCGAGAGAATTCTAACCTCGGAATTTTCAAAATCTTTAATCCACGCGTATTTTTCCATACATAGCGTCTGTACTTCTCTTACATTGAAACAGCTGTAATTTCGCCAATCTTCTGACTAAGAGATCTATATTTAAGCCTTAGATTAATATGGTAGTCGGAAATAATCTGACATGAAATCAGCCAGCCACGCCCATTTCTTTATATGGCTTCCATACATAGTTGAAGGAATTAAACAACAATTTTAAACGCCATAACTTACAAACTATTTAGCGTGGAACAACGAGATTAAAGGTGTAGATTAGTATTGTCAGAGCTACTAGATTCACAGGAAATATCCTCGCCACTCCCACTGTTTATAGTAGCTCCCATACAAAATGACTTTATTTCTTTCAAATTTAAACAGCTGTAACTTCGGCAATCTTCTATCTAGAACAACCATAATTAATACTTAGGTTTATATGGTAGCCCATGTCTCACTGGGGTTCACATATAAAGTTGGGCGAAATTAAAAAAAAAATGTTAACCGCCCTAACTTACAAACTATTCAGCGTAGGTGTGGATTAATATTGCAAAGTTAATTAGATTTACAGGAAAAGCCAGCCCATTTTTTATATATCTCCCATACTATCTTAAAAATCTGCTTTAAAATATCCCCTTTAAAACCCCCATAACTTACAAAATACTTCGTCAAATTCAACTATATTTCGGGTGTTCATTAGATTTATATGCAAAAATTGTTCCTCAAAAAACTGGTAAGCCACGCCTGCTTTTTAATGTAGGTCCCATACAAAGTAGTGGAAATAAAAGAAAAAGATGGATATTCGAGAAAACTTTTTATATACATATATATATCTACATATGCAGGGTATAATTTGAACGGCCTCAGCCGACTGTAAGATAATTTTTTCTGCATATATTTACTCCCTATATTTATCTATTATGGGGGATCCCCAACAAAATGAATTTAAAGACACCTGAAATTTAATATATACCGTAAATCTGTTAATTTGTGTGGAGAATTTTTCTTTATTGTGTATATACCTATAGATACATATGAAAACTTCATAGCTAAGAATTATGTAGATACAATTGTGACTTAGAGATGGTATTATATTAGGAGCCCATGATGAAATAAAATAATGTGCTACGACTAAAAAATGTAAGTCTACAAGAACCATGTCGAAACATAGATTGTAAATACTTTTTTTTGTGTGAAATACTCAATCACTTAAATTTTATTTAATTATATAAAAATCTATAAAAAGCAAATAAAATTTATAGTCGAAAATATGTAAGCTGTTTTCAAATTAATCACATTTAGGCTCTTTCAAAGAAATGTTTAATGTTTTGTTATTGCGTGTCTTAAAACAACAGAAATCTCATTTTATATTTATTACTATTTTATTTGATTTTTCGTTTGGTTTTGTTTTTTCTTCAAGGATATCAGAAGCACATTAAATGCGAATAGGTTCATATGATATACGCATCTAAAGAATGCGCATGATATTGCGGAAAATAATCAAGAAAAGTAATATTTTTATTATCTTCTTGCAAATGAGCTTTTAATTTGATTTTGTTACAACATGGTCTGCCCTTTTGTTTTGTTCTTATTTCATATTTTAAATCATTTGTGTTAAACTTCCTTATGGTCCAAAATGGGGTGCACAATAATAATATGAAATAAATTCATATTTTTCGAAGATTAACATAAGAATTACACAACAATTTTATATTTTAAAAACATTTTTTTTATAAAAGTTGTCACAAATATTACACTGAAATCATAGCATACCAATAAAATTTATATCACACTTCACATATTGATGAGATGGAACGAGTATTCATATTTTTTTTTTTTTTTTGTTTCACACATGTAAATAATGAGTCATCCGTT
The DNA here is from genome assembly GCA_963854835.1 of Megamerina dolium. Classification (NCBI taxonomy): domain Eukaryota; kingdom Metazoa; phylum Arthropoda; class Insecta; order Diptera; family Megamerinidae; genus Megamerina; species Megamerina dolium. The sequence goes on along the minus strand of OY978528.1, from coordinate 48,281,188 downwards.
GATTCTTTTTTCAATCAATGATTTTAAGTACCAAATGTTGTCCAATTAATCCATTTATAATTATGGGGTCGTTAACAACGCGACAACGCATTTTGATCGTCCAAAAAACAACATTTCGCAAATAATGAATAAAGATTTTTGAGTTTCCAACACAAAAATTGTGTTTTTTATGAATAAAAAACACAATTTTTCTTCATAAATGACATTTAAACAAATAAGCACACCATATTGAAATATATACTATTCAAATAGGTTTGTTCGTTCTAATATATATGCACATTAAGGTGTCCAAAAAATTTTTTTTTCCAAGATTGCCGAAAGAAGTGCTGACATCAAACTTTACTTTTCTAAGTATAAATTTGAGGATACTCATCAAATGACTTTATTTTATTGTACTTTAAAAGTATTATTATTACTTAAGCAACCTAATAATATTTCAAATTTAAATTAGTTGAAAAAATTTTACAAGCTTGAGTTGTCATAGCAACAGTAGCTTTTTGTAAGAATTCATAAATATTTTTGTAAATTTCAAAGCAGATGTTTCATTGAGCACTCTATTGATTGTAGTAGAAAAGTATTGATTGGTATTGGTATTGATTAAAAGTAAAAATTGAAGGGGTGCCCCGTTTTCTATGATGAAATATTTCCACCATATAATAATTGTACCATCTTAATACACATTCATATGAGAGACTCATACAAAGTTCTTAGTCCTTGAAAATTTATTACTTTGTGGTTTTTTATATTTTTTTCTACATACTGTATAATATATGCAATATATTGTAGTACTTGCACTTAACAATATGTGCCACAAATAATGTTTCCTACCTGACACTAGTTTTTTTTTCGATTAGAAGAATGCGATACAAATTTTGGTTTTTTTTTAAATATTTATATTTAGGCGAAAAATTATACACAGACGAGTGTTAAAAATATTAACTAAATCCTTTAAGCATTCTCTCTTTAATGACGACGTAGCATTTCGTTCTGTTTCTGTTGACGAGGACGATGTGGCTAGGTGCGTGATGAGGATTTTTTCAAATGCTTTTGCAATTAATGGTATCCCCATCAGATTTACTAAGATAATTATAACCATAACATATATCTTTCACCATTCCTTTTCAGCTGAATACAATCCGTCCGTCTGTAGTTAGAATTAACTAGGTAAAACAATTAGTAGTCCCCCATATTATGTACTTCAGTGTTAATTATAGGAGCACTCATTCAACAGATCGATACGATATCCTTTTGGTATGCGATTCTATGATAATATTTCTGGCAAATCTACCGCTATTCTAGGAGCTGCATTGGCTGACCTTTTGGAAATCTGTAATATAATTTATCTTCTTCGACTTATCAGATGTCTATATGAAAAACTGTTATTTTTGCAGTCTACCCAATACACTTAATTCATTATCAGTAGATTTACTCATTTGAATTCTAGTAGTTTGTTTTTCGTCAACGCCATTAGACTATGGTACTTGCTTCTATCCGGGCTCAAGTGAATTGTTCATGTTGGCGGTGTCAGGGACAAGCTTATGCGCCATGTAGTAATTTATATATATATATATATATATATATATATATATATATATATATATATATATATATATATATATATATATATATATATATATATATATATATATATATATATATATATATATATATATATATATATATATGTATATATATATATATATATATATATATATATATATATATATATATATTACTTACTTACTTATGTGGCCATAACAACCGAATATCGATTTAGGCCGAAAATAACATGCTTCGCCAGCCATCTCTGTTCTTCGCTAGCTGGCGCCAGTTAGAAATTCCAAGCGCCGTCAGGTTCTCCAGTACTTGGTCTTTCCACCGGAGGTTTGGTCTTCCTCTTCTGCGTCGTCCTCCAGCGGGTTCCGAATATAACACCTTCTTAGCTGGAGCGTGTTCTTCCATTCGCTCGACATGACCTAGCCAGCGCAGCCGCTGGATTTTGATGCGCTTTACTATGTCAATATCGGCATATAGCTCATACAGCTCATGGTTGTACCTTAGTCGGTACTCGCCACCAACGCAAATAGGTCCAAAGATCCTGCGTAGGACCTTTCTCTCGAAAACTCCAAGCATTCGCTCATCCGAGATGGAAATTGTCCAGGCTTCAGCGCCATATGTTAGGACAGGCATGATGAGAGACTTGTAGAGTGTAGTTTTCGTTTTTCGAGAGGGCTCGACTTTTCAATTGCTTACTCAGCCCAAAGTAACACCTGTTAGCAAGAGTTATCCTACGCATGATCTCCAAGCTGACGTCATTACTGCTGTTAATGCTGGTTCCAAGATAGACAAAGACCCTTACTACTTCAAAAGCGTAGTTGTCAACAGTGACGTGCTGTCCAAGACGCCGGGACTCTTTGTTTGTTGACACTAGATACTTCGTCTTGCCCTCGTTCACCGTGAGACCCATCCGACGCGACTCTCTTTCCAACTCTGAGAATGCTGCACTGACTGCTCGCGTGTTCATGCCGATTATGTCAATATCGTCGGCATACGCTAACAGCATGACACTTTTGTTGAAGATAGTGCCATTATGTCGTAGATCAGCAGCTCGTATTATTTTCTCCATAATAAGATTGAAGAAGTCGCACGATAACGAATCACCTTGTCTGAAACCCCGTTCTGTATTAAACGGTGCGGAGAGGTCCTTCCCAATTTTCACTGCACAACGAGAGTTATGCAGTGTCATTCTACAAAGTCGAATGAGCTTTGCAGGAATACCGAACTCAGACATTGTTGCGTAGAGGTAATCCCTTACCGGACTGTTGAAAGCGGCTTTATAATCAACAAATAGGTGGTGTGTGTCGATCTGCTTTTCTTGGGTCTTCTCCAGGATTTGGCGCAGTGTGAAAATCTGGTCGATGGTGGATTTACCAGGTCTGAAGCCACACTGATAAGGTCCAATCAGGTTGCTGAGCATAGGCTTCAACCTTTCACACAGTACGCTCGATAGAACCTTGTATGCGATGCTCAGGAGACTTATTCCACGGTAGTTGGCGCAAATTGTGGGGTCTCCTTTTTTATGTACAGGACAGAGAACACTGAGCCTCCAATAATCAGGCATGCTTTCATCCGACCATATTCTGCTTATGAGCTGGTGCATGCGGGTGAGCAGCTCATCGCCTCCGGTCTTAAACAACTCGGCAGGCAGGCCATCAGCACCTGCAGCTTTGTTGTTCTTCAGCCTTAAAATGGCCGTTTCAACCTCGTCATAGTCGGGTGGTGGAACATCAACACCATCATCTGTAATTGGGGTTATCGGGCAATCTCCTCCACTGGCGGAATTGTTCGTAGCATCGCCATTCAGTAACGTGGAGAAGTGTTCCCTCCATAGGCTCAGTACACTCTGGACATCTGTAACCAGATTCCCATTTCCATCACGACAAGAAGAGGCTCCGGGATTTAAACCTCCACTTAGGCGCTTGATCTTTTCGAAGAATTTTCGAGTCTCATTCTTGTCGGTACACATCTCTATCTCCTCACACTCACGTCTTTCCAACTCCCTCTTCTTGCGCCTGAAAAGACGTCTCTCTGCACTCCTTTTCTCTCTATACCGCTCCTTAACAGCTCGCGTTGCGCCTGCACGCAGGGTTCTTCTGTAGGCGGCGTCTTTCTCTGCGGTAGCGTCGCGACACTCCTGATCATACCACTCATTCCTCAGAGGCCGGTAGTAACCGATTACCTCCTCGGCAGCAGTAGTCATGGAGTGGGATATATGTGTCCACCGTGCGCATGTATCATCAAGTTGGGGAGTGTTCTGCATAAGCAGATCCGATAGTCGAGTGGAAAATGCATCTGCTGTCTCTGGTGATCGCAGCTCTCTGTGTGGGACTTCTCTTGTTATTTGTTTTTATATATATATATATATATATATATATATATATATATATATATATATATATATATATATATATATATACATATATATACATACATGAACCTCCTTTATGTGTGTCTTTCATGCCTAGTCGTCCATAAGCAAGAATATTTAAAACCCAACTAGCGATCGCTATAGTTCGTGTTTAAAAATCGCAATTACTCTTTTCACTGATATTGGAAAATCACTATATCGTTCGTCACTAAATTAGATATTTTGCATATAAGCACTACAAACACAGCAAGTATTCACAAACACAATACGTATAAAAAATTCAAACAGAATGTACAAGTATTAATACGATTTGAAATGCTTTTAAGCGTAAATATATTCCAAAAATTTCAGATATTTCTACTCCCGTGTGTGTTATCATTAGTCTTTAGCGAGAACATCAGCAGAACAAAAAAAAATTTATTTTCGATGAAAAGCTGCTATAGAATACTAAATGCCATATACATACCAATGTAAGTAATTTTACATACGACATTACATTAACCAGAAGTACAAGTACATTATGTCAAAGTTTAAAGAGTTCACTATGTTGCCATCCTTGGGCAAATACTTTTTATGCAACAACATTTATCTAAAAAAAAAAATAAAATAAAAAAATAATACGAGAGTGGTCCCAAAACTGCCCGACCTAACAAAGAAAACAAAACAAATTTGGGAAAATGTTTCTTTATTTCTCAATATAATCTCCTTTTAGCTCTATACACTTTTCCCGGCGATATTCTATAGCTTCGATACCCTATTTATATAATGAACTATCAAGTTCATTAAAATAGGCATATACCGCAGTCTCCACCTCTTCATTGTTTGCAAATCTTCTACCACCAAGCCATTTTTTCAAATTTGGAAACAGAAAATAATCCGAAAGAGCTAAATCTGGCGAATAAGATGCGTGCTGAAGCAATTCGAGCATTAACTCATTGATTTTGGCCATCGCAATAGCAGATGTGTGAACTGATGCATTGTCTTGATGAAACAACTCTTTCTTCTTCGCCAAATGCGGCCTTTTTTTCTTTAATTTCATCACCTAAACGCTGAAAAAAATTAGCATAATACTCGCCGTTGATTGTTTTTCCTTTTTGAAGAATATCAATAAAAATTATTCCATGTGCATCCCGAAAAACCTTTCCTGCAGATGGAACTGTTTTCGTTTTCTTTGGACACGATTCTCCCCTTTCGGTCCACTGTTTTGACTGCTCCTTTGTTTCAGGTGTGAATCGACGCTAAATCTCGGCCTTATTACTGTGAAACATTGGCAAACAATCTATAGAAATATCTTTACGACGTTGTTTTTTTTCTATTGCGAGCAAAAGCGCCACCCATTTTGCACACAGCTTTTTGATCTCCAACTTTTCGGTCAATGCCTTTTTGAAATGCCTGTAATTTCACCTAGCTCACGCACCTTCAGCAGGCGATCATCCAATACCATTTTTTGGATTTTCTTAACCGTTTCTGGCGTGGCAGCTCGTATGACTTCGTTTAAACTCAGCCACACAAGATTTTATAGTCATAAACGAAGGGGCAGACTCCCCTAGAGTAGAAAATAGTTCGGATTTATTATTCATTGGACTGAGACCTTTCAAATGAAAGTATTGAATTACACAACGGTGACCAATTTTTTCCATGTTTACAAATTCACTGAGGTCGTTAACTTTTGATGGCTCCAAAAAAATACTAAACTACTCGACGCCTTAAAACGTGTGTTTTATAAGGTTGCTATTTTTCACCAAAATAATTTTTTTTCAAACTACTTCCGCCATCTATTTGTCAGGTCGGGTAGTTCTGGGACCTGGGGTATTCGAGTAAAAGCCAATGCTGTAGCCAAACAAAAGAATAAAAAAGATATTACACAATGTTCTTGTGCAAGTAATAAATTTTGGTCACAATGGTCAAATGGTTGACAAAATAGGTGTGAATATAAAAATGTGTAATAAATACAAATATTCACATTGCGCTACCCTGCAAACAATTGTGCGACTAATCTCTGAAGAGAGTAATCCGGGATAAATCTCTTTAGACATTCATCAGAGATTATATTAATATAATTGGAGAAGTTTTACACTTTCAAGTGATTTAAGTCAACAGTAATGTGTTGCAGATTAGCGTAGATGGTAGAGCGACAGTGATAGATCATACGATAGCCGAGACACACGATGTTGGGTGCGCAGGTTCGAATCCAAGGAGAGTAAATTTTATTTCCACATTTAATTTTGAAATAAATACATGAAGCGGAATTTATAATGCAATGAATAAAAAAAAATCTCCTTACAGTCGGCTGGGGCCGACCAAACTATACCCTGCATATGTAGATTTATATATAAAAAGTTTACTCGAATATCCAACTTTTCTTTTATTTCCACTTTTCGAGAAACAATTTTTGCATATGCTACTAATTTACACCCGAAATATGGTTGACTTTGACGAAGTAAAAGGATTTTAAGTTAATTCCGAGGCTTAGTATGGGAGCTATATAAAAGTGCGCGTGGCTTACCACTTTCTAGTAAATCCAATTAATTTTTCAACGTTAATCCACACCTTAAATTTGGTGTCCTACGTTGAATAGTTTCTAAGTTATGGTGGTTAACATTTTTGTTTAATTTCCTCAACTTTGTATGGGAGCCCCAATAAGAAGTGGGCGTGGTACGCTGATTTTTTGGCAGATTATTTCCGACTACCATATTAACCTAAGTGTTAATTATGATTGTTCTAGACAGAAGCGTACAGAAGTTACAGCTATTTCAATTTAAAAGAAATTCGGTCATTTTGTATGGCGGCTACTATCAACAGTGGGCGTGGCGCGTCCATTTCCTGTGAGTCTAGTTGCTCCTACAATACTAATACATACCAAAAATCTCGTTCTTTTACGCTTTGTATGGGAGACTCATGAAAGAGTGGGCGTGGCACACTGATTTTCTGCCAGATTTTTGCCGACTACGATATTAATTTAAGTGTCAATTATGGTTATTCTAGACAGAAGATTGCCGAAGTTACAGCTGTTTCAATTTAAAATTTGTATGGGGGCTACGATAAACAGTGGGCGTGGTGAGCCCATTTTCTGTGAGCCTAGTTGCTTGTACAATACTAATCCATACCTTTAGTCTCGTTGTCCTAGGCTAAATGGTTTGTAAGCTATGGAGCTTAAAATTTTAGTTTAATTCACTCGACTTTGTATGGGAGACCCATGAAGAACTGGGCGTGGCACACTGATTTTCTGGCAGATTTTTGCCGACTACGATATTAATTTATGTGTCAATTGTGGTTATTCTAGACAGAAGATTACCGAAGTTACAGCTGTTTCAATTTAAAATTTGTATGGGGGCTACGATAAACAGTGGGCGTGGTGAGCCCATTTTCTGTGAGCCTAGTTGCTTGTACAATACTAATCCACACCTTAAATCTCGTTATTCTACGCTGAATAGTTTGCAAGTTATAACCGGTAACATTTTTTTTAATTTCCGCAACTTTGTATGGGAGACCCAAAAAGGAGTGGGCGTGGCACACTGATTTTCTGCCATATTATTTCCAACTACCATGTTAATCTCAGTGTCAATTATGGTTATTCTGGACAGAAGATTGTAGAAGTTACAGCTGTTTCAATATAAAAGAAGTACAGACACTTTGTATGAGAGCTACGCTAAAAAGTAGGTGTGGCTCAACCACTTTTGACGATGTTATATAGTAGTATAATAAAAGTCTATGTGCCAAATATTGTTGTCCCAAGTGGTATATTATGTGAGTTATAGCAAGTTAAAGATTTTGAAAATTTCGAGGTTGGTCGCTTTGAATGCTTGGTGTGGGCGTGGTTATTGACCGATCATGCCCAATATCAATCCCCTCCGTACCCTTGGATCATAGGTTACTTGTGTCAAATTTCATCGAAATAGCTCAATATTTACTCAAGTTATCGTGCGAACCAGCCAGGTGACAGACAGACGGACGGACGGACGGACGGACATCGTTAAATCGAAAATTTAATCGACGCTGATCACGAATATATATCTATGTCTATATCTCCGGAGATTCCTTCAAGTGGACACAAACATCTGACCGAAATGAATATACCATGCATATTGCATTATGCAGGGTATAAAAATTGTTTGAACTGTACTACTATTATACTCAGGTATATTATATTATTTTTTTTAGAAGAGAATTACAATGCAATTAATGAAAATAAATTATTTTGATGCCAATAGCGGCAAAGAGGAAAAATGAGTAAATTGTCAAATAAGGGAATTGAAAATGTACTTGAGAATTATGTTGAATGAAAATTGAGAGCCGTGCGACTAATGTACTTATAGAAGGCGACTAATCCACATTTGTACCCGTTCGGATATAAAAGGGTACAATTGGTCTCTTCATCGGACATGCTTGAACAAAAGGGAACAGTTCACTCCATATAAAGAGGTCAAAAGTGCGCTTAGTCGCATTTTCTTTTGCAACTGATCCCGGACAGATCCCGGACACGTCGCATTTTTTGCAGGATAGCTTCTTTTAATTATACGTATTGTAATTCTATGTGTGAGTATGTACGTATGCATATACACATTTTGGTATTTCTTTTCATACTAATATACGAATGTTAATGATAGTAAACAATATCACGGTAGTTGGCATTATATTCATTTAGTGAAAGCAATTAAAAAGTCATTAGTCCAATTTGTTGTTATATTAACAAGCAACATAGAAAAAAGTGGAAGAGGTTAAAGTACCTAACACTTTTCACCATTTAATTGCATTAAACTGAGACCAAGAGATTTCACAAGCACTGCATAATAGTGTAAAACAATTAAAGGAAATAATAATCCCTAACTCGAAATATAAGATTTAGCTTCGTGGGTTTTTCTAGGCTTTTCTTATTTTTAAACTATCTTTTTTAAGGAAAATCCTCCAAAATATAGTAGCACTACATTATTGTATAAATTCAGTGCAACGCTATGCGACAAAGCGATCAGAATTTTTTATGAGAATTACCATCTGGCGGTAGTACGTTTGGACCAACGTTTGGGCGTTCACACTTAGTTTAAACTACGTTGAAATTTGACTGAAAAACTGCAAATCGATTTTTAACTTAGTTTAAACGACAAATAGACTTAAACTCGCACTGAAAAACTGGAAAAACTGAAGGAGAAATTACCCGTTATTTTTTTCTATAGCCGTATCTTATTAGATAAGTTAATTATTACTGTGGGAGTGAAAAGTTTTAAATAGTTTTTGTCGGTTTTTTTTATATGATAATTATATCTCAGGTGGGATTTTTATTTACTATGTATTTACATTTTACTATTTATGTAAAATGTGAACTTTTAGTCTGAAATGAGATTTGTATTACATTATTTTATATAGGTACATATGGATGTACCTGAAATCGGAAATAATCGTGTATGTTACTATTCACTTTTATGTTAACATCCATTTTTAAAAAAAGATAGTTTTTTGGTATTTTAATAATAATTTTTTAAATTCCAGATTAAAAATTTGCCATTTTGAAAAAGTAGTCTATAAGTTCTTAACACCTTTATAGATGTATTTGTCATTTTATATTGCATTTATTGTATAATTGCATTTATAACGCGGTCTTTTGACTTTCTGGCTGCGATGATACCTTTGAGCAAATAACATAGCATTTTCCATTTCGTTTTGTCCTAATGTTACCGAGAATTATGGTGCTAGTAGTGGATATCAGCGAAAGACTAATTCTATTTATAGAATACAGGAGCTTTACACAGCAGTGCTATACGTACCACAACAATGTTAGAGTTTGTTCTAATTCTTTAAAGTATATTTAATCGGTCTTACTACAATATTTATTTTACTTTACTTTTTTATTACTGCTTCTTGGGCCTAATTTTCAAATTGGCATTTATCACGTTTTGACCAGGGTGCATGCATGTGTACATAAGTACACATGCAAGTTTCAAAAAAGTTTCGATGAATCTAAGTACCAAATACAATACTAACTGCGATATGTATGCGATATCGATATGCTTAGTATTGGGGTGGCTATGAAACAATATTAATAACTCATTAGCATTGATTTATTTGCTTAAATTAAATGAATGTAATTGTTGGGTGTGCATATGGCTTTCTGCATGTGTGAATGTATGTATCTAATTCATATTAATATAGCTCAATAGCAAAGTGTAGTAGAGATACATATATTGTAAACACTTGTACACTACAGGATGGTCCATATACAAGTTTTTTTTTTTATTAAAAAAAAAAGAGCAAAAAAATTTTGTTGGTATATTATTGGTTTATTTGAAAGAGCAAACAGTCCTACTATTTATGGAACATTCATATGGATCCTCGGCAGCAGCGCATCCTGTCAACCCATTTATTCAAGACATTGGTAACGTTTTCTGGCTCTATCTCAAGAATGTCTTGCTCGATATTCGCCTTAAGAGCCTGAATCGATAATGGATTGTTCGCAAAATATCGGTTCTCCACGGCACCCTACAAAAGTCTAACGGCGTCAAATCGCTGCTCCGAGGTGGCTGATTGACACGCCCGAGAGGGATGATAACACTATTACCGAACTTTGAGCCCATGTTGCGATATCAAAGATCGTCCAAGTTTATGTCTTCAATTTCCGGCCACACAAATCGCTTAACATGCCTTTGTAGAGCTCAACGTTAACCGAAATGGCATTTTCAAAGAAAAATGGGGCAATGATGTTACCGCTTCACAATCCTCACGTGTCTTGCATGTTTGTTTCTTGCTTCTTGGCAGTTTTGCTTGTTAGCCGCTGAGATGAACATGCGCTTAGTAAGAAAATATGAAAGAAACGTCTTTTTAATAAACGCACTGTTTGAGCTACACAATATTGACTTTGGAAATAAGTCTGCATTATTTCCCAACGTTGCTCTAGCATAACGTGATTCACTTCGTTGAGCAGAGATATGACACTGACTTTCTGTCATAATTTCCAGTGGGAAAAAGCTGCCACTGTGAAAATAACATATGATTAAAAAACACATTAAATGGTCCCCCCTGTAAAATAAATAGTAAATCACGCTAATTTGCAAAATTACGTTAAGTTAAGGCGAGTATTAGCAACAAATAAAACCAATAGCAACAACAATAAAACAACGAATGCAGCAAACATCAAATTATGATTAGTGGTGAGTACCTACTGTATTAAACCGATAAATGTGCTATGGCAACAGATTCCCTTTCATTTACGAGTATATACCATACTTCGTGGTGATTACTAATAATTGCATCCATTTATAACTAAAGTATATAGTTATTTAGAGAGCTCTATTTAAGTACAGAAATGTATAAAAATATATGTAAGGAAATACATTAGGGTGACCGCCATATTACTAGAAGACAAATTTTTTAATGCAAATTCCTTTTATCAGGCTAAACACGTTAGATTTGATATGTAAAAAAAAAACTACAAACTATATAGAGTTTCATCCTGATCTATGAAATTTGGGAACTCGCTCTCGAACTTTAAAATTGGAAAAAATTGTTTCATAAATTTTTGTTAATACTTAAACATACCATAAATAACATAAATTGTCTCCCTAATATTTCTTGCGAACTAACTTACTTCCTATTCCCTACCATTTAGGAGAACTCATGTACAAAATTAACAGTTTTTTATAATCCGCTTCCAGCACTCCTTTGTAAAATATAGCACGAATTCTTATAAATTTTATCTCTTTAACATTTGTCCACAACATACATATATAACCTATATTTCCACCAATTAGAGGATCTGACCTACAAATTTAGATTTTTATAAAATACTCATTCAAAACTTTCAGAATGTCCTCTAGAGAGGTAAAATATATGACCGCCCTTCATTAATTTTCTAACTCGAATATTTCCCACAAAAATACTCACCCCCAATCTCCATCCCTTAAAGGGGCTTAGATACAAAATAAACTCAAAAACACATGAATATCAACAAACCACCATTCTCTTGAAAATGGAATGCAATGGATCATGAATTCGGATTATATATACTAATGGAGAGACATCTTTAAGAATGGGAAGAGTTGCATTAAAACCACACCTATTTCTCATACATAAGTATAATTTTTAATGATACTTTGAACATGAAAGTTTAAAGCTATGACATTGAAACTCATAATATTAGAAAGCTATTGAACAACAAAAACTTATACTTAGATACTTAGATGGATGAAAGTTAGAAGCTCAATTCTGCAGAATGCCATTTTTCACAATATTTGTAAATACCTATAAAAAAAACGAAATTAAAACAATATTATTTCACATAACAGTATAGCTCGAAAGGGCTTGTATTTTTTTTTTGCAATGCATATTGAATGGAAATACTAGAAAAAACAGTAATAAAACCGAATAAGAACGTAGAAAACTAATGTTAAAAAATATTGTAAAACTTGCAGAGCAAAGCAAGAATTTAATTAACGTTTACATACCAACAACAACAAGAACAGAAAAATATTAAATTTGTATTTTGTTTCTGTTTAGCATTAATAATATTGGTAGTGTAGTAGAGTTCGAGAGAAGTTCTTTTACTTTTTGCGTTATCCTCTACCAATAACGAAAGGCAAAGCTTATTCATATATTCGGACATACTATAAATGTTACTTTACAGGAGCATTACGCTTTGTTAGCATTTATGGTTTTAAGCATAAAAAGTTTTCTCATATGAATTTCTCACAAATATTCATTTTACTGGTATTAGCAAATAACTGATGAGGGTTAAAACCAAACTATGAGTGCATAGTCAAAATGTGTGTTTACTTATAACGTTTCAAAACGTAGCTAATGTAAAAAAAATACTAAACTTTTATTTAACTTATATTGAATACTTACTATTCAAACAATTAATTGTGCTAAGTGGAGTTAAAAGAACTAATAATTGCTATGTTGCATGGTATGGGCTTCAAAAGCAAAAAAAATATCATCCCAAGAGGTTGAGATGTACTCGTATGTATGCTTAAGACTTCAAAATTACATAATTGATTGTTGGTTCTAATGGTAAAACAAGTAAGTAAATATTTAGGTAAAATTATTCAATTGATAATTTGGTAATAATTTTATCAAAATTAAGTAAAATGCAATAATGAACTATTTTTCAATTAAAAAAAAATGCAAGAGATAAAGAAAAAATGCTAAAATTTCTCAATATTATAATTACAAATTGTAAACCAATTTTTCAAATTAATCTGAATCTGAATATGCTATATATTTTATCCAATTTATATTATACAATAGCTCATACTTTCTCACCAAAAAGTGTAAAAATATTATAAAAAACCAGTAAAAACATGCTTTTCCCAACAATTTCAATCTTTTTACTATTCGTATGTGTATATGTGAACTAATTTTGTTAGAAATAACCCAGCAGCCGAAACGATAACCAATTGCTGCTTGTAGTTACTTGTACTTGTAGAACTTTATCTAAAGGTGCAACTTGAATTTCATGGAACTAGCTCTAATCTAGTAAAAGGTAATGCACCGGTAGTTAGTTCAACATGTATTTGAATATCGATGGTATATTTCACTTTGTTGTTATTGTTCCTTTGTTCTTTTGCTTCTATGAGATTTTTTTCCGGTTTCCAATTTAAATTCTTTGATTGAACAAAAATGTTAATAAAATGCATTACTTTGTGATTTTTGACGCTGGCGTTTTTGACAAAAGTTAACAAAAATGTTGACTTTTAAAATGGTAAACGAACAGTGAATCATTCACAGATTGCAAGAGAACTAGTGAAAGTACCATGCCTTAACCCGTTCGATTGTACTACAGTGCAATTTTAAGTTGATATTAAGAATGTAGAATGGTTTTTTGATTTTACTGCCATCAAATATGAAATTTAGGAAGCGGCAAGGGGAAATACATTGCCCAGTTAAAAGCAAACATACACAATTATAACATTTAATTAGATGTTGCAGCGGAGAAATTTTTTTTAGCTGTCCAACATACATGAGTTATTTCTTCTGTTGTACTTACTAACTATACATACATACATATACATATTATACATTGACTGCAGTAATCTAATGTACGTGTGAACATGTAAACATTTTTAAATGATTTTAAATCAAAGCAAAGAAACTAGAAACACTGGCAAAGATCTAAAGAGGAAATGAGAAGTATAAACGAAAAAAAAAACAAAAGGAATGTGCTTAGGAAATTTCAACAACACGTCAAATTATTGTAAATATAAAGAAAACTAAGCAAAATAAATCAAGTGCTAATAAAAATATATTTTAAATTAATAATAATTAATTATAATAAATAATAGTTAATTATATATAATAATTAATTATAATACCACATATACTGCAGAATTGCTTCTTTTTTGTTTTGATTTCGTTTAGAAATTTCGCAAACAACCATATATACCACCAGAGCTGCTAAGCAACTAAAGGGCATTTATAAGAAAGTAAAATGAAAATTATAAGCGAGTTGGTGTTCTTTTGCAACTCGGTTACAAACGAATGCAGCTTGTTTTAAGCATTTCAAAGGACCCTAATACCAAGGCAATGGTATGGTGACGAAAAGCATAACGAAACGGAAATATACAATTACGAGTAACATAAATGCCATAGAACAACGATGATCAACAGGTAGTGGTTGTTAGCGAGACAGATACAATGCGTAACAATTGTCACTGCGGTAGAGACATTTGTTTACGAATATATAAAGTGATGTACTAATTATATGGTAGATGCCGTCAAATTTGGAAAAAAATAAAAGAAGAACGTCATATTCTGAACTAAGTATTGGATTTGTTGGACAAATAATATTGTGCAATTAGTGTTTGTTTGAATATAATTTCGAACATAGGGCCACCGCGGCTGGTTCGAACGAGGCGTTATCTGGAAACCCAATTTGCGGTGGCAATACTTAGCTCAATGTTGGCTTGCAATGAATCTAAAGTTGCTAGTTTATCAGCATAACCTAGCCATTTCACATATCCCCACAAAAAATAGTTCAGAGGTGATAAATCGCAAAATCTTGCAGGATAGTTCACAGGTCCATTTCGTTGTCGCCAAAATATTTCCTTCAATAAATCCATTGTTATGTTTGATGTATGGAATACATCGCAATTGGGGAATCAAATAGACAGTTATCATGGCTCTGTAGCAATCGCCATTGATGATCACATTGTTCCATGCCGTGTTTTGAAAAAAAGTATGGACCAACGATTCCATCAGCCCATAAACCCCACCAACCAGTAAGTTTTTGTAGATGTAATGGTGTCTGAAGATTTTCTTGTGGATTGCCTTCATTCCAAATTCAACAATTTTGCTTGTTCACATAACCATTGAGAAAAAATTATGTCGACTAAAAAAATGCTGTAGCGATCTTTGAGTTTGGATGTCAGAACCATGATTTCCGAAATGAATGTTCAATATTTGCAAACGTTGTTGCGATGTTACTTCTTCTTTTTCTTCTTCTTTTTCCTCTTTTGTGGCCATAACAACCGATGATCGATTTAGGCTGAACATATAATGCAGCGCCAGTCTTCTCTGTTCTTCGCTTGCTGGCACCAATTGGATATTCAAGCACTGCCAGGTTACCCAACACTTGGTGCTTCCACCGGAGGTTTGGTCTTCCTCTTCTTCTGCGTTCTTCAGCAGGTGCCGAATTAAGTATCCTCTTCGCTGGAGTGTCTTCTTCCATTCGCTTGACATGACCTAACCAGCGCAGCCCTTGGATTTTGATTCACCTGAGTATGTCTATGTCAGCGCACAGCTCATACAGCTCATCGTTGTATCTTATTCGATACTCGCCATCAACGCAAATAGGTACGAAGATCCTACGCCCGTGGTGGAAATTGTCCTGACTTCTGCGTCATATGTTAGGACAGGAATAATGAGGGACTTGTGTAGTGTGATTTTCAATCTTCGAGAGAGCGCTCGACTACTCAATTTATTACTCAACCCAAAGTAACACCTGATAGCAAGAGTTATCCTACGCATGATCTCCAGGCTGACGTCATTACAGTTGTTGGTGCTGCTTCTAAGATAGACGAAGTCCTTCACCACCTCGAGAGGGTAATTGTCAACAGTGACGTGTTGTCCAAGATGCCGGGACACATTGTTTGTAGACACTAGGTACTTCGTCTTGCCCTCGTTCACGATCGACGTGCCTCTCGTTCCAATTCAGAGAATGCTGCGATGTTCCTATATGTGAATATTAGTATAAGGAATATTTTTGTAAAAATAGTTTTTAAACAACCCTCTCAAATAAATAAAAGTAATGAGAACTTAAATATTAAATAATTTGCTATTACATCAAATTGACTCAGATCTTGAATCGATTTTTAAGTTGATATATTAATCAAAAGCAAATTAAATATATTACTTAATATTATAAACTTCTGTGATAGTGCTTTTCAGAAGAAGCAGACATGGCGAAAACGTTTTTACGCCTATTATTTTATTATTTTACGCTTATACATAGTTATACCCGTAACAGACTGAATTGAGGTGCACACCCAATATATATAACAGATGTTCCAGTACTAAAGGTGCTTATATAAATATATATTTGATATTCAGTTTTTAATTAATTTATGTATTTACATATAAGTACTGTACAATACCAATTAATATGTTATTAATTTATACAATTGTTTGAATTGTGAAATTTGTTAATAGGAGCACATCACTACTTGCTACTTATTAAAATTATGAAAGAAATTAACAAAAATTAAGAAACAAAAATAGAAAATGAAATACTTCATTACTTATGTGAGGCAATATAAATTGACTAATGGTTTTCGAACAATTTTTAATTTCTATGCAAATAAATATAAATTATTGTCTTGACGACACCATGTGAATACAATATACATATTACATAACTTGGAAAAGCATTACAATTTTATTGTTATGATGACATAATGATAACAAATGCCTGAGGAAGAACAAAAGCAATATAAATTATAAGTACACATATTCAAAATGATAATTTACAAATGGAATTATGATCAAAGGTAATGTGAAAGTAAATTATTCTATTTATTACAGAAGAAATTGTTAATATTTTATTTTTCCTTTTAGCATCACAAATATTGTTTTAATATAACATCATCGTCACTTCGAGTGAAGTTTCTTTCTTGTGATACTGTGATACATAGTATCATCTCTATATCTATACCTACAAGTAACTTGCAGTCGCTAGCTTTTCTAAAAAAGCATTTTCGAGATATTCGTGAAACGGTGTTTTGACACTTTTTTCTGTTATTGGCAAAAATCTCCAATCCATATATCCATATACCATGATTTACACGCCATTGGAAATGTGTGACCTTTTTCTTCCAACGATATAATATTTGTATCAAGCGAATTAAATGTAACTGAGGTATATAGGTTAGGTTAGGTTATGTGGTTGCCCTCTCTCTGAAAGGACACACTTAGGCCAGAAAAGCCCATTGTTATACTACCGAGCTTCTCTTCCAATACTGTTGTGCGTGTTAAATTTGGAAAGCATTAGAAGGACCTACTTATATTAGCCGGTTCCGAAGGGCAGAACTCTTGTGACATCACTTTAACTAAGTTTTGTCACAGAGCACTTTCAGAAGCATTTCTGGCTAATTGTTACTGACGGAAAAATTACCAATTCTTCCCGGCAGGTGGATAACGTTCGAAAGAAAAATTTTTTCGATATCAAATTTTGTTATGCTTCAGCCGGGGATTGAACCCACGATTTTCCATTACTGTTGTGAGTGTTGAATTTTGGACAGTATTAGAATGGTGCCGTAGCTCAGTGGTTAGTGTGTTCGACTTCTGATCTGTAGGTCGTGGTTCAATACCCGGCTGATGCATAACAAATTTAATATCGATAAGATTTTTCTTTCGAACGGTACCCACCTGTCGGCAAGCAATTGGCAATTCTTCCGACAGTAACAACTTGCCATGAAAAAGCTTCTTAAAGAACTCTGTGACAAAGCTCAGAAAAAGTGATGTCACAAGTGTTCTGCCGTTCGGAACCGGCTAAAATAAGTAGGTCCCTTCTAATATTGTCCAAAATTTAAGACGCACAACAGTAATGGAAGAGAAGCTCGGCCAATGAGCCCTTTGGGGCTTTATGTGCCACATATTTATTTTTTTTTTATTTATTAGAAGGGACCTACTTATTTTAGCCGGTTCCAAACGGCAGAACCCTTGTGACATCACTTTTTCTGAGCTTTGTCACAGAGTTCTTTTAGAAGCTTTTTCATGACAAGTTGTTACTGGCGGAAGAATTGCCAATTGCTTGCCGACAGGTGGGTACCGTTCGTAAGAAAAATCTTTTCGATTTTAAATTTTGTTTGTTTCACCGAGGATTGAACCCACGACCTACAGAAGGCCAACATACTAACCACTGAGCTACGGCACCACGGCACAACTAAGTTATAGGTGACGAAATTCGAAAAAAGTGGATTTTCTCGACCTTTTTCTTAATTCCTCATATTCAGTTGATCCATTGACATCAAAAAGAAATTATTTCACATATTTTTAAATTGTAGAGAATATATAATTTTGTGGCATATTAAATGTAAATTTACTAAAACTAGATTCAATTCAATTAAACTCGCTTAAAATAAGTGACGTCGCTTATTTTTGTTGTTGCTTTGCATGCAATTCTATAAAAAAGCGAGGGTTCTTTTGCAACTCGAGTGCAAAGGAACGCAGTTATTGTTGGAAAAAAGAGGACCACGGCTTTCGAATGGTGTGCAAAGCATAATGTATCCTCGCAAAAGAGGAAACAAATTGTCGATTACTGCAATTTGTAAAACTATTCATGAGAAAATAATTTAATAACGAACAAGTCTAATTATCCCCTATGAAAATCATTAAGAAAGTAACGATTCCTTACAGTTTTGACTTTCCATGATATTTATAAGACTAATGGAAAATAGGGGGAGAGATGTAGAAAAATAAGTAAAAGGTAGTCAAATAAACATACAAACTGTTGCGAAAACTGTGGTGTATTGAATGCATAATATGCTTGTTGGTAAGTTTGATTTGTTTGTTTGCTCGTTTACCATTTGCTACACTATATCTGCGTTTGTGAATGCGAATAAAAATTTCATACATATTGAAACTTTAGTATTTTCGTAATATTATGGCAAACAATGAGGAAATAAAAGAAAAGTAAAATAAAAAGATTTTAAATCGATTATTAAATCTCTGCCATAAGGCATAATACAAACTTTTTCATATTGAATGAGTTTTTGTAGCGTAGTATAATTGCTATAAATTATAATAAAATGGTCAATAAAAAGTAATAAAGAGTTTTCTCTCTTTTTTACCTCCATGCTTATTTACTCCAAACTACTTACAATAGCAAGAAAATGTAGGTCAACATTGGACGAGAAATAGTCAGCATATCAACACTTATCATTCATACGCTACGTGATGCTCGATAATAAGAATGCAGCTATCTACCAACCTACTTACTACATTTGTCTATTTTATTCTCTACGGATACGGGTATGTGAATGTAATTTTAGGAAAATAAACTCAAGTTTCTTACTTGCTACAAAGGCATTGTTACAAAATATTATGGAGGTAAGATGAATGACTATGATGAAGATTGTTGTATAAAAGTGTATGAATAATGACGCAGGACGCATATGTATAAAGGCGTTACTTGAAACAGTATATGATTGCTTTCCAGAAATAATTCTACTCACTACTACCTCAATTTTGTGTTCGTTTTCCCTACGCTGCAGCAAAACTATAGTAGTCATTTTTTTCGTTATTTACCTGGCCTTGCAGAGATACGGTGCCACTCGTATATTCGATAATAATGATACGAATTATGCAGAATTTTTAGCAAAATATTATAAAGACTTAATTAAGAATCTATGTGACATAATTCTATGCTATGTATGCTATGTCGCATTGTCGGTCAACTAAACGACTTTTTTTCGTAAAAAAGTATAACGACAGTCGTACTTTAACTTATTGTGAATTGTATTATTGTGTATTATATGCCTCTTTGGCATGCAAATTTAATAAAAGTAAAAAAATTAAAAAAAAATATTTTCTCTTTACAATTTCTATAAACGCTTTTGACTATCAGTTTCTTTCATTCAATAGCAATACATTTGTAGTATCACTGTAAAGCAATATTATAGCATGAAGAAGCGAATCTTGAAAATGGTACATGCTTTACTTCACAAATACTCAACTCGTATGTGTTGTCATATTTCAAAGATACTTAAGGCGAAGTACATACTTCAAGATAGAATGACGCTTTTGGAATATTGCATTGAAGTGAATATAATACGTAGTACAGATTTTGAAATGGATGGAACAATATTTTTGTCAAAAATTTTTTATTAAGACTTTTTTCCTAAAGTATTTCAAATCCTCCTTATAAAAACGCCATACTACTACTACATAATACTACGACTGCCAACCTATTTAGGAACCACCGCATCAATAAACGACATTGTTAACAATTTCAACAAACTTTAGAGTATGTCAGACCTAATTTACTAGTTCAGAAGTAATTCGATTTGAAACCTGTTTGCTTTTTTGAAAACTACGTTAAATTACATATAATTGTAGGTATCGTAATTTCTACTATCTGGGCAATGTTAACGAATATATTTGAAATTCGTGAAATAAAGTACCAAATAGTCACTTTAGGCCATGTGGGTAACTTTCGGATTCATTGTATTGAAAAACTTAGTACGACATTCGCTTTAGTGGGTAATTTTACTTAAGGTTAGGTGTCTTTTTTATGGCAAGATGAATGTTTTTGAATTGAAGAAAGAGCCAACCGGATTTATCTATACTCGATTTCATAGTTCCTTCTCTTCGCTCAACAGTATTTAATTGAAAATAAATAAATAAAAAAAAACTGATTTTGAGGTTATCCTTTTGTTAATTGCTAAAGATGTATGTAAAAATGAACAATATTTTAATATTGCTCATGGCTATGGAAACGCGATTTCAATTAATATATAAAGAGGGCATTTATTCCGATTGATGAATACCGATGATGTCATGTCGCAAACGATTGGCGGCAATCCTTAGGGCAAATAGTAACGAAATAGTTCTTGTTACGCAAAGAACAACAACAAATTTGTTTTGCTCTTATACCCTCTTATATGGTCCATTAATAATTTTTAAATAAAATTTTATGTAATATTTTTTACTATAAAAATTTATATTGCTTTTAATAAAATTGTATGTAATTGGGTCATTCCCAATGCAGAGCTCAGGTCTAACCAATTGGCTGCTTCACTATGTGTACGGAGTTGGCTGAAAAGCAGTACTTAAATTGAAGAGTAAAAACTAATAAGTGTGATAAGAAACTTGTATTAAGGCAAACATATGTGCAAGAAGGGAATAGAAAATCACATGTATGCATTCACTCTTATTCAGATGACAGAAATATGTGTATTTGTATGAGTTTGAATGAAATATTCTAATCAAAATTCCAGAAGTGTGCCTAATATTGAAGGTATGGACAAACTTATATATAACACCTAACAGTAATACATACCATTTCAATGTAATCACATATATAATATGCATCTATGGTTACTATAATTATATATAAATAATTATTCGAAACATAAATAAGATGGTGAAGTAATATTTTATCTCCTCTATAAATTTTGATAATAAAGGCACCAGCTATAAAAGAATCAAATAAATCTATAGGACTTAAACCAATGAAACACTTTCATCACAAATTAACACTTCAAATTTTGTAAGTGATTAATGATATAATTAAAAACAATTCATTATCAAAGTAAAATGGAACGATCTTAAATACGATTATACTTATATATTATACATTAAGTAAAACATAAAACAAAAAACTTATAATACTTATAAACTTGATGCTGACATACACCTTAAGTGTATAAGATATATGCACATTTGATGCGTTTAGAGCAAAAATTCATCTTACAATTTCATAGCAGAAAAGTTGCACTAATTGCAGAATATTCATTCAAGTTCGTGTAGAAACGATACGTGGCGATTAATTTATTAATATAGAAATCTATAACACCTGTGGTCAGCTTCACATATGAGTATGTAATTTGAATATATAAGTTCGCTATTTTGCACTACTTTGTCAAAACTTGTGTGCCGAAACATGAAACATGATTTAATCATAAATATTTTGCGTGATTACTTAGATAACTAATATAGTCAGCACTTGGGAGTATGCAGTTTTCATATATATAATATATAAGCTGGATATTTTGTTCAACATTTGACTTGCACATCACTTGTTTGCTAATGTATGCATAATTATTTTGTGTAATTAGTTACTCAACGAGATAATATTAAATTTCATAGTTGATATTTTTGACCTTTTACTTTTCTTCTCACAAGTTATATGATTCTTTTTAATCTAACTGATTTTAATCTGACATACAAACACATGTATACCTACATATATCATACCGCAAAACGTATTTATAATATGACATATGGCATCTTATACACTATTTATATGCTAAAGCTATTGCACTTTCAGTAATAGAGTAAATAACAAATTGTTCATTAGTTTTCATTATTATACAGGGTTTTTCATCACTGCATCTCGCAAATAACAGCTCTAATATTTTTTGAGTACCTCAATATTTGCTGGCGCATTGGCATATACTTTATCTTTAACGTAGCCTCAAAGAAAAAAGTCTAATGGTGTTAAGTCGCACGATCTCGGCTTCCACTCAAAATCTCACGTCGATAAATCTCACGTCCAGGAAATTTTTCACACAATATAGCCATTCTTTCTCCATCTGTATGGAATGTGGCGCCGTCGTACTGAAAATAAACGTCGTCCACGTCAACAACAATCCATTTACTAATCGGTCGCACCATAATCATTTTCAAAAAAATATACCCCAATGACACCGCCACTCCACCAAACTGTCACACATTGTGGATATAGAAGTTATTCTAGGGTATTCGGAGCCCCAGATCAGAGCGTTTTCTTTATTCACGTACCCAAACCTTTCAAAATGAGCCTCATCGCTCAGAATAATTTTGTTTGAGGGATCATGATCTCCTTTGTCACTATTACAATGTTTTGTGTATCGAACCGTATCTGAAAAGTTCTAGTTCCTCTTTGTCAACTATCAACGAATGACAGATGTATGTTGACACCTGAACAAATAATGGGAAATTTAAAATGACACATCTTGTTAAAATACCCTGTATTGCTACCTATTACACGGTAGGTAAGTTTTCAGTTTTGAAATGTCACAGATAAACGGCCGAACACCTAAACTTTATTTTTGACTCTAAAGTACACAACCGTTTTCAGACAAATTATACCACGTTCAAATTTTGAGATAATTAATGGGGAAGTACATACAGTACTTAATTAAGAATTGCTAATTAGAATTATATGTATACTTTGTATTTCGATTTTTTCGTTCTTTATATATATAAAATGCAAATATTTTTTAAAATGTTGGTTGAAAATGAGTAGTAAAGATTTTAAAAAATGCTCTAAATTTTATCTAATTCAGTGAAATATCCTTCCTGAAAATTGAATTGATTCTATTGAATTCAGTAGCCGACGGCTGATTCCAAAGTGAAGAAATAGCACAGCCTCCCGTACAAGCATTAAGTACTGTAGAGTCTGTCACCACTTTAAATTTCCTGATAACACTTAAACAATAAAACCATCCACTGGCATTGAACTTATTGACTATAAGCATTCAAGCATATGAACTGATTATAGATACTCGTATTCCACTATAGTATATTGACCTTTATAATTCGACTATTTACAATGAAATTTCAATTATAGTCAACCCACATGTACAGTACTATAAATGTCAAACAACTAAATAGAGAAATAGCAAGGGATGGAGGTAGAGAAAACAGTATTAAGTATTTTCCTCCATCTTAATGATTGCGAAGGCATGAACAATTTGATATTTATCATGATTTCTGACTATATTTAAGATCTTTAATGGAATATGGTTTGTACAAAGAATGGAAGATAAGACGCAATTTATGCTAGTACATTCTTCTTCGATTCATTTCTATTTTTCTATTTAGACATAATGCTATTTGATATATAATATTACGAATGGCAAAATTGTATTTTATATTTTATTATATTTTCAATTAAAATAATATTAAAATTCTTAGTTGCAAAAGAATTTCAAATAATTACCTAAATGAAAATTTAATTACACTACACACCAATAATAGTAATGTTGGTAGTTATTCTAGTAAATGTATTGCAGCAACAACACATTGCAAGCTTGAAATTAAAACCACAATCGAGACACAAAACATAGCCGAAAGTTTTGTCTTCAGAGTAGTTGTTGTGTGATACTACGGATTAGATATGTTGTTATTTTCAGGAATTTCATGGAATGGGGGTCGGCCTTACATTTCAATCTCCTATGGAGATTCTGCGTATTTTAATCGAGTCAAATCAACTACAGATCTCAGACTTTTTGACCCTACGGTTTTTTGCAGTCTTTTTGACCATCACTATATGAAGTCGTCAATATCCTAAAATTCTGAAAACTCATTTCAACAGATCTAATAGCTATACATATTATGTTTCTACACTCTTACTTAAACTAAATATTTGGTATAACTTTTCACCTTAGCTTTTTTTGTGCCTGCCTCTGAGGTCAACTAAAAAAAAAAACAAAATAAAAAGTAAATAATAACAAAGATAGTCTTGGCAATGATAGTTGTTGTTTCTCTCATGGCTAAACGACTGAACGGCTTCACAGCCGGTGCTGACAGTAAAACTTTCAGCTGTGTGCGCCGCCATTTGCAGACGGTACGCAGCAACAAACTTTTTTCTGAGTGCGCTTATCAGAATTGGTGTTTTTAAATTGTGTGTGTTTTAATATCATCGGTGTTACAAAATCGAAAAGATGAGTGTTTTCTTAAATGAAATTGGATGCTAAACAAGAATATAATATTCGTTTTTCAATATTTTTATCGGTTTATTGAGAAATCAGTCGGAAAAAGTGCGAGTGTGGCAAAAATAGTAATTTTTTGTTTTTCATTTTTATACAAAATGGTGCGAAATTACAAGCGAAAGAATCAGCCGATCGACAAAGAAGCCCTGCCGAATGCCATTGCGGCTATCAGAAGCGGCGAGACAGTGAGAAAGGCGGCCAAACATTTTAAATTAAATTTTGAGACTCTGCGAATGAACGTCAATCAGTCAGCTTGTGAGGAAAGAGGAGAGAGACAGCTTAAATAAATAAACGAAACACAATTGAAAAAAGCGCGGAGAAAGGAACCACGATCGCAAAAGCCGAAATCTTCAAATTGAATTACCAGATATTGAGAAACAACATTAAGCGTCCAATGCCGACAAAATATCGAACTCAAGTAATTTTCTTATGCATTCATTTCGTTCATTTCACTCATTCGTGTATGTTGTGTTGTTACGTAGGTTTTCAACGCAGATCGAGAAGCGGCATTAATGAATTATCTGCTGAGATCAAGTGCAATGTATTATGGCCTGTCAACAAGAGACGTGCGAAATTTGGCAGCAAGTTTAGCTGAAAAAATGGAAATCGATGTGCCGAATAATTGGAGAAACGAAAAAATGGCAGGCAAAGATTGGTTTCTGTCATTCATGAAACGCCATCCGAACTTGTCGCTTCGCAAGACACAAGCAACGAGCTTGGCCCGTGCGACGAGCTTCAATCGACACAACATCGGACATTTTTGTCAATATTTTGGAAAAGTTACATATATGGAATATGGATGAATTCGACGTCACCACAGTTCACACGCCGGAGCGTGTGGTTGCGCAATGCGGAGCCAAACAAATTAGCAAAATGACATCGGCCGAACGAGGTCAAATCGTCACGATTACAGTTGCCGCAAGTGCCACTGGCGCGGCAATTCCGCCATTCTTTGATTTTCCGCGTGTTCGTTTTAATCCAGCATGTCTTTCTAGACTATTTTTGCCCCACTCTCCCCAATTTAATTTATATATCAATAACAAAAGTTATTATTTTTATCATTACTACTTTTGATTATAATAAAAAAATAAGCATTATTTACTTGTAAATTTCCAAATTACACTACAAAAATATGGAGATATGGTTATGGAAATTAATTCGAAAGCCGGTAGGTAAGGGCTACTCTAATATAAATGCATTATAAAATAAGTTTTAAGAATAAAATGAAGCATCTATGAACCTTTTGTCTATGACAACACTATTGTTTGTAAATTAAAAAACATATATGTGCAATATGATGTTATTCATGCATGAAGTCTGTCTGTGTAGAAAATGTTATATGCCCTTATAATTTTGATATTGTTATAAGCAAATACATGTTTTCATAAATAAATATAAAAATGATGTTGTAGTAATAGCAAATATTTGTCACAGTAACTTTACTCATTTGTAAAAACATATATGTGTATGAATATGGTACAAAAATATAATAGTACAATAATTGTATAAATCAACAGATTATACTATCTATAAGGTTTTTGACTTTTAAATTCCATATTCGTATAGTATGGTGGTAATGTTATACAGTGTATGATATATAGAAAACGTAACTTTTAGGTCGATAAGTAGAAATGCTAACCGGTATTGCCATCGACTCACTCCTACTCCTGTGGAATGAATGTAGGACAATATATCGTATAAATCAACAGACTATAATATTTATAAGGTTTGCGACTTTTATTTCCATATTCGTATACTATGGTGGTAATGTTGTACAGTGTATGATATATAGCAAACGTAATTTTTAGGTCGATAAGTTGAAATGCTAACCGGTATTGTCATCGACTCAGTCCCGCTCCTGTGGTATAACTACTTGCGGTCTTTGCAAAACCATCACAATCTTTGTGTCATATTCTTAAGGGCGCCGAACAGCAACTTAGAAACTTGCAAAATGATTGCCTTAACTCTTTCTAGACCTTCAGATTACGCTATATCTATGACTGCACAGACACCGTCAATTTGAGGGAATGGATGAACATGCAGTGGAAGAAACGAGTACTGAAGAATATATCAGGACTTCAATCTTTCACAGAAATTACTTAAAAATCAGCTTAAATCGACTTAAATCGACTATCGCTCAGTGGAAGATCGCGGCCAAGAATCCAAGTGTTAGTAAATCCGTTTGTTTAAATGGTCGACAGATTGTACATAGGATAAGGAAAAACAAAAAAACAAAACTGTTTAATTATTTCACGTTTAGCGGTACAGTAAGCCCAAACTTGAGTAAAATGCTGCAATATTATTTGTTATAATTATTCCTTTGCTGATGATACGGCAATATTGTGCTCCCACTCTAACCCCATAGAAGCTATTAAACTCCTGCAGACTCATATCGATTCTCTCGAAATCTGGCTAGCAAAATGGCATGTAAAAGTCAATGAATCAAAGAGCGTACATGTAACCTTCACGCTAAGGCTAGATACATGTCCCTCACTCAATATTAATGGCCAATCAGTTCCACAATGTTCCTCAACAAAGTACTTGGGTATTCACCTCGACAGAAGGCTGACCTGGAACAAACACATAGAGGCAAAGAAAACTCAGATCAAGCTTAAAATGAATCAGTTATGGTGGCTGTTACACAAAAGATCAAAGTTGAATCTTGAAAACAAAGTGATATTATATAAAGCAATACTGAAGCCAATTTGGACTTATGGTATTCAGTTTTGGGGCACCGCATCTCCCTCTGATATCGAAAAATTGCAGCGAATACAATCCAAGTGTCTGCGAATTATTGTAAACGTGCCTTGGTATATGAGGAACGTTAACATCCATCGAGATTTAAATGTACCCACAATTTCTGAGGAAGTTGCAATGTCCTGCAGAAGCTACATTCAAAAATTACACAATCATCCGAATCCCCTTGCTAGGCAATTGTTGCTGAGCATGGGGCATCTTCGATTAAAAAGAAAAGACACACTGAATATGCTGTGAAATCGCTATACCTCGCGACTCAACAAATTGTGATGGAACGTAGGGAATATCACATAATTTTAGTTAGTTTGTAAGATTTGATTACTTATTGTTAGTTTCTAAGTAATTTAGAAAGATCCAATAAAAAAGCTTGTTAGAAAAAAAAAAATTTTCCTTGCTATGAAGAGCTCTCACTGATTTATTTATTAACCAATATTCTTATGGGATACATCAATGTATACCATTTGAATGTGTGTTTTATAATACGTAATATTTTTTTTTTTGCCAAGTGACGAGAAGTGTATTTTGGATATAAAAATGAATTTCTCAAAAACTAGACCTGTCATAGAAAATTTAATGTTTCATCAAATCACGAAGTTAGTTTGCGACCTTGTTGGAAATCTATTTTTATAAATGAAATGTTTTAAAATAGATTTATAAATGAAAAAGTTTTAAATATAAATACCCCGTAATTTTTACATATTGAGTGCTCCGAAGTATGCTTAATCAAAAATTAAAACCCGGCTGGTTCGCACGATAATTTGAGTAAATATTGAGCTATTTCAACGAAATTTGGCACAATAGCCACGTCCACACCAAGCATTCAAAGTGACTAACCTCGGAATTTTCAAAATCTTTAAATTGCTATAACTCACATAATATATCACTTGGGACAACAACATTTGGCACATAAAGTTATATTACACTACTACATAACCTTGCCAAAAATAGGCTAGCCACGCCTACTTTTTATAGTAGCTTTCATACAAAGTGTCTGTACTTCTTTTATATTGAAACAGCTGTAACTTCTACAATATTCTGTCCAGAATAACCATAATTGATACTTAGATTAACATGGTAGTCGGAAATAACATGACAGAAAATCAGTATGCCACGCCCACTCCTTCTTGGGTCTCCCATACAAAGTTGCAAAAAAACAACAAGTTAAAAAAAAAATGTTACCGGTTTTAACTTGCAAACTATTCAGCGTAGAATAACAACATTTAAGGTGTGGATTAGTATTGTACGAGCAACAAGGCTCACAGGAAATGGGCGCACCACGCCCACTGTTTATCGTAGCCTCCATACAAATTTTAAATTGAAACAGCTGTAACTTCGGCAATCTTCTGTCTAGAATAACTATAATTGACACTTAAATTAATATCGTAGTCGGAAATAATTTGGCAGAAAATCAGAAATCAGAAATCACGCCCACTCCTTCATGGGTCTCCCATACAAATTCGATGGAATTAAACAAAAATGTTAACCGCCATAACTTGCAAACTATTCAGCGTAGAACAACCGGATTGAAGGTGTGGATTAGTATTGTAAAAACAAATATACCCACAAGAAAAGGGCCAGCCACGTCCATTGTTTATAGTGGCTCCCATACAGAATGACTGAATTCCTTTTAAATTGAGATAGTTGCAGCTTCTGCGATCTTCTTTCTAGAACAATCATAATTAATACTTAGGTTAATATGGTAGTTGTACATAATCTGGCAAAAAATCAACATGGCACGCCCACTTCTTAGTGGGGCTACCATACAAAGTTGCGAAAATTTAAAAAAATTTAAACCGTTATAACTTACGAACTATACAATTCAAGAAAGAGGTAAGCCACGCCTACTTATTATATAGCTCCCCTCATAACATACAAAGTACCTCGTCAAAGTCAACCATATTTCGGGTGTAAATTAGTAGTATATGCAAAAATTGTTTCTCAAAAAGTGGAAATAATAGAAAAAGATGGATATTCGAGTAAACTTTTTATATATATATCTACATATGCAGGGTATAATTTGGTCGGCCCCAGCCGACTGTAAGGAGATTTATTTATTTTTCAATATGAAATAAATAATAATAATATACATATATACATAATCATTTTCTTATTTTTATTTTAGTATATATAAAAAATAAATAAATATGTGGCACTTAAAGCCCCAAAGGGCTCATTGACCGAGCTTCTCTTCTATTACTGTTGTGCGTCTTAAATTTTGGACAGTATTAAAATGGACCTACTTATTTTAGCCGGTTCCGAACGGCAGAACACAGAGTTCTTTTTAGAAGCTTTTTCATGGCAAGTTGTTACTGTCGGAAGAATTGCCAATTGCTTGCCGACAGGTGGGTACCATTCGAAAGAAAAATCTTTTCGATATAAAATTTGTTATGCATCAGCCGGGTATTGAACCACGACCTACAGATCAGAAGGCGAACACACTAACCACTGAGCTACGGCACCCACACAATAGTATATATACATATACAATATATGTATGTATATATTCAATAAAAACTTTGTAAATCTTATTTGCGTTTTTTCATATTTCAATAATTAATATATATACTAGGGAGGTCCCAGAACTACCCGACCTAAGAAAGAAAACAACAAATTTGGGGAAATTTTTCTTTATTTCTAGACATAATCTCCATTTAGCTCTATACACTTTTCCCAGCGATATTCTATAGCTTCGATACCCTGTTTATAGTATGAACTGTCTAGCTCATTAAAATAACCATCAAATCTTCTACCACCAAGCCATTTTTTCAAATTTGGAAATAGAAAATAGTGTTAAGGAGCTAAATCTGGTGAATAAGGTGTGTGCTGAAGCAATTCGAGCTTTAACTCATTGATTTTGGCCATCGAAATTGCGGATGTGTGAACTGGTGTTTTTGTTCTATTGTGAGCAAACGCGGCACTCATCTTGCACACAGCGTTTTCATCTCCAAATTTTCGGTCAATATACGATATATAGCACTTTTTTCAATGCCTGTAATTTCACCTAGCTTACGCACCTTCAGCCGGCGATCATTCAATACCATTTTGTGGATTTTCTTAACGCCAGAGCGTGGGCACCTCAATTGGTCGAGCACTACGATGTTCGTCTTGGCAGCTCGTATGACGTCGTTTAAACCCTGCCCCCCAATATTTTATGGTCGTAGGCGAAGGAGAAAACTCCTCCAGACTAGAATCTAGTTCGGCTTTAACATTCGTTGGACTGAGACCTTTCAAATGAAAGTATTGAATTACACAATGTTGCCCATTTTTTCCCTGATTACAAATTCACTGAGGTCGTTAACTTTCGATGGCTCCAACAAAAATTACTAAATAACGTGAGAGGGCTATAGGAAGAAGCTCATTAAGCGTCGAATAAGATTTGTAAAAATGACCGACTTCATAATAGTAAGAGCTACTCTAAGGTGACTAATAATGAGTATGTATTGCATTGCAAAATTGTAAGAAATTGGCAGCAGAAGCACAAGACATGATCCTGCTGCATTCATTTTATTTCAAATATAGCTTTTTTGACCTTTTGCTAGAATTATTTCAAAAGTGATTTAGGTTTAGTATAATTCTAAATATGGATATAAGAAGACGTATTTTTGGAAAAATTAATATTTTTTTGTCTGATTTAAATAAGAAATTGCAATATAACTCAAATAGAAATGTGCTCGTTCATTGAACATAATTAAGAAGTTCCATAACAAAAAGCAATAATTCCAGTTTTAATTTTTCCAGGTTTTTTGGATAATCTTATTCTACATTTCATTATCTATCTATTAGCGAATAAGAGTTCTGAGAATTTTTAGGTTAACTAATTTAAAATGGCCTTCAAAGCTTTAGTTTTACATCAAAATATTATGTTCTGCTATTACATTTTCTAAACTCCTCACTTATGAAAACCTTATCCCTTGTGTGGAAGGTAGTAGATTTTACCTGATTTTGACGATTTTTAGCAAATGGTATTTGATTGCCAAGGTTAATTCCCATGTCGAATTTAATTAATTTCAATTAAGTGATTTTTGATATGAGAGTGGTGTTACGCCCCTTTCAAAATATGATCCTATAACGCCATTGTTACTTCAAATATGTCCTTTAAAAATATTGCAATTCAAACGTTTATTTTTTTTCAAAATCTCTGTTATATGGGATTGGCCGTATTTGTAGACGGCCTTTTAGCATTATTAACTAATATCATGAAAGACGGTGGTGTACCAAATTTGAAAATTGTAGGTCCATTTTTACTATTGCATGAAACGTTTCCATGGTGCAAATCAGGATTTACAAAATATTATTTACTACACAAAATATATTTGTCCTATTGCAATATGAAAATAAATTATTGCATCATAAATAATTGTTGTACATTTGGCCATAAATCTTTGGAAAATATGTATAAAATTTCAGCAGAAGTCTATGTTAAGCCTCAAAGAGTTATTCTTGTTTTGAATAACCACATTACAGTAACGAATATATAGGCATCATGATCAGCAACACCAAAACAAAAACAATAACAATAACAACAGAAATAACTGCAACAACAACAACAAAACCATAACAAAGCAGTTTATAAAATCTGTCTAAGAAAACTTAAACTGATTTAAGATTGTAAATTCCATAAGAAAGTGGCAGAAATGCATTCGAACTGCTAACCAATGTTGTGGAGGTAAAAATGCCGAATAGACGATTTAAAAAAGGAACCCCATTTGTCCAAGAAAAAATGATTTTGAAGTATCAAGATGATGTTTGAATTGCAATCAACATGTTCTTGGTCGCCATTCTAAAATTGTGTAAACTGGTCTTCAAATTCCTCCGTCCCATATCTCGGCCATCATATTGTCCAGATTTAATCTTTGAAAAGGTTCAGCTTCATTTGTGAACAAAATCATCGTAGTTTTATTAAAGGATGTTGTTATATGGATAAATTTTATTACCAAAATAAAAATATTCAAAATATTGAGTAGTCAAAAACTATAAGATTTTGTATAGTGTTTTATGTTTTTTTCGATGAAAACAAAAATATAATTGCTCCAAGAAAATATCAGTAGCTAGTTTGATAATTTAAAGAACTATTTATGTGATACTATCATGAATTATGATTTATAAAGGGTTATCCATTTTGCGGTTTCAAAAGTAAATGTAAATAAAAATAATGTAAATAAAACACATATAAAATATTTTTTATCATGATATTTATTTTTTATTATAAAGTTTGAACGTTGGCATTATGTGTGAAATACTACATCATTTAAATGACCACCACGCGAATTGTTGCAAGCATCGATTCTTTTGAGGTAATTTTCGACCACTTTTTGACACATATTGGGCGGTATCTCAGCCATAACGTGACGAATGTTGGTTTTTAGGTGTTCAAGAGTTAAAGGTTTATCTGCATAAACACGGTCTTTCGCGTAGCCCCACAAAAAAAAATCAAGCGGTGTCAAATCGCATGATCTTGGTGGCCCTTGATATCGCCACGACGAGAAATTACGCGGACAGAAAATTTAAACCACATATTCTCTAAGTCGTATTCTTCAATAGCAGGCAAAAAAAAGTCGGTTATCATATGACCATAACGCTCCGAATTGACGGTGACAGTCGTTCCATCGTCGTTTTCGAAGAAGTAAGGTCCAATCACACCTCCGGACCAAAGAGCGCACCAAGCAGTGACTTTTTGTGGATGTAGTGGCCTCTCTTCAATTACTTGAGGATTCTCAGAACCCCAAATACGACAATTTTGCTTGTTAACATACCCACCGAGTGAGAAATGTGCTTCGTCGCTGAAGAAAATTTTGTTCGAAAAATCGCCGTCCACCGCCTGTTGTTCAAGCACCCATTCGACGTATCTACGACGTTGTGAATGGTCAGCTGGCTTCAGCTGTTGTGTGAGCTGGATTTTATATGGATGTAGGTGTATATCCAAATGCAAAATACGCCATAATGTGCCGTAAGACAGTCCTAATTCCTGAGAACGACGAGGAATCGACACATTCGGGTCTTCGGCAACACTTTCACTTACAGCAGCGATATTTTCGGTGGTACGAGCGAAACGATTATGCACAGGCTTACAATATCTGTAACTGATCCAGTCTCTTCATATTTCTTCACAATTTTGCCAATTGCTTGCGTAGTTGGACGATTATGTAAACCATAATCTCCTCTTAAAGCACGATATGTTGCTATGGCAGAATCACCATTTTTGTAGTAGGTTTTTACAATTTTAATGCATTGTTCGATAGTTAAGCGATCCATTTTCGCAAATGTCAGACTTTGAACTGAAAAAGAAAGAAATTGTTTTAACAACTCAGTTTGACAGATTTCGAATTCTAGCCCTATACTTTTGAAACCGCGAAATGGATAACCCCTTATGACTTGTGTGGAGACCAGAATAATACGACGTTTTTTGTGAATATTCCATTAGCTATATGGTATATCCTTCAGAATTTCGGGGGTTGTCTTATCTATGTGTACATATATGGTGAAATACTAAACAATTAAATATTTTTTGTTATAATTAAATTAAATTTTATTTTTTATTGTACAATGACAATTTGCTTATTTATACGCAGATTGGTTAATTTATAGCAAAAACAGGCAATGCTTTGTCTTTACAAAATTTGTTACTTATCTGCAAAGCAAAAAGATCTACAATATAATTAAACCAGGCAAACACAATAACAACGACAAACAAAAATGAAACTTGTGTGGTCATTTTCACACAGGCTTTCGTAGCGAAATAACCGTTAACTCAAGGTCAGCATTTAATATTTACAAGTCATATGCATGAATGTGTCTCTGACAATAGGGTGTGATGTGGAGAATACAATTGACTATTGTCCCCCCTTCATTTCATTGATATTATCATGTAAATAACATATTCATTTTATTTGATAAGAATCTCAATTTGAAAAAGAACATTGCAAAGAAAAATTAAATAAGAAATTAGATTTACTTTATTGAATCATTAACATCTGACTCAAGAGCAGATAAGTATGTCACTTTCATTTTGTATATGACGCACGCTAAATACAATGTTAGCACAATGAAAAGTATTTATTTGCAATGAACCTTTTATGAACATCATCATTAGTAGCATATTCACCTATATTCTTTTTACGATTGTAGTTCATCTAACTAAGACCCTTAAAAAAAAAAAATAAATATGTGGCACTTAAAGCCCCAAAGGGCTCATTGGCCGAGCTTCTCTTCTATTACTGTTGTGCGTCTTAAATTTTGGACAGTATTAGAATGGACCTACTTATTTTAGCCGGTTCCGAACGGCAGAACACAGAGTTCTTTTTAGAAGCTTTTTCATGGCAAGTTGTTACTGTCGGAAGAATTGCCAATTGCTTGCCGACAGGTGGGTACCATTCGAAAGAAAAATCTTTTCGATATAAAATTTGTTATGCATCAGCCGGGTATTGAACCACGACCTACAGATCAGAAGGCGAACACACTAACCACTGAGCTACGGCACCCACTAAGACCCTTTTGCTACATTAAACCAGCTTAAAACTGCATACTTCAGGACACAAATGGCATTTTGCTAAATACACACATTTGTCAGTACTTATACGTATGCACATTAAGAAGGATTTAATTTTTAGATGGCTCAGTTTAATAAAATAACAATAATTTTAGATTTTCTCAAGCATTTTTTCCAAAGGAACCAAGGATAAATTCAAAATTTGAACCCGCCTATCTTCTTTTTGGAATTTTGTGTGACCGACCTCATTAATTATTATTCCCCTGCATATCCTCTGAAAATTCGACTCTCTATTTACAACTCTTAAGGAAGCTTCCATTTAAAATGAACGCGAAATCACCTGATGTAGAGCGAACCAAATCGAACTGGTAGAACCCAAGATATTGCGATTTAAATAACACAGAAATTCATAAAACTGTAATTTTTCGAAATTTTGACCTTTTTTTTACGTAATATGATAGAATGTGTAAGAAAAAATCTCCTTACAGTCGGCTAGGGCCGACCAAACTATACCCTGCATATGTAGATTTATATATAAAAAGTTTACTCGAATATCCAACTTTTCTTTTATTTCCACTTTTCGAGAAACAATTTTTGCATATACTACTAATTTACACCCGAAATATGGTTGACTTTGACGAAGTAAAAGGATTTTAAGATAATTCCGAGGCTTAGTATGGGAGCTATATAAAAAGTGGGCGTGGCTTACCACTTTCTAGTAAATCCAATTAATTTTTCAATGTTAATCCACACCTTAAATTTGGTGTCCTACGTTGAATAGTTTCTAAGTTATGGTGGTTAACATTTTTGTTTAATTTCCTCAACTTTGTATGGGAGCCCCAATAAGAAGTGGGCGTGGTACGCTGATTTTTCGCCAGATTATTTCCGACTACCGTGTTAATTTAAGTGTCAATTATGGTTATTCTAGACAGAAGATTGCCGACGTTACAGCTGTTTCAATTTAAAATTTGTATGGGGGCTACGATAAACACTGGGCGTGGTGCGCCCATTTTCTGTGAGCCTAGTTGCTCGTACAATACTAATCCATACCCTAAGTCTCGTTGTCGTAGGCTAAATGGTTTGTAAGCTATGGAGCTTAAAATTTTAGTTTAATTCACTCGACTTTGTATGGGAGACCCATGAAGGAGTGGGCGTGGCATACTGATTTTCTGCCAGATTTTTGCCGACTACGATATTAATTTAAGTGTCAATTATGGTTATTCTAGACAGAAGATTGCCGAAGTTACAGCTGTTTCAATTTAAAATTTGTATGGGGGCTACGATAAACACTGGGCGTGGTGCGCCCATTTTCTGTGAGCCTAGTTGCTCGTACAATACTAATCCACACCTTAAATCTCGTTATTCTACGCTGAATAGTTTGCAAGTTATAACCGGTAACATTTTTTTTAATTTCCGCAACTTTGTATGGGAGACCCAAAAAGGAGTGGGCGTGGCACACTGATTTTCCGCCATATTATTTCCGACTACCGTGTTAATCTAAGTGTCAATTATGGTTATTCTACACAGAAGATTGTAGAAGTTACAGCAGTTTCAATTTAAAAGAAGTACAGACACTTTGTATGGGAGCTACGCTAGAAAGTAGGCGTGGCTCATCCACTTTTGGTGAGGTTATATAGTAGTATAATATAACTCTATGTGCAAAATATTGTTGTCCCAAGTGGTATATTGTGTGAGTTATAGCAAGTTAAAGATTTTGAAAATTTCGAGGTTAGTCGCTTTGAATGCTTGGTGTGGGCGTGGTTATTGACCGATCATGCCCAATATCAATCCCCTCCGTACCCTTGGATCATAGATTACTTATGCCAAATTTCATCAAAATAGCTCAATATTTACTCAAGTTATCGTGCGAACCAGCCAGGTGACAGACAGACGGACGGACGGACGGACGGACGGACATCGTTAAATCGAAAATTTAATCGACGCTGATCACGAATATATATCCATGTCTATATCTCCGGAGATTCCTTCAAGTGGACACAAACATCTGACCGAAATGAATATACCATGCATATTGCATTATGCAGGGTATAAAAATACGTTAAAATATGCTATATACATGATGTGCGATGATATTGATTAGTTTGTTTTATAATGGTTACTACATACTAATGAATTGAGTCAACCCATGTATAGATATAGGGTGCAATTTGCATGTATTAATAGAAATGATTTTTCCTTTTTTTTATAGATATAAGGAAGTAAATATTACAAATGATCATTCAATTTGAAAAGGCTTTGTTGATTTCACAAACATTTGATTGATTGGCAATTATTTTGAAGCAATTTTGAAGCAAATACATGCATATATTCTTATGTATAAACAAGTATAGAAAAAGTGGACATACTTCTCATACAAATTATGTAGTTACGACTTGATATATAACCAACACATATTGTTATGTTGGTACAAAAAAGGAAATTACACCCTTAATAATTGTATTTATGATAGATGATTTTTCAACTTTCAATATAAAATTGCTTATTAAGAAAACAAATATTTTTTAATAGTATGAACATTTTGCAAGTTACATATTTACTTATAACGCAAAAGAGATGAACAAAATGATAAAGAGGAAAGAACAAAGTCAACATTTTAACTACTCATCATTCGAAAATACAATATATTTTTCTGAATATACATACATGCGAAAATATGTATAAAATTTAGGAACTTATCACGCTCAAAAGTTGTAATTATACCCTGTGGCAATTGGAATAACACAAGAACTTATACAACGCGGGCTTCTGTAGATATATTTACTTTTTGCTTTTTCATATATTTTTTTCTTCCTGAGTTTGCTGTTGCTAGCTTCCTGCATTTCATTTTTATACCCTGCATAATGCAATATGCATGGTATATTCATTTCGGTCAGATGTTTGTGTCCACTTGAAGGAATCTCCGGAGATATAGACATGGATATATATTCGTGATCAGCGTCGATTAAATTTTCGATTTAACGATGTCCGTCCGTCCGTCCGTCCGTCCGTCCGTCCGTCCGTCCGTCCGTCCGTCCGTCCGTCCGTCCGTCTGTCTGTCACCTGGCTGGTTCGCACGATAACTTGAGTAAATATTGAGCTATTTCGATGAAATTTGGCATAAGTAATCTATGATCCAAGGGTACGGAGGGGATTGATATTGGGCATGATCGGTTAATAACCACGCCCACACCAAGCATTCAAAGCGACTAACCTCGAAATTTTCAAAATTTTTAACTTGCTATAACTCACACAATATACCACTTGGAACAACAATATTTTGCACATAGAGTTATATTATACTACTATATAACCTCACCAAAAGTGGATGAGCCACGCCTACTTTCTAGCGTAGCTCCCATACAAAGTGTCTGTACTTCTTTTAAATTGAAACTGCTGTAACTTCTACAATCTTCTGTCTAGAATAACCATAATTGACACTTAGATTAACACGGCAGTCAGAAATAATATGGCAGAAAATCAATGTGCCACGCCCACTCCTTTTTGGGTCTCCCATACAAAGTTGCGGAAATTAAAAAAAATGTTACCGGTTATAACTTGCAAACTATTCAGCGTAGAATAACGAGATTTAAGGTGTGGATTAGTATTGTACGAGCAACTAGGCTCACAGAAAATGGGCGCACCACGCCCAGTGTTTATCGTAGCCCCCATACAAATTTTAAATTGAAACAGCTGTAACTTAGGCAATCTTATGTCTACAATAACCATAATTGACACTTAAATTAATATCGTAGTCGGAAATAATCTGGCGAAAAATCTGCGTACCACGCCCACTTCTTATTGGGGCTCCCATACAAAGTTGAGGAAATTAGACAAAAATGTTAACCACCATAACTTAGAAACTATTCAACGTAGGACACCAAATTTAAGGTGTGGATTAACAATGAAAAATTAATTGGATTTACTAGAAAGTGGTAAGCCACGCCCACTTTTTATATAGCTCCCATACTAAGCCTCGGAATTATCTTAAAATCCTTTTACTTCGTCAAAGTCAACCATATTTCGGGTGTAAATTAGTAGTATATGCAAAAATTGTTTCTCGAAAACTGGAAATAAAAGAAAAGTTGGATATTCGAGTAAACTTTTTATATACAAATCTACATATGCAGGGTATAGTTTGGTCGGCCCCAGCCGACTGTAAGGAGATTTTTTTATTCATTCTGTATTTTCTTTACAGTATTTAGGTTTTTTTTATTAAAATGTTCATTCGTTAATATCGTTGTTCATTATTTTTATACCCTGCATAATGCAATATGCATGGTATATTCATTTCGGTCAGATGTTTGTGTCCACTTGAAGGAATCTCCGGAGATATAGACATGGATATATATTCGTGATCAGCGTCGATTAAATTTTCGATTTAACGATGTCCGTCCGTCCGTCCGTCCGTCCGTCCGTCCATCCGTCCGTCCGTCCGTCTGTCTGTCACCTGGCTGGTTCGCACGATAACTTGAGTAAATATTGAGCTATTTCGATGAAATTTGGCATAAGTAATCTATGATCCAAGGGTACGGAGGGGATTGATTTTGGGCATGATCGGTTAATAACCACGCCCACACCAAGCATTCAAAGCGACTAACCTCGAAATTTTCAAAATCTTTAACTTGCTATAACTCACATAATATACCACTTGGGACAACAATATTTTGAACATAGAGTTATATTATACTACTATATAACCTCGCCAAAAGTGGGTTAGCCACGCCTACTTTCTAGCGTAGCTCCCATACAAAGTGTCTGTACTTCTTTTAAATTGAAACTGCTGTAACTTCTACAATCTTCTGTCTAGAATAACCATAATTGACACTTAGATTAACACGGCAGTCAGAAATAATATGGAAGAAAATCAATGTGCCACGCCCACTCCTTTTTGGGTCTCCCATACAAAGTTGCGGAAATTAAAAAAAATGTTACCGGTTATAACTTGCAAACTATTCAGCGTAGAATAACGAGATTTAAGGTGTGGATTAGTATTGTACGAGCAACTAGGCTCACAGAAAATGGGCGCACCACGCCCAGTGTTTATCGTAGCCCCCAGACAAATTTTAAATTGAAACAGCTGTAACTTCGGCAATCTTCTGTCTAGAATAACCATAATTGACATTTAAATTAATATCGTAGTCGGCAAAAATCTGGCAGAAAATCAGTGTGCCACGCCCAGTTCTTCATGGGTCTCCCATACAAAGTCGAGTGAATTAAACTAAAATTTTAAGCTCCATAGCTTACAAACCATTTAGCCTAGGACAACGAGACTTAGGGTATGGATTAGTATTGTATGAGCAACTAGGCTCACAGAAAATGGGCGCACCACGCCCAGTGTTTATCGTAGCCCCCATACAAATTTTAAATTGAAACAGCTGTAACTTCGGCAATCTTCCGTCTAGAATAACCATAATTGACACTTAAATCAATATCGTAGTCGCCAAAAATCTGGCAGAAAATCAGTGTGCCACGCCCACTCCTTCATGAATCTCCCATACAAAGTCAAGGGAATTAAACTAAAACTTTTAAGCTCCATAACTTAAAAACCATTTAGCGTAGGACAACGAGATTTAAGGTATGGAATAGTATTGTACGAGCAATTAGACTCACTTGAAATGAGCGCGCCAGGCCCACTTTTTATTGTAGCCCCCATACAAATTTTAAATTGAAAAAGCTGTAACTTCGGCAATCTTCTGCCTAAAATAACCATAATTGACACTTAGATTAATATCGTAGTCGGCAAAAATCTGGCAGAAAATCAGTGCGCCACGCCCACTCCTTCATGGGTCTCCCATACAAAGTCGAGGGAATTAAACTAAAATTTTAATCTCCATAACTTACAAACCATTTAGCGTAGGACAACGAGATTTAAGGTATGGATAAGTATTGTACGAGCAACTAGGGTTATAGGAAATGGACGCGCCATGCCTACTGTTTATTGCAGCCCCCATACAAAATTACTGAAACTCTTTTAAATTTAAACAGCTGTAACTTCGGCAATCTCCTGCCTAAAATAACCATAATTGACACTTAGATTAATATCGTAGTCGGAAATAATCTGGCGAAAAATCTGCGTACCACGCCCACTTCTTATTGGGGCTCCCATACAAAGTTGAGGAAATTAAACAAAAATGTTAACCACCATAACTTAGAAACTATTCAACGTAGGACACCAAATTTAAGGTGTGGATTAACATTGAAAAATTAATTGGATTTACTAGAAAGTGGTAAGCCACGCCCACTTTTTATATAGCTCCCATACTAAGCCTCGGAATTATCTTAAAATCCTTTTACTTCGTCAAAGTCAACCATATTTCGGGTGTAAATTAGTAGTATATGCAAAAATTGTTTCTCGAAAAGTGGAATTAAAAGAAAAGTTGGATATTCGAATAAACTTTTTATATACAAATCTACATATGCAGGGTATAGTTTGGTCGGCCCCAGCCGACTGTAAATAGATTTTTTTATATTTCGCTTGCACTCGCAATAATTATTACTTCCAATATCGTACTGCTTATATTTATTTTGCATCACATTCGATCAAAATATTTATACAAAACAGCAAGAAATCAGGTAAAAGATTTCATTTTGGATGTCAGTCGTCTTTTGATTGATGTGATCGAATTAATGGAGATAATACAGCTGGCTGATGAAGCTCCATCTAAAGTTGTAGGTGGTTCGATAGATTGTACTGAAAAAAATGGGTCCAAAAGACCAAAATAAAGAAAAAGACATTAGGTTTCCTTGATGCATAAAGTAATATATGCTCTAAAAAATAAATTAAAGTAAAAGCGTTACAAAAATGGACTTGTAGTTGGCCTAGAGCTAACCAAATATTCTGCACTAGTAGAGTGTATGCGGGGAAGGTACACATATAATAAGTGGGCGAATCACGCCTATTTGCTTTTAACTAAATGCAATTTTGCACTATAATCGGAAATAATTTGAAAATTTATCTACAGTCATATTTGGGTAAAACAATGCATACACAAACAGTTATTTTGTGGAAGGTATGGAAAGCAAGTTTTTAAAACATTAAAATATATACTCTGAAAATAAATATGGTTGTCTCATAATTATATTAAAGGGTAGTACCTGGTCGAGGTTCGTCAATTTTTCACTGATCACTCA
Organism: Megamerina dolium; assembly: GCA_963854835.1. NCBI lineage: Eukaryota > Metazoa > Arthropoda > Insecta > Diptera > Megamerinidae > Megamerina > Megamerina dolium. The sequence continues at coordinate 48,238,986 of OY978528.1, read as the reverse complement.
AACTATAAAATGTCAAATAAAATGTCAATATAGCTATCGGGAGGATTATAGTAGTGGTATTGTATGGGAGCTATGACATACCAATTTAGACCACTTACTTACTTATATAGCCATTACAACCGAAAGTCGAATCTAGCATGCTTCACCAGCCAACCCTGTCCTTCGCTAACTGACGCCAGTTAGAGATTCCAAGCGCTGACAGATTCTACAGTACTTGGTGTTTTCACCGGGGGTTGGGTATGCCTCTTTTGCGCCGACCACCAGCGGGTTCCGAATATAACACCTTCTTAGCTGGAGCGTGTTCTTCCATTCACTCGACATGACCTTGCCAGTGCAGCCACCAAATTTTAATGCGCTTTACTATGTAGGTGTCGCCATACAGCTTACACAGCTCGTGGTTGTACCTTATTCGATACTCGCTACCAACGCTAATAAGTTCAAAGATCTTGGGAAGGACTTTTCTCTCGAAAACTCTGAGTATTCTCTCATCTGAGAGAAGGCCCTTAAGAGAGGGCCCAACTTCTCAATTACTTACTTAGCTCAAAGTAGCACCTGTTAGCAAGAGTGATCCTTCACACTATCTGCGGTCTGACGTCATTACTATTGTTAATACTTGTTCCAAAGTAGATAATGTCCTTCAGTACGTTAAAAGCGTAGTTATCAACAGTGATGTGCTGTCCAAGATCCTGGGACTCTTTGTTTGTTGATACTAGGTACTTCGTCTTGCCCTCGTTCACCGTGAGACCCATTCTACGCTACTCTCTTTCCAACTCTGAGAATGCTGCACTGACTACTCGCGTGTTCATGCCGATTATGTCAATATCGTCAGCATACGCTAAAAGCATGGCACTTTTGTTGAAGGTAGCGCCATTATGTCGTAGATCAGCAACTCGTAATATTTTCTCCATAATGAGATTGGAGAAGTCGCACGATATCGAATCACCTTGTCTGAAACCCCGTTCACTTCATTTAGTTCTTTTCAATCTTAGCAAACGAAATGTATTATGTGGAGGTTTATGCTACTTCATCTTTTTGCAGTTTTCTTTGTTCAAAAAGAAGAATGTTTATTAAAGCCAAGAGTAACGTAATGAGTTTCCTTTTCAGATATTTCTATTTTTGTATTGTTTATCTTCCATTTTATATTTTCCTTTATTTATACAACGTAAAAGGACCGGAAAAAAAATTATATTGCCGAAATGAAATGAAAAATAAAAAAACAAAAAAGTGATGTAGGTATCTTTGGTAATAGAAAATTTTATCGATGGACAAATGGATTATATTAAAATTGGCACATTAGTTAGTATATCTTGCTTGATACTTTGAGCAACAATTTTACATAAAATACAAAAATATTTCATGCTGTTGACGTCGGGTGGCAATTTGTAATTCTTCCATTAGTAAAAAGCTTTCCCAACTGAGTGATCATGATCAGGCTCTCAACAATATGACTCACCGAAAAACTAAATTGAAATAATTTCAACTATTTTTTACCAATGAAGCCAAGTAAGCATGTTTATAAATTTTTTGTTTTTATGGCCATCATAAAAACATCGCTCTAGAGACGGCTCCCGGGAAGTTATAAGGTTTTAAACCTTTCCTTTGTATGGGATCCTCATTAAAATATGAAAATAGGAGGAAAGTTTAGAAGAAGTATTGGTGATTAAAGATCTTACGCTTCACGATTCTAGAGGCGATTCCTGGGTAGTAACAGGGTTATGTAACGATTTTCTATGATTTAACCCTCAGTTTGTATGGTATAAACCTTAAGAGATGGAAATAAAAAGTAAATGTGTTCGAAGAAAATATTCGAGAAGAAAAATGAAAGTGGGTTGGTCATACAATTTGTCACCATATATGCAATTCCCGGGAAGCTATTCGTTTCCTTAGTATTCACCGTTATTTTTAAGTTAATTTTGTAGGGGAATTCACCTAAGAGATAAGGGAGAGTAAGTATGTTTAAAATTTCAGTTTATTATGGGATATGGGTCCACATAACTAGTAGATATATATAATGGAGACTGTCATATAATTCACCACAAAAGCAACGAATGCTGGTCTGCTATTAGGATCGAAAATTTGGCCTTAAACTCAGCTTTATGTTTTGGCGAAGAACGTACCTTCACTTAGTTATAATTCCCGACAATTTTTTTCTCTCTATATATATATATATATATATATATATATATATATATATATATATATATATATATATATATATATATATATATATATATATATATATATATATATATATATATATATATATATATATATATATATATATATATATATATATATATATATATACTTACTTACTTATGTGGCCATAACAACCGAATATCGATTTAGGCCGAAAATAACATGCTTCGCCAGCCATCTCTGTTCTTCGCTAGCTGGCGCCAGTTAGAAATTCCAAGCGCCGTCAGGTTCTCCAGTACTTGGTCTTTCCACCGCAGGTTAGGTCTTGCTCTTCTGCGTCGTCCTCCAGCGGGTTCCGAATATAACACCTTCTTAGCTGGAGCTTGTTCTTCCATTCGCTCGACATGACCTAGCCAGCGCAGCCGCTGGATTTTGATGCGCTTCACTATGTCAATATCAGCATACAGCTCGTACAGCTTATGGTTGTACCTTATTCGGTACTCGCCACCAACGCAAATAGGTCCAAAGATCTTGCGTAGGACTTTTCTCTCGAAAACTCCAAGCATTCGCTCTTACGAGGTGGAAATTGTCCAGGCTTCAGCGCCATATGTTAGGACAGGCATGATGAGAGACTTGTAGAGTGTAGTTTTCGTTCTTCGAGAGAGGTCTCGATTTCTCAATTGCTTGCTCAGCCCAAAAGCGTAGTTGTCAACAGTGACGTGCTGTCCAAGACGCCGGGACTCTTTGTTTGTTGACACTAGATACTTCGTCTTGCCCTCGTTCACCGTGAGACCCATCCGACACGACTCTCTTTCCAACTCTGAGAATGCTGCACTGACTACTCGCGTGTTCATGCCAATTATGTCAATATCGTCGGCATACGCTAACAGCATGACACTTTTGTTGAAGATAGTGCCATTATGTCGTAGATCAGCAGCTCGTATTATTTTCTCCATAATAAGATTGAAGAAGTCGCACGATAACGAATCACCTTGTCTGAAACCCCGTTCGGTATTAAACGGTGCGGAGAGGTCCTTCCCAATTTTCACTGCACAACGGGAGTTATGCAGTGTCATTCTACAAAGTCGAATGAGCTTTGCAGGAATACCGAACTCAGACATTGTTGCATAGAGGTAATCCCTTACCGGACTGTCGAAAGCGGCTTTATAATCAACAAATAGGTGGTGTGTGTCGATCTGTTTTCTTGGGTCTTCTCCAGGATTTGGCGCAGTGTGAAAATCTGGTCGATGGTGGATTTACCAGGTCTGAAGCCACACTGATAAGGTCCAATCAGGTTGCTGAGCATAGGCTTCAACCTTTCACACAGTACGCTCGATAGAACCTTGTATGCGATGCTCAGGAGACTTATTCCACGGTAGTTGGCGCAAATTGTGGGGTCTCCTTTTTTATGTACAGGACAGAGAACACTGAGCCTCCAATCATCAGGCATGCTTTCATCCGACCATATTTTGCTTATGAGCTGGTGCATGCGGGTGAGCAGCTCATCGCCTCCGGTCTTAAACAACTCGGCAGGCAGGCCATCAGCACCTGCAGCTTTGTTGTTCTTCAGCCTTAAAATGGCCGTTTCAACCTCGTCATAGTCGGGTGGTGGAATATCAACACCATCATCTGTAATTGGGGTTATTGGGCAAACTCCTCCACTGGCGGAATTGTTCGTAGCATCGCCATTCAGTAACGTGGAGAAGTGTTCCCTCCATAGGCTCAGTACACTCTGGATATCTGTAACCAGGTTCCCATTTCCATCATTATAAGAAGAGGCTCCGGGATTTAAACCGCCACTCAGGCGCTTGATCTTTTCGAAGAATGTTCGAGTCTCATTCGTTTCGGTACACATCTCTATCTCCTCACACTCGCGTCTTTCTTGTTCTCTTTTCTTGCGCCTGAAAAGACGTCTCTCTGCACTCCTTTTCTCACTGTACCACTCCTTAACAGCTCGCGTTGCACCTGCACGCAGTGTTCTTCTGTAGGTGGCGACTTTCTCTGCGGTAGCGTCGCGACACCCCCGATCATACCACTCATTCCTCTGATATATGTGTCCACCGTGCGCATGTATCATCAAGTGGGGGAGTGTTCTGCATAAGCAGATCGGATAGTCGAGTGGAAAATGCATCTGCTGTCTCTGGTGATAGCAGCTTACTGACGTCGAGCTTTCTCTGTGTGGGACTTCTCTTGTTATTTGCGACACATAAATGTGTGCGCACCTTAGCTGCAACAAGGTAGTGATCCCAGTCGATGTTGGCAGCACGGATCGATTTCACGTCCATCACACTGGAAGCATGCCTTCCGTCAATTACCACATGATCAATTTGGTTTCTTGTACGTTGATCTGGAGACAGCCATGTCGCTTTGTGGATGTCGAGATGCTGGAATCTGGTACCACCAATTAGCATGTTTCGTGCTGCGGCGAAGTCGATCAGCCTCATTCCGTTATCGGAGGTGTTCTGGTGGAGGCTGAATTTTCCGACAGTTGGACCAAAGGTACCTTCCTTGCCCACCCTGGCATTAAAGTTGCCAAGCACGATTTTGATATCGTGGCGGGGGCAGCGGTCATAAGCTTCTTCGAGGCGCTGAAAGAAGCTCTCCTTGGTCACATTGTCCTTCTCATTCGTCGGAGCGTGGGCACATATAAGGCTGATGTTGAAAAATTTTGCCTTGATGCGGATTGTGGCCAGCCGTTCGTTCACAGGCGTGAACTGTGAGACAAGATGTCGTAGTCTCTTGCTGACCAAAAATCCACATCCTAATTCGTGCCTTTCAGCATGGCAACTGTAGTAGATGTCACAGGACGCTCTTTTGGAGCAGCCCTGTCTTGTCCATCGCATTTCCTGGAGAGCGGTGATGTCAACTCCGTATTTTTCGAGAACATCAACCAGCTGGATAGAGGCACCCTCCCTATAAAGGGATCGGACATTCCAGGTGCATATCCGTAAATCGTTGTCCTTTTTTCGTTTGGGGGGTCATCAACAAAAGCGGTAGTCCTTATCCGAGGCATATTTGTTTTTTTCATTTGGGGGGTTTTTTTATGTGGCGGGTCCCAAACCCAACGCACAACCTCTAACCGAGGAGATTTATATATATATATATATATATATATATATATATATATATATATATATATATATATATATATATATGTATATATATATATATATATATATATATATATATATATATATTTTTTTTTTTATATATATATTTTTTTAATTGTGTTATATACGAACGTTCTGACGGAATGAAAAGGGAAGCACAGTGCCATCATCCATGTCAGTTATCATGTACCAAATGTCTGCTATCAGATAACTGAAACCTTATTCGTTTTAATTAAATATAATACGTCATGAAGCAATATTAAGTATTAAGTAAAAGTAATATTTACAGAAAATTTATATTTTCAATTAAATACTTACTAATTGCAATTCCATATATAAATTGGGTGTACGATTGCTTCACACATCAGAAGATGAATGTTACAAAATTGTAACGAGAAACGGCTATAAAATTAGTACAAATCAAATATGCAAATGTCAATGTGTTTGCGTGTGCGTTAGGGTGAATGTACTATACTATATTTAGAGTGTATTGACTTTTTGTTATTCATATACTAACGGATAAAAAAAATATTAATATGGAAAGAATTTGTCTTGATTAAAAAGTCTGCAAAACAGATTAACATTCATAGTAAAAAATATAAGAATTTTATATCGTATTTTCATAACAGAAGTTTCTGTATTTTGGCATTTGCTTTGAGTAGGTATCGTAAGTATATAAGATATAACAACATCGTTTCCAGTATCCTTCTATTCTGATATTGTTGTGCGTGTTAAATTTCTGAATAAATCTTATTTCAAGAAACAGAAATCTTCTGGCATCACTTTTTCTAAGAAGTCATTTGATGTCATGTTTTTACTGTTAGAAGAGCCTCTTTGACGGAACTCATTCTACTAGCTATTTTCATATACTATATAAAATAATAGATACATATGCATATACGTAAAGTTGTCTGAATACCAGCACGAAATATGTTTCTTTTATTAACATATTGAAAATAGAAACAATGTGTTCTTTTTAAAAGTTAATTTACCTTAATATTATTTTTTTATTTGTATTCGCACGCATGGCACGCATGGCATGCAGTCTCATATATACAATTATATACCGTCCGTACATAACATATATTCGTTTATATGTATACGCTGTAATGCGTGAAAGGAAAAATACTCAACATTAATTTATGTAATTATCTGTGAACGACTTTTAGATTAGATTGTTAACTTCAACAACAAATAAAATAAGTTTTTCCCTCTATTCACTCTTTTTTCTAGTCGAGTACGAATATAAATATTTGTAACGTATGTCGCAATACATATGGTACATATATTGTAATAATATTCCTTATCTAATAATATGTTATATTTATCCTTTTATTAAACGCACATGCATTTATTGAAATTCTTGTCTTAGTAAAGTATGCCCAATATCCTTGGCCGCCATATGCCAGTGGTCAAGATTCTATGCATCAAGTCTTCACTTCTGTTAATTTAAAAGTAGCTTTTCTAATGGATATCTTAGAGTAATGATTAGGTAGATAAATCTATCTAATATTTTCTATACACGATTATGTGAATATTATTTGTAAAGCCACTGTGCAAAATCTTAAATATTTTAAAAAAATACAAATTTCTTCTTTGTTAAATATTTAATTGAAAAAATACTTTAAATTCGGAAAAATTAAATCAAATATAGTTGCAATACTATTGCGACTTTCGGTATATATAGAATAAATTTTTGTAAGAAGGAAATCGCCTCATATAAGAGCATAACTTAATACATACAAATTTAGTGTTCAATGTCCAAACAATGAAATGAAAAATATAAAGTCGTAAAAATTGTATTTAATGGCGTGTAAAATTAATACAAATTTCACATTCTTCTCTCTTACATATTATATCATACCGTTTGCCCTTTCTAGTTTGTATTGCTTTCCTCCATCAATGAATTTTATAATTTTTATTTTATTGCATTTTTTTTTCTGCCTAAATTATAAATCAAATCAAATAAGAACTATATGGTTACCTCGAACTGCATTAATAATTTATAAACTTCGTTCAAAATAAGCTTTAAGATAATGCTTCTTAGTTATAGTCAAAGTTAGAAGATTTTTAAAGTTATAATAGGCTTCTTGACAGATTCTTATTTGGGAAATATGTCAAACAAATCGATTCTAACTTTAAGATGATTCTAACTTTGACTATAACTACGCACTAATGACTTTAGTTTTCCTTAAAAATCAAATCATGTACCAAGTGTACATATAGATCTATATTATGCAATATAAATGTTCTAAATCAACCCATCCAAATTTTAAATATGACTATGCACTGCAAAATAAATATCACTCAATGTGGTGTACTTTCGACCCTTTTACTTTGATTACATTGACTTCTTATTTATTTGAATTTTATAACCATTATGTTATGCCCTAAATGATGACTTTTTGGAAATACTGTGATGGTAATAAAATTAAATAAATATCATAATAAATGTTGCGGCATAGAAAGTTTTACTTACAATGGGAATTATGGATTACTAAAATCATGTCCGAATCAAGAGCTGCATAGCATTGAGTAAAATTGAAAGCAAAATGATTACTAAGATATCGTCTGACATTACTCTCTGTTATTTAAATTGGGCACTTGAAATGTGAAGAGAACATCAGCTGTTCGATAACAAGCAGCCCTCACTTCAATAATGTTTACTTATAATTAATTTCTCAAGTTATCGTATATAACCAATATAAGGTCATAATGAATTTAAGATACATGGGTGATTAGGCAAATATACTTAGAAGCAACGATAGTTTCTTCTCTTTTTTATACCCTGCATAATGCAATATGCATGGTATATTCATTTCGGTCAGATGTTTGTGTCCACTTGAAGGAATCTCCGGAGATATAGACATAGATATATATTCGTGATCAGCGTCGATTAAATTTTCGATTTAACGATGTCCGTCCGTCCGTCCGTCCGTCCGTCCGTCTGTCTGTCACCTGGCTGGTTCGCACGATAACTTGAGTAAATATTGAGCTATTTCGACGAAATTTGGCACAAGTAACCTATCATCCAAGGATACGGAGGGGATTGATATTGGGCGTGATCGGTGAATAGCCACGCCCACACCAAGCATTCAAAGCGACTAACCTCGGAATTTTCAAAATCTTTAACTTGCTATAACTCACATAATATACCACTTGGGACAACAATATTTTGCACATGGAGTTATATTATACTCCTATATAACCTTGCCAAAAGTAAGTGAGCCACGCCTACTTTCTAGCGTAGCTCTCATACAAAGTGTCTGTACTTCTTTTAAATTGAAACAGCTGTAACTTCTACAATCTTCTGTCTAGAATAACCATAATTGACACTTAGATTAACATGGTAGTCGGAAATAATATGGCACAAAATCAGTGTGCCACGCCCACTCCTCTTTGGGTCTCACATACAAAGTTGCGGAAATTAAAAAAAAATGTTACCGGTTATAACTTGCAAACTATTCAGCATAGAATAACGAGATTTAAGGTGTGGATTAGTATTGTGCGAACAACTAGGCTCACGGGAAATATGCACACCACGCCCACTGTTTATCGTAGCCCCCATACAAATTTTAAATTGAAACATATGTATCTTCGGCAATCTTCTGTCTAGAATAACCATAATTGACACTTAAATTAATATCGTATTCGGTAATAATCTGGCATAAAATCAGTGTGCCACGCCCACTCCTTCATGGGTCTCCCATACAAAGTCGAGGGAATTAAACTAAAACTTTTAAGCTCCATAACTTGCAAAGCATTTAGCGTAGGACAACGAGATTTAAGGTATGGAGTAGTATTGTACGAGCAATTGGGCTTACAGGAAATGAGCGCGCAACGCCCATTGGTTATTGTAGCCCCCATACAAAATGACTGAAATTCTTTTAAATTGAAGCAGCCGTAACTTCGGCAATCTTCTGTCTAGAATAACCATAATTGACACTTAGATTAACATGGTAGTCGGAAATAATATGGCACAAAATCAGTGTGCCACGCCTACTCCTTCTTTGGACTCCCATAAAAAGTTGCGGAAATTAAAAAAAATGTTACCGGTTATAACTTGCAAACTATTCAGCGTAGAATAACGAGATTTAAGGTGTGGATTAGTATTGTACGAGCAACTAGGCTCACAGAAAATGGGCTTGCCATGACCACTGTTTATTGTAGTCCCCATACAAAATGACTGAAATTCTTTTAAATTGAAACAGCCGTAACTTCGGCAATCTTCTGTCTAGAATAACCATTATTGACACTCAGATTTATATCGTAGTCGGAAATAATCTGGCTATAAATCAGCGTACCATGCGCACTTCTTATTGGGGCTAGCATACAAAGTTGAGGAAATTAAACAAAAATTTTAACCGCCATAACTGACAAACTATTCATCGTAGAACAACCAGATTGATGGTGTGGATTAGTATTGTAAGAGCAAATATACACACAAGAAATGGGTGCACCACGTCCATTGTTTATAGTGGCTCCCATACAGGATGACTGAATTTCTTTTAAATTGAGATAGCTGCAGCTTCTGCAATCTTCTATCTAGAACAATCATAATTAATACTTTTATTAATATAGTAGTTGTACATAATCTGGCAAAAAATCAACATGCCACGCCCACTTCTTAATGGGGCTACCATACAAATTTGCGAATATTTTAAAAAAATTTAAACCGCTTAACACCATATTTCAGGTGTAAATTAGAAGTATATGCAAAAATTGTTTTTCAAAAAGTGGAAATAAAAGAAAGAGATGGATATTCGAGTAAAATTTTTATATATATATCTACATATGCAGGGTATAATTTGGTCGGCCCCAGCCGACTGTAAAGAGATTTTTTTATATTGCTATTGCTTCAAATGATGAATTTAGAAGGTCATGCCAATTATTATCAAGGACACACTCACCTGTAGATTAAGGACGTGCTGCGCTTAGCATCAATTTAGAATATAAATTTATTCATTACACGATTACTTAATATTGTGCTACTTCTTTTCATATACCATAACTACTCAAAGCACTGGTATTGGGAGGTTGGTACTATGAAGATTTATTGTTAGTTCTAAGATATTTTTTTGAAGATTCAATAAAATGTATATTACCTGAGAAAAAAAATTAGTAGGCATTCAGAGAAGCCAAATGATCTAAATTCGAGTATTCGAGTACAAGTAATTTGTCTTACGCGTAGTATATTATTTGTTAATACATATGCTTTGAATCAATGAGGAATCAAAAGACTGTATTTTTAAGACGGTTCTAAAATGGTACTTAGGATATAAGGCAGCACATGCTATGATTCCTTAATTGAAACAGCTACAGTCAACCTAGTTTAGTATGGCAGAGAGTTAGATCTGTATCAAATTTAATAAATTCTCGCTTCAGAAATGTGTTTTCTAAACAAGCACTGATTCGTACTCATATACTCAATAATAGAACGAACAACAGTCAAATTGACTAATTGAAGTAATCATGTTTTGTGTTTGTTATTTGCGGTTATTGTAGCTTCCTCCTCAATAAGTGTAAACAAAATCAATTTAAATTAAGCGTAAAATGAATATTTATGAAAGTACTGAATATTTTAATAGTAACTGTAAGCTACTATCTATGTTGGGTATTTAGTATACTTGTATATGATGCCATCATCTGTAGCAGCAACAAAATATATTGCAAAACATGCATGAATATATTATAATATTATATAAGTACCTAGAATGAAATGTGTGCAGATACATATGTACTTGAAATTCCATTAGCTAGACTCAGATATGCATAATGTACAAAAGGTACTGAACTAAAAATAAACAAACTAAAATATATGTTTTTTTTTAATGATTAATTGTTGATCAATTATCATATAAATAATATATAATAAATAATTTAATAAATGCTTAGAATGAATTAATTAATTTACAAATTCAGCAAATATATTGTAGTCGAATCTTAAAAGAGTACAATTTAGAGTAGCTGGCTTTGAAGACATCGATGCTAAATAAGGAACAATTGTAATAAATATTAGATTCGATTTCTTAAGTAACAAAATACAATCTTTTTCATACAACTATCTATTTGATCGCATATATATATATATAAATAAATATATATATATATATATATATATATATATATAAATATATATATATATATATATATATATATAAATATATATATATATATATATATATATATATATATATATATATATATATATATATATATATATGTATGTATATATATATATATATATATATATATATAAATATATATATATATATATATATATATATATATATATATATATATATATATATATATATATATATATATATATGTATGTATATATATATATATATATATACAACAAGGTAAAGTGCACTGCTCCATAACTCCATAATATTGTCGTTAACGTAAGCTCTAAAAAATAACATCGTCTAAATACTTCAACAACTAACATGCATACAAGTATTTTCATACAGTATTTCACACATGATTCTTATGACTCATAAAATTACTCAATGAATATCAATTTTTTATCGTTGACACATTTTATGGTTCATATTTTTTTATGATATTTCAACATTTCACATACAAAATGTTCGGGGAGATGAATAGGAACGACTAGAACTAAATGTTTTTCATTTCAAAAGAGATAGTATAGTATAAGTTGAATGATAAAACTTTTAGGTTTTAAAAGAACGAAGGCAACATTTTAAAAGTTAGTGCATATGTATACGCTTGTGTGTAGGAGGGTGTATGGCTGCACATGCTAATAGCGAATATACGAGTTATATTTTACATGCTCGTAGTGTTTGTAGCAATTCAGATAGATAATATACACATTTGTATTCTAATAGCCTAGACAGACGGCAGCCTAATTCCGGATTACCAGCGCACTTAATCCGAATAAAATAATAACCTGACAGACGGCAGTATTGCGGATTAACTAAACGGCTGATTGCTGTTTTATTAGGTCTGTTCACTTACATTACTATCACTATCAATTTCTGTCATCTATCACTCTCGATATGAGAAAATCTACAAGAAGTACGTGAACTGAAAACTATCAGAAACTTGTAAATTGACATTCACCGTTCATAATTGATAGCTGGATTTATTTGTTCGCCAACACTTTCATGTTGAAAACTGTAAACAATTGTTGAAAGTTTTTCGTTAGCGAACACACCTAATATTTTGTAAAATGGATGGAGAAAAATTCACAATAGACAATTTTCAGCAGTGTTGCCATCGCAAATTGCCCTAATCCTCTTTTGAGAATTAACTCATAGAGTTTATGCGGATTAGCTGCAGTTAATGCCCGAGTTAATTCAAATTAACTCGGTAATCCGGAATTAGGCTGCAGTCTGTCTAGGCTATAAAAATACAGTTTTCGTGAAATTATAAGGTTTAACATTTAGTATCAATTGTTTCAAAATGAGCTCTTCGATGTATAAGTATTTAATTTAAAATTTTGACATTGTCAGAATAGAGAGTTTTTGTATGGTACATACGAGAATGCGCGTAGAATACATAGGAGGGAATACTTTGAGGTAAAGAACTTTCAGAGAGGTAATATCAAAATACAATGGAATAAATTTAGAATTTTCGGCATTTTATTAGTCGTAATTTTAGATTAAGTCCTTTGCTTGTCCTTATATTCGAAAAGCTTATGCCAATTCATTCCCATTACGCATGAAAAAGTATAGATGTTTCGAGTTGATCCATAAGATAATTTTTAACAATGACAGAATGAGTTTGAGAACAGTCGAAATCGGATAAAGATTATAAAAATGATATTTTTAAGTTCAAATTCGTGAACATATCAAATATCAACAATATCAAAAGCCATCGATATAAAACTCAGTAGATAAGATAAAATTCAATAGAGAACATTGATATCGTTTTCTTGATTATCATCAGTTCCTGTATCACCCACTTCAAATTTTTATTGTACTATTGCACTCCATATGGGTGGGTACCGTAGCTCAGTGGTTAGTGTGTTCGCCTTCTGATCTGTAGATCGTGGTTCAATCCCCGGCTGATTCATAACAAATTTAATATCGATAAGATTTTTCTTTCGAACGGTACCCACCTGTCTGCAAGCAATTGGCAATTCTTCCGACAGTAACAACTTGCCATGAAAAAGCTTCTTAAAGAACTCTGTGACAAAGCTCAGAAAAAGTGATGTCACAAGTGTTCTGCCGTTCGGAACCGGCTAATATAAGTAGGTAGTTCTAATACTATCCAAAATTTAACACGCACTACAGTAATGGAAGAGAAGCTTGGCCAATGAGCCCTTTGGGGCTTTATGTGCCACATATTTATTTTTATTTTTTTTTTTTTTGCACTCCATATTATTATTATTATTATTATTATCATGTTTAAGTTAAAGAAAAATTTCGTAAAGTATTTCTTTACAAATTCCATTATACATTCCTATATAAATTTCTATCTTCCTTGTTAATAAAAAGAAGGTAGGATAAAATCTTCTTAATAGAAATATTCCAAGGATAACTATAATTTTTCATAGCCTCAATTACTTCATGCATTCTTGACTTAATTAATTCGCTTAGGCATGCTGCACACAATTCCTAGAAAGTTCATTCAGTGCTGCTAAATATTGTGTCGGTTGTGCTGGTGGTTGGTCTGATATTGTGTTAGTAGTTGTGTGGTGGTATATTGAAAATAATGATAATTATATGCAGACGAAATGAAACTGCATTCAGTTCTGTCAATCTTGTAAAGTTGTTCAGGAAAAGAATTTCAGTATTATGTATATTTGTATATGTATAGATCTGGATGTATATGATATGGATAGTTAAAAATGTTTTGTAAACCAAAAGAACAATTGATATGCAATAATATATTTTACACGAGAATTTTTTTTTTTTTTTTTTTTTGCAGCAGACGAAATAAGTATTTGACTTCATTTGATTTGGTCTTATTCTGTGCCGAGCCTCAAAAAATGATCAAAGTTGAAACATTCAAGTACTTACCCACCCCTACAAAATATATCTTTTATAAAATTGAAAGGACATTAATTTCTCACAATGAATCACCCTGTTTGTTGTGGCAAATGTTCGTTAATGTATTTGTATAAAAGAGGCACTTATTATACTTTCAAAAAAGGCAAAATTGTATACAAAAAAGCCATTAATGACAAAGTTTTTCGAAAATAATTTTGTTTCTGAACCCTTTCTACACAGAAAAACATTACAGCAATTCTATTCAAAAATGTCTCGTGATAAATATTAGCACTTTTGACAATGTGCGGTTGCTGATGAAGAAGATGATGATGATGGTGCTGGTGTTACTCTTCTTCTTGTTGTTTTTGTTGTGCAATTATTGTTACCACTAAAGTTATTGTTGTTTTTTCTATTCACTTTTATTGATATTCTCTAATACCATATCTAGCTATTTTAAGTCTGTAGCAGGGACAATGTGCAAATAGCGTATATTAGCAAAACACTTCATAATAGTTTCGGTACCGGGTCAGGACAACCCGACTATACGTACGTGCATTTAAAAAGTTTTTGCCAAAAACAATAAAAGCCACATAAAAGCAACAGTTTGAATTGTCGCTTGTGCTAAATATAATTTTAATTTTGGGTTTTGATTTTGTTTTCTACTCAGACACACTAATTTTAATTGTTTAAATAATACGTTCCCAAATGGTTTCTTGCAGGACTGATTGTTTTTAATTAATTTGATCCGTACTAGATTAGGTATTCTTATAATAATCCATTCCGAATGCAGAGCTCTTTGATACCACTTTTTTTGATTACTGTCACAGAATTACTTAGCATTATGTGGGAACCGTTTAAAGTACAGTAATAAATTTTTGTCGTTCCCTAAAAATGACGTTGAGTTAATAGAACAGACAATTGAAGCACAGGGCTCATGCAAACATACTAACCATGCACCTATGGTACCATTCAGTCTTCTATACAATTGAGAAACACATACTGACTTTCCTTAATTTTTCCATTATCACATCCGCCTGGCACCGTCGTTCTACTACTTAATCTATTACTACCTTATCTACTACTTTATCTTTCATAATGAATAGTATAATTTTGAAACTCATGGTATAATTAAATCAGTCTTGATGCAGAGTTTTTACTCTATCTCTTTTTTTGTTTTGGCATAAGTCATCATTATATTGATCTGAATTGAATTGGATATCTTTTTATCAAATGTTTCAAATACTGTCCACTTTTCGGTTAAATCTAATAAATTTAGAAAGAAGTCCTTTTTGAATTTAGGAAATATTTTCATACTAAATGTGTACTTATATGTGGGTGCCGTAGCTAAGTGGTTAGTGCATTGGCCTTCTGGTCTGTAGGTCGTGGGTTCAATCCCCGACTGAAGCATAACAAAATATCGAAAAGATTTTTCTTTCGAACAGTACCCACCTGCCGGCAATAATTGGCAATTTTTCCGGCCAAAATTTACCAAAAACGTTTCTTAAAAGAGCTCCGTGACAAAACTAAGTTGTAGTGATGTCACAAGGGTTCTGCTGTTCGAAACCGGCTAATATATGTAGGTCCCTTGTAATGTTGTCCAAATTTAACACGCACAACAGTATTGGAAGAGAAGCTCGGTGGTATCACAATGGGCCTTTCTGGCCTATGTGTGTTCTCTAAGAGAGAGGTCAGCCACATAGCCTAACCTAACCTATGTACTTATATAGTGCCATACTGAATTTGTAGATGTTAGCACATTTGCGTATAATATGCTGCAATTACAAAAGACATTAAACGCTTTGCAACTGTTATTGAATATTATTTTATATACTAATTTTCATGCAGACGAGTACGTACTATATTCACAGATAATAGTATGTTAAATATTTGCATTACAATTAGTAATATTTGTAATAATGTACAACTTTGTTCGTATTGCTATATAATTAAGTGATTTTAATACTAGTATCTACAGTGTTTACTATATATGTGAGATACAATCAAATAGATTAATCAAATTATCTGATGATATGTAAATACGAGTACATATTTGACGATAGTAATGACATTAATCAGAATACAACATTGACAACATCTTGATGAAGTGAAGCAGTATCCTCTTCACTTTGCAAATGGGTTTAAACGTTCCTTGTGTACTCTGTATAAATTCAAATCAATAATAATCAAGTTCTACTACTTACTTACTTATGTGACCATTAAAACCGAAAATCGATTTAACCCTTGCCTTCGTTAGCTGGCGCCAGTTAGAGGTTCCAAGAGCTGACAGATTCTCCAGTACTTGGTCTCTACACCGGATGTTAGGTATGCTCCTTCTGCATCGTCCAACAGTGGGTTCCAAATATAACCCCTTCTTAGCAGGAGCGTGTTCTTCCATTCGCTCGTCAAGACCATGCCAGCGTAGCCCCTGAATTTTAATGCGCTGTCAGCATACAGCTGCAGCTGCAATTGCCATCAAGGCAATTAGGCCTTAAGATCTTCCGTAGGTCTTTTCTCTCGAACACTCCGAGAATTCTCTCATCTGAGGTAAGGACAGGCATGATGAGAGACTTGTAGAGTGTGGTTTTGTTTCTAGAGAGAGGGCTCAACTTCTCAATTGCTTACTTAACCCACAGTAGCACCTATTTGCTCGAGTGATCCTTCGCAATATCTCCTAGCTGAAGTCATTACCGGTCTTTATTCTGGTTCCAAGATAGACAAAGTCCTTCACTACTTTAAAGGCGTAGTTATCAACCGTGACGGGCTGTCCAAGACGCTGGGACTCTTTGTTTGTTGATGCTAGGTACTTCGTTTTGCCCTCATTCACCGCAACTCTTTCCATGGGAGTTTTGCTTGTTCATGCCGATTATGTTAATTTCATCGGCATACGCCAACAGCATGATGATTTTGTGGAAAATAATTCTATTATGTCGTAGATCAGCAGCTCGTATTATTTTCTCCATAATAAGATCGAAGAAGCCCCACGATAACGAATCGCTTTGTCTGAAACCTCGTTCGGTATTAAATGGCTGGAAGAGATCCTTCCCAATTTTCACTGCATAACGGGAGTTATACGGTGTCATACTGCAAAAACGAATGAGCTTTGCAGGAATACCGAACTCAGACATTGTTGTCTGTGTCGATCTGTTTCTCTTGGGTTTTCTCCAGGATTTGGCGCAGTGTGAAAATCTGGTCTGATATGATCCAATCAGGTCCTTAGCCATAGGCTTCAACCTTTCACACAGTATACGCGATAGAATTCTAATTCCTTTCTAATGCACGGGACAGAGAACACTGACGCTCATGGGGCATGCTTTAGTCGACTATATTCTGCTTATCAGCTGGTGTATGCTGGTCAGCAGCTCATCGCCTCCAGTCTTAAACAACTTGTCAGGCAGGCCATCAGCACCTGCGGCTGTGTTGTTTTTCAGGTTATAAATGGCCGTTCTGACTTCGTCGTGGTCGGGTGGTGAAACATCAACACCATCATTCGTGATTGGGGAGTTCGGTAAATCTCCTCCACTAGCTAAATTATTTGAAACATCTCCCTTCAATACTGTGGAGAAGTGTTCCCTCCACAATGTCAGTACACTCTGTACATTAGTAGCCAGATTTCCATTTTCATCACAACAGGAAAAAGCTCTGTTTGTCTCTACTCATACCTATCTCCTTTCACTTTCGTCTTTCTTAATCAAGTTCTATTGAGCAAGAACATACATAGAGCAATGCCTGAGTATTGAAAAAAAAAAAGGAATGAATAGTCTCATTTACATAACAAAATGCTGATGTCAATATTACCCACTAGTAGGATAAAACTAGTCAACATTTCTGTGTGCTGAAAATCAGCGAAAAAAGTGAGAAAAAACGCAAATTAATTAGTTTTTTTTTAATTGAAACATGTTTGTTGGAATGCTTTACGACAAAGATGGCCTTCAATCAGAATCTTCTTAATCTCTGCTTTCGTGGTCTACCACGGCCGCGTCCATATGGAGTTGGACGCGAGCCTGTGCTGCAGCTAGGGATATCCTGTTGGTCGCTTCGACCACCACCACGATCACCATGACCATGACCGGAGATGTTTTTTGTCTTTTTTCGGCAGCTGTCTCCTTTTCGACTCGAAGTGTCTCCATCGCTTTCGCCCGCGATTCGTCTGTTTTCTTGACGACACTGATGGCAATGGCAGTACAGACTCGATCGTCGTGCTCAAATCTGACTTAAAAAGCTGCGTCAAATCGCTTTCTACGGCATTTTTGTTCGGAAATGGATTTGTTCTTCATTTTCTTCAGTGTTTGATTCAGGCATTGGGCGATCTGTTACACTGGCTGGCATGTAATCCAAGTCTGTGAATTTGTTGTCATTAAATGAATAAATGCCAGTGCATTCAAACCCAGCTTCGATGTTTGTTGGCGTGACAGCTTGTTTGTATGGCTCATGCAATATCGCCGCAATATCATTGATTGTAATTGTTTTGGCGAGATGATTTCGCATCCACGTATCGCACAAACGATTGACCGCTCTTTTCCATGGTCCGAACACGCTGCGGTTTAGCGGTTGAAGTTTGTGCGTGCAATGCGGTGTGAATGAGACAACATGAGTATCATACTCGACGCAGAAATCCAACGCTTTGATTGATAGATGATATTCGTGGTTGTCCAACAATAACAATCTGGGCTGTTCTTTCGATGAATCAACGCTCAATTGAAAATATTCCAAGAATAATAAAAAGAATCAGCGTTCGTCCATCCTGATTAATTTGCTGTGGCTGCTGAACCATGCAGCGCTCCATTAAAAAAACGTGGACGAAAAGGAACACGCGGAAAATCAAAGAATGGCGGAATTGCCGCACCAGTGGCACTTACGACAACTGCAATCGTGACGAGTTGACCTCGTTCGGCCGATGTCATTTGGCCAATTTGTTTGGCTCCGCAATGTGCAACCACACGCTCCGGCGTGTGAACTGTGGTGACGCCGGATTCATCCATATTCCATATATGTTGTGGTTGTATTTTCAGCTCGTTGCTTGTGGCTTGCGAAGCGACAAGTTCAGATGGCGTTTCTTGAATGACAGAAACCAATCTTTGCCTGCCATTTTTTCGTTTCTCGAATTATCCGGCACATCGATTTCCAATTTTTCAGCTAAACCTGCTGTCTAATTTAGCACGTCTCTTGTTGACAGGCCGTAAACCATGGTCTTGATCTCAGTAGATAATTCATTAAAGCCGATCTTGATCTGCGTTGAAAACCTAAGGAATAACACAACATACATGAATGAGTGAAATGAACGAAATGAATGCATAAGAAAATTACTTGAGTTCGATATTTTGTCGGCATTGAACGGTTAATGTTGTTTCTCAACGTCTGGTAATTCAATTTGAAGATTTCGGCAGCTATATATGTAGTGTAATTTTTATTTTTCAATTTTTGCTAGTAGACACTTCTCCGACGATTACTAATTATTATTACTTTTTACTACTTTTGACATCCATTATAGCTGCTTTATTTCAAGGCTTCTCTGCTATTTTTCTGTTCGGCAACTATTACGATGCTACCACGAAACTTTCATTTCCAATGAATAATTTATTAATTTCGAAGTTTATACATAGTATAAAATTTTCAGTGATACCAGTAGGGGTTGGAAGTTAAATCAAAGGAAAAAATCTACAAAAACAGTCCGCAATAAAAATATATTAAAATAAAAATAAGCAAAAATGTATCCACGAAGATGGAAAAGTGTGACTGAGAAATGTTTCTTGTTGAAAGTTCTACTATATTTCTTGTGCAATACACGATACTGACATTATAATGAAAATAGTTTATGAGTATGTACAGGGTATTTCAACAAGAGGTGTCATTTTAAATTTCCCATAATTTTTTTTCAGGCATCAACATACAACTGTCATTCGATATCATTTGACAAAGTAGAAGTAGAGATTTTCACATATGGATCGACACACACTCGCACAATTCAATGAAATAGTGAAAATTCACTACAAAAACGGTGACAACATGATCGATAGATTCGAACGTCTCGGACAAGTTAAGATTGTAAAGACTACAACTCGTGCTCGTCAGGCTAGGTCAACTGGAAATATCGCAGCTGTAGTTGAAAACCAAGGTTTGTCCATTTCGAGACGATCACAGGAATTGGGTCTATCCAAAGCCACTTTGAACGATATTTTGCATAAAGATCTTGGCCTGCGTGCTTACAAAGTGCAATTGACACGAAATTTGAAGTCGTTCGACCATGAAAAATGCCGTACATACCCTGATTGGGTGCTGGAAATGTATGAAGAAGATCACGATTTCTCAAACAAAGGTATTCTCATTTTCATCTGTCTGGGTACGTGAATAAGCAAACTGTCACATTTGGGGCTCCGAAACCCCAAGAGAGATGGTCGAACATCCTGTCCATCCGCAACGAATGACAGTTTGGTGCGGTTTTTGGAGTGGCGGTGTGGTTGGCCCATCTTTATTTTTCTTTATGGCTACATTGAAGATGAAGTCTACACCAATTAGAGCTCTTATTTACGAGAACACCAACTCGCATATAACTTCCCTTTTACTTGATTATAATTTCCCTTTAGTTACTTAGCATCGCTGGTGGTATATATGGTTGTTTTTGAAATTTATAAACGAAATAAAAACAAAAAGAAACAATTCTGCGGAATCTTTGGTAAATAAAAAATAAAATAAATAAATATGTGGCACTTAAAGCCCCGAAGGGCTCATTGGCAGAGCTCTTCTTCAATTACTGTTGTGCGTGTTAAATTTTGGACAGTATTAGAAGGGACCTACTTATTTTAGCCGGTTGAGGACGGCAGAACCCTTGCGACATCACTTTTTCTGAGCTTTGTCACAGAGTTCTTTTAGAAGATTTTTCATGGCAAGTTGTTACTGTAGGAAGAATTGCCAATTGCTTGCCGACTGGTGGGTACCGTTCGAAAGAAAAATCTTTTCGATATTAAATTTGTTATGCATGAGCCGGGGATTGAACCACGACCTACAGATCAGAAGGCCAACACACTAACCACTGAGCCACGGTAAATATATTCATTTATTTAAAATAAATTTTTACTTGCACTTTCTTTATTTTGCTCCGCTTTATTTATATTTACAATAATTTGACGTATTGTGGAAATTTCTCAAGCACATTACAGTAACCCTACAACTCAGTTCGCTTAACATTAAATATATGTGAAAATATTTTAGTTTGAACCGCCATAACTTACGTTCTCTTCCGTGTAGGCAATCATATTTCACAAGCAAGTTCAAATAAATAATGTTGAAAAAGCTCATAAGCCCACTATTTAATATTATCATTTGGCGCTACAGCTCATTGTGAGCTTTGACCTGCTGAACAATACTATTTGTCATGCAGAGTTCCACCTATGACAAACATATATGACATATAGGTTCACATTGTAAAAACAGTTTACAAATAAATTAAAAAGCCACACCAACTATTTAATCTGTACAGCTTAGATAACGCCCACTATTTTCCTAATTAACTAAATTCAATTATTTAAACGTTTATATTTCAGTTCTTTGATGGCATTTCTTAAGTTTTTGTAAGAACTTATTGATCTGAGCTTCTTCTGAAACATATACAGATTTTACAGATTAAATTCAATTTTTGCAAATTCATTGGTCACCTTCATTCAGTTCGAAATGAAATGAAAAGGCTTTTACTATATATAGCTGTACAGCCGTCGGTCATTTGCGCTTAATGGTGTGTTCGCTGTTATATGTTGTGTACCAACGGTATACATGTCGATGTACACATATTGTATAAAATTCATATTTTAATTAACAACTAATTAAGTTAACTATTGTATGAACCTGTGCAAACACTCAGAAACCTATACACACACAAATGAATACGCGACGCATGTACCTACAATATGTGCAATATATGTGCTCATATTTTCCTTAGGCTCCTTCACTTATTCAGTATATTTACACACATATACACACAATACATATGAAACCAGGTGAAACGTTTTATTTTTTGCAATTCAGTTTCCATTTTGTTTTAATTTCAATTTCAAATACCTTACGGTTATTTATAAATTGAAATTGTAAATTATTTGCAAAAATTTCTTTGCCGCCCTGTATTTCTTATTTTATTTTATTTTCAATTTTTCATTACATTTTATAATGAAATTGTTTAAAGAACAATGTGAATTAAATGAAATATGAAAATGGAGTCAGCAATATATTAGCTATATGTGTGTGAAACTACTTTTTAACTGATTGTAAATTTAAAATTTTATAAGGAAAAAAAAACAAAATAATATAAAACCATATCATATATTTCCCAATGAATACCAATCTGATAACCCTTTACAGTTTGAGCACCTTGAAAATTTATTTTTAATATAATTGTTAAGCCTACTTTGTTACCGTGACACTTTATTGACTCATAAGCATACTCGTAATATGAAATAGCTATGCTATATACTCTTCATGGAGTCCATTAAGAAGCTCAAATAAATATATAATAAAGGTATTACATTGAAAGGTGCTACAAGTTTGCTTTTTATACGTACTTTGAGTGGCCATAAAAGCCATTGCGTATAATAAGGGTATTTTGAACGAATATACGTCCCTCAAATAATCGTAAAGAGATATGAGTACGTTGGCTACAACGAGAAGAGAAAAAAATTGACCTTACACTCGGCCGAAGCCGACCGAATTATACCCCACATAGGAAGGTATATATATGTATAAAGTTTTCTCGTCCATCTTTATTCTTATTTCCATAACTTTGTATGGGAGCTACATTAGCAAATCGCCGTGGATCACAAATTTGAAGAAAAATGTCTGCCTATAATACTAATCTACACCAGAAATATGGTTGACTTAGGCGAAGTATTTAGTAAGTTAGGGGGTTTTAAACTTTAAGATCGTTCCGAAACTTTGTATGGGGATACATTAAATAGAATTCATGGCTCGCTGGTTTCTTGTAAGTTTATTACAAACAACAATATTAAACTTGCAGTTGTGACGGTTTAAACAAAAAAGAAATTCGGTGGTTTTGTATGGGAGCTACTATAAACAGTGGGCTCGGCCCGCCTAATTCTTACAGATCAAGTTTTTGTTATCATAACGCGGTTTAAGTTTTTGTTTGAATTCTCTGACTTTGTTATGACTGTTAAACTTTTTTTATTTCCTCTATTTTATTTGAAGCTCACAGAAGTGAGCGTGGCCTCCCGATTTTATGCCAGTTTATTTCCGACTACAATATTAGATTAAATATGATTGTTTTATACAGAAGATTGCCAAAGTTACAGTGGTTTACTTTGTATGGGAGCTACTGTAAAAAGTAGGCGTGGCTCGCCCATTTCTGCCAAGTTTGTGTAGCAGTGTAACATAACTCTACGTGCCAAATATGGTTGGCCAAGATTGTATATTAAGTAAGTTATAACAAGTTAAACATTTTTTTTAATCTGAGGTTTGTCACTTTGAATGCTCGTTGTTGGCGTGAAAGCTTGAATCATAGGTTACTAATGTCAAATTCGGTCAAAATAGCTCAATAGTTGCTCAAATTATCATGCGATTCATCAATTATTTAGTCGACGCAGAAAATAAATACTTTTCTATATCTTCGAAGCTTCCTTCAAGTTACAAACATCTGGCCGAAATGAATATAACTTGCACTCATGCAGGGTATAAAAATTCAAAGCAATATAAAACAAATTGACAAAAAAGAATGTGAAATGAAATTTCCTTTGATGACGGTTCATATGTGTTAACCCTTGTTTACTATACATTGGATATTCTACATGTTTGTTGTCTATGATTTGATATTTCATATTCATGGTTATGATAATTGATTGATCACATATCGAGTATGTATTTATCTATGCAATTATTTGCAGTTATAAATAGTACCTACATATTGTAATATCATGAGTAGCTTAACTCTTATCACTTGAGGCTAGGAAACCTTGGTATATACGAAGATATACTACTACCCTGAAGCCAGTACAATAGTACAATGTCCGACATAAATGTTGTTATGTGATCTTAAAATGGAATATAACAAATCATAGAAAATGAATTATGTATGTCAATAAAATTGACACACATATACTATATTGTATATGAGAAAATAGACGAGAGAAAAGAAAAAATTTTCTAAAATTATAAACACATTGCCCACTATATACGTATGTATATACCCATATACATATGATATATCCAAGGTATGTGCTACATATATTTACTTCATTGAAGTACCAGGTGTACAAACTTAATCCCCTGTTTGCTCGTATATGGCGCTAGTGAGCATATTGTGCTATTATCGACTATTTTTATGAGTTCGACACCTGTTTACATCAATTAGTAAACATCATCAGTGATTTTATTCAACAACATACATTTTTCCTCGTATAATCATGTCTAGTTTCGTGCCAGAAAAAGAGCATATGCGGGAAGCTCTACTTTTTTGCTTCAATTTGAAGAAATCTGCTGCTGAGTCGTATCGAATGCTTTTGAAACTTTTGCTTTTTGAATGCTTTTGCGCTATCGGAAACCACTTCCAAAGACTGGTTTCGTCGGTTCAAAGAAGGCCATTTTGACTTGAGTGACAAGAAGCGTGAAAATACACCCACAAAAGTCGAGAACCATGATTTGCAGGCTGTCGAACAGTTAGGTGTTACTCAACAAGCAATTTCCATACGTTTTCGAGCCACGGGGAAGGTTCTATCAGAAAAATGTGTTTTTTTTTTACCGATAAACAGTGAATTTAAGCTTGTACACCTGGTAAAATATAATTTTAAGGCATTTGCTACATTTACTTTTCTTAATTTATACTCTGCAACACTAGTATTTATAACATACACATGTGCATACATATATAGTATGTACGCATGTGATTTTTTGAATGAAATGGTTACATTGATGTTGCATTTGAGTACCTACTATTATTACAATGTCCATTATATTATATTGCTTCAACTCTACTGCCTCTCAATTTCTGTGTTTTTCTCCTTCTCTCTTACACTTTCACTTTGGATACATTCTATTACTTTCTTTTGTCCATATGGAGCTATTATTGCGACTCTTTATGGTAGGTATGGTATGCAATATCACAATAACAATCACTTTTATAGGCCAATACATATGTAGATATATTCATTCATCTGTATACACGCTGGTTAAAAAGTTTATGGTACAGCATTTGTATAAAATAAATCTTTGAAAAATTAATACATAACTCACATGAAGGTGTATAACATTTCAAGTTCATCGGCGATCTATTGAATAGTTTTGCAAACAAAGAACAAGCAAATATATCCTGAAAATACTTGCCAATGGGAAGTAGATATAATTTTCACACGATTAGGTATAATACATATTTGCATATATTGTATTATAGTTATTATGCGGATAGTCAGTTTGTTTGGGAATCAAAATACATTTTAATTAATAATAAGCTGATGGAAGAAAAATCGATCAGAGAGGATACGGAATAAAGAAGAAAAATATCAACTTTAATGTTGCAGTAGCCAAATTGAAGAAATTACACTGCGAACTGTCCGACATGCTACCATATTTGATAGATCCGGTTCTCTCTAATATTCATATGATCACACATTTTACATAAAAAAAAACTAGCAGGGGACGAATATTTTGAAATTCCTCTTGATCCAAAATGATATAAATCAATTTTAAAATTTCAGCTTTAAATATATTTTCCTTCGTTTCATGAACAATATAAACAACAATTCATTCCATAGAAAGTAGTCGACTTTTCAACCACTACTGGTTGCAGAATAATCAACTTATAATGCATTTAAAAATTAGTTGAGTTCCCTACTGCGATTGTACGTTGTACTTATATATGTGTGAGTATATGGTAAATTATGTACCTATATGTTACATTGTATACATATACTTACATCATTCCTTTATTCATTGAATGCACCACTTGAATGCAGAGAGATGTAATTATATGATAAGTATTGCGTATTGATTTTACAACATAATCATGGTGAGAGTGTTTTGTGTAGGTATAACGGTCATTATTCAATGTGTATTTACTTCTTAATTTGATTTACTTAAAATTACTAAATTAAAGTGATAATGTTTTATTATTACTTAATTACTAAATGAAAGTATGCCATACTACTCTGCGCTTAATTTGCGAAGTATAATACATAGATAGATAGATAATACATGGGAGTATATGGGAGTTAAATTTCCAAATGGCGAATTTCTAGGAAATATCGCAGAATTTATTTAAGTAATAGTGCAAACCAGGTATGTGATAGCCGGAAGTCGACTTTGGAGGCAACGCTGATCTACGGAACTCTCTAAAATTGATTAGAATCATCTGACTAAAATTAATATACTGTTGCACTTGCGCGTAAAGTATAAAAAATATATTTTGTATTTATTACACCCAAGTATAAAATGTTGGCCCGCTTGTGACCTGAATTTATATTATAATTGTGTTCATCATTCAATTCATCAATTATTTTTTTTTATATTTTTCTCATAGAAAAAGTAATATGTTTAGTAATTTTATATGCGAAATAATTTCCTAAATTCATTTTAATTAACCCAGCAGCAAATTTGGCAATACCTTTTAACATAAGACAAGTGCATTTTACTTACCTTGAAGCAAGTGAAATCCAGCATCGCTGTATGCTTACTGCAAATAAACAGAAATGAGCTACACAAATACAAACACTAATAATTTTCAATTGATTTGATTTTGAATTTAGTACACTTTAGTCTCAACAGTATTGTAGTATGATATTTCGTGCATTTTACTTACCTTGAAGCAAGTGAAATCCAGCATCGCTGTATGCTTACTGCAAATAAACAGAAATGAGCTACACAAATACAAACACTAATAATTTTCAATTGATTTGATTTTGAATTTAGTACACTTTAGTCAACAGTATGATATTTCGTGCAACGGTCAAGCGCAAGTTTTGCGATCTCGGATCGACCCAGGAACGATTCGAGAGATTGTTTTTGTTTTTTGGTTTAAATTACATTTTGCATTGATTGATAAAATGTTGGCGTTTCATATAAAAAATAATTAAAGATAGTATGCAGATGGTAAGGACTTCTGGATCCCAAAAAAGGGGTTCTGTAATCGCTTTTTACTCCGTCTATTTTCTACTGGGAAGTAATAAATAATTTCACATTGAATATAAATATACCTACCGACTACATACATATACTCGTAAAGAGTTTGTATGGCTTGTGATTGTTTCAAACTTTTGGCAGATGTAAAAACTCGTATGCTCTTACGCATATGTAAGCACAAATACTCGTATATATATGTATGGATATGTATGTTCTCATGCAACAGCATGAACACAAATCGTTTCAAATAATTAAATGTACCCTCACAACTGTATAAGCGGCTTACCATGTTAACTTGTTTGACATTTCAGATTTTTGTTCTTATTTATAGTGGGTACTTGCACATAATGTATATATAATGGATGTGTATTTATGTAGATACCTGCCTACGTGTGTTGGTGCATACAACACATAATCAAGAAATTGTAAGTGCATCCAGCATGTCTGCAGCTAATGTCAGAATAGGGTGTGCAACAAACGTCTTCACATCGAGGTATATTGGCATTTGAAGTTTTGTAAATTGCTAAAAAGTTTAGTTTTACAACTAAAAAATATTTCGGAGAAATAAAAACATCAATGTTTATGAAAAACTCTTGAAAACTATTTTTTTTTTGGAAGAAATCATTTCAGGCGACCTGAAATGGTTAGGTTAGGCTATTCGGCCGCCTCCCAAAGGGAGCGCACTTAGGCCAAAAATTGGCCCATTGTGTTACCGTGCATCAATGACGCTTTCTATCCTGCTCCCTCTGTTAAACGGAACCATTGGGATTTCCTAATGAATAGAGCAATGTCCCTCACATTCATGGGTGCTAGATCAGTGGTATTTGTAAAAAGGCACTCCCCAATAGAGTGTGCCTTCTGCGTGCCAAGGCGGGGCATCTACAAAGGAAATGGTAAACTGTTTCCTTCTCTTCCTCATCGTTGCATATATAAATATCTTTGAAAGATATTGTTTTACAGGGAAGCCACATTGCCTCCTCCTTTATAGTCAAAATCTAGGCATGAAAAACGCTGGAAAAGTCGGGTAATCGGAATTTAAGATTAACGCGCAAGAAATCAGAAAAGACGCCACCTTGTACCCTTCCCTCTACTTTGGAGCCGTCTGCGTACAATTGTACCGATTGGACTTCAGTTTCATTGACAATACCCCTATTCCATTTTTCCCTTAAGGGTATATGGGTTGAAAATCTATTTCCAAACCATGGTATGGGAATGATATTGACGATGGCATTCGGAATTGTAGTGGACTCCCCCAGAATCGACATACATATGTTGGATATATATATATATATATATATATATATATATATATATATATATATACATATAGCACTTGCAGACCCCGCTTTTGATTTTTTGGCCGAACCAAAAAAAAATATTGCTCATAAGATTTCACTATAGAGCTCTGAACACACCAAAGCTCAAAACTTAACACAAATGCCAGAAATTTGTAAAAGTCGACATTGTCTTTAAAGGATATCGTGCTTATTCAAGGACTTACTTTAGTATGGGATGTAGGCGTGACTTTCTCTCAATTTTTCTGAGATCCTAATATTTTAATTCAGTTAGCAGATGAACTTTGCACACCAAATTTTAATTCGGAAGTTTTTCATGCATAAACTTTTTTTAGGAGGTAGGGTTTACCTTCAACGCCCTAGTTTTGTATGAAAGGTAGGTGGAGATCGTTGGTGAAAATAATCTAATGCAAAAATTTTCACTTGATCATTTTATTACTATGGCGGTCAGACTGATAGACATATATAGAAAATACTAAATTGTTTGTAATTGTAATCCTATATAATTTTCTATATTTGTCACCTCTTGCAGTGGGTGTTAAATGCTTAAGCACGAACGAACTCATTAAATCCATGACTCTTTAAGTGCAGGATACTAGTATAGGGAAGGAGTATGATTTTTGTGGCTACCCACATTTCACTTTTGATTTAATTAATAATAACAAAATCGCTTCATTGTACCTATATATCTATAGGTATAGATATATGCCTATACCGGGTGCCGTAACTCAGTGGTTAGTGTGTTCGCCTTCTGATCTGTAGGTCATGGTTCAATCCCCGGCTGATGCATAACAAATTTAATATCGATAAGATTTTTCTTTCGAACGGACCGACCTATCGGCAAGCAATTGGCAATTCTTCCGACTGTAACAACTTGCCATGAAAAAGCTTCTAAAAGAACTCTGTGACAAAGCTCAGAAAAAGTGATATCACAAGTGTTCTGCCGTTCGGAACCGGTTAAACTAAGTAGGTCCCTTCTAATATTGTCCAAAATTTAAGACGCACAACAGTATGGAAGAGAATCTCGGCCAATGAGCCCTTTGGGGCTTTAAGTGCCACATATTTATTTATTTATTTTTATAGATATATAAAAATTGTGCAAATATCTTTTATAATAATACGCATACTGCAATTGAAACCTAAAATAGTAAACTAAATAACCACAAGCTATTGTCACATTAAGCAATAATTATATACAGCCGTTGTCAACTAATTAGAAACGGCTACTTAAAAAAAAAATATTTTGTATTTTGTAAATTAAAGCTATTTTTTTATTGCCAATAAGCATTTTAATAACATATATATTCATTCAATAACACAAAAAGAAACGAAATATGTTAAACAATTCAAGTATTAAAGAGAAATTAAAAGTTTTTTCTAACCACTTAATTTTTTTTTTTGACATCTAATTAGAAACGAAGCTTAAATTTACATCAAATGTGAGAATGTGGGCTTGGTGGCTAATATTTCGTGGGATAACCTTTTTGTTTGATGACAACTTGACATCGGCGCTGGATAGACTTGATTAAACTCCGACATCGTTCGACTGGAATTGATTCCCAAGCCCGTTTAGCTTCTTCGAAAAGATGATCCAAATTCGTAATATTTTTACCACTAATTTCCTTTTTCAAGTCATTCCGTAAATGTTCTATGGGATTTAAGCCTGCACTCGATGACGGCCATTCTAAAAGACGGATTGAATTGTGCTCAAAGAACTTTTTGTTTAATTTATCCGTATGTTTTGGGTCGTTATCTTGCTGGAATCTCCAAATAACGGGCATATTTTCTTCAGCCCATGGCAGCATGGCACATTTTGAAAAATCTTAACATATTTTTCTTTCAATAGAGTACCATCAATTCAGCAAAGCAGACCAACACCATTCCAGGAGAAGCATACCCACGGTTATGGAGCCTCCGCCATGCTTAATGATAGGCGACACATATTTTGGGTCAAGTTCAGCATTTTTTGGGCGTCTTACAAACATTCTACCATCTGGACCTATGCGATTAATTTTAGTTTCATCACTCCAGAAAATAAATTTCCATTGGTGTTCAGTCCGTGTTCTTCAGCAAATTCCATTGGTTAGACGTCACCAAATAGTACGTTCTGATATGAAAATGCCGCGGCTTGAAGCTGAATTATTGCTTTTCTAGGGTCTGCAGTACAACTCTTCGCTTTACCTATACTTACTATCTTGTGGACACTCAAATTTTATTCAAAACACTTTCTTTATGCTTTTAAATATTTAATTTTATCTGATTTTCACAATTATAAAAAATTCTTGTAGTTTAAATGTAACCAGATTCAATGTTTCTAAATAGGTGTCTCAAAAAAAATGAAGTGGTTAAAAAAAATTTTAATTTCTCTTTAATACTTAAATTGTTTCATATATATATGAATATATATGTTATTAGAATGCTTATTGGCAATAAAAAAATAGCTTTAATTCACAAAATATAAAATATTTTTTTAAGGAGTCGTTTCTAATTAGTTGACAACGGCTGTAATTGGATTCTAACAAAACCAGTTATATTTACAATTGTAAAACATTCCGTTGCATCAATTAACGTAGACGTTAAAATAAATAATCATAACATGTGGGCAGGAGTAAGCCTGTTTGAGCGCCCTGTAAAGGTGTTTGTTTTTTAGAGGCCCACGTAATTAAAGAGCTGATGCTATTTTTTGTTCTTTATCACCCACATTTTCAGAAATTTTAAGATTTATTCTAAGTAATAATGCTACTGACTTATAATTCAAAAAGAAATGTATTACCATGACTTTGCGGTACCCTCGGCGCTCAACCCAGAAACATTCCTCCATTACATTTCAAGCACCTCAGAGCCCTGTTTATGTGAACATTTAGAATTTCGGTCAAACCGACACTGATATCATGTTATATCAGGTGTAGTAAAAAGGAATCCATTATTTTTCCAATAGATGGCTTTAGTAATCTGTATCTCGCGTTGTATAAGTGCGATCAGGTTACGCTAGATGTCGTTGCAAAGATAGGATTTCGTACTAAATAAATTTTTTAGGCAGTTTTGTGATTGCTTGACTCAGTATTGTTTGAGCACACGCCAAAGATGGACACCAGTAAAGAGAAAATATGCCATATTTGACAGATTTTCTTCGATAAAGGAGAAAACGCAAGACAGACGGCTAAAAATGTTAATAGTGTTTATGGTCCTGATACTGTAACAGCCAATCACGCACAATTTTGTTTGGTGGATTCCGTTCCGGTAATTTTGATGTCAAATATGCACCACGCTCTGGAAGGCCAATTGTCGAAAATATCTATAAAATAATGGAAATCATCGAGTCTGACCGACATGTAAGCACTGTTTCTATTGCCCAGGAGCTAAACATTGCACAAAAAACCGTTTGGAACCATTTAAACAAGGCTGGATACAAAAAGAAGCTCGATGTATGGGTGCCACACAATTTAACGCAAAAAAATCTCATGGACTGAATTTGCATCTGCGAATCGCTGCTGAATCGCGACAAAATCGATCCATTTCTGAAGCGGATGGTTACTGGTGATGAAAAGTGAGTCACCTATGGCAACGTCAAGCGAAAATGGTCGTGGTCGAATCGCGGTGAGCCGACGCAAACGACGAGGTTTTGCTATGTGTTTGGCGGGATCGGCAGGGAATCATCTACTATGAGCTGCTACCCTACGGCCAAACTCTTAATTCGGGCCTGTATTGTCAACAATGAAGGAAGCCATCGCCCAGAAGCGGCCAGCTTTGGACAATAGGAGAGGAATTTTGTTCCATCCGGACAACGCCAAGTCGCACACATCGATAGTGACTCGCCAGAAGCTCCGGGAGCTTGGTTTGGAGATTCTTATGCATACACCTTATAGTCTGGACCTGGCACAGAATGATTACCATCTGTTCCTGTCTATGGCGAATGATTTTGCTGTTGAAAAATTCGCATCAAGAGAAGCTTGTGAAAATCGACTATCCCCGTTTTTGCCAATAAGAACCTGGCTTTCTATGAGTGTGGCATTATGAAATTACCTTCAAAATTGCAACAAGTTATTGAACAAAACGGTCCATATTTGACCTAAATCGGATCATTCTAACTATGCTAAATAAAACCGTGAATTTAATGCAATAATGATTTTTACTAGACCTTATATAAATTGAGTATGATTCTCATCTGCTTACATTATATATGATGGAACATCCATATAATGGCAATAAATTCAATTAAATTTTATATATTTCTGCGGAAAGATATTGTTTTAAATAATATTACTTACATGCCATGGCGAATCTGACTATTATGTATTATATTGTTCTATAATTTCATACAAAAATATGATTTCTTATTATATCGTTTTGCTTTTCGTACTGCATGCACTCTAGGTTCTTCTGAATGCGATAAAATTTCATCTATAATCATCATAATCAGTACCACTCAATATATTGTATGACTTTGTATCTCCTTCAAATTGCTGCAATATCATAATATTCAAGGCATTATTACTATGCTGTGTGAATATTTTATAATCGTATTGCATGCAGTAATTGTCATAATATACAATTTAGTATGTGTGCGAACGGATATATGCGATTTTGTAAGCAAAGTTCGACATTAAATTTTAATGTTGGCAATTGCTGCTGCTTGTATACTCATATAAAATACGAGTACATATACATATGAGTACAGATGCACATAAGCATTTTAGAATTTCATCTGTAAATACTTGTGCCTGTCTGCACACAATATTCGCATATTCGTTTTGGAATATGCGAATTCCAAGTATGTAAGTCTAACTTGAATCTATGGATAAGTATATTGGCATTTATAATCTTGCTATGTTCCTCTGCAGTGCCACATAAAAAATGTGACATTCAGACATTCAAATATGAAATTTATAATTGTAAAATGATAAATGTTTAAGAAAATAAATGTGTATAATTATAGTTGTACATATATGAAATAAATTCAAGAATAATTCAGTCAAATAGAGATTTTCAATTTCACAATTTATAACTAAGTTTGTGTTGCGAGCCAAAATATGAAATATGCACATATGCATATTTCGCCTCGCAACATATTTCCCGAAATTGAGAACTACATATTTGTCCATACACATACCAACATTGCTCGAAGTTGTGATATACACAATCCATACTAATATTACTTATAATTGTGGAATGTCAGAACATTGAGCCAACTGAGTTGCAGTTGGGTGTGAAAATGCTGATAAAGCACTTTCCCACACAATTCGTAGTTCTGCACTTACGTAAGCATACCTGTGTAAGCATACATGATAACTAAAATCACGCGGACTACTCATGTGTGTGTATATCAAAAAGTTGCTTTCTCACGTAGTATATACACACATGGGGAGTGCATCGATAGTGTACATAAACACATACATACACGTATGTATGTGTTTATGTATACACATACATACATATACATACATATAAACACGTACATAAACACATACACACACATATGACACCGCTTGACTTTTTTTTGTGGGGCTACGCGAAAGACCGTGTTTATGCAGATACACCTTTAACTCTTGAGCACCTAAAAACCAACATTCGTCACGTTATGGCCGAGATACTGCCCAATATGTGTCAAAAAGTGGTCGAAAATTACCTCAAAAGAATCGATGCTTACAACAATTCGCGTGGTGGTCATTTAAATGATGTAGTATTTCATACATAATGTCAACGTTCAAACTTTATAATAAAAAAGAAATATCATGATAAAAAATATTTTATATGTGTTTTATTTACATTTACTTTTGAAACCGCAAAATGGATAACCCTTTACAATATACTATTGTATGTTATATGTTGGTATGTGGGTAGATCGATATGTAGATAGTATAAGAAAAATGGTATATAAGCTACCAGCTTACTGAAGGCAGTCGCTTTCAGTTGTGAGTCTTACACCGAAGTGTTAGCATTTAAGAAAAAGTGTAAATACTGCGATCCTTACGAGGCCCTCCAGTATTAGTGTAAAAGTGCTCAATACAAAACACCAGCAATAAAGCGGAAAGCGAAAAAACCGCAAATATCATTGATAAAATATAATTGTTTTATTTCAGCCAACTAGTGTGTTAGACTCGAGGGACATTTAGGAGCTTAGGTCTAGGTGCTAATCTTGTGCGGTAGGTACTTAGTGAGTGTTGTGGAAAAATAGTACACAACACTTGATAGATATTCTGATCTTGCCGACAACATCATATACAATAGATGCAAGGAGCCAGACATCAACAATCGTAAACTATTTACTATGTACCTGTCAAGCACTCTTGGGAACCCACCTAAAGTATCTATGTTGTGATTAAAAATATGAAAGCATAACTATTGCAACATATTTTGGTTCACGACGTTTACATTCCAACCTATATTTATCCACACACAAACCTTTATTACTGCATAATCACTGCAGCATTGACGCAGCCGGTAGGATACTGAGAAGTATTTTGTTTAATAAAATATTTTACGTGAAACGTTTAACGCAGTACAGTTAGAATTCAGTTGCTCCTTCGGACATAATATTTGTTTGTGTCCTGGGCTGTCTAATGGAAGATTGGTCTCCGCAGATATTGTAATACAGAAAGCAACTAACCCCAGCGAGGAGCTAGAAGCTGCACTATCCGAACTAGTAGATCTCCTCAAAAGTCAGAGTGAAGCAACTCTGTTAGTAACGGACGATATAGATGCAGCAGAAGTACAAATAAGAAGCCTTAGATTACGAATTGTGAATCAAGGATTGAAAGCTGAACAACTAGATGTGAGGAATGTAGAGCTCTGCAGAAGTGCAGAATCAGGAGCTAGAACATTTATTAAAAGAGAGGAATATTTCGGAAGAATTTATAGAAAAGACACTCAGATCCTCCGTGGACACTGCGCATTTAAGTGCCCTCCAATCTCAAATAAGAAATCTCGAAAGAGAAAATAGGTTAGTAAAAGAGACACCTCTTCGACGACGTACTCTCTTAAGCAGAATGTCACGGAAACCTTCTATTAAGAAGGAAAACTTCTCATTAAAACGGGCAGTCCATTATGCGTGGGCCTTGTTGAGAGTAAAATGACCGCCAATCTTAAGATCAAAGGTGCTGCAAGGCAAGACTTTGTCACTAGGCGAAGAGTTAGATGCTGTATTGACGAAACTAAGTCGTTAAAAATCGAATAGAGAGTTAGGCCCATTACAAAAAGAGGCAAGGACCCTCCAGAAGGACACACAAACTTTGGAGAACCTCGACTGCAAGGACAGCAGCAGCCACAATTAGGTATGAGAATAGACGAAGTAGCACAGTTGGTAAGTAGACTAGTCCCAATATTTACCGAACCGACGGAGATTAATCAATTAATTTCTAGCTGTGACTTGGCCAGAAGAGCGATAAATCAGAAGACGTAAAGAATTGCATAGCCTGTGTGAAGCAGTGATTGCACGGGTATGCTTACAATTTGGTGTTGTATAAAAATTTTACCAGTTAAGAGGAGTTGTACAGGTTCCTGGGACAGACATATGGTATATGAATACGGTAAGTTTAGAGTCGCTCACAGCTGCAAACTGTACAGCAACAACCACAAGAGACCATTCGAGCATTCGCAAGGAGGTTAGACGAGATAAAAACTCAGGCAACACAGGCTGTTGACAGCGCATATAGAGGATAAGGAGACTTTCATAGCCAGTCTCCGAGAAACAGTTCTTAGAACCCATATGCTAAACAAAATTACCAGTGGGAAGAACTTGTCGAGATGGCCGTATACACGAGTAACCTGATTGATAGAGGCCAACGGTTTAATCAGAGTAATTTGTTTACCAACATATGTTACGATACAACATAGAGTTCTTGTCCTCAAACCATTTATGGAACTTACCAGACTGAATTAGGTAACGCACCGGCAATTACCCAATATAGCAATAATTTTTCCCCAAGTGTGAGTAGCAATTCTCACATAAATCGGCAGAGGAGTGCTGAGAGAAACCAACTGAAAGTTCTATCTACTCGTTTTGTGAGTAAAAGGGGCATACTGTTTTAAATACATGCAATATGAGCATGAGTTAAATTTGTCGTGGACACCGTTTAGCAACAACGAGCCGCAACTAAAATACTTCCACCTAGTAAGCGAGGCCAAGAGAGCCGGCTCTCTTAAAAGCAAAGAGTTGTAAAAGTCTCAGGGAAAACTACGGCGAGTCAAGGTACGGCCAATGAATCGGGATCCCAAAAACATTGCTAAAAGTAGGCCAGCTGAGATGGAAAGTATTAGTCATGCGTCTTTAGAGATTATCGACACAAAATCCACGTCATTAATAGCAAACATGTTTACTGTTTGGGAGGCTTTGATGTAGATCATGCGTTCATTGAATTTCCGTGTGAGGAAGCAAAAAATGAAAAACTCTTTTTACTAACAGACTCCAGGGCAGACACCAGTTTAATGAAATCATCAGTAGTTAATGAATATTTTAGCAAGAAATGAAATTCAACGAAAAATCTTAACTTTCGGAAGATTTGTCACCACATTAGAGTCAATATTAGTACAATATGAAAGGACTAAAGATTTGAGTTAAGAATTGCTTTTGATATCTGCAGAGAGTGGGATACCTGCGAACGGTATCCTAGGAAGAGA
Source organism: Megamerina dolium (assembly GCA_963854835.1). Classification (NCBI taxonomy): domain Eukaryota; kingdom Metazoa; phylum Arthropoda; class Insecta; order Diptera; family Megamerinidae; genus Megamerina; species Megamerina dolium. Next base: position 48,201,759 of record OY978528.1, on the reverse strand, counting down.
CAACTTATGGAATCGGTTGGTTCTCAATACTTAAAAAAGCTGATTTCTTCGGTGAGCGTAAACAGCATTTGATGACTACCTCGCAAATTGTGGAACGATGTTAATCGAGTACTCCCCACCAGTGGGGTTGTAATGCCTGGGAGCACTATGAAGGTAGTTCGGATTAAAATACTCACAATTTTAAAACAGTTATAATAGAAAAACAGAAAGTATCTCCTGGAATATATTTAGGAGAGACATTGGGCAGTGTGACGGACAACACAAAGTATGTGCCAATGCTCAACACGAATAGAGAATGCAAAATATCTTTCAAAATAATTACCATTAAGGAAACTGATAAATATTTGATGGTTACTAAAATATTAGAAACAGTTAAGTTAGATTCAAATTTAACATTAAAGGGGAAAATTGAAGGAAGACAGTTTAAATATAGATTAATAGACAACATATGTCTCTTAAAAATTATATATAAACCCCTAGTATAGTAGTAAGTTCGTAAGAATATAAGTATTATTCTAAATTGTGAAGTGTTATTGTAAGAATTTGTTAAAAACTGGAAAACTGAAACTTGGAAAAAAACTTACGAGGCCCTCCAGTATTTGTGTAAATGGTTATTAAATATGAAAGTATAAAAGTATAAAAGTGAAAAGGACAGATTTGGAATTAAAAGAGAAATTTCAAGAAGAAAACATCAGGATCTACAACTCATTTCGGGGAGTAATAAGGTGAGTCCTAGGTATCCTAGATAAATATAGGAGTGTCGTGATTTGCGAAAGAAAGACAACACCTAGAACCACAATCACTTTTTTTAAGTATAAGCAACGAATTTAAGAAGACGAAAACTACGGATAAAAACGACATTTTCAAAGACTTTTACTAACTAAATCTTGTTTTTCTGATATCACTATGTGCGGACCAATGAGTGTAAATGTTTCACCACCCTTCAGAGGGTGAGAAATGATGCTGAAAAAACCACTTTGCTTTCTGAATTAATGTTCCTAGACGTTCCACATTTTTATAATAATTTACTGAACATAATTTTGTTAATTCTATTTTAATGCAGTCTTTATTATAATGCACTCACGTTAAATGTTTTTTTTTTCATTTCACCTATTCATTCTCTGTAACTAAAATGTTTTATATTTATTAAGAAGTTTTGTTCATTTTGTTTGATTGCTTTTAACTTACTACTTGCTATAACAACCAGCTATAACAATGCTAGTTAATTTCCTACTTTTAACTAATATTGACTTTATTACTACTACAGTGAATTTTAAAAAATCCGTGTAATGAGTAATGATAGGATAAGTATTTAATTATATATTTTTAACTGGGTGCCATAGCTCAGTGGTTAGTGCGTTGGTTAAGTTAAAGTGATGGTTCTGCCGTTCGGAGCCGGCTAATATAAGTAGGTTCCTTCTAATGCTGTCCATATTTAATATGCACAACAGTATTGGAATAGAAGCTCAGTGGTATCACAATGGGCCTTTCTGGCCTAAGTGTGTCCTCCCAGAGAGAGGGTAGCCCCATAACCTAACCTAACTGATATTCGTACATCATCTTTATTCTGACGTTACCACTTTGATAATAGCTTAGTTAATAATATGGTAGAATCGACATTCATGGAATTTTTTTTAAAAATCCTATACTGAACTTCTTCCATTTGCGATGTGAAGGAGTATAAACCTATTTCACTTCGCCAATGGAAATTCCTAATTAGGGAATTACTTTTCTGTTTGTGCTGAGAATGGAATGACGCATACAAATTCTACACTTTTTTATTGAAGTTTGAGCTCTTCTCTTAAAATTTGAAGAAGTTTAACCAATTGTCGTGAATCTAATATTATCTATAGCAGAACACCTGGTGACTTCTTCTGCAGTTTAATAGAAAAATAGTACAATATATAGTTGAATTGGTCGAGCTAGAGTTTAAATCATTAAACCCATGCACAACAACATGACACCGATGGCAATTCAATTTTTCAATTGAGAATTTTGAATCAGCATATAAATTATTCATTTTCACAATTGACTAGAATTACATTAAATTACTAGATTGGAAATTAATAAACATCCTTAATGCAAAAAACCAAAAGCATTTCAATTTCTATTGTAAGTTCAAAAATATGTGTTTCAGCGGGGAGCGAGCGGGAATGCCGGTGGGCTTGCTGCGATGTGGTGCACTTGCCTACAAGTCGTGTTGGTGGCAGAGATGTGGTTGTTGTTGTGGCAACACAAAACACTTCTTTTTCACTTGTATGTATATAAGTGTTTTACATTTTTATTATTTATTAAAGTTAAAGTTATTTTTATTAAGTTATTTAAGTAAAGTTAAACTTAAATATACATCGGGACGGGAAATATTTCGCGCACTGCTCGAGAAAATTAGTTCTGTTTTATTTTATTTTCAAATTTTATTAATCGGGAAACACGTACTTGTGTCGAGGGAGTTTTATCAACAATAATAGCAAAGTAAAAAATATATAAAAATTGAAAGTGAAAAGTAAAAAGAAAAGATCGGGAGATCGAGAGAGAGAAAAGGCGGGAGAGTGAAAAATAGCGAGACGAAATAGAATTAAATTAGGGTTGTTAACCCTTGGAAACTTTATACGGGCAGTGCGCGACACACGTCTTCTGGCGTAGACAATATGATTTATTTAAATACATTTGACTAATACAGTCAAACTAATTGACTAATATACTACATATAGCAATACTAAGAGCACAGAATTGTATAAGTGTAAAATCATATAAAATAAAGTTTCATACATCGTTGTAAGAAAATTTACATGATAAGAAACTGATTTGAATGCTTTTCTCATTTTAATGAAATTTTATTCGCGTTCCGTAAGTATGAATACATTTATACGAGTATGTTTCACGTGTAAAACATTGCAAACAAAATCAAAACTAAATTGTAACAACAACCACACAACAATAGCTACCATAATAACAATAAGAATAACAATGATGAAAACAAAATACTTAACAAGTCAACAAGAATTGAATGTGTGAAAGAAAATAATACCAAAACTAAAAGCTAAATCTACTGAACATTCTCATATACGAGTATGTACATATTGTATTAAATAAGTATGTATATAGTGCATGTTCATTCATTTATGTACTTGAATATTTGTGGGTATATTAAAGATTCACGTACGAAGACCATATCACTAATTCGAGAGAAAACATATACATAGAAATCTAATACAAATGTGTACCTTATTTGCTTCTGCCTTTTGAATAAATTTCACATTTTCGTAACCAAAATGATTCTTAACTAAATATGAAGAAATGAACATTTCAATGATATTTTGCACATACAAATTATATAATCAACATAATGAAATCTCAGCAAAAATAAAATTGTATAATTGTATAATTATGCAACACTATTGTATAATTATGCAATACACTATTAAATATTAGTGTTTATCATATATTATTTACAAACTATTAACGTATTTAAAAGAAAACATTCCTTCAGCATATAATAGTATGGGTGTACTCGTGAGTATTCTTTATTATAAAATTTATTTATTAATATATTTTCTGTCAGAATAATAAGTATTCACTTTATTTTTCTATGCTACTTAAAAATATACACTTTTACAATACAATTTATTATAATTTTTTTTTTTTTTTTTGTTATCATGATAACTTTATTTACGTGCTTTCTCACATATTTTCTACATATTTTAAGGTATCGAATGCATAATCTCATCGCAAATAAAAATGTCACTAATTACAGTTTAAATCTTCATTATCACATGGAAATGAGTATAAAGTAATTAAATTATAAATTATGGCTGCGACCCTGGTCGCTCAAGTAGCAAATAAAATGCCGTTTTGAGCCATAAATCTCGCTAAGACCTACTGAGTGTTGAAGGATATGTTACAACCAGCCGGAGTTGTTTATGAACTGAAGGATATGGGAGATCTCTATTTTATATACCTGTCCTAGGTTATCAAAGAAAGGGCTACCTAAGGATGTTAATCGGTTTCTGGATAAGGCCGGGCATTTGCACAAGAAATGCTCTACCGTCTCCTTAGCGGTAATGTCGTTGCAGCTTCTGCAATGGTCGTTGTGCGGGATACCCATTTTCTCCGCATGTGTACCAATGGCCCAGTGGCCTGTGCATACTGCTATTAGTTTGTGTGTGATGGCCCTAGATCTACTCAGAAGGCTCCTTGTCCTCTTCTCGCTGTAGTCTGGCCAGGTGGCTTTTGAAATTGTGCAGGTCGTGGTGGTAGTCCATTTCCGCTGCGCTTTGTTTAGGTAGTGTTTTTGAATAATCCCCTTGGCTAGGGGAACACCTACATCGGCATAGGGTGTTCGTTCATTGTCTGCAGATGAGCCCCTGCGAGCTAGCTCATCAGCATTCTAATTATTAATAAATGTGAAATCATGTACCAGCATTCATTTGCTATTATCCCCATGTAAAATATTTCATGGCTGGTCTGCTGCCTATTCTATGATTGCTGCTAGCGGTTGGATGTCCGACGGTTAACAGCGACTATAGAACTGGCGGAATGTGATTAGACCTTCCGGGAGTAGGTTTATCTCCTCAAGGATTGCTGGCTAACTAATCACACTTTCTCCTTCCTATCTCCAGCTTCCCATTATTCCTTTCCTATCACCATCTTACCCACCCCTAATCCAGGGTGTTATGTGATCCGTGCCAACTGGATGGTTTGCAGTCAGGGGAATCCGATTGTATTAGAATGGAACCATGGCATGGGGCTCTGTCATGGCTGACGCTTCCCTTTCACCTATAATAATACATGGCCACAGAAACGTCTCGTCGGTGTATGTGGAAAAAGAAATAGATGATGGACGAAAATAAACTCGCCTCGGATGGTAAAGATCTTGGACATACCGACATCAATAAGCGGTGTGAAGTTGAAAAGCAGGCCAAGGATGGTTGGAGGATCCAACTGTCACAAGGCTACACGGAGAGTGATTGTTCGATATCTAGCTTAACCGTGGTGTCTGCAGCCGAGGGGGCAACATCGGCCGAACTGACATCGCCAGTAGAGGCTATTGAGCTTATATCACTTAAGAGAAAGCGGTTAACGGCTTCTCTAAAGAAGAGGCTTTGGAAGCTGATTGCTGATGGCAAGCCGTACGATGTGGCTCTTAAGGTGGTCCTAGAGGACACTGACAAAACGAAAGGCAGTAGTAGAGAAGCGGAGACGGTAGAACCAACTCCTAAAAGGATGGGGTTACCATCCTATGCCGAAACTGCTATTGCGATCAATGGGGGTATCCTGTTAGAGGAATACCCGACCGTCCATCTCGATTTGGAGGAGAGGGCGATCATTGATAGCCATCAAATCCGTTTTCAAAGCTTCCTTCAAACCGCGATGGATAATTATGAACTGTGCCGATGAGGCATCGAAGGATTGGCTGAAGGAAGTGATGCCAAAAATTCAGTTGGTTGCTGTCTCCCAGCAGATAAGGTCCTTCAGATGCTTTGAATGCAGAACCACTCATTACCAACGGGCAACTGGAAAGCAATGAACAGGACGATACGGCACAGGTATCAGTGCTGACGCTGGCCATCGACGATGCGTCGGCTCGCCTGTTCTCTGAGCTGAACGCCATTCTCTTCTTTGAGTTGGGGCGGGTTCGGTTCAGGGTACGGCGCGAGCATGTTACGAGACCGTCGGCGACCAGAGAAAGTGAGACAGTCATCGAATCATCGCAAATCATAGTGGATGAGGAAAGACCAACCACTAGTCGACAGGCAGCCCTCGAGGTATGGACAAACCGGAACGAGAAAAGGACTGACTTCCGGACTGGTGGCAAAACGGCAATCACAACAGCGGTGGGTCCTACAAAGCCTGCCTCAACTAAACCCATCCAGAAGACTCAACCGACTGGAAAGGATAATCCGTCCAAACGATTGAGGAGGATAAGTCTGCAACCCCAAACAGTAATGTACGGGCGCAGACAATGGGCAGAGGGGGCAAGCGTGTAGGCACTCACACCAAAGCAAATCAATCTCCATAGGGCATAGACAGCATCAGCTGTCCTAGCTAGGACCATCAACACCTACGGTCTTAGCATATCATTGGTGCAGGAACCATAGACCAGCACCAAAAATGAAATTCTGGGTCTTACACAGTCAGATAATGTACTGTGGTGTAAGTTTACTAGTAGACCTAGAACTTGTATTATATTCAATGGCATTTCCTTCTTCTCGCTTACAGATTTTGTTTCGCCAGACGTTTGCGCGGATATGGCAGAAAATCTGATCATATTCGCGAGAAAAAATTGTCTGGAGCCAGTCCTAGGATATAATGTAAATGCCACATTATATGGGCAAGCACGGACACCAACGCTAGAGGTGAGTCACTATTCAATTATATAGTCTCACTAGACTTAAGTATTTGTAATGATGGAAATAGTTCAACATTCATAACTACAACTAGTAAAGAGGTGTTAGACATTACCCTTACCACTTCTATATCGAAATCACTTGTCAGTAACTGGCGATATCACTACGAAACTTGTAAACCGAGTTGACACAATAGATAATCTGGAAGAGATCTCCAGAAAACAGCAAGAAACCATAACAAATGACTATGAAGATAACTGTCTCTTAAAGACAAAGACCTTTAAAAGACACCCTGGTGGAGTAACCATCTTAACATGATAAGAAAAAAGTACGGAAACTATTTAATAGCGCCAAGCGAAATAACGACTGGCGGAGCTACTCTGAAGCTCTCACCAAATACAATAAGGAAATAAGAAAAGGCAAAAGGGAATCCTTAAAACGCTTCTGGAGGACGTTATTGACGCGAACTCAAACTGCAGGCTACATAAGATTCTCTCAGTTGATAAACCCCGTGCTATTGTATCATTGACTAACGAACAGGGGTTATCCACAATTAGTGAGCATTACACATTGACCCTGCTCTCTAAAGCTCACTTTCTGTGGTCGAAAATAATAGATAGTATCCCCGACCAAATTAATTACAATACTTGGCAAGCTCACTGCCGCTGGAGAACTGGAAATTCTCCAACCTTAACTGCAAACGTTCGTTTGTAGAGTGGGCGATAGGAACATTCTCGTCGGGTCGTCAGGTAAAAGATAAAATCTTCCCAGAGAGGACTGGACATTCTGTCGCCGACTCTATCGAAATTATACGCATCCAGTCTGGCTTTTGGCTATGTTGAACAACAATAATTTTTGTTGTCGACAACGAAATTTACTGTCTCACACCAGCTGTGGTTTTTTAACAATTAAATTTAATATCATATTTTATCATTTTATAAGAGCATACAAGTCAACGGTTTACACAGTTGTATCAATATGTATGTACTAAATAGAGATGAATTCATAGTTACTCTATTGCAATAGTAATATAATATAATTCACAATAATAATATAATTAGATATTTATAATAATAGAACTTCATTATAACTTATATATAGGTATATGGCCAAACATCCCGGCCCCGTTGATATATTCATATATTAACAGCTGCCCTTATGGTAAAGGTGCTAATTTATGTATCGCACGTTTAATCGTTCCATTTTTCGTTTGAATATTGGCCACACGAACCATGCCATCTTTTCCAACAATGACATCTACTATTCTGCCTAGCAACCATTTCTGTGGAGGCAGGTTGTCTTCGTGAACAATAACCATTGAACCAACCTCTACGTTTTGTTGGGGCTTGAGCCATTTGGCCCTGGCTTGCAGCCCGAGGTAATCTCTGCGGAACACAGACCAAAATCGCCCTTTTAGATAGCAGATACGTTGCCATCGTTTTGAATACGTCAGAACTTCGTGTTCTATAGTAGGTTCGGGTATGGCGTTTAAAGAGCACCCGATTAATAAATGCGCTGGCGTGAGCGCCTCTCCGTCGCTGGGATCTTCTGACATTGGAGCAATCGGCCTTGAATTTAAAATGGCCTCTATTTCGACCAAGACGGTTGACAATTCCTCGATCGTTAGGTTGGCGTGCGCGACGGTGCGATAAAAAAGATTCTTCATGGATTTGACGGCCGCTTCCCACAGGCCTCCGAAATGAGGGGCGCGCGGCGGGATGAATTCGAAAGTCACGCCTCTCTCTGCTACGAAATTGAATATTTTTTCTGACTCTGCTCTCCGAAAAACACGTCGTTCAGCTCTTTCAGCTTTGCATTGGCTCCCACGAAATTTGTAGCGTTGTCGCACATAACCTTCTCTGGAAGACCTCTCCTTCCGATGAACCTTTTAAAACAAGAAATGAAAGCGTTAGTGGACAAATCAGAAACAGCTTCGATGTGAACAGCCTTTGACGAAAAACAAACGAATATAGCTACATATGTCTTATAAGGAGGTCTACCACGAATTCTATATGACGTGTATATCGGACCACAAAAATCTACTCCGGTTATCAAAAATGGTCGCACTGATAAAAGTCGGTCTCTAGGTAGATTCCCCATAATTTGTGTCATTAATCTAGGCTTGTACCTAAAACAATGTATGCAATTGCGAACTACATTACGAGCCACTTCTCTTGAATTGATTGACCATATTTTCAGCCGCATTATACCAATTAGAGCTCGTGGACCTGCATGACAATTTGACAAATGCAAATGGGTGGCATACAGAGTTACGAATCGGGACTTAGGCATCAATAAAGGATGCTTAGTATCATAAGGTAGTGGGGCATTCAGTAATCTGCCACCAACACGCACTAAAGTAAATTTTCTGCCATTTTCTTCAAATTCGTGCAGAAACGGATTTAATTGTTGGAGTTGTTTGCTTAATAACAATGAGCTTTTCATACATTTTATTTGTTCAGCGTATTCCTCATGCTGAATTATTTCGATGACTTTGAAAAATGATAGCTCAAGTTCTTTTGCTGTAATTGGTTGTTCTGTATGCCCATTTTTGATCGGCTTTATAAATCGATAAACATATGCAAGTGTTCGCAATATTTTCATGTACGTCGACGAATTTTCAATTATTTCGTAGATTATGTTACGTTCTTTTTCAACAACTAGTACGATCGCTTTAGACTTGCGCATTTCTGACGATGACAATGTTTCTGCGGGCTCAAAGTGCGCATTTACCGGCCAATTATCTTCCTCCTCCATTAAAAATGTAGGACCATCAAACCATATAGACTGGCATAGCTCATCGACATTGCAACTTCGCGATACAATATCCGCAGGGTTCTGAGCAGTTGGAACGTGCCTCCATGTAGCTTTATTCGCCACTTCTTGAATGTCCGATACCCTATTCCCAACAAAAGTTGATAATGTGGATGGGTGCTTTTTAAGCCAGTATAACACAATTTCTGAATCGCTCCAAAAAATTACCTTTTCTGCGTATGGCAATAAAATTGGCTCTATAATTTTCCACACTTTTGCTAACAAGTGAGCGGCACAAAGCTCAAGTCTTGGAAGAGTTTTAGTTTTAAGTGGAGCAACTTTCGACTTGGCTGTAAACAGTATGGACTTGTAATTACTACCACATTTGCTACGTATATATATACAACAACCATATGCACGCATAGATGCATCAGCGAAACCGTGAATTTGAACTGTTGATAACGAAGAAATATTCACGTATCGAGGAACATGTATCTCTGGGATTTTTCGGAAGTTTTTTTTAAAAATCTCCCAGCTTGTAGCCACCGACATTGGAACTGATTCATCACAGTCTAACTTTAGCAACCACAATTCTTGCAGCAATATTTTTTCTTTTGTAATAACTGGGCATAGAAGCTCCAATGGGTCAAACAACCGGGAAGACACCGACAAAATATTGCGCTTAGTAGCCTTCAAAGTATCAAAATTTGCTACGAGATTAAAATTAAGCTTATCACTTTTCGGATGCCAAACTATACCTAGAGTTTTAGTGGTTTCGGTGTCGTTAAATGTGATTTCTTTTTTAACATTGTCGCTATTATTGAGAACCTGGTGGTTAGAATACCATTTCGCCAACTTAAAGCCAGCTGAATCGAGAATTTTTGTTATATTATATTGAATGCTTTCAAGCTCCTCCAATGTTTCAGCACCTGACAATGAATCGTCCACATAGAAGTCCTCTTGTATAACCCTTGAAATCGCACGCATTTCTCTATTAATATTGCCAAGTTCATTTAAGCACCGAATAGCCAAGAACGGTGCTGGTGCAGTGCCATATGTTATTGTGTTTAGTTTGTATATTTGTATAGGCATGTTTGGATGTTTCCGCCACAAAATAAGCTGAAATTGTCGGTCTGCTTCATGGACTTGTACTTGTCTATACATTTTTGTAATATCTGCCGTAATGGCAAATTTACGACAACGAAATTTCAATAAATTTGTATAGAGCTCTGGTTGAATAGTTGGGCCGACCATTAGAGTATCGTTCAATGAGATATTGGATGATGTTTTACATGAGGCATCAAACACAACTCTTAACTTGGTTGTCAAACTCTCAGGCCTTATGACAACTTGGTGTGGTATGAAATAATGTGGCCCTGTCGGAATTATGTTTTCCGTTTTAGACATGTGGCCTAACGACAAATATTCGATCATAAAATTATTAAACATTTCTTTGACATCAGGTGTTCTCATAAGCCTACGCTCAAATGACAAAAATCGTCGTTTTGCCGTTTCGTATGAGGCTCCGAGCGCTGACGAATTCATTTTAAATGGCAACCGAACTTCAAATCGCTAATCGCTTGGTACTCTTCATAAAATGTTGTTCGCAACTCATTTGTTCTTTCGTAAACTTTTTGGATGTGCTTGGTACTTCTTCTATTTCCCAAAACTTATGCACAATAGCATCTAAAGAAGCCAACTGAATATCGCTTTTTTTATTTACTAAATTGCATGCTCCACTTTTCGAATTTTCAAGTGATTTATACCGACCAGAAACTATCCAACCAAGCAACGTCTTTTGCAATGTTGGCAACGACTCGTTTAATTTTATTTGACCGATTAATAAAAGTTCGAAAAATATATCGGCACCAATTAACAAATCAATTTTTTGTCTTTTATTAAAGTAGGGATCTGCCAGCTCAATATTCCCCGGGACTTGCCACGAGTCAACGGGTAAATTAACTTCAGGTTGGTAACTCGAGATGGACTTTATGACCCAAAAATCTGCTTGAAACTTGTAGTCATTAACTCTTGATTCTATAACCGTATTAACTTTATGTCGTAAGTTCGCATTTAACTCCCCAATATCCGATAAATTTAGATCTTTAAATTCTCGTTTTAAATGTAATTTCTGTGCACAATCTTCACTCATGAAATTTATTTGTGATCCAAAGTCTAAAAGCGCTCTTACTAGGTGGGTACTTCCATAGCGATCTTTTATTCTAACTATAGCTGTAGCCAATACAACGACATCATCTATATTCGAGACATGGTGTGAAGAACGCTGGAACGATTGTTGTGGAGTATCATTGGCAGTAGCAGATGTTGATGGTAACACAGATAACTGATTATCGAAGCGATTTGATTGCTGCTGCACCTCATATTTATGCAGCAGAGTGTGATGAGGACGTTGACAAACTCGACAATGAGATCGAGAACAATTCCGGACCGAGTGTCCTTTCTTTAAGCAATTTATACAATTTCCAGATTTTTTTACAAAATCAAACCGTTTACCAACGGTCAATGCAGCGAAAGAGTTGCAACTATGTATTGAATGCCCATTCAATTTACAAAAAATGCATTGATTTTCCAAACTACTCGCAGCAACTGCAAATGATGTTTTGTATTCATTTTTCTTGTTATTATGCGATTTAATTCTATGAGGATTCTGTTGCTCAGAACTGTCGTATCTATTCGACCTGTCGTCATTTACTTCGAGTGATTGGCATCGACGAATTAGCAATTTCGAGCAGTCGTTCCATGAAGGAAGGGTGGAGTAATCCAACTGATCGTTCCATTTCTATTTTGTAGCTGGATCAACTTTTGATAGTACCAGTTGAATGAGTAATGCATTTGTTATATCCATCTCTGTACCCAATGATAGCAACGAATCGTAAATTGCGGATACAGTGTCAGCCACATTTCTAAGCGCTGAAGCATTTGGTTTGATCATTTTTGGAATGTCAAATAACTGCTCGATATTATCAAAAAATATCAAACCTTTTTTATCGTATCGTTCTGCTAAACGATCCAATGCTTTCTTATAATTGGCTTCTGTGACGTTCTGAGCGCGTCACCCGATAAACAACTCAACAAATGATTAAATTTTTCAATTGTCGCTAGATGTGGCTCATCATGGACCAAGTTATTGAATGAGCTTATAAAATTTTTGTACTCCGCGTACTTTCCACTAAATGTCGGTAATTTCAGATTCGGAAGACGAGACGATTGAGGCGTGGTAATACCAAGTGTACTCTCCAACTCTCTCGACGCTTATATTGCCCCATAAGCTGAATAAGCCTCGATTTAGCACTTATGCAAAGATCCTCGATATCGCCTCTTCGGTCATCGTCAGGATCCTCCCTCTCGATCTTGGTTTGGTATGCCATTATTTGTTTAATATAAGAATCTAAGATTTCTAGCCGGCATTCCAAATCTATAACATTCCAAGTTACCGTTGGATTATCAAGCATGTTTTTAATACGTGTTATATTACCACGCGCTGTTGCTCTTTGCTGTCTTAAAGTACTCGGTTTTTGAACAGAAGCTGCTTCATCGCTCAAACTTCCAGGCATGATCGTAATTATTTAGTAATTTATTATGTTTAATAAATTCAATAAATTTACCAAGAATATTGAGTCTAGTCGAATACAATTTGTTTCCAAATGTTCAATTTAATTCAAGCAAATAATTAGACAATCTCGATTTAATTACAAAATGACGAATTAACCAGCACCCTATAATATTTTCTAGATAGCGAAGCAACCCAGCAATTAAAAAAAGAAAAACAATTTACGTATTGTTCAATGTGCTTTTATTTATTTATTTAAAAAACGAAATCTTTCCTTTTGGTTAACTTAATATGGCAATCATCAACAATGTACGTATTTATTAGATATACGTTTGGTACCACACTCAAAACTCCAATGTATAGTGTATGTGTATATGTGTTTACGTTGTATATTCACAACAATAACACCAACAATTGTCGCGGCAACTTTAAACTTCAAAATTCAAACCAAAAAACCAAGTTGTGTCTGACAATATCTTTATAGATGCACAAACAATTATCATTCAAGGCGCAATGGATTGAATGGTTTATAAATGTTAATGTACCAAGCACAACAGAGGTATAACAACGAGAACGATTCATATGATCGATATGTTTTTATAATTTAATGGTTTTCAAACTGTTAATATACTAGCAATTAACAGAGTGAGAGCGACGACAACGATTCATATGATCAATATGTATTAGTAATGTAAGGATTTTCCAACTGTTAATATACTAGCAATTAACGAGTGAGAGCGACGACAACGATTTATATGATCAATATGTATTAGTAATGTAAGGATTTTCAAACTGTTAATATACTAGCAATTAACAGAGTGAGAGCGACGACAACGATTCATATGATCAATATGTATTAGTAATGTAAGGATTTTCAAACTGTTAATATTCTAGCAATCAACAGTGAGAGCGACGACAACGATTCATATGATCAATATGCTTTTTTTTTTTTCGTTTTTTAATTCAATGGTTCCACAAACAAATAGAAAACCGACATCAAATCCAACTGCACAATTAATGAGAATATGAACCCGAAGTTTCTACCAACACAGATGTACGTTCAAATTTTAAAATACAAGCAGTTTGGCTAGAAAGTGACGATAACAAATGCAATTGCACAACGTTTGATAATAATACCGTAAATTCGATATGTGCTCAACTAAAACTTCGTTCGTTCTTTTGAGAACTTGTTATCAGTGCAAATTGAATAAATGAATTTTCAGTGTTTTTCCAACTGCTACCACATTTATAGGAAATGTTTGTAGGCCATATATTTAATTGTTTAGCATAAACTTGCGAAATGTTCAAATAAAATTTCTTAATTTAGTAAAAAAATAGACTTGCGTCTAATTAACGGTTGCCCAGTTACTTTTCAAAACGGTCTTTATCATTTGAACCGTAAATCAATGAATAACGTTATCGCAAATTATATATTTTTCACTGATATATGTTTTATTAACCACAAGCTATTGTCTACTGAATCTATCATTTACAGTACCTTATTCATTCCTGATACTTTCATTTTTTGTTACCACTTTCCTTCGATGTACGCAGTAGACAACTCTCCTGATAGTCATGAAGCCAGTCTTCGCTTGCTGATCCTAATGTTGAATCCTCGCAAGGCTCTTCTTCGCACAATTTTTTGGATCAGTCACTAACGTTCACTTTTTTATGTATCACGAATATATTGTTAGACTCTTAAGAAAATTAAACTTTAAACACAAAAAAAAAAAAAAGAAACTTTTCTTTTTAAGTCCCTGCTCGGGCGCCAAAATGTTGAACAACAATAATTTTTGTTGTCGACAACGAAATTTACTGTCTCACACCAGCTGTGGTTTTTTAACAATTAAATTTAATATCATATTTCAATTTTATAAGAGCATACAAGTCAACGGTTTACACAGTTGTATCAATATGTATGTACTAAATAGAGATGAATTCATAGTTACTCTATTGCAATAGTAATATAATATAATTCACAATAATAATATAATTAGATACTTATAATAATAGAACTTCATTATAACTTATATATAGGTATATGGCCAAACAGGCTATATGCCGGAATCTTGGAGAACAGTGAATGTTATCTACCTTCCTAAAGCCAGAAAACCAAACAAAAAAGACCCAAAATCATTCAGACTAATAAGCCTGATGTCGTGTATACTTAAAGGAATGGAAAGGTTATAGAGTGATATCTCCGTAATGTAATCCTTATCCGAAATCCTCTAAGCTAACACCAACATGATTATCGAAAAGGCAGATCAACGGAAACAGCCCTATTTGCTCTAGCCAGCAAATTCGAAAAAACGATCTCTGATCTACTAGAAGATGCAATAAGGATTGTATAAAACTGGTGTGTCAGTCAGAGTTTATCGGTAAACCCTGATAAGACAACAATTGTACCTTTTACACTTAAAATGAAGTATGACCAGAGAACAATAAAGGTCTTTGGCAAAGAAGTAGGCTTCGTAAAAGAAGCCAAATATCTCGGGGTAACTCTAGACAGTTATCAAAAGACAGTTATCTAGCCACGATATCAAAATCGTGCTTGGCGACTTTAATGCCAGGGTGGGCAAGGAAGGTACCTTTGGTCCAACTGTCGGAAAATTCAGCCTCCACCAGAACACCTCCGATAACGGAATGAGGCTGATTGACTTCGCCGCAGCACGAAACATGGTAATTGGTGGTACCAGATTCCAGCATCTCGACATCCACAAAGCGACATGGCTGTCTCCAGATCATCGTACAAGAAACCAAATTGATCATGTGGTGATTGACGGAAGGCATGCTTCCAGTGTGATGGACGTGAAATCGATCCGTGGTGCCAACATCGACTCGGATCACTACCTTGTTGCAGCTAAGGTGCGCACACGCTTATGTGTCGCAAATAACAAGAGAAGTCCCACACAGAGAAAGCTCGACGTCAGTAAGCTGCGATCACCAGAGACAGCAGATGCATTTTCCACTCGACTATCGGATCTGCTTATGCAGAACACTCCCCCACTTGATGATACATGCGCACGGTGGACACATATATCCCACTCCATGACTACTGCTGCCGAGGAGGTAATCGGTTACTACCGGCCTCTGAGGAATGAGTGGTATGATCAGGAGTGTCTCGACGCTACCGCAGAGAAAGACGCCGCCTACAGAAGAACCCTGCGTGCATACGCAACGCGAGCTGTTAAGGAGCGGTATAGAGAGAAAAGGAGTGCAGAGAGACGTCTTTTCAGGCGCAAGAAGAGGGAGTTGGAAAGACGTGAGTGTGAGGAGATAGAGATGTGTACCGACAAGAATGAGACTCGAAAATTCTTCGAAAAGATCAAGCCCCTAAGTGGAGGTTTAAATCCCGGAGCCTCTTCTTGTCGTGATGGAAATGGGAATCTGGTTACAGATGTCCAGAGTGTACTGAGCCTGTGGAGGGAACACTTCTCCACGTTACTGAATGGCGATGCTACGAACAATTCCGCCAGTGGAGGAGATTGCCCGATAACCCCAATTACAGATGATGGTGTTGATGTTCCACCACCCGACTATGACGAGGTTGAAACAGCCATTTTAAGGCTGAAGAACAACAAAGCTGCAGGTGCTGATGGCCTGCCTGCCGAGTTGTTTAAGACCGGAGGCGATGAGCTGCTCACCCGCATGCACCAGCTCATAAGCAGAATATGGTCGGATGAAAGCATGCCTGATGATTGGAGGCTCAGTGTTCTCTGTCCTGTACATAAAAAAGGAGCCCCCACAATTTGCGCCAACTACCGTGGAATAAGTTTCCTGAGCATCGCATACAAGGTTCTATCGAGCGTACTGTGTGAAAGGTTGAAGCCTATGCTCAGCAACCTGATTGGACCGTATCAGTGTGGCTTCAGACCTGGTAAATCCACCATCGACCAGATTTTCACACTGCGCCAAATCCTGGAGAAGACCCAAGAAAAACAGATCGACACACACCACCTATTTGTTGATTATAAAGCCGCTTTCGACAGTCCGGTAAGGGATTACCTCTACGCAACAATGTCTGAGTTCGGTATTCCTGCAAAGCTCATTCGACTTTGTAGAATGACACTGCATAACTCTCGTTGTGCAGTGAAAATTGGGAAGGACCTCTCCGCACCGTTTAATACCGAACGGGGTTTCAGACAAGGTGATTCGTTATCGTGCGACTTCTTCAATCTTATTATGGAGAAAATAATACGAGCTGCTGATCTACGACATAATGGCACTATCTTCAACAAAAGTGTCATGCTGTTAGCGTATGCCGACGATATTGACATAATCGGCATGAACACGCGAGCAGTCAGTGCAGCATTCTCAGAGTTGGAAAGAGAGTCGCGTCGGATGGGTCTCACGGTGAACGAGGGCAAGACGAAGTATCTAGTGTCAACAAACAAAGAGTCCCGGCGTCTTGGACAGCACGTCACTGTTGACAACTACGCTTTTGAAGTAGTAAGGGACTTTGTCTATCTTGGAACCAGCATTAACAGCAGTAATGACGTCAGCTTGGAGATCATGCGTAGGATAACTCTTGCTAACAGGTGTTACTTTGGGCTGAGTAAGCAATTGAAAAGTCGAGCCCTCTCTCGAAGAACGAAAACTACACTCTACAAGTCTCTCATCATGCCTGTCCTAACATATGGCGCTGAAGCCTGGACAATTTCCATCTCGGATGAGCGAATGCTTGGAGTTTTCGAGAGAAAGGTCGTACGCAGGATCTTTGGACCTATTTGCGTTGGTGGCGAGTACCGAATAAGGTACAACCATGAGCTGTACGAGCTATATGCCGATATTGACATAGAAAGCGCATCAAAATCCAGCGGCTGCGCTGGCTAGGTCATGTCGAGCGAATGGAAGAACACGCTCCAGCTAAGAAGGTGTTATATTCGGAACCCGCTGGAGGACGACGCAGAAGAGGAAGACCAAACCTCCGGTGGAAAGACCAAGTACTGGAGAACCTGACGGCGCTTGGAATTTCTAACTGGCGCCAGCTAGCGAAGAACAGAGATGGCTGGCGAAGCATGTTATTTTCGGCCTAAATCGATATTCGGTTGTTATGGCCACATAAGTAAGTAAGTAAGTAACTCTAGACAGTAAATTGAAATGGAAACCTCACATTGATCGTACTATTCAGAAAGCGGGTAATACTCTCTGGATTTGTGAATGGATCTGCGGTAAAAACTGGGGAATACTCTCAATCATCACCACTGTGATGATAGTATGGTGAAAAAGACCACGGAAAAAGCAACTTCGAGTAGACTAGAACAACTGCAAAAGGTAATTAACTCCTGCATCACTGGGTGCCTTCGCACAACTCCGACGGCAACTCTCAATGTAATTTTGGGTATCATTAGAACACACAGACTGATGCATATCGTGTTCATACCACAAGATCTGCATGTTAAAGATAGGAGACGAGAGGAGAACTTTTGGATGCCTCTTGACTTAATGCCTCCACGAGATATCTTTAACAGGAAATATAAAACTCAAGAGATAGACTCAACAAGATAGACTGGGATAACTCAAAAATCAGTCTTACCTGTGATGACATTGTATGGTACACTGATCAATCAATCAAGTGATATTACATTAGATTCCAGCACACTGTGGCAATGATGGTAATGAGGATGCAGACAGATTAGCAAGGGATGGAGCTGAAAACCGACCATTTGGACCCGAACCGATCTTAGGTATCAGCAAAGCTCATTACAGGAATTGCATTAAGCAAGAATACATGATCAAAGCAAACGCAAGATGGTCAAAAACTATTGGTAAGGTTGTACAAAAGCTTTCTTTCCGCACTACTCAGTCGAGAACTCAAAATACCTTCTGAGTTTGAGCAGAGCAGAACTAAAACTTATGACAGGTATATTTAGTGGACACTGTCTATTATACAAACATAAAACCCGGCTGAAATTGACATGCACCGAATCACAGAATGTCCAGCCCTTATACATGTGAGGAAACAAACACTTGGGAGCCAACTATTACAGACAGCCTGTGTGTCTGAACTTGAACTCACAAGAATCAAAACGTTCTTTGAGAAAATAGGAGGGTGTAATATCTTCCAGTATTATACTCGTGTATGGCATAATAGTTGGGAACACACGCAGTGCCATAGACAGCAAGTGTCCAGCCTTCACCAATCTAATCTAATCAAAAATATTTCATTTAAATATCTGTGCTGGTAACAAAAATGGAAGGTTGCTTATATATATGTATATGTAGTTACACGTACTGCAATATATCTAATCGAATTTTTTCTAACCAATGGACCATAATTAGCAATTCTCAAACACGAATGTACGAGGGCGGATTGATAATGAAGCTACCTAAGTAGGAAAAAAACATTTTTTTCCTACATTTCAAAAACCATTTATTTCTCAACATAGTCTCCTTTTACTTCGACACACTTAGTAAGACGATATTCCAACCTTTTTATAACACCTGAATAATACGATTTCGGAAACCCCTCAAAATACGCGTTAGTTTCTGTAATCACTTCTTCGTTTGAGCTGAATCTTTTTCCTGCGAGCCATTTTTTCAAGTTTGGAAACAGGAAAAAGTCACTAGGAGCTAAATCTGGACTATAAGTTGATTGATCAACCAATTCGAAGTGTGTTTCACGTAATTTTAGCATCGTATCTAATGCTGTGTGAACTGGTTCGTTGTCTTGAAGCAAGAGCACTTTTTTCTTCTTTAAATGTGGTCGTTTTTTCTTGATTGCATCATTCAATTGATCCAATAATGCACGATAATACTTTCCTGTGATTTTGGATCCTTTTTCAAGATAATCGATAAGCAATATTGCGAGTGCATCTCAAAATACAGTGGCCATAACCTTGCCAGCCGATTTCACTTCCTTCGCCTTCTTCGGAGCACTTCCACGAGCTTCCACCCATTGTTTTGATTGATTTTTGGTTTCAGGTGTATAGTGGTGGACCCACGTTTCATCAATAGTTATTAATCGACGCCAAAAATCAACAGGATTACGCTTTATCATGTCCAAACACCGCTGTGAAATGGTCTCTTGAACTCGTTTTTGTTCGACACTGAGCAAACGCGGGCAAATGTTGCAAATGCAAATGTTCATGCAAAATTTTGAATACACATTCATATGAGATGTTTACCATTTCAACAATCTCACGCAACTTGACTCGGCGATCATTCATAACGATATCGAGGATTTTCTTAATATTTTCTTCAGTAACCACCTCTATTGGCCTTCCTGTTGATGGTATTGTTGCAGTGCTTGTTCGGCCGAGCTTAAATTCAGAAATCCAATATTTTACCATGTAATCTGACGGAACAGGCTCACTGTAATGTTTATCGAGCTTTTCTTTTGTCTCTTTCGCCGTTTTACCTTTCAAATAATAGTGTTTAATCACTGCACGAAATTTGTTTTTCCATTTTTCAAGAAACACAAAAGTTGGTTACTTTAAACGACTACAACAAATAAACTAATCGATGAATTTGGGTGAAATTTTAACAGCTGACGTTTGACAGATCGCAATTTCAAAAAAAAAAAAAAGTTTTTGTGTTTGTGCTTCCTTTTTATACCCTGCATAATGCAATATGCATGGTATATTCATTTCGGTCAGATGTTTGTGTCCACTTGAAGGAATCTCCGGAGATATAGACATAGATATATATTCGTGATCAGCGTCGATTAAATTTTCGATTTAACGATGTCCGTCCGTCCGTCCGTCCGTCCGTCCGTCCGTCTGTCTGTCATCTGGCTGGTTCGCACGATAACTTGAGTAAATATTGAGCTATTTCGACGAAATTTGGCACAAGTAACCTATCATCCAAGGATACGGAGGGGATTGATATTGGGCGTGATCGGTGAATAGCCACGCCCACACCAAGCATTCAAAGCGACTAACCTCGGAATTTTCAAAATATTTAACTTGCTATAACTCACATAATATACCACTTGGGACAACAATATTTTGCACATAGAGTTATATTATACTACTATATAACCTCGCCAAAAGTGGGTGAGCCACGCCTACTTTCCAGCGTAGCTCCCATACAAAGTGTCTGTACTTCTTTTAAATTGAAACTGCTGTAACTTCTACAATCTTCTGTCTAGAATAACCATAATTGACACTTAGATTAACATGGCAGTGAGAAATAATATGGTAGAAAATCAGTGTACCACGCCCACTCCTTTTTGGGTCTGCCATACAAAGTTGCGGAAATTAAAAAAAATGTTACCAGTTGTAACTTGCAAACTACTCAGTGTAGAATAACGAGACTAGGCTCATAGGAAATGGGCGCGCCATGCCCACTGTTTATAGTAGCCCCCATACAAAATGACTGAATTTCTTTTAAATTGAAACAGCTGTAAATTCTGCAATCTTATGTCTATAATATTCATAATTGACACTTAGATTACTATGGTGGTCGAAAATAATCAGGCAAAAAATCGGTGTGCCACGCCCACTTCTTATTGGGGCTTCCATACAAAGTTGAGGAAATTAAACAACAATGTTAACCGCCATAACTTACAAACCATTTAGCGTAAGACAACCAAATTTAAGGTGTGGATTAATATTGAAAAATTAATTGGATTTACAAGAAAGAGGTAAGCCACGCCCACTTTTTACATAGCTCCCATACTAAGCCTCGGAATTATCTTGAAATCCTTTAAATTATCCCTTTTACAACCCTCATAACATGCAAAGTACTTCGTCAAAGCCAACCATATTTCGGTTCTAAATTAGTAGTACATGCAAAAATTGTTTCTCGAAAAGTGGAAATAAAAGAAATGATGGATATTCCTCAACTTTGTATGGGAGCCCCAATAAGAAATGGGCGTGGTACGCTGATTTTTTGCCAGATTATTTCCGACTACCATATTAACCTGAGTGTTAATTATGATTGTTCTAGACAGAAGGATACAGAAGTTACAGCTATTTCAATTTAAAAGAAATTCAGTCATTTTGTATGGGGGCTACTATAAACAGTCGAAGTGGCGCTCCCATTTCCTGTGAACCTAGTTCCTCTTACAATACTAATCCATACCTTAAATCACGTTGTTCTACCCTGAATGGTTTATAAATTATGGAGCTTAAAATGTGTAGTTTAATTCCCTCGACTTTGTATGGGAGACCCATGAAGGAGTTGGCGTGGCACACTGATTTTCTGCCAGATTATTTTCGACTACGATATTAATTTAAGTGTCAATTATGGTCATTCTAGGCAGAAGATTGCCGAAGTTATAGCTGTTTCAATTTAAAATTTGTATGGGGGCTACGATAAACAGTGGGCGTGGTGCGGCCATTCCCAGTGAGCCTAGTTGCTCGTACAATACTAATCCACACTTTAAATCTCGTTATTGTACGCTGAATAGTTTGCAAGTTATAACCGGTAACATTTTTTTTAAATTCCGCAACTTTGTATGGGAGACCCAAAAAGGAGTGGGCGTGGCACACTGATTTTCTGCCATATTATTTTCGACTACCATGTTAATCTAAGTGTCAATTATGGTTATTCTGGACAGAAGATTGTAGAAATTACAGCTGTTTCAATTTAAAAGAAGTACTGACACTTTGTATGAGAGCTACGCTAAAAAGTAGGCGTGGGTCACCCACTTTTGGCGAGGTTATATAGTAGCATAATATAACTCTGTGCCAAATATTGTTGTCCCAAGTGATATATTATGTGAATTATAGCAAGTTAAAGATTTTGAAAATTCCGAGGTTAGTCGCTTTGAATGCTTGGTGTGGGCGTGGCTATTGACCGATCATGCCCAATATCAATCCCCTCCGTACCCTTGGATCATAGGTTACTTGTGCCAAATTTCGTCGAAATAGCTCAATATTTACTCAAGCCAGGTGACAGACAGACGGACGGACGGACGGACGGACATCGTTAAATCGAAAATTTAAGCGACGCTGATCACGAGTATATATCCATGTCTATATCTCCGGAGATTCCTTCAAGTGGACACAAACATCTGACCGAAATGAATATACCTTGCATATTGCATTATGCAGGGTATAAAAATGGCAAAAAAATACAATTCTCAAACAACAATTTATACTTATGAACAAAATATATGACGGCGCTAAATTGGATGTACTTTAAGGTGGTATAATTCTATGGAACCAAATTTTGATCATATTTGTACTGGAGTCACCGTATCCTGTGGAAGTAGACAGTAAGTATGTTCGAAGAAAATGTCAAGGAGGATAAGCTAATGGGGATCAGTCATACATTTCACTGCTCTAGGTGCGATTTTTGGGCAGCTATTGTCGATTTGCTAATATATTCGGTCGTTGTAAGGTAGTTCCTTAAGAGTGAAGGTAGGGGGCAAGTAATTTTTAGACTATATTGAAGAAAAAAATTTTATGGTGATCTATCATATGGTCTACCTCTTTACGGGCAATTTGTGTGTAATTATAGGCAAATTTGTTGATTTTCACACATTTGGAACCAAGCAATCGAACCTAGAGCAGTGAAATGTAAGCTGCACCCACATTAATTTTTCATCCTCAACATTTTCTGGAAACGTACTTTTCCCTTCCTCATGGTGACTTCCCCCTAAGGGGATTTTCATATAAAGTGACCGAAAATGGGTCTGCAGGAATAGCCTCTAGAGTTGCGAAATGTAGGACCGGTACCCACTGATATTTCCTCTAAACATCTTACCTCATATCTCTACTGAAAATATATGCGAGTCCAGATCAGGAATTTCGTTATGCTTGCTTTAAGAGAACTTCTTGAACCTAAATGGAAACGAAATATTTAAGTGTAATTTAAATGTTTTTCGCTGAGCCAAGCGAAAAACATTTATTGTACATATAATTGTAAACTATTTTGTAATTTTAAGATAGTTGCGGTTCCTCCTGCTGTTATGTTATTGTTAATATTATTGCAATGGTTTGTACAGTTTATTAGCCTTGTTACTTGCTGTTGCAATTGATGTTGTTATGTTATTGTTACTATTGGGTGGAGTAGCTTGTATACTGTTGCTTGTGAAACTACTTATAGTAGTTATATAGACTAACCATGGAACGTATATTGTATTTTCATATATACGCAAACATACTATACTTTTTGTATACCAAAAAAATTTATTAACGTAGCAGTAAGTGTATTTATTTCCTTAAAAATCCTGTAAAATTTGGTATGGCTTTACATGCTTTCTTCTATGCCTTCAATAGTTTCTTCTTCTAGTTCTTCTAATTGTTTAAACTTAACGAGCTGTTTTTCTCATAACTTTCACGCAATATTAATGAAACTCTAAATCTATACTAGATCCATACTTTTTTCTTTTTTCAGTATTTTATTGAGTAATTTATAATAACTCTTTGTGTTTAGTCACACTGATGAAATAAGAAAATGAATGACTGTTAATGCTTTCAACTGCAGAAATATACAGAAAATATTGACAAAAGTAAAAATCTTCCTGAAACATTTTCTATTTTTGTTTTTGAATTTGGGTAGTTGCTCATTTTTGCAACTGCCAATTCAGTTTGTCAACTACCCGTTTTTGGTTCAACTACCCGTTATTTCAGGCTTTACTATATACTTACACATACGAATACTACACATATGAACACTACACATATTAAATGATATTTTATACTCACATAATATCGGTACAACCTTCATATGACAATTTTCAAAATTTATTGTAGAATAAAATAGAACAGAATTTAGAAATTTTCTATTATGCTGTGTCTTGTGAAACTTTTAACTGTTAACCGCACAAGCATCTTCGGCAATCAGCCATGTTAATTTATTTTTTGTTATATTTTCATTTACATATGTATCCTATTATAATTTTTGAAAACATATTACACAAAATGGCATTAACAAAGGTAATATATTGACGACAATTATGTAATACTAATATTGCAATTGCAAAATGTATTTATGAATTTACGATAATACAGAACAAATTACTACTACTATATCTGAGCTATTGTGTATATGTATTTATTTGAGAAAAACAATCTTCTAAATTACTGAAGCGTAAAAAAAGACCTTCTGTTTCTATGATTTTGAAAAGATTCAAGAAGTAAGTATTTTGTAATTACAGTCATTATTGTACTAATCACTTAGAGCATCTTCGTCAGTTTTTAGTTCAACAACTCAATAGAGATTACCTTAATTATCAGAGCAATCATGAAACAATCATTAAAGTAAAATTATTAAAAGAAAGTAATTTAATGCTCATGAACACATTAAATATATAACTATGAGTGTATTGTCAAGTATTTCAATACGAATTGCAATACAATACAAAATGCAATCTCAAAAGGAATTCATGCATTTTCCTCTCACTCATTTTATGTTCTGATTTTTTTTTTTTCTATTGTTGAGTCACTACTCTTATTTTAGTGTGTGTTAAATAAAATGAAAAATAACCTCACATTAACCTTACCAAATTATACCATACACATGTAGATGATTATAAGTACAATATAAAAGTTAATTGTATTACTTTGTATAGGAGCTAAATTAAGGCTCAGCAATTTTTTAAGGAATAATAAGGAACTATGGTCGATCTAGGCAAAGTATTTCCTAAGTTATGTGTGTTTTAAAATTTAAGGTAATTCCGAGGCTAACTATGGGAGCTATATAAAAAGTGAGCGTTGCGTGCCTTTTTCTTGTAAATCTAATTACGATATCTTTGCAATATTAATCCAGATCTTAAATTTGATTGTCCTCCGCTAAATTGTACGTTAGTCATAGCGGTTCAAGTTTTGTTTTAATTTTCTCAACTTTGTATGATAGTATGATAGGCGTAGAAGGCGCTTTCATGCCACATAATTAATCCAAGTGTTAATTGTAATTGCTCTAGACAATAAACTGCCGAAGTTACAGCGGTTTAAATTAAAAGAATTTGATCATTTTGTATGGAGGCTACTATAAACACTGGGCGTGTAAGTTATGTAGATTGTAAGTTATAGCGTGTAAAAATTTCTGTTTAATTTTCTCGGGAACCACATAAGAAAGTGATCGTAGCTTCACTAATTGTCAAATATGGTTCTCTTAGACAGAAGATTGACGAAATTGCAGCGGTTTAAATTTAAAAAAAATTCAGGCACTTTGTATGGGAGCTACTATAAAAGGTAGGCATAGGTTGCCCATTTCTTGCATGATTATGTAGAAGTATAGTATAACTCAACGTGCTGAATATTCCGAGGTTAGTCGCTTTGAATGCTCGGTGCGAGCGTTTCAGCCGACCAATCATGAACATTATCACTTGCCTTCATGCCCTTTGAGCATGGGTTACTTATGCCAAATTTCGTTACAGTAGATCAATAATTGCTCAAGTTATGATGCGAACCAGCTAGATGACGGATAGACGGACGGACATCGTTAAATCGAACATTTAAGCGATGCTGAGCACGAATATATATATTCTACTATATCTCCGGAGATTCCTCCAAATGGTTACAAACACTAAAGCAGGGTATAAAAAGAAAAATATAATATGCTAAGGAAATAATGTTCATATGCTAATGTACATAATGTACATACTCTATGTAACTTAAAAGAGAAGTAACAACAGATATACAAAAGATTCCGATGAAAATATTTAGGTCGAGATGAACGAACTATTGTATATTTTAGTATGACTTTATTAGTTTTATTGTTGATTTCAATAATGAAAATTTTGAAAAACTCGTTAATAACGAAACTTATTTCAGTCTGACAAATCGCGAAACACATTCTTTTGTGCCAAAGATAGTCGTAGATTTCATCCTATCCTGTACGTTTTGAAATTCTCTAATTTATTATTAAAACTAATCATCTGCTTTCTGTAAAAGTGTACATATATATATATATATATATATATATATATATATATATATATATATATATATATATACACATATATATATATATATATATATATATATATATATATATATATATATATCTATATATATATATATATATATATATATATATCATGAAATTTTTATGGGTGGTTTTCGATAGAATTACCTGTATGTCTTCAAATTTAGTTTCGCGACCAAAAGTATTTTTGGATAAAAGTCTTTCTGGATAACGGGCTCAAGAAAATAACTCTTATAGACACGACGCCGGCTTCGCGACCATCAGTATTGTAAGATAAAATTGAGAATTTATTAAGTAACTTCGATCGCAAATTTGAAATTTGTCCTTTATATTTACTTTTTGTAAATACTCTTTACAAAAAACATTTTTTTGTTTGTTTTCTGCACTTATGCATTTAAATTAAATTTGTTATGCTTCAGACGGGGATAGAACCAACGATCTACAGATCAGAAGGCCAACACTCTAACCACTGAGCTACATGATAAGTGCAAGGCATAAATATGTCGGCCTTGGCTAACTGTATGATAATGCGATACATCTATCTTCTGTTATGAGCTCCTTACTTTTTTTTTACAAGCCGAAACCGAAAAAAAACTGTTTTAATGCTGAATATAAAAGGCCTAGTAGGGTCCAATTCAACAAGAGAACTAAAGGAGGCGTCGGCACTTTCGATCAGATGTGCAGTGTTACGTTCTATTCAAGTACCACTAACCGTTCGCCCAAGTGCATGTGCTTCGGAATGTTGAACATAACATTTATAACCAATTATCTGATTTACATTCATAATATGTTTAGTCACGAAATTATTAAGCCGTACAGATTATATCAAGCAGCTTCACACAATAATTGTAGAGCCCAGGCTGAGCAGATTAAATACGCAAATACGTTAAAACAAGACAACGACAACGACAACGACAAACGAAAGCTAGTGTTAAAGCTAAAATCAACAAGGACAGTAATATAAATGACAACGAGGACCAAAAGAAAGATTTGTGAATTTCGCCCATACCCAAAACGCAGTATGACTAGGGTATAATGCGAAAAATCCAAGGAAAACATTTTTGAGGAACATAAATTTAAGCTTTGTACCTCTTTACCTAGTTTCTTGCTTTAAGCTTCTAAATTATTTAATTTTTTTTTTTTTTGTAACTAAATTGAAATATTAAAAGTTTAAATTTTTAAAATGATTTCATGCAAAAATTCCCAATTGAATTTATGTAAATTTTTCCTCAATAAAACTCAATATTGTCGAATTTTTTTAAAAGAAATGTATAATTTTAGATTATTACAAGCCAGGAAATTAAATAAATGAAATTAATGAGATCTTTCATTTTATTATTTTTTTGTAATTAAACTTTTAAAACAGACTTCATCGAATCAGCGAACATTACTGATGTTATGCAAACAACCCATTTACGATTCAAGTCTTTAAGGAGAATATTAAGCGAGCCGTTCGTGAGATGGACTCAGAAACCGTCACCAGGGCCTTGGAAAACTAGGTTGACAGGATTCGCTACTGCGAAGTCAACAAAGTTATTATTAATTTTTGACCTTTTTTTTTGGAATTAAAAATACTGTTTTGTTGTGTAAAAGATATTTGATTTTATTATATTTTTATCCTATATAGAATAGAAATATTACCATTGTCTTTGGTCTTTTATCTTTGGCTATTCTCATATATATGTATATATTTCAAATGATTTTGTATGTGAATACTGCTGATGTTGATTATGAATGTATACATATACATATCATCGCCGGGCTATCAAGCGCAATAGTATTATATAACAGCTGGCGTATGTATCTGGAGTTTTATTTGTTTTTATTGTTTTAATCATCTCTTCTACTGTTTCTACGGCTAGATCGTGGTGTAGATCGGAAGAACGGACATACCAAGGAGCATTTACAATACATCTCAGTATTTTGTTCTGAAATCGTTGTATTTTCATTTTATTACTTTTGCCGGTACAAGCCCACTGTTGGATACCATAAGTCCATATCGGTCTGAGGGCTTGTTTGTAAATCAAAAGTTTATTAAGTGAGGATAGGACTGAGTGCTTACGAATAAGCCTACAATTGTTTGAATTTTATTTCTAACTCAACTTTTTTCGTTTTGACGTGCGCTTTCCATCGAAGCTTTGCGTTGAGATTTATGCCTAGATAATTGCCAGTATTTCCGTATGGTATCGCTAGTCCATTTATGTAAATTGTTTGATGTTGGATCTTTTTATTTGTAATATAAATCTCTGAAATGACTGCAAAAATGTTGATTTCAATGTAAACATTTTTTAAATGTAGCAAAAAAGTTCGATATTAATTCACTATATAGAGAAAAGTGTGTATTTAGATTTTCGACATAATTACAAAGATATTTTCGACATTAATTCATTCTACAATATTATTATTATTGTTAATGGGGATGTAACACCGCAACCTATAAGATCTATCCTGCCCCCTTCACTTTGGATCAAAGTATTTCTTTGAGTCCAACATCCTCTATGAAATGTTGTATTGCACCTATATTCCTGACTCTTATTGTCCCATCAGTTAGTAGATGTTCACCTAGGTGTTTCTTTCGTTTTTGGATTAGTGTGGTGCACACCTGCAGCACGTGTGTCGAGGTTTCATCCTCCTCCCCGCAAAACCTACAAATTTCATTAGAGTAAATTCTCAGCTTTGTCAGGTGATAGTTCAACCTACAATGTCCTGTCAGATTTGCTGTAATGATTCTTAAGTAATTCTTGTTTAGCTTCATACAATCCAAAATCTATTTAGGTTCTATGTTCCTAACAGCGACTTTGATCGTAGTAACCCCGGTAGATTGTCCCAATATTGCTTCCAATATTGCTTTACTGCTTCCCTAAAGATTTCGGAGAAGTTGCTCTTTCCCAAACCGCCGAATAGTTCTGGGCCTACAAACGGGGTTGCTGCTCCCTTTCTAGCCAGTTCATCTGCCTTTTCGGTTCCTGTAATTCCCACGTGACCTGGAGCCCATAGTATCCACACCTGATTGCTTTCACTCAGGATGTTCAGCTTCTCAAGACACTCTATCGCCAAATGTAATTTGATGAGATTTAAGTGCCTTGATTGCCGCCTGGCTCTCAGTTAGGATAGCTATTCTTCTGTTCCGATAATTACGTGAGAGATTAAAATTGACGCATCTGTCATAGCGTGGAATTCCGCTTGAAAATGATCATGTTTTTGCCTAGAGCTTCCGAATATCTTGCCCCTGGCCCGAATACTCTCACTCCGGCTCCTTCATCTGTGAGTGAGATATCGGTGTACCATGTTATCATGTTCTGGTTTATCTCATAAGTTTTAGATATGCCGTCCCAGCTCTTTTTATTACTGAGTTCAGTTCAAAACCTTTTTATGAAACTGAACTTTGTATGCATCGTGTCCCCCGGCATCAAGATTTCAGGTAGCCGTTTCGCAAAAATATCAAACTTCCTGCGAGCAAGGTACCCTCCTATATCGATATTTCCTTTAGACATTCTTAGAATCGCCCTCTCTGCCTGGGACGGGATATAAATACGAAGGGGTGTGAATTCCAACAGAATTTCCAAATTTGACGTGGGACATGTCCGCATTGCTCCTGTGACGCATACACACGTTAATCTTTGTATCCTGCTAAGTGTGTTGGTGATCACTTGCCGCATTGTACATTTCTCCCAGACCACTGCCCCGTATAAGATCATAGGTCAGACCACTGCTGTGTAAATCCATCGCATAATTTTTGGTGTACAGTCCCAACTTTTTCCTGCGATGTATACTTTAGTAATTTTCTTTGCCATTTCCTCAATATGTGTTTTCCATAATAATTTTTGGTCGAATGTTATACCCAAGAATTTTACTGTCTTCTGCAGTTCTATCTCTGTTCCGTCTAGGCGGATGGATTTGGGATTCTTAAGTTTATATTTCCTTGTAAAAGGTGCAATAGTGGTTTTTACTGGGTTAATACTCAACCCTATTTTAGTGCACCATCTTTTCGTTAGTCTTAATCCTAATTGGAATCTATCACAAAAAGTTTCTTTAAATTTCCCTCCACATATTATAAATATGTCGTCAACATAGCCTTGCACTGATAAACCATTATCTCCTAATTCAGATAGTAGTTCATCTACAACAATACTCCACAATAATGGTGACAACACGCCATCTGGCCGACATCCTCGTTTAGTGTTTGCAGTCACACTTCCTGTACAAGTTGGTATTTCTACGATTCTGGTACTTAGCATGTTTCTCATCCAAATACCAAGGGTATTCAAGGGTAGTTTGCCATTCTTCATCTCCTTGCTGCTGAAAACTCTCCACAGATGAGTGGAGATGAGGCGGGCAGGTATCAGTGAGGAAGACTCCGTTAGCGACTGGGCAATTTTAATACTGGGCCCCCAGTCAGACTGATTCTCGGCACGTATGACACCTTAATCTAGCCCAGGGGAAGAGGGAGAAAGATAGGAACTAGGATAGGGGAGGTACCTCTATCCTATGGAAGGTTTGGTTTCCCGAACTCCCATCCGAGTCCCCAAACCATCCTTAGCTAACTACCTTTGACAGCCACCCAGCTAGAACCCACAAGGAGGGTTTTAAAGAGAATTTTTGCCAGCCTCATTCGACAATAAGTGCGATATGACATTTATTCCTTAAATTTTTTTCCCACATTATTTTCTTATGTAACATTTCGAAACTTATGCAAAAACTAATAGATGTTAATTGTAATATTCTAAAAGCTGCCTTATTATTGTCACCATATCATCTTCCTGATAAATCTCATTTTCACATACATCAACTTCAGTATATTATATTTAAGAAGGAAATTCTTTGAAAGCTCTCATGTATAACGATGTGAACTGACACCACATAAAAATATGCTTTCAGCTATTAATTTGATAATTGAGTGTCAACGTAGCACTTAATATGGACAACACGTTCTTTACCAAAAAGCATTGTGTTCTTCAAAAATTTCTTCAAGGCATTTTCTGTTGCTTGCTCTATGTACAAGTTGCTGTCAATTTCTTTGTAACAGCCAACCGATGCTCACTTTTAAGTGTTACAATTCATCTTCAGTTACATATTTGCGCTTGCAAAAATTCGTTTTCTTATATTTCTCGACATACCTAAAGTATGTATGTATATGCATACTAAGATATTTGTATTTATAACAGCTGTTTATTTTTTACTATTATGTTTTTCTACATTTTTCTACTTTTCTGTTTTTTTGTTTTGTTTTGCTACTTAATATAAATAAGTAAAGCCACGTGTCAACAATTGGTAGTAGCATCATATTATGGTATGGAAACCAACTTTAAGAATATTGTGAAGTTTACTAAAATTAAATTATAAATTAAACTAAGGCATCATATTATTAATTGGAAGCTAAATGAGAGTAAAAAAAAGAAATGCTTAAAAATTAAGCGAAACATCGGACAAAGAGATGAAATATTAAGTTTTTATATTTCTATCCAAATATTTTGACTGTATTTATAATTATGAAAAATAATCAAGTTTACATTATGCTTCCAACTACATTAAATGTCTTTTACATAAATCAAAAACAATACTGTTTGTTTGTGTTACTTTACACAAATTTATCGCCAAAATGTTCAGTTCTTTATTAACTATTTGTCGCCAAAATATTCATCAGGTTTCTTATTATTATAAATTTATCGCCAAAATATTCGTTTTGTTTTCATCACAAAATTTGATTGCATATAAAATAATTAAATGCCCAAACAAATACTATTGAATTTTCTATATATGTTTTGAGATTCTGAATAAATATAGCTGCCACGAGAAGCCTTATATTAAAATTCCATAATTGTGAGCCTTCGAGAGAGGGCTCGACTTCTCAATTGCTTACTCAGTCCAAAATAACACCTGTTAGCAAGATTTAACCTACGCATGATCTCCATGCTGACGTCATTATAGTTGTTGGTGCTGCTTCCAAGATAGACAAAGTCCCTTACTACTTCAAAAGCGTAGTTGTCAACAGTGACGTGATGTTCAAGACGCCGGGACTCTTTCTTTGTTGACACTAGATACTTCCTCTTGCCCTCGTTCACCGTAAGATCCATCCGACACGACTCTCTTTCCAACTCTGAGAATGCTGCACTGACCGCTCGCGTGTTCATGCCGATTATGTCAATATCGTCGGCATACGCTAACAGCATGACACTTTTGTTGAAGATAGTGCCATTATGTCGTAAATCAGCAGCTCGTATTATTTTCTCCATAATAAGATTGAAGAAGTCGCACGATAACGAATCACCTTGTCTGAAACCCCGTTCTGTACTAAATGGTGCGGAGAGGTCCTTTCCAATTTTCACGGGAGTTATGCAGTGTCATTCTACAAAGTGGAATGAGCTTTGCAGGAATACCGAACTCAGACATTGTTGCGTAGAGGTAATCCCTTACCGGACTGTCGAAAGCGGTTTTATAATCAACAAATAGGTGGTGTGTGTCGATCTGTTTTTCTTGAGTCTTCTCCAGGATTTGGCGCAGTGTGAAAATCTGGTCGATGGTGGATTTACCAGGTCTGAAGCCACACTGATACGGTCCAATCAGTTTGCTGAGCATAGGCTTCAACCTTTCACACAGTATGCTCGATAGGACCTTGTATGCGATACTCAGGGGACTTATTCCACGGTAGTTGGGGCAAATTGTGGGGTCTCCTTTTTTATGTACAGGACAGAGAACATTGAGCCTCCAATCTTCAGGCATGCTTTCATCTGACCATATTCTGCTTATGAGCTGGTGCATGCAAGCGAGCAGCTCATCGCCTCCGGTCTTAAACAACTCGACAGGCAGGCCATCAGCACCTGCAGCTTTGTTGTTCTTCAGCCTTGAAATGGCCCTTTCAATCACGTCATAATCGGGTAGTGGAATATCAACACCATCATCTGTAATTGGGGTTATCGGGCAATCTCCTCCACTGGCGTAATTGTTCGTAGCATTGCCATTCAGTTACGTGGAGAAGTGTTCCATCCATAGGCTCAGTACACTCTGGACATCCGTAACCAGATTCCCATTTCCACCACGACAAGAAGAGGCTCCGGGATTTAAACCGCCACTCAGGCGCTTGATCTTTTCGAAGAATTTTCGAGTCTCTCTGTACCACGCAGGGTTTTTCTGTAGGCGGCGTCTTTCTCTGCGGTAGTGTCGCGACACTCCTGATCATACCACTCATTCCTCAGAACCGGTAGTAACCGATTCCCTCCTCGTCAGCAGTAGTGATGGAGTGGGATATATGTGTCCACCGTGCGCATGTATCATCAAGTGGGGGAGTGTTCTACATAAGCAGATCCGATAGTCGAGTGGCAAATGCATCTGCTGTCTCTGGTGATCGAGCTTTCTCTGTGTGGGACTTCTCTTGTTATTTGCGGCACATAAACGTGTGCGCACCTTAGCTGCAACAAGGTAGTGATCCGAGTCGATGTTGACACCACGGATCGATTTCACGTCCATCACACTGGAAGCATGCCTTCCATCAATCACCACATGATCAATTTGATTTCTTGTTCGTTGATCTGGAGACAGCCATGTACCACCAATTACCATGTTTCGTGCTGCGTCGAAGTCGATCAGCCTCATTCCGTTGTCGGAGGTGTTCTGGTGGAGGCCGAATTTTCGAAAGTTGGACGAAAGGCCAGTGAGTTGACTTGCGATGAGTTCAACAAGGATTGCGCTAGCCCCACTCGGTTGAGACAGTTAGACGCGTTACCTTGCGGAAACATCTCCAGACCACCAACTACACTCTACAAGTCTCTCATCATGCCTGTCCTAACATATGGCGCTGTAGCCTGGACAATTTCCATCTCGGATGAGCGAATGCTTGGAGTTTTCGAGAGAAAAGTCCTACGCAAGATCTTTGGACCTATTTTCGTTGGTGGCGAGTACCGAATAAGGTACAACCATGAGCTGTACGAGCTATATGCCGATATTGACATAGTAAAGCGCATCAAAATCCAGCAGCTACGTTGGCTAGGTCATGTCGAGCGAATGGAAGAACACGCTCCAGCTAAGAAGGTGTTATATTCGGAACCCGCTGGAGGACTACGCGGAAGAGGAAGACCTAACCTCCGGTGGAAAAACCAAGTACTGGAGAACCTGACGGCGCTTGGAATTTTTAACTGGAGCCAGCTAGAGAAGAACAGAGATGTGGCGAAGCATGTTATTTTCGGCCTAAATTCGGTTGTTATGGCCTCATAAGTAAGTAAATAAGTAAGTAATTGTGAATCACTTAACATTGGAGGGGTAGAAATGTCTATTGACACTAAGTAATTATTTTAACATTTAGGAAATATTAGAAATCTTAAATCAATATTCAAGACTACAAATTCAAACTTTTATATGAATTTAACTTAAATTTAGTTTACATTTAAAGGTATCTATTTACTAATTCTGTTGGCACGTATCTCTTCAATCTTCTTGGTTGCGAAGCTTCTAAGACTGGAAGTTTTCTCAGTTCTGTATTTGTGCGTGCTTGTAGGCGGTGAATGTGCTTGAGACTACGTTTCTGGATTACTTCTTCAATAGAGTCAATGTTCAAAGCTCGGTGGATGTCTTCGTTTGAGAAGTACCACTTCTCAGCATTGATGATGGTGTGAAGAATTTTGGATTGAATTCCTTGAATTTTCTTTATGTAGTGGTACCATATCATCGCATATGCATACCATTGTGCATAGCAATATACTGTACTGTACAACAATACATTACGTACATACAAATATGCTTGCATCAACTACACATATGTATATCATTATGTACATACATGTTCATTCATACATATCTATTTTTGTTTCACTTTTGTTTACATTTCGCTTTTCTTGAAATTCACAGGCAACATGATATACTGATATTTTCGATCACTTGCATTGATATAGAATATCATTATATTGTGTTTACACAATTATGAATTATTGTGTCGCCACTCTAAGTGTTATGTATGTATGACCAATTAACCCAAATCTAAGCATTGGTTTGTGCTGCAACCTAGGTGTTGATTGATCTAGGTCAGCATATGGAAATGGATGGGAATATTGGAAATTCTGGAAAGAATTATGTAGTATAAATAGAGAACATATTTGAAAATAAAAATCAGAATTAAACTAATACGAATACGTAGTAGTTTATTTTCTCGAATGTCAAGCTTGTAGTGGAAACACACGAGCTGTCAATTGATGGAGCGGTGCAACCGCTTTAACAAACGCAAGGACTGTGACTATCTACCAGTTAGCTTAAATTAGTTAATCCTCTTACGTTACATTTTTTTGGTAACATCACACATATTTCAATACCGTACGTCCAAATTGGCATGATATTTGATTTATAAATTAATAGTTTACTTGTAAAAGAGAGCTTCGACTGTCTGCCCAAAAGCCAATAAAGTTGTCTGAATCGATTGTTAATTTCTAGTCGTTTTTGAGTGATATGGTCCTTCCAGAGCAGTTTAGTGCCTATGATCATTACCAGATTTTTACCTTTTGTGTCGATTTTGATTGGTTCGCTG
This sequence comes from Megamerina dolium, assembly GCA_963854835.1. Classification (NCBI taxonomy): domain Eukaryota; kingdom Metazoa; phylum Arthropoda; class Insecta; order Diptera; family Megamerinidae; genus Megamerina; species Megamerina dolium. Next base: position 48,165,755 of record OY978528.1, on the reverse strand, counting down.
TTTATGAGAAGGTGATTATTGCTATGTTGTCTATTCGTATAAGTTACTTGGACTGTCTTGCTACTATTAATTTGAATTCCCCAATTTTTGAACCATAATAATGTGTTATATAATGTGGATCAGTTGAAAGTTCGCAATCAGATTTATTTGTATATTTACATCCCTTTTAGTAAATTTCATAAGAATTAATGATATAAACTACTTTATAATAATTCACTATGCTACAACAAAATCTTATTCATACGACATCTTTTTATAAGTATATATGTAGATGCATAAATATAAATGTAGTGTTTCCACATCTGTTAAAGAGAAACCACCGCATTTTATGCGCATTGCCAAAAACTACTCTATCAAATAGTCAAAAAGCCAAGTAGAATAAAAATAAATAAAAAAGGCTAAACCAAAAAGGAAATTGACACCCATATTGCACCAACAAGTATAAAAACGGAAACGGAAGCAATCACAGCAGTTCGTTAGAATTTATTGAATTCAATATTGTCACACACATTGCTACACATACACAAAATGTGTGTACACATACTATGGCCATGAGCAATATTTGTCACTCACTCAGTAAGTACGATTCTATGTATGTACACATGTATATTCGACTGAATGAATGAATAAGTACACATACAAATACATACATATGCAAAAGTGATGGTATATAATCGACTGTACTGTAATTTTGTGGCTTTCCGTAGACTTTGAAGAAAATAAGTTAAATATAAAAATTATAACCATGGGGGAACGCATTGTGGAATGGCATCTCATAATAGTCAACTTGCAGAGTGTATAAACACACATGTTCATTTTTATATTGAATAAAATTATATGCTGGATATGCATATATTTACATATATACAATATTTGATTATGCACATAGAATGTAAATATTGTATGTATGTACATGTGTGCCAAGACTGTGCATTTATCTCCTTGTGGAATTCTTTTCAATCGAATTTCTAAGGTTTTGCATTTTATGCACTGACTGTGTGATGGATGCGGCGACGATAAGCTCATTCCAACGTTGGTAACTTGCTCCATGTGATCGTGGTGTGTGTTAGTGTGGAGAAGCTTGTTGTCGTAATGCTACTGTTGTTTATGAATAGTGTTTGTGCTGTTGTTTATATTGACGTTGTGAGGACTCAATTTTCAATTGTGCTATTTTCAATTTGTGCACTTATAACATTATTTAATTTTATTTAAATATAAAATTTATTTATGTAATTATACATACAATATTAATTTAATATTTAAGAGAGAACATATTTTGCGCGTACCGTCTCCTTTGAGATGTATTTCGAGAATAGAAAATATAAATAAACGGAAGGCAAGAATAAGAGATTGATATCTAAAAGCGAGGGTTACCAACCAAAAAGAAAATAAACCAAAAAAAAAAAAATAAAGAAAGAAATAAACAAGCACTCGTAAGACCAGTACACACATCTTGCTCTGGCGTAGACATGCACATATTCATTTGAGTATGTGTAATAGTTGGGTACCGTAGCTCAGTGGTTAGTGTTTTGGCCTTCTGATCTGTAGGTCGTGGTTCAATCCCACAAAGGTTATGGCGGCGGTTTTTTTAGGATGAAAAGGGTAAAACTATTGTGAATACCGGCGATTAATTATTCCATTTTTTGGACACAATCCTGGCGAAGAAAGAGCGCCCTTCCACCATAACAACGCACTGGAGCACAAGTCCGCAATAGAAATGGCAAAATTTTATGAATATGGTTACGAACTACTATGCGATCCAGCATATTTTTTAGATCTAGAATCCTGCGATAATTTCCTCTTTCCAAACCGTAAGAAATGGCTGCCGGTAAGAGATTCGGGTCGAATGAAGGACTCATAACAATAGTAAGAAATATATAAGAGATTAAAGTAAATATTTTCATCAACAAATGTTAATGCCAAAAAATGTATGAGGGTGGGTAATCCATTCTACCCCTCTGAGAGCGATTTTAAGTGTTTTAATGAATGCATAACATAATTTTGTTTGAGATTTACAACAAGCGTGACTTGGCCGATTAGGTTAGATTATGTTATGTTGCTGCACTGTCTCTGAGAGGACACACTTAGGCCAGAAAGGCCCATTGTGATACCACTGAGCTTCTCTTCCAAGACTGTTGACATTCCATTAACTTAGTTTTGTCACAGAGCTCTTTTAAGAATCATTTTTGGCAAATTGTTACTGCCGGAAAGATTGCCAATTTTTGCCGGCAGGTGGGTACGGTTCGATAGAAATATCTTTTCGATATTAAATTTTGTTATGCTTCAGCCGGGGTTTAAACCCACGACCCACAGATCAGAAGGCCAACACACTAACCACTGAGCTACGGGACTTCCCAAACCTGGCCAAGTAAAACCAATCGGAATTTAGCGAAGGCTTATTTCGTTTGTAAGACAATGCCTACCTTTTGTGTGGATATAAAGGCACTACGATTACACATTTCGGCATCAAAGACCACAACCGCAGACCTCTCGATGAGATGGTTGGGTAATATTATCTGCACTTATCGTACGCACAAGCTATTTAGAAAATGCACTGCATGCTTAAGCTTTCCACTGTGCATCAGTAATCAGGGAATAAATGGGAAAATAACTGACAAGAGAGCATGTGGGCATACTCTATAATAGGCCAGATCCCAAAGCTATTCTAGCATTGTATTGGAATCACACAAAGAATTTGCGCAGTCTAAACAGAGTCCAATGACAGGAATAATTTCGGACCATTGCGTTTTCCGCTCATATGGTAGAAGAATAGAATTTGACCACCAAACGCCTGGGTTTTGCAAAAGCTGCAGTAATAATAATATCTATGACTTAGATAGCTTTGGAGGGTTCTTAATTGTGCATGTGGGAAACTCACATGCTTATATACATTTTGTGAGTCCGAATTATGTGTGGAAACAAATTGCTGATGTAATAGAGTCCAGTGAGTTGTATTGGTTTATAATATACTTTAGAGGTAGCAGTACAGGATAGAAATATCCTTAACCTTTACATGCTTATACTGAATATCCCAAAACCAAAATCAATTCCAACATAAGAGCTTCTCCTGTGTCATTAAAATTGAAACTCTAGCTTGAATTTATCATAAATTATAAGAGAATTTAAATCTAATATGAATATTATTGTACGAAAATATTTCGTGTAAATTGTTAAAATCTGATTAATTAGAAATAATTTCGTAAAATAATACCCTCAATCCCAAAATGTAATATGTTTGCCAAAAATATTCATATTGCATTGTTATATGCAGCAATTTCTTTAATTATTTCGATATATATCTGTACATGCAGATAAATTACCTCATCAACATAATATCTTCTTAATATATGATATGTTTTTAGCATGAGGGACATGTCAGTGCTTTATAGCCTAGACAGACGGCAGCCTAATTCCGGATTACCGGCGCACTTAATCCGAATAAAATAATAACCTCACAGACGGCAATATTGCAGATTAACTAAACGGCTGATTGCTGTTTTATTAGGTCTGTCTACTTACATTACTATCACTATCAATTTCTGTCATCTATCACTCTCGATATGAGAAAATCTACAAGAAGTACGTGAACTAAAAACTATCAGAAACTTGTAAATTGACCTTCACCGTTCGTAATTGACAGCTGGATTTATTTGTTCGCCAACACTTTTCATGTTGAAAACTGCAAACAAATCTTGAAAGTTTTTTGTTAGCGAACACACCTAATATTTTGTAAAATGGATGGAGAAAAATTCACAATAGACAATTTTCAGCAGTTTATGCGGATTAGCTGCAGTTAATGCCCGAGTTAATTCGAATTAACTCGGTAATCCGGAATTAGGCTGCCGTCTGTCTAGGCTATTAGGTACATCACACAACATTTGTAAGCAAACAAAAATTGGCACATAATATAAGCACCCTACAAAAGCTCACAACTCGGTCAGATAGAGATATAGTGAAGAAGATAAATTGGCATTGCTATTAAGTATATATATATATATATATATATATATATATATATATATATATATATATATATATATATATATATATATATATGTATATGTGTATATATATATGTATATGTGTATATATATATATATATATATATATATGTATATATATATGTATATATATATATAATATATTATATATATAATATATATATATATATATATATATATATATATATATATATATATATAAATATATATATATATATATATATATATATATATATATATATATATATATATATTTATATATATGTATATATTTATATATATATATAAAAAGTTAGCCATAAAATGCTGGTTATAAATTTTATTTGAATTTATACGTACGAACTAATTAAATTCTTTCACAAATACGAGTTGCCAAAAAAGGTTCTGTGGCTCTGAAGAAGTCACGCCATAAATATTCTACTCTTCGAAATCGACTAATGTCTTTATATTCACTTAATTGCATCTAACTTTCAAAGATAAGATCGGAAAAATTTCGAAGAGTAGATCGATAATGGTTTATTGAAATTCTTAAGGGAAAACATATATTTATGTATGTACCTACTATATTTTATATGCTAAACATTTTCAATATACTACATCGCATACGAATAATAAAAGAATATTCCTCTTATTGTCATTCGTTCCAAAGTTTCCCCATTTAGTATCAAACAGTATTAGTTTATTCAGCTAATGCTTGAACATGTATGACATATTTTGCATTTTGTACCATCTTACACGTAGATGCTATGTATATACGTACCAGTATGTATTGCATGGTAGTACTAAAAAACAAAATAAATTTATGACTATCTGTCCCAAGTGTATAGTGTAAATAGATCACTTTCAAAGATTCAACAACGGAAGTACAATTTACAATACATTAGAAGCGTATATCAACTCTAGATGAATTTCTTCTAAAAGAGACATCACGGAGTTTAATTGTAGCAATGAATTAGAAAATATATTATGTGTTGTAAATTATATAGAAATAAAGGGTTTCCCATTAAGAACGATAGGATTTGAAATTGAAATAAAAAACAGAAAATTAGTCAAACGTAGTAAGTTTTGCTTTTATTAGATGGTATATTTTATGACATTTATGATTTAAACAAAATATCATTCAAATGGCCACTACGGCTCTTCTTGCGTTAGCTTCGGGTTGTATGGCGGCTATTATAGATCATATGTTCGCTTCAAGCTAACTGATCGCTAGTTGTATCGCTAGGCTATTTCTTCACATTATCGAGTAACCAAATTTTCAGCGCAAAAGATCCATCATGTTGGCTGTATGGCATGTATGGCACCATTTTGTAGAAAATAAATCTCGTTCGACTTAATTTTATCAATTTTCGGAAATGAAAAATCAGTTAACATATTTCGATAACGATTTTCAAACGTTGTGATAACGTAAATTTGATCATGATGAAATGGCAAACTTTATAAAGAATATCAAATATCAAAAACTAAAAAACAAATATGGCCTACGTAAGCTGTCAAAATCCTTATACAGTGGACGGGACAGAGATGCTGCAAAAGAGCTCTACTTACTTACTTACTTACTTATGTGGCCATAACAACCGAATATCGATTTAGGCCGAAAATAACATGCTTCGCCAGCCATCTCTGTTCTTTGCTAGCTGGCGCCAGTTAGAAATTCCAAGCGCTGTCAGGTTCTCCAGTGCTTGGTCCTTCCACCGCAGGTTAGGTTTTCCTCTTCTGCGTCGTCCTCCAGCGGGTTCCGAATATAACATCTTCTTAGCTGGAGCGTGTTCTTCCATTCGCTCGACATGACCTAGCTAGCGCAGCCGCTGGATTTTGATGCGCTTTACTATGTCAATATACAGCTTATACAGCTCATGGTTGTACCTTATTCGGTACTCGCCACCAACGCAAATAGGTCCAAAGATCTTGCGTAGGACTTTTCTCTCGAAAACTCCAAGCATTCGCTCATCCGAGGTGGAAATTGTCCAGGCTTCAGCGCCATATGTTAGGACAGGCATGATGAGAGACTTGTAGAGTGTAGTTTTCGTTCTTCGAGAGAGGGCTCGACTTCTCAATTGCTTACTCAGCCCAAAGTAACACCTGTTAGCAAGAGTTATCCTACGCATGATCTCCAAGCTGAGGTCATTACTGCTGTTAATGCTGGTTCCAAGATAGACAAAGTCCCTTACTACTTCAAAAGCGTAGTTGTCAACAGTGACGTGATGTCCAAGACGCCGGAACTCTTTCTTTGTTGACACTAGATACTTCGTCTTGCCCTCGTTCACAGTGAGACCCATCCGACGCGACTCTCTTTCCAACTCAGAGAATGCTGCACTGACTGCTCGCGTGTTCATGCCGATTATGTCAATATCGTCGGCATACGCTAACAGCATGACACTTTTGTTGAAGATAGTGCCATTATGTCGTAGATCAGCAGCTCGTATTATTTTCTCCATAATAAGATTGAAGAAGTCGCACGATAACGAATCACCTTGTCTGAAACCCCGTTCGGTACTAAACGGTGCGGAGAGGTCCTTTCCAATTTTCACGGGAGTTATGCAGTGTCATTTTACAAAGTCGAATGAGCTTTGCAGGAATACCGAACTCAGACATTGTTGCGTAGAGGTAATCCCTTACCGGACTGTCGAAAGCGGCTTTATAATCAACAAATAGGTGGTGTGTGTCGATCTGTTTTCTTGGGTCTTCTCCAGCATTTGGCGCAGTGTGAAAATCTGGTCGATGGTGGATTTACCAGGTCTGAAGCCACACTGATAAGGTCCAATCAGGTTGCTGAGCATAGGCTTCAACCTTTCACACAGTACGCTCGATAGAACCTTGTATGCGATGCTCAGGAGACTTATTCCACGGTAGTTGGCGCAAATTGTGGGGTCTCCTTTTTTATGTACAGGACAGAGAACACTGAGCCTCCAATCATCAGGCATGCTTTCATCCGACCATATTCTGCTTATGAGCTGGTGCATGCACGTGAGCAGCTCATCGCCTCCGGTCTTAAACAACTCGGCAGGCAGGCCAGCAGCACCTGCAGCTTTGTTGGTCTTCAGCCTTAAAATGGCCGTTTCAACCTCGTTATAGTCGGGTGGTGGAACATCAACACCATCATCTGTAATTGGGGTTATCGGGCAATCTCCTCCACTGGCGTAATTGTTCGTAGCATTGCCATTCAGTAACGTGGAGAAGTGTTCCCTCCATAGGCTCAGTACACTCTGGACATCTGTAACCAGAAGAGGCTCCGGGATTTAAACCTCCAATCAGGCGCTTGATCTTTTCGAAGAATATTCGATTCTCATTCTTGTCGGTACACATCTCTATCTCCTCACACTCGCGTCTTTCTAAAAGAGCTCAGTATTATGTATTACGGTTGCCATGCGGAGAGGCACAAATTCGTATGTGGATTTATTGTCAGTAAGAGACTACGACGTCTTGTGTCACAGTTCACACCTGTGAATGAGCGGCTGGCAACAAATCATATCAAGGCAAAATTTTTTAACATCAGCATAATATGTGCCCACGCTCCGACGAATGAGAAGGACGATGCGACCAAAGAGAGCTTCTTTCAGCGCCTCAAAGAAGCCCACTGCCCAGTAACGATATCAAAATCGTGCTTGGGTGACAAAGGAAGGTAGCATTGGTCCAACTATCGAACGTAATTAGTTCCGAAGGTAATTGGTTCCTACCGGCCTCTGAGTAATGAGTGGTATGGTCAAAAGTGTAGCGATGCTACCGGAGAGAAATACGCCGTATACAGAAAAATCCTGCGTGCATGTGCTATGCGAGCTATTAATGAGAGGTTCAGAGGGAGGAGTTGTGCGGTGAGACGTGTTTATAGAAGCAAGAAGAAAGGGAACAAGAATAACGCAAATGTAAGGTGTTGCGAGTCAAAATATGATATATGCACATATGCATATTTTGCCTCTCGACATATTTCCCAAAATTGTGAACTACATATTTATCCATACACATACCAACATTGCTCGAAGTTGTGATATACACAATCCATATTAATATTACCTATAATTGTGGAATGCCAGAACATTGAGCCAACTGAGTTACAGTTGGGTGTGAAAAAGCAGACAAAGCACTTTCCCACACAATTCGTAGTTCTGTACTTACGTAAGCATACCAACAATGTTAGAACATTCCATGATAACTAAAATCCCTTGGAGTACTCATGTGTGTATCAAATATCAAAAGTTTCTTTCTCACATAATGGGTACATAAAGGGTTATCCATTTTGCGGTTTCAAAAGTAAATTTAAATAAAACACATATAAAATATTTTTTATCATGATATTTCTTTTTTATTATAAAGTTTGAACGTTGACATTGTGAAATACTACATCATTTAAATGACCACCACGCGAATTGTTGCAAGCATCGATCTTTTGAGGTAATTTTCGACCACTTTTTGACACATATTGGGCGGTATCTCAGCCATAACGTGACGAATGTTGGTTTTTAGGTGCTCAAGAGTTAAAGGTTTATCTGCATAAACACGGTCTTTCGCGTAGCCCCACAAAAAAAAGTCAAGCGGTGTCAAATCGCATGATCTTGGTGGCCACTTGATATCGCCACGACGAGAAATTACGCGGCCAGAAAATTTCTCTTGCAATAAAGCCATATTCGCTCGAGTTGTGTGGCATGTGGCACCGTCTTGTTGAAACCACATATTCTCTAAGTCGTATTCTTCAATAGCAGGCAAAAAAAAAGTCGGTTATCATATGACCATAACGCTCCGAATTGACGGTGACAGTCGTTTCATCGTCGTTTTCGAAGAAGTAAGGTCTAATCACACCTCCGGACCAAAGAGCGCACCAAGCAGTGACTTTTTGTGAATGTAGTGGCCTCTCTTCAATTACTTGAGGAGAAATGTGCTTCAACGCTGAAGAAAATTTTGTTCGAAAAATCGCCGTCCACCGCCTGTTGTTCAAGCACCCATTCGACGTATCTACGACGTTGTGAATGGTCAGCTGGCTTCAGTTGTTGTGTGAGTCCGATTTTATATGGATGTAGGTGTAGATCCAAATGCAAAATACGCCATAATGTGCCGTAAGACAGTCCTAATTCCTGAGAACGACGAGGAATCGACACATTCGGGTCTTCGGCAACACTTTCACTTACAGCAGCGATATTTTCGGTGGTACGAGCGAAACGATGATGCACAGGCCTTACAATATCTGTAACCGATCCAGTCTCTTCATATTTCTTCACAATTTTGCCAATTGTTTGCGTAGTTGGACGATTATGTAAACCATAATCTCCTCTTAAAGCACGATATGTGGCTGTGGCAGAATCACCATTTTTGTAGTAGGTTTTTACAATTTTAATGCGTTGTGCGATAGTTAAGCGATCCATTTTCGCAAATGTCAGACTTTGAACTGAAAAAGAAAGAAATTGTTTTAACAACTCAGTTTGACAGATGTCGAATTCTAGCCCTATACTTTTGAAACCGCGAAATGTATAACCCTTTACATGCGTACATGTGGAGTGCATTGATCGTGTACATACGTTCACACATACATACATACTCACATGTGGTGTGAATATATTATTGTATGTTATATGTTCGTATGTGGCTAGTATTAGAAAAATGATTATAAGCTGCCAGCTTACTGAAGGCAATCTCTTTTCAGTTGTGAGTAAAATACTGCGGTCCTACGAGGCCCTCCAGTATTAGTGTAAAAGTGTAAAATTGTAAAGTAATACCAGGAATAAAGTGAAGACCTAAAATCGGAAGTATCGTATAATTAACCCTGTTTTATTTCAGCTAACCAGTGTCATAGTCTCGACGGATATTTAGGAGCTTAGGTTTAGGTGCGAATCTTGTGCGTTACATGCTTTAGTCTAGACGTTAGGTACTTAGTGAGTGTTGAGGAAAAATAGTACACAACATTTTGGCGCAGCCGGTAGGATACTGCGTAATATCTTGCACATACAAGGTGTTTTACGTTCAACGTTTAACGCAGAATAGGGCCTAATTATAGTGTTTGTTTGACCCAAAAGTCAAATGGACACTAAAACCTATGAAGCATTAGCAATAAAGCTAGACGTGGCAATAAACGAGTCAATCGACTTTGGAGCTTGATTAAGCAACAAAGCACATACGAGCAATTCCAGCTCATAAAATCAAAGGTACAGCACGGAAAGGTACTAAATCCAATAAAAGAATTAGGGCTCTCCGAACTCAGATCGCAGATCCGACGTGGAACAGCTACTAGTAGAGATTACTAAGACTCTTAATAGAAATAAGGAATTAGAAGATTTAATAAAAGAAAATGGCATTTCAGAAGAATTTATAGAGAAAAGGCTTAGAACCTCGGTTGACTCTGAGCAGCTAAGTGCAAAAGAGAGGAATCTCGAAAGAGAACGCTGCCTAGCACAGGAGACACCTCTTCGTCGCCGTACACCAGTACGAAAAACACAACCAGAAGTACAACTCGAATTAAAGCTAAAAATGCGTATTGACGAAATTGCACAGACTGTCAATAGACTACTCCCAGTACTCACTGGAGCGGAGCCTAAAGATTTGAGGACCGAAGAAAACCAGTTCATTTCTGGGTGCGAATTAGCAAGAAAAGTCATAAAACCCGACGAGTTGGAAGATTTCGTAGCTTGTATAAAACAGCGACTATATGGTAATGCTTATAACTTAGTGCTAAGTAAGAAGTTCGCTTATATACAGGAATTGTATACACTTCTGCGAAACATATATTTGAAGACCGCTCACCTGGAACCGCTTACGCACCAAAAACAATTCGCACACAAACTACCTCAGGAAGATACATATACTTGTTTTTGCAAGGAGATAAGGTGATTTAAAATCCACGGCTCGAAATTTGAATGGACAAATAATGTCAGAAAGCTCTCGAAGATTTGAAGCAAGTAATTTGCTCTCCGCCTATTTTAGCCTACCCAGATTTTTCTAAACCTTTTGTGTTAACAACAGATGCCAGCAACGAGGTTGTAGGTACAATTCTATCGCAGGGTGAAATTGAAAAAGATAGTCCAATAACCTTTGTGAGCAGGGCGTTCAGTGATACTGAGAAAAGGTATTCCACCATCGATAAGAAATTCCTGGCCATCGTGTGGACTGTGAAGAATTATCGAGCTTATCTACTCGGGTAACCGTTCAATATCTACACCAATCACCAGCCTCTACGAGGAATTGTAAACCTAAAGGATAAGACATCACGTTTAGCACGTTTCAGGCACAAATTATCCGAATTTGATTTTGATATAATTTATAAACCAAGTAAAAGAAATTTAAATGCAGACGCACTCAGCAGAGTACCACAACCAGAACGTGAAGTAGCTATGGTTAAGACTCGTTCTATGGGAAGAAAAAAGGTTGAAGATATAAATACCAAAGAACCTGGAGGAAATCCCTGCGACGAACAGGACCTGGTTAAGGAAGAAGAAAATACAGAAAACGAAAATGCGGAGCTGCTCACCAATGAAAAGGACATAATTAGAAGGACATCAGGATGCACTGAAAACTTATTTCAGAATTAGAAGACAATACAGATGGAGGAGTATGCGCAACTAAATTAAAGATTATGCAAAAAATTGTAAAAAATGCCAAATCAACAAAAGTTCAAGGCTTTCCAAAATGCCAATGATATTGACCGACACGCCTTCAAGACCATTTGAAAAGGGTTATATGGACATGGTGGGAATTCTCCCAGAAACTACATCGGGAAATAAGTACATTCTTACTTTTCATGATGATTTTTCGAAAGTCCGATAAGTTGTAGAGTAGAAGAAAAGGTTTTATTAAAAAATCAAACGAGGAAAAACAAATTTAGACCCATTTCGACTGGACCCTACGAAATAGTAAACTTAAAAATTCCAGTAACAACCACAACAATTTAATAAAACCTTTCCACCAAAATTAGATTAATATTAAATTCGATGATCCAAACCTCCAAAAAAAAACCTACCTTAACATAATTTCGAGTATGCATAAAATCATGAGAACGAAATATACAAAAAAAGATACACGAGAATTAAATTTTCAGACAAAATACTACAAAAATGCAAAAAAAAAACAACAAAATTCCGTACAAAAAAAAAAATAATAATAAAATTAATAGCATGTTGACCATATTAAACAAAATGCATAACAACGCAGCACCTGTACAATAACGTGAGAACGACACTCAAAATAATAAGGCATATAAATATACAAGAATCAAATTACAAAAAAAAATGCACCCAACACAAGCAACTATGCACAACTATGAAAATTTTTGGTTTTGGGCATGAACGTATAAAATTCCTAAACATGATAATTAAAATAATTCCAACATATAAGAATATTTATTCAAATAAACAATTTCTAGATGCAAGAAAAAATACTAGTAATACATCATGAATCAAATGGCCTTTAATAATATGCTGACCATAGATGTATGGAAATAAATTTAATTGACTGTAGTGCGGTACACACAAAACCCACTTTGCAAGCTATTGTTCATACCATTCCATAAAAAAATTTCTGTCGAATCAAACCATTGGACCCATTAGACACCAGCATCAACCCACAAGCACACCAAACCAACTTTCACTTAAACCACAATAATAATCCAGATAACGCTTCCATGACAAAACAGCCAGTAGATCAACCTGAATTTTCTGAAATTAATGAAGGTAATAGCTTGACCAATCAACACAAAAAAAAGAAGGTTTATTAAAGTAAAAAGTATTTAGGATCTCACCTCACCTCGAAAAATACTATAAGATTATACTGGGCTCAATGACTATAACTAAGTCAATTAGGAGAACATACATAATTTTAATGTCTAATTTTAATTTTTTTGTAAAAAATTGTATTCAATAAATGTTATACGAGTAGTTAATCCAATTACACAACTTTTCTGTACGAAAAACTTCTCCAACGTTCCACTCACTAACTTTTAAATTATTGTAAAGTTTAACCATTAAAAGATTTCAATACAAAAGGAGACACATCGTGACATTTTAGTTAATTCCTTTTTTTTCAAATACATTATTTGTACTTTGTTAGTCATGGTATTATTATTGTTCATTACCCAGATGTGATGACTTTTTTCTCAAAATCTTATTCGAATTCTATTGAGCGATATATCTGATAGACGATATGAAAATATTTTTGGGCTTTTCTTAGGGATATTTCCAAATACTTGGCCTACCGCCGCCTACAAGGTAATTGTCAACAATCAAAATGTTGATAACATATGTACATTAAGGGCTCTTAGACTCATTTAAAATTTACAAATTCGTCAAGAAATCAAAACGTCAAGTTTGAAACTGTTTTTGTTTTGTTAAGGCGTTAAGGTTAATAACGATTTTAGAAAAATTTTAAATGACCTTACAGTCGGCTGAGGCCGCCCAAATTATATCCTACATATCCGCATATCCATCTTTTTCTTTTATTTCCAATACTTAACTCCCATTCTACATTAAGAAGTACGTATGGCTCTCCAGATTTTTGAAAAATGATTTCTATAATAATAATCTACACCTGAAATATGGTTGACTATGACGAAGTATTTTGTAAGTTATGGGCGTATTAAAGGGGATAAATAAAAGGTTGTTTTTAAGAGCTAATCTTAAGATCTATTTAAAATCTAATTATCTTTGCAGTACTATGGTGTTGTTATGGTGGTAAAAATTTTTCTTCCTCGATTTGGTATGGGAACCCCATTAAGAAGTGGTCGTGGCAATCTGATTTCAGGCCACATTATTTCCGACTACGATACTAATCTATGTGTCCATTATGGTTGCTCTAGACAAAATATTCCCGAAGTTACAGCTGTTTCAATATAAAAGAAATTCAGTCAATTTGTATGGAGCCTACTACAAATAGTGGGTATGGCTCGCTCATTTCTTCTATATCTAGTTATCTTTACAATCCTAATCGACAACCAAATAATGACGACGAGCCACATAAAGGAGTGGGCGTGGCATGCTGATTGGACGCCAGATTATTTCCAACTATCATATTAATCTAAGTATTAATTATGGTTGTTCTAGACACAAGATTGTCAAAGTTACAGCTGTTTTAATTTAAAAGACATTAAGTCAAACAGCCCATTCTTATGACTCTAATTGCTCTTACAATACTAACCCTAAAATAAAATCTGGTTGTTCTACGCTGAATAGTTTGTAAGTTAATGGGGTTCTAACTGCTTTTAAATTTTCGCCACTTTGTATGGGAGCCTCAATAAGAAGTGGGCGTGGCCCACTGATTTCTTGCCATATTATTTCCGACTACAATATTAAGTGTCAATTATGATTATTCTAGACAGAATATTGCCGAAGTTACAGCGGTTTAAATTTAAAAGAAATTCAGTCATTTTGTATAGAAGTACTATAAACAGTGAGCTTGACGCGCCCATTTCTGACGATTTGATGAACGATATTATATTTGTTAATTTTTTGTTGACAATTTCGGTTATGCTGTCAAGAAAGTCGATTCCGAGCGTGTTAAGCCTTCTCCTGCACAGAGCCATGCACCCACACAGAAGATGTTACGCGAGATGCAGATTACTAAAGCTTCCTTCTATTCCGTTCCTTCTATTGGAGCGGTAGTTAACCTATGCAATATAAAAATGTATTATCTTTCAAACAAAAAAAGGAAATGTGAATTAAATGAATTTAGAAAAAAGTTATTTGAGTTTCTTAATATAGAAATTTTCATCAGCCACCCTGTATATCCGTACTACTCCAAAGAGTGTGAAGTGCGTTCGCATCGCCACGAAGAATTATCCCACACTTCGATGCTTCACTCTCCACTACCAGCTCTTTTACCAGCTGCAGTGGTAGTGGCCCTGTATCATCGTAGGCGAAATAGACCAAGGCAAGGAGATACGTATTCTTGCCCGTCTCCCAGCTGATCGTCGTCACGTCTTCATTGCTGTAATTTTGCATCTAGTAAATATTTATCTGTGATTTAGCAATTATATAAGTCTTGATTTTACCTGAACAGTTAGCAACCAACCAAAAATTAGCCCTTCATTCACCCACGACTCCTGGATGAGGATAAAGTCTGGCTGATCTTCTGCCAGACAATTCAGGAATGCAGCTGAAGCTGCCTTACTGTGATGGAGGTTTATTTGTAGAAGACGCAACTCCCGTCGGACTGACGATTCCATCCTCGTGAGATCTGTTTAATAGCTCTTGTTCTGTGTACAAACCTCTGAGTCTAGATGCGAGTTCTGAACCAGAGGATGTGTACCCACCTTCGTTGCTGACGCTGTCGACATCACTTAATTCTGCTTCGTTAGCCATCGGCTCAATCGCTAAAGCAAAGTGTTCAGCAACATCGACATCGATCTTATAGGCTTTAACTGTGACCTTGCCAAAGCCGTAGTTCACCACGTAACTTCATTTCGCTAGTGGTTCCAATGAATCATCCAGTGTCGGTGGTAACATTATTGTTTTCAATCTTGACAAATTAACATTCGTCTACTGGAAGGCTCGTATTACAGCTGCATTATCTTAACCGATTGAGGGGGATGCCTCTTTTATCGAGCGCGACTAGCCTGGCTCCGGGGTACACTCCACAAATCTTTGATGTGGCAGCCTTGTACAAATCCACCGATCTTTGGGCATCGCTTACAATTATTTTTATCTGGCTCTGATACCATCCTGCATCCTGGTGCCAGCCAGCACATCCAAAGTAACGTTTCACTCATTTTCACTGAGCCCTAGGAATCTTTCCCTTCAGGTCAGCTTCATCCAACGCGCTAATAATGATGCGGTTGCGTGTAATATCCGCAAACGACTTGTACGGGTTCAACCTTTGAACCTTAGCTTTCTTTGTTGTTTCCTCCATTGACCTCTGGCGATTTTCGAGCTCGGTAGAACCACTCTAGCTACTGAACTTGAAGTTCCTTCTGGTTTGGCCAAAGAAGAAACGGACTCTTTATTTACTTTTTATTTAATTTAGAATTCATATATTGGCAAAACGAGTGTTGGGGAGAGAACATCCGCCAACGCATAACTCCGAAATATGCAGGTAAGGCTACTTATTACTTAGGGCGCCAGGTATCCATAAGCTCACGTTGAAGACTGAGCTATTTAAAAATGAGCCTCCAGCTAGACTGATCCTCGGCACGGGTCACATGACACCTTGATCTAGTCACTTACCCCCGACCATGATAAAAGTACGACGGGTGGAGTAACAAATCCCAGACAAGTATTTGATCGTATCCTGAACCGAGTTACCGATAATTTTGTATTTCTACACCTGGTATTTCCGACTACCATATTAATCTAAGTGTCAAATATGGTTATTTAAGAGAGAAGATTGACGAAATTGCAGCGGTTTAAATTTAAAAGAAATGCAGGCACTTTGTATGGTATATTAAGTGAGTTATAGCAAGTTAAAGATTTAAAAAATTCCGAGGTTAGTCGCTTTGAATGCTTTGTGTGAGAGTGACGGTTGACGGATTATGCCGAATATCAAGTGCCAAATTTCGTCAAAATAGCTCAATATTTGGTCAAGTTATCGTGCAAGCCAGCTAGGTGACGGACGGATGGACATCGTCCGTCATTACATTCGGTTACAAACAATCAGAGAATAACAAACTTCAATATATGTAATCCTTTATGTACAAACATAACCTCACTCAATATGACCCAATTTTAAATATGAATATAAAGTACTTTTTCGTGTGAGTCTATAAATATAATAAAATACTATGAAGAAATCAAAATAAAACTACAGCCGAAACAAAACACATTTGAAAAGAAAAAAAATCTCCTTACAGTCGGCTGGGGCCGACCAAATTATACCCTGCATATGTAGAAGTATATATAAAAAGTTTGCTCGTATATCCATCCTTTTCTTCCACTACTTTGTATAGGACCTACATTAAGAAGCAGGCGTACCTCACCAATTTTGGAGGATCAATTTCTGACTATAATACTAAACTACATAGGTTGCAATGGGTTGACCTAGGCGTATTAATTAGTAAGTTATGGGTGTTTTAATGTTTAAGATAAATCCTAGACTTTATACGGAAGATATATAAAAAGTGGGCGTGACTTATCTCTTTCTTGTATATCTAATTAATTTTTCAATATTAATCCACAAATTAAATTTGGTTGTCCTACGCTATGTGGTTTGTAAGTTATGAAGCTTAAAAGTTTTAGTTTAATTCCCTTGACTTTGTATGGGAGACTGATGAAGGAGTGGGCGTGGCACACTGATTTTCTGCCAGATTTTTGCCGACTACCATGTTAATCTAAGTGTCAATTATGGTTATTCTAGACAGAAGATTGCCGAAGTTACAGCTGTTTAAATTTAAAATTTGTATGGGGGCTACGATAAACAGTGGGCGTGGTGCTCCCATTTTCTGTGAGCCTAGTTGCTCGTACAATACTAATCCACACCTTAAATCTCGTTATTCTACGATGAATAGTTTGCAAGTTATAACCGGTAACATTTTTTTTAATTTCCGCAACTTTGTATGGGAGACCCAAAAAGGAGTGGGCGTGGCACACTGATTTTCTGCCAGATTTTTGCCGACTACCATGTTAATCTAAGTGTCAATTATGGTTATTCTGGACAGAAGATTGTAGAAGTTACAGCTGTTTCAATTTAAAAGAAGTACAGACACCTTGTATGAGAGCTACGCTAAAAAGTGGGCGTGGCTCAACCACTTTTGGCGAGATTATATAGTAGTATAATATAAGTCTATGTGCCAAATATTGTTGTCCCAAGTGGTATATTATGTGAGTTATAGCAAGTTAAAGATTTTGAAAATTTCGAGGTTAGTCGCTTTGAATGCTTGGTGTGGGCGTGGTTATTGACCGATCATGCCCAATATCAATCCCCTCCGTACCCT
Organism: Megamerina dolium; assembly: GCA_963854835.1. Lineage (NCBI taxonomy): Eukaryota > Metazoa > Arthropoda > Insecta > Diptera > Megamerinidae > Megamerina > Megamerina dolium. The sequence continues at coordinate 48,147,920 of OY978528.1, read as the reverse complement.
TGGATCATAAATTGCTTATGCCAAATTTCATCGAAATAGCTCAATATTTACTCAAGTTATCGTGCGAACCAGCCAGGTGACAGACAGACGGACGGACGGACGGACGGACGAACGGACGGACGGACGGACGGACGGACGAACGGACGGACGGACGGACGGACATCGTTAAATCGAAAATTTAATCGACGCTGATCACGAATATATATCTATGTCTATATCTCCGGAGATTCCTTCAAGTGACCGAAATGAATATACCATGCATATTGCATTATGCAGGGTATAATTAAATAGACTGGTCATAAATAAATACAATTTTGTTGATGTTTGTTGTGGGACAAAAATAAAATCACACTGTAGAAAAACCAACACTATATAGCAATATGACTATATAGTTATATTGTACTACGAGTATACATATATGATATATGTGTTTAGAGGACAACACAATCGAAAGTTCATTATAAAAATACTCTATACAAAATAAAAATATTGGAACAAAGGATACGAAAAAAGCAAGAGCGAAAACAAAAGCAGAAAAAACCCTTAAGTCTCATAACATAGATTATTCAAATGAAATGGTATTCAAATTTGAAGTTCATATTCTGCCTATGAAATATATAATATTACATATCAGGCAGATATGTATTCTACAATAGATTACTATATGTGCATATATATTGATTATTGATGAGCTGGCTATTGTTTTACTACCACATACTATACTAAAGCATTACTGAAATATTACTAAAGTTTGTTGTTTACTCGTCAATTATACATATACAATATGATATACAAGGTGGTTTTTTAAGAGCGTTCGGATTTGATTTAAAAAAAAAACACATGAAATTTAGACAAATGTATGCAATCTTTATTTGAGTCGATAGAACGACCTATATAATTCAATGCTTAAAGATGATTTTATGTAAATGTTGACCGCGGCTGCACCTCAAATGGTTCATACGCTGGGTCCAATTTTGGCATACTCTCTCCAACATATCGGCCGGTATCTCACGAATAAATTCTTCAATATGACAAGACATGAGCCTTAACATAGCTTCACAACAAATAGTCAAAAGGCGTTAAATCGCACGATTTAGGCGGTCAAATAACCGGCAGCAAACGTGAAATAAACTGTTGACCAAACTCGCACCGTTTTATTGAAACCATATGTCAGGCAAGTCCAGCTCTTCCATTTTTGGCACAAAAAATGTTGTAATCATCTCACGATAGCGCTCGCCATTCACAGCAATATTCCTGCCTTCGTCGTCTTTGAAAAAGTACGGTCCAATGATGCCACGCGGCCCATAATCCACACCAAACAGTGCATTTTTCGGGATGCATTGCCAGTTCTTTCAATACTTCTGGCTGCTCTTTACAACAAATACGGCAATTTTCATTGTACCTGTGTCCATTGAACCAGATATGAGCTTCGTCGCTGAACACAATTTTCCGATAAATAAGTGCAGGATGCACTTTCTTAACCGAGCATGAATTTTGATAATAAAATTCAATAACCAGCAAGCGTTGTTCGTTTGTAAGTCGATTCATGGTTAAATTATAGAGCAAACTGAACATGTTTTAATTACTTTCAAAAGGCGCGAATGATAAATGCACAGTATGAGATAATATTGAACAAACTAGATGAAAATAAAATATATTTTCACTAAGATCAGTGAGATTATTTCCAGATCTACCATGTTAATCTTATTTAGCCCTTAAGAATTTTCATATTTTCTAATAGGAGGCATTGGCTTAGCACCAAAAAAAGTATTCGGGTTGATAGAATGGCTACTTTGAGACTCCTCCGAAAAGCATGGTATGAATGTGGAAGAGTTGTGGTTCCAGCAATATGACGCTACATGCCATACAACGAACCTTTTCTTTTTTTTTTAACACTAAGAATTTATTGAATCTTTCTACCATTCGGAGAAACTCACAATAAGTACTCAAATCTTACAAACTAACTTAAAATAGTGTGATATTCCCAACGTTCCATCACAATTTGTTGAGTCGCGAGGTTTAGCAATTACACAGCGTATTCAATGTGTCATTTCTTTTTAGTCGTCGATGGCCTGTGCTCAGCAACAATTACTTAGCAAGGGGATTCGGATAGTTGTGTAATTTTTGAATATAGCTTCTGCAAGACTTTGCAACTTCCTCAGCAATTGTGGGTATATTCAAATCTCGATGGATGTTATCGTTCCTTATATACCAAGGCGCGTTTAGAATAATTCGCTGACACTTTGATTGTATTCGCTGCAATTTTTCGATGTTTGAGGGAGATGCGGTGCCCCATAACTGAATACCATAAGTCCAGATTGGCTTCAGGATTGCTTTATATAATAGCACTTTGTATTCGAAATTCAACTTTGAGCTTTTCTGTAACAGCCACCATAACTGATTAATTTTAAGCTTGATCTGAGTTTTCTTTGCCTCTATGTGATTGTTCCAGGTCAGCCTTCTATCGAGGTGAATACCCAAGTACTTTATTGAGGAACATTGTGAAATTGATTGGCCATTTATTTTAAGTGGGGGACATGTATCTAGCCTTAGCGTGAAGGTTACATGTACGCTCTTTGATTCATTGACTTTTATGCGCCATTTTGATAACCACATTTCGAGAGAATCGGATTGAGTCTGCAGGAGTTTAGTAGCTTCTATGGGGTTAGAGTGAGAGCACAATATTGCCGTATCATCAGCAAAGGTTCGATAAGTGCATTATCAAATAAAACAGTTGATACACACTGCACAAGTGAAAGTAACAGTGCAAATCTTTTGCCTGCACATATTAAAAATTCATCAAATTTTGCAACAACAATAAATACAGACAAAAAAAATAATTTGTTCTATCGTGATATACTATCTCCCTCTATACCGTGGAGTGTACAATGTGCTTCTCCTGCTGTAACACCAACAGCTACAACATCAAAGCAATCAAATAACGGCACTTCTACTGAAGTGCATGACCCAGTAGTTAAAGCAACTAGTGCGATGACTAATAAAGAACCAGTTGCTGTTCAAACTGGTATTGATCGCTACATTACTGTAGTAAAGCGAAAGAGAAGTCCGCAAAATTCAAAACAAATGAATTCAACAAAAATTCAAAAACAGAACACTGTCCCTATTAGTTCGGAAAATAGATACGCTCTGCTTTCAGGTGATGAAAGTGACGAAAATATTATCTCCAAGAAAAATTTCAAACCCCCACCCATTTTCTTGAGAGAACGCAACTCAGATAAGTTGATTTCTAGAATTACAAGTCTTATAGGACCAAAGAATTTCCATGTTGTTCCTATTCGCAAAGGCCAAATTGAGGAAACAAAAGTGCAAATCTACAGCGAAACTCATTATCGCAAAGTAATAGCGGAATTTGATGCTGTAAAAAAGAGTTACTACACATATCAGCTAAAAAGTAGTAAGGGCTTAATCGTTGTACTCAAAGGCGTCGAACCCAACGTTGATATTAACGAAATCAAACTTGCCCTCCAGGAAGAAGGGTTTCAAGCCAAAACAGTATTCAACATTCTCAACAAGAGCAATATACCTCAACCGTTATATCGTATTGAGCTTCAGCCTGAAACAAAACCCCTAAAAAAAGGTGAAGTACACCCCATATATAAAATTCGATATTTATTGCATCGCAAAATCACAATCGAAGAACCCCATAAGAGAACTGGACCTCCTCAGTGCAGCAACTGCCAAGAATATGGACATACTAAGACATATTGTACCCTGCCAGCTGTTTGTGTGATTTGTGGAGATCTCCATAAATCAAACATATGCCCAAAATCTAAAGGCGATGCTAGCATGAAAAAATGCAGCAATTGTGGAGGTAATCACACCGCAAATTATAGAGGTTGCCCAGTATATACAACCCTAAAGCTAAATTTCTCCGCTAGCAATCAACCTCTAAAACCAGTTGAGCAAACTCAGATAGCCAACTCAAGTAAGAGACAAAATATTGATGCAACACAATTCTTCTCTGCAATCCCAAACAAGAATCAAACCAATTCATACGCTAGCGTGTTAAAACAAAACCCACACCAACAAAGCAATGTAAATAATGAGCAGAAACACTCACTGCCCACCCAACAGCCAAGTACTCTTGAACATTTGCTTCAAACATTAATTCAGAATATGAACCAATTCATGAACTCAATGCAAACAATGATGCAAGAAATGATGAAAAATCAATCGATGTTACTCCAAACATTGCTATCCAGACCATGAGTTGTCTCAAGATATGCCACTGGAACGCCAACGGCTTAAGCCAGCACCGTTTGGAGCTAATTCAATTCCTTGAATCCAGCCAAATCGACATAATGATGATATCTGAGACCCATTTCACTGACAAAAATTGCTACCAAATACCATATTACAAACTGTACACCACAAATCATCCGCATGGTAAGGCACGCGGAGGAACTGCGATATTGATAAAAAGCAGAATAAAACATCATGTTCTTGAAGATTTTAGTAGCGTCTACTTGCAAGCAACATCTATATGTCTGGAAGAATACATCTCTAAGCTAGTAATATCTGCGTTATACTGTCCCCCAAGATACAGTATTACCGAACAGCAATATAAAGAATTTTTCTCAACTCTTGGTAGCAAATTCTTGGTTGCTGGCGATTTCAACGCCAAACACACTCACTGGGGCTCCCGATTAATAACTCCAAAAGGCAAAAGACTATGTTCAATCATCACTAACCACGGCTACGATGTTATTTCAAATGGTCAACCGACATATTGGCCGACGGACAAGAGGAAAATACCCGATCTCATAGACTTTGGAGTCGCCAAAGGTTTGCAGATGGAAAATATCTCCACAGAGTGTAATTATGATCTATCATCTGACCACTCACCCACGGTAATATCTATAAAATCACCAAGCCCCCAAAGCAATTGCGTTAGAAAGAAAATAGACTGGTTAAAATTCAAGAAATATATAAATTCCCATCTTCCTCTGAGTACTGTATTAAGAAATGGACACGATGTAGACTCAGCACTCGAAAAATTCAACCAGCTGCTCTCATTAGCTCTCAGCTCAGCCACCTGCACAAAGGTATGCAAGCAATCAAACTATAGCCCATACACACCAGCCGATATTGAATTGCTAGTAAGACAAAAAAGAAGACTCCGAAGACAATGGCAAGAATTCAGATCACCGAATCTGAAAACACAGCTACAGCACTGCACTCGAAAGTTAAAGCAAGCCTTAAAAAATAAAAACAACAAAGAGTTAGAAGAGCACATAGCGAAATTAACACCTGGTGAAGCGTCAGACTACTCTTTGTGGAAATCAGCAAAAAAATCAAATCGGCCAATTCTCACTGATTCCCCCATCCGTTTGAGTGACGGTAATTGGGCTAGAAGCAACTGTGAGAAGGGTTTGGCTTTTGCAAACCACCTAAAAAGTGTGTTTACACCCAATCCACCCTCTTCACAGTCCTCATTACCAATATTAACTTCTCAACCTTGCTCAATAACGCTCAAAATTAAAAAAAAGGACATATTCAAAGCAATTTATAAAGATTTAAACCCAAAAAAATCACCTGGTCCAGATAAAATTACCGGTAAAATGATAAAAGAGCTACCTCCGGCTTCAGTAATTCATCTGATGCACATTTTCAATGCTATCCTTCGTATTAAACACTATCCCAAATGCTGGAAAACTTCAAAAATTATTATGATAGCAAAACCAGGAAAAGACCCTACAAAAGTTGCATCGTACAGACCTATCAGCCTCCTGCCTCTACTTTCTAAAGTATTCGAAAAGCTACTTGTCATGAATATAACTCCATTTATTAACCTCAACCAACTGATTCCTCAACATCAGTTTGGATTTAGAAAACAGCACGGCACAATAGAACAAGTCCACCGCATTGTAACTCTGATAAGGAACACTTTTGAAGAAAAAAAGTATTGCTCAGCTGTCTTTCTTGATATCACTCAAGCTTTCGATAAAGTATGGCACGATGGCCTTATTTACAAACTCAAACTATTACTGCCTGCAAATGTCTCCTCATTGCTTAGTAGCTACCTCACGAAAAGACAATTTCTCGTACATCACAAGGATTACACAACAAATCCATTGGATATTCACGCTGGCGTTCCTCAAGGAAGCGTTTTGGGTCCCTTACTGTATCTCTTATACACTTCAGATATGCCCAACAATAACTATACATTCATATCGACCTTTGCTGATGATACGGCAATATTGTGCTCTCGCTCTAACCCCATAGAAGCTACTAAACTCCTGCAGACTCATGTCGATTCTCTCGAAATCTGGCTAGCAAAATGGCGTACATGTAACCTTCACGCTAAGGCTAGATACATGTCCCCCACTTAAAATTAATGGCCAATCAGTTCCACAATGTTCCTCAACAAAGTACTTGGGTATTCACCTCGACAGAAGGCTGACATGGAAAAATCACATAGAGGCAAAGAAAACTCAGATCAAGCTTAAAATGAATCAGTTATGGTGGCTGTTACACAAAAGATCAAAGTTGAATCTTGAATACAAAGTGCTATTATATAAAGCAATCCTGAAACCAATCTGGACTTATGGTATTTAGTTTTGGGGCACCGCATCTCCCTCTAATATCGAAAAATTGCAGCGAATACAATCCAAGTGTCTGCGAATTATTGTAAACGCGCCTTGGTATAGGAGGAACGTTAACATCCATCGAGATTTAAATGTATCCACAATTTCTGAGGAAGTTGCAATGTCCTGCAGAAGCTACATTCAAAAATTACACAATCATCCGAATCCCCTTGCTAGGCAATTGTTGCTGAGCAAGGGGCATCGTCGATTAAAAAGAAAAGACACACTGAATATGCTGTAAAATTGCTACATCTCGCGACTCACCAAATTGTGATGGAACGTAGGGGATATCACATAGTTTTATTTAGTTTGTAAGACTTTAATACTTATTGTTAGTTTCTTGTATTTAAGAAAGATTCAATAAAAAAAAAAAATAAGCTAAAAAAAAAAAAAAAAAAAAAAAAAAAAAATCAGCAAAGGTCGATATGAATGTATAGCTATTGTTGGGAATAACTGAAGATACAGTAAGGGAGTCAAAACACTTCCTTGAGGAACGCCAGCGTGAATATCCAATGGATTTGTTATGTAATCCTTGTGATGTACGAAAAATTGTCTTTTCGTGAGATAGCTACTAAGCAATGAGGAGACATTTGCAGGCAGTAATAGTTTCAGTTTGTAAATAAGGCCATCGTGCCATACTTTATCGAAAGCTTGAGTGATATCAAGAAAGACAGCTGAGCAATACTTTTTTTCTTCAAAAGTGTTCCTTATCAGAATTACAATGCGGTGGACTTGCTCTATTGTGCCTTGCTGTTATCTAAATCCAAACTGACGTTGGGGAATCGAACATAACAACCAATTTATTGAAGAAAACATTTGGCGACAAAATAACCTCTCTAAATGGACTTGTAAACTATCCTACAAGATCTTGCGATTTGTATACCTCTCGACTATTTTTTCTGGAGATATGTGAAAGGGATAGTTTATGCTGATAAGCCAACAACTTTGGATGAATCGCAAGCCAACATAGAGCGAACTAAGGCCGAGATTGCCCCGTTTGAATCACTATTAAATCGATGTAACAAGTGTATTGAATTAGGAGGAGAATATTTCGAATAAATATACCGAAAAATTAGCAGATATTGTGTTTTAATTGTGTTTTCTAGAGGCAGTCTTAATACATAATTGTCGCACCTTGTATGATGCAAATGGGCATCTGCCTGCCTTCAAGCAACAACTGGTCAACTCCTCTTCACATGGTACTCAAATTTAACAATGAATGGCATCCGTGTAGAGATTACAGGGCATTGAACAAAATTACCATACTTACTTATGTGGCCATTACAACCGAAAATCGATTTAGGCCGAATCTAACATGCTCCGCCAGCCAGTTAAAATGCCAAGCTCTGACAAGTTCTCCAGTACTTGATCTTTCTACCGGATGTTGGGTCTTCCTCTTTTGTGTCGTCCACCAGCGAGTTCCAAATCAGAGAAAGCCTACTTCCAAATACCTGTTGAGGAAAATGATATACCTAAGACGGCTATAGTCACTTCTTTTGAACTTTTTGAATTTACACGGATGACCTTCGGACTATGTAAGGGCAGACTTTTTAACGTTTTATCAATGAAGTCATACGTAGATTTGATTTTTGCTTAATCGATGATACACCTGTCGCATATGAAAATCAAGAAGACCACGAGAACGATTACTTTTTCAACGCTTTCGTGATTTTGGAATCACCATCAATGTGAATTTGGTAAATCGGAACTGACGTTTTTAGGCTACCAAATTAAACAGGAAAGGATTCAAGACAAGCCCAACACGCGTTGAGAATATTCGTAACTGCAAGTTGGAGAAACCAATAAACGTTTTAAGCCGATTTCTAGGTACAATAAACTTTTATCGGCGTTTAATTCCAAAAGCTGCTCAAGCACAAGCCATTTTGCAATGTCTCAAGAAGGTTCAAGTTAACAACGACAAACGTGTGATGAATTGTAAAATCAATTCTGCAGTGTTGTCATATTCCTTCGAGGGTGCAGAAACATCACTTTGGGTGGAGGCTTCAGAGAGAGACGTACTTCAACAATGTATTGCTGGAAGCTATTTGGGTTTTACTCAAAGAAATTGTCAGATTCCCAAAAGCGATATAGTGCTTATGATCGAGAAATGGTCGCTGCGTATTCTTACTTATTCTTCTTACTTATTCCACTTGGATTACATCGGCCAGCATATTATGGACATCTGCTTTGTTTGCGTTGTTATAATTCCATCCTCTCTCGATTATACTCTACTGGCGAAATCTCAAGAAACGGATAAGGAGCTTTGTTCGCTAATGTAATTAGCGAATACAAGTCTTATGCTGCAACTAGCCACAGACGTAGCGTACTTACGTACCGCCCGTACGTAAGAGCAAAAATTTGTCAAAAGTTATGCACGTAGCAGCGACGGAGAAATCGACTGTTCTTTCTTATATACATACATAACAATGTTGCCATGTAACATTGTGCATGCATGCTTTTAATCACACTTACCATTTTCATGATCAAATTTCATAATATATAGGTTATAAACTAAAAAAAAAATTAATATACGTGAAGTATATTTTAATAAATAACTAAACACGATGATAGTTTTGATTAATTAAAAAAAAAAACTAAACTTTTTTAATTAATTTTTTATTCATTTATAAAAGTCTAAGCTGGTAACCCTGTAAACATATAGAGCGATCAGCTGACACGTTTTTACGTTAAAAATCTAATTGCTGTTGATTCTCTCCGCTACGAGCAACGTCTACGTCACCGTCATACGGTGGTGAGTTTTCGTTAACACGACGTTCCCATAAGATAGGTCGTGTCAGCTGACACGTTCTACGTTTTTACGTCGGTGGCTAGTTGCAGCATTATCCTGAAGAAGTTACGAATTTCATGTGCCGAAGTGGATATATGTGATACATCGATGTTATGTATCATTATCGGTTGAAATGGTTTACGGAACTGAACTATCTCTTCCGGGAGAATTGTTGACATCATCTGCCACTCAACAGTATAGCAATGATTGGGTGAAACGATTCAAATCCGTTATGCTGACGTGTAAAGGAGGTCAACCATCACGGATCGACGAATGTTCATTTATAAATATCAATCAACTTGTTAACATGTCTTCATCCGGACGGATGCTGTAAGAACACCTCTCCATCAAGAACAGAAGACATTCACTGTTAAGGTAAAATGCAACGAGAGAGTAATTTCTATTGAGAGGTTAAAAGCAGCGTATTTCCTTTCTGGAAGCCAGACTCGTCAACTTCCAGAGAAACAAACACCCACAGACGTGAAATTACAATTTGGGCGCATTGTAAAATTTATTACGTGACTGGACTGAAAGGGGAGTCTTATGGCGATGTCACAAAACACTGCGTTTATTTTCTTTACTATATTAAATTTAATTTTATAAAAACTAACTTAACTTTGATTTTACTTAAAAAAATGAAAAATTGGAAAATATATGATATATGAATTATTAATTTGGTTTGGAAGAATAAAGAAGTTCGCTTGTAAATTTACAAAATTTATTTTCGATTTCGTCGCTAGTTGACAAGACAAAACACACATTATTCAATATATCGCGTTTTCTAAGAGTTATTAACGTTCTCATCGTATGTCCAAGAAGAAAGGTAAAAAGCATTGCGGACCATTTCAGAAATAGAAACGAATACTATAGCTTAAATGTACAAGTTCGAACTTCTACAATAAATTCTAATCATAATCAAGCAGATAATTATAAAAATTGGAATAATTATACAAGCTTCTTATAACGTTGTTACTAGTTAACAGATTCTGAAAACTCGGCTATGAATAGATAGAGATAATTTTTTAAATTGGTGCTGTTGGTAAAGTTAAGTTGGAGGTTTGTTCGTATTACTTTAAAAGCGTGACTATGAATATGCGCCAATAAGTTCAACTTCGATAATACTGAAATTTAGACCTCTATACTATAATAAGTAGATGGAAAAAAATATAATTTTATATACAAGTATTTCATTTGGTATTTCTCAATTTCAAGTCATTGAGTCTGCCAATTTCAGTCCTATTGCTTCATATTTTCGTTCACAGCAACCAAAAACACATAAATGCAAATATAATTTTGTATGGTAGGCTAGTATGATTTTCATCCGATTTCGCCCATTCTCAAAATTTTTAATTTACTAGTAAATGTAATAGCGTGTAACAATTTTCAGCTTCCTACCTTTATATTTTAATGCGAAAAGTGCGAAAGCATACGTTCGAAATTATACTTTTGAATGGGAGGTATATGTGGTTTTCATCCGATTCAGTTCATTTTCTACTTCATTCTGTCGTTAGTACATATATGACAATAGTGTGAACTAATTTTCAGCAATATAGCTCTATATTTTCTTACGAAAATAACACACTGAGATATACTTTAATATGGGAGATATGTGTGGTTTTCACCAGATTTGATTCAATTTTGAAATCTTTCATTCGTTGGTAAATATAATCATTTGTACAAGGTGTCAGTATATAAACGGAAATATACAACACTTTAATATAGAAATTAGTGTGGATATAATCCAAATCGCCATATTCTCAAATTCTTCCATTAGTTAATAAATATAATAAAAATGTGCAGCGATTCAGCTGAAAAGCTACTGCAGTCTGAAGCATACTTTCCTTTGAAGATTTGAGTCGTTTCTATCCAATAACGACGTTTTTCGAATGTGCTCGTTCTCTAATAAAAGAGAAAAATAATATATTAAATCTTTGTTCCCAAATTTACTTTTGTATGGGAGGTGGGTGTGGTTGCCAACTGATTTAAGTTGTTTAAATTGTTTAAATTGTTTAAAAATAACGCAGCTATCGAGCGAACAGGGGAATGGACATAGCTAAGTCGACTTAAATAAAGACTCTTGATTAATAAGATACCTATCAGCACTAATTTATAGTATTATAGGAATAATAACAATATTTCACCATTGTAATCTAGACAATGTCAATTATAATATTTTTGTATTAATAATCTCTTACTGCACAATAAATACTTACTTAAAAGTGGCCAAATCAGAAGAACACCTTAAAGAATATGAGAGATTTGTTAATTTTATTTTTTTTGAATAACCTGCAGCCATTGTGTATGGTATTTATGGCTTGAAAGCAATAGCTCTAAACGCTATCGCTTGCATACACATATATCATACTTACTTAGTTTCACGTTTCATACTATATTTTCAACTTATATGCAAGTACTTATGTGGATAACAAAATATATATCTACCTATATATGAACTTTAAATATTGTTGATAGAATACAAACCGGAAGAACTTGTATACCCAGATGTCGTCCTATACATACACGTTTTATAAAGAATACTGTTTGCTGAAACCAACAATGTCCTTGTAATTATATGATTCGTAGCTTACAAAAGTTAAACGGTTGTCACCGACGAAACGAAATTGTAGACCGGCCATTATTGGCAGTATTCTGTACTATATAACATATACTCATACAATCGTCACATCACATCACAGTGTATATACTCGTATGATTGCCTTTTAGGCTATTACAGAATTATAAGTGCCTAGTGCATTTTTAAGATGAACCAATTTGTGGGCGTTTTGTGGTTGTACACAATAATTTCCGTATTTGTCAGTTGGCTGGTTTGTATTACTCGTACACCAGTGCGCCATGTACTCGTATATACTATACCAACGCGTGATGATAATTGTGTTGATATTGTGCCAAAAGGTGCAATTGACATATATTGTACCATTATAAAAATCAATCCATTGTGGTGAATTGACAGAACAGATTGAACGAAATCACAATACCATTGGAGAATACTTTAGACATGTGACGACTTGAGCAAAGCACTTGAACGATTTACATTACTATTATTGGTAATGCTAAAAATCATGATGATGGTGATGGTGAGGAATATTACAAAAAATGTCATTTTTCAAACGATAATTATAGTTTGGAAAACAAACGCATAATAGTGCACACTCAACTTTTGAGCATCTTAGGTAGGAGATGAAATGCACTACTTTACTTGAGTATAAACGAAATCAAATTTTGCGGTTATGAACTAAATGATTGTTGCAAGCCGTAAGTTTTGTATGGTAACTATAGTAAGTGAAACAAAACTTCCCAGCAATTTTTGAAGAATCTCCAAGGATGGTCTCACCTTGTCGTGCTAAGACATTTAACCTTCGGTTGAAAACCAAATCACACCTTCGTATGGGAGGTGGGCGAGATTTTCAACCGATTCCGCCAATTTTCAGATAAGTATATCAGTTCTCTGTTAAAGCAAACTTTGTGTATTAAATTTCAGCTCGGTCGATTTATATTTATATGAATATATATTGCAAAAAATGTTGAAAAAGGTGAAAATTATTTATTATTTTCGAATATCATCGCGTATATCTCAGTCAAATGTAATCCAATCGAAACATTGTGGGAAAGAAGAACACCACACCTATCGAATGGCGTGCAAATCATGGTATATAGATAAAATGTTTTCGAGCTTTTTGCCAATAACTGAAAAATGTGTGCAAAACACGTTTTTCACGAATATCTCGCTTCTTTGGAAAAATAAACTTATTCTAGAAAACATACTTTTTTCTGTCGAGTAGTGTAATTTTATAATTTGAGCGATAATTCAATTTTTTAAAATACAATATTTTAAACTGAATTTTACATTACTACTCCAATATAAAGGGTTATCCATTTCGCGGTTTCAAAAGTATAGGGCTAGAATTCGACATCTGTCAAACTGAGTTGTTAAAACAATTTCTTTCTTTTTCAGTTCAAAGTCTGACATTTGCGAAAATGGATCGCTTAACTAACGCACAACGCATTAAAATTGTAAAAACCTACTACAAAAATGGTGATTCTGCCACAGCCACATATCGTGCTTTAAGAGGAGATTATGGTTTACATAATCGTCCAACTACGCAAGCAATTGGCAAAATTGTGAAGAAATATGAAGAGACTGGATCGGTTACAGATATTGTAAGGCCTGTGCTTCATCGTTTCGCTCGTACCACCGAAAATATCGCTGCTGTAAGTGAAAGTGTTGCCGAAGACCCGAATGTGTCGATTCCTCGTCGTTCTCAGGAATTAGGACTGTCTTACGGCACATTATGGCGTATTTTGCATTTGGATCTACACCTACATCCATATAAAATCGGACTCACACAACAACTGAAGCCAGCTGACCATTCCCAACGTCGTAGATACGTCGAATGGGTGCTTGAAAAACAGGCGGTGGACGGCGATTTTTCGAACAAAATTTTCTTCAGCGACGAAGCACATTTCTCACTCGGTGGTTATGTTAACAAACAAAATTGTCGTATTTGGGGTTCTGAGAATCCTCAAGTAATTGAAGAGAGGCCACTACATCCACAAAAAGTCTCTGCTTGGTGCGCTCTTTGGTCCGGAGGTGTGATTGGACCTTACTTCTTCGAAAACGACGATGGAACGACTGTCACCGTCAATTCGGAGCGTTATGGTCATATGATAACCGACTTTTTTTTGCCTGCTATTGAAGAATACGATTTACAGAATATGTGGTTTCAACAAGACGGTGCCACATGCCACACAACTCGAGCGAATATGGCTTTATTGCAAGAGAAATTTTCTGGCCGCGTAATTTCTCGTCGTGGCGATATCAAGTGGCCACCAAGATCATGCAATTTGACACCGCTTGACTTTTTTTTGTGGGGCTACGCGAAAGACCGTGTTTATGCAGATAAACCTTTAACTCTTGAGCACCTAAAAACCAACATTCGTCACGTTATGGCTGAGATACCGGCCAATATGTGTCAAAAAGTGGTCGAAAATTACCTCAAAAGATCGATGCTTGCAACAATTCGCGTGGTGGTCATTTAAATGATGTAGTATTTCACACATAATGTCAACGTTCAAACTTTATAATAAAAAAGAAATATCATGATCAAAAATATTTTATATGTGTTTTATTTACATTTACTTTTGAAACCGCAAAATGGATAACCCTTTATACTTCAAAACCTGAAGGTGGGAAAAATTTTCAAAAAAGACCCAAAGTGCCTAAAGCGCCAATCTCATATATTTGCATATTAATATTAATTTTATTTTAATATGTATATTTCAGCTCATGCTTGGGTGCAAAAAGGCATATGCAAAATAATATTGCAGACTTTGAAACCACAACAACAAAATGTACAGAACTGCATTTAATCTGCGCTGGAAAATATGTAACACTGAAAACATTTAGTGCTGATCTGATCTGATATTTCAAATATCTAAAATAAGCAAAATGTTAACGAAATTAATTTACCAATAGTATTGCAAAGTAAACTTTAAAAAAGCAATTCACAATATTTTTTTTAACTTACCATATGCACATGATTGTAAATACCATTTATTTTTAATATCAGCAATGTTTTTATTTTCATAAAAAAAGATTAGATTAAAACAGGTCAAACATAAAATGATATTAAATTAAATATGATAATTTATTAGTATATATAAAAGGTACACAATATGTGCAAATATAAATGCATAAAAGCTAATAAATGAAATTATAAAAAGACAAAGGGAAACAATTAAATAAAATGATCCCCAATTAAATGTTTAAATAAAAATAAAAAAATATTGTAGTTTGCCTCTTCATCACAACAAAGGGAAATTCCATTAATAGTCGACCATTCACAAAGTAAATAGATTTTCAATTAACATTTTATACGCATATTATGGTATACAATATATGTACGTATATAGCATACATAATGTAAATACAATGTATGCAAATTTAATTCGCTAAATTGTAATGAACAAGCCGATGACAATATTAGAAGAGACCTGTACGAACACGCCGTTTCAATAACAACAAAATGAATAAAGCAAAAAAAATTTACGAGCACTTCACAGAGAAATAATAGACAATAAAAACACAGCTTATCATAATCATAATAAAATTTCAATATTAAAACTATTATAAATATGTACTATAAAATTAATTTTGTATCGATTTCTATACTTATATAGTAAGTAAGTATTTTCATTTCAACTCTTGATTAGGTGGTTGTTAGATTTTTAAAACAAAAAATTAGTGAAACTAAAACTAAATAGTCTCTTCTTCCTCCCTTTGATGAACATGTAATAGAGAGCATATTGAAGCTATCACAAACACAAAATCCAGGACTGTAATCCTGTGATGCCGAACAACGAAAGTATGTAGTTCTTCAGATGACGTAGGAATAGCCGCCACATAACACGGCGCCAATATTAGTTTGTACAGGGTGATTTCTTAGAAACTTCCTTTTTGGCAACACTGTTTTTGGCAGCTCACCTGTTTTCGTGTAACATGTTACTGTCAAACATGTTCAGTTTGGTCTATAATTTAACCATGAATTGACTTACAAACGAACAACGCTTGCAGATTATTGAATTTTATGGTCAGTTAGGGCGACCTTCTGAGGCGGCTATTCGGAATCTTGTGACTAAATTTCGCACAAAATTTACATTATTGTACATTGAACCACACGTAGAGTACGGACAGCGAAATATATCGCAGCTGTATCCGCAAGTGTTGTTGATGACCATGAATTATCGATTCGGCGCCGTTCGCATCAATTGGGTCTCTGTTATTCCACTACGTGGTTAATTTTGCGGAAGGATTTGGGTGTGAAAACTTTTAAATACAGCTGGTGCAAGAATTGCAGCCACACGACCTACCACTACAGCTAACTTTACTTGGATGAAGATCCACTTTTTGATCGGAAAATTGTGCTCAGCGACGAAACTCATGTATGGTTGAATGGATGCGGGAACAATCAAAATTGCTGTATTTGGTGTGAAGGACAGCCAGAAGCATTGCAAGAACTGCCAATGCATCCCAAAAAACGCACTGTTTGGTGTGGATTATGAGTCGGTGGCATCATTGGATCGTACTTTTTCAAAGACGACAAAGATAGGATCGTTACTGTGAATGGCGAGTATTTATGAGCGCTTAAGTAATTGTAATTGATTTTCGTGTGAGTGTCTAATTGTAGTATCTCAATGTCGATTAATGTCGATTTTTTTGTGTGAAAACTTACAAATTTTTATTATATGTCGTTTCAATATTGGCGCAAAACTACCTACTATAATGTCGAAAACATAATTTACCGAAACATAATAAAACCGAAAGGTATCACAAGTTCTTTCTTACTACAATAATGTCGAAAAGATGCTGACGCTTTAGGGTGGGAAGACTTGTGTTGATTAGTAAACACTTTAAATTGGATAGAAATAGAGATAATGCTCCAATGTATATATATATATATATATATATATATATATATATATATATATATATATATATATATATATATATATGTGTATATATATATATATATATATATATATATATATATATATATGTATATATATATATATATATATATATATATATATATATATATATATATATATATATAATAGTAAAATATAGTATAAATGAATAAGGATAGGTACCCTTTGCAACACAACAACAACTAGAGTATGGATATAAAAATAATTATTCTCACTTGACACCTCATACATTCTCGTATTCATCAGTCATTACAATTCAGTGTGTATAAGACAGTACTTACCAAAAATGTCCTTTGATAAAGGATTCATAAAGCTGAATACACCCAAAGTACTGTTATATGCACTCGCTTCTTAATAATTACCCAGATCCCGAACGACATGAATGGTCAGCTGAAATAAACGACGCTTTCACGTACACATATAGAATGTTAAATGCCACATTGTGATCGGTTGCGTAAGTGGAAGTACTGTTGCGAATGCGGATGCGGTGACGGATGATTAAGAAAAACAATAAAGCTACTGAAAACAGAAATCATAAAGA
This sequence comes from Megamerina dolium, assembly GCA_963854835.1. Taxonomy (NCBI): domain Eukaryota; kingdom Metazoa; phylum Arthropoda; class Insecta; order Diptera; family Megamerinidae; genus Megamerina; species Megamerina dolium. The sequence goes on along the minus strand of OY978528.1, from coordinate 48,130,477 downwards.
AATAATGCATGGGACTTTGTTTTCGTTATTTTTATGTGCATATAACATATATTGAAGCACATGTAGGTGTTTAAACGAAATTATTCACATATTTTGAATAAAATTCAGTTTTAAAAGATTTCGTTTATTCTTTTAATGTAGAGCAGTGATCATAAATGAGTACTGAAAATATTCATAATACTCGTACAGGAATATGTATAACCAATTTATGTCTCTATTGGATACAGATTCACTTGAAACACATGTCATAATTATGAATGAGTTTAGTAAATAAGTAAAATAAATAAATAATATAAATTCAAAAAATAAGAAGAAAGCGAAACTGAAAATTACTACAATAATTTAAGTCATTCCACCGAACTCTTGATGTTGTGAGTAACTACGGTATAATACAATAAGTCTATTTACTCAATACTAGATCTGAGCACTGCACCGGCTCATATCAGCAAAGAATTTACTGGCACACTAAATATGTTTGCATACGTAAACGAGTATGCGTGGATATGAGTGGATGTTTTTCTTTGACTCATATACACGAATACTCTTCTCAACCAACTCCACCAATGATTTGAAATAGAGAATAATTGCAGTTCTGTGACATAGAACTACGGTCCATCTGCCTGCTTGTATGTCTGTTGGTCCGAAGTTATACAGCAATCCAGTTGTAAATTGGTGAATATATATATATATATATATATATATATATATATATATATATATATATATATATATATATATATATATATATATATATATATATATATATATATATATATATATATATATATATATATATATGAGTTTACACATTGAATAAAAATTCAAATTTTCAACTTCCTTAGCCAAAAACATGAACTTTTATTTCCATATACACATTTTTTTTTATTAGTTACAGATATTTACAGTATTTATAAAAGATTTATGAAAAAAAAATTGTAAGTTCACCGCAAAAGAAAAGAAAAATACGACAAAAAGAAATTTTACTCAATTTTACAAGTGTCAAGAAACTCTTTTCACAAATATTTTTTTAATTCCTTTATGCAACACTTCAACGACTAACGGTACATTTACAGTTATCTATTTGCGTAAACGCGTTGCAATGACCCGTTCCTATGATTTTGTTTGTTAGTTTGTGATTAATTTTTGCTTTGTCCACATCATCTGTTTAAATATTGTGTTTTAAAATGGCAAGCAAAAGGTTATCGGCTGAAGTGGTTCAGCTTATATACTACAATCTCCGATTGGGAGAAAATGTGGAGAAGTTATCAGAAATGTTCTCTGTAACACGTAAGACAATTTATAATGTTTTAAATCGAGCTGAAAATTAGGGTAGATTGGAGCCAAAGTGTGGAGGTGGCCCTAAGCTTAAAATTACTGATCGAGCAGAGCGCTTAATGATGAGGGAACTGCACAAAAATTCACAAATTTCGACCAGAACGCTTGCGGAGAAACTCAAGGAAGAGTGTGGTATAGTGCTTTCCCATGAAACTGTACGACAGGCGATACTGAGAAACAAATACTCATCAAGAGTTGCTCGTAAGAAACAGCTGCTATCAGCACAAAATATTGAAAGAATATTGGGACGACGTAATATTCTGGGACGAAACAAAAATGATGTTGTATTACAACGATGGACCGACCAGAGTCTGGCGCAAGGCATTAACAGCTTTAGAAAATCGACACATAATTCCTACTGTTAAATTTGGAAAAATGTTCATTATGATTTGGGGATGTATCTCAAGCAGAGGAGTATGAGAATTGGCTTTTATAGAGTCAACCATGGACGCACAACATTATTTAGGCATTTTGAAGTCATTTAATCAGTAGTGCGAAAAAATGTGGGTTCATCAGAGAGGGCAAACCGCATTTCAAATTTTATCAAGATAATGACACAAAGCATAAGGCGAGTAGGGTGTGACTGTGGCTTATTTATAACTGCGCTAAAGTTAAGGATACACCAGCCCAAAGTCCAGACCTTAACCCTATTGAAAATCTGTGAGTCTACTTAAAGAAAAAAGTGGCTAAAAGTCAACCTAAAAACCGTACAGCACTTAAAACTAAATACTAAATATTTTACTTGATCAAATTTTAACTAATAAATATTATAAAAAATCTCCTTACAGTCGGCTGGGGCCGACCAAATTATACCCTGCATATGTAGAGGTATATATAAAAAGTTTGCTCGTATATCCATCCTTTTCTTCCACTACTTTGTATAGGACCTACATTAAGAAGCAGGCGTACCTCACCAATTTTGGAGGATCAATTTCTGCCTATAATACTAAACTACATAGGTGGCAATGGGTTGACCTAGGCGTATTAATTAGTAAGTTATGGGTGTTTTAATGTTTAAGATAAATCCGAGACTTTGTACGGAAGCTATACAAAAAGTAGGCGTGACGTATCTCTTTCTGGTATATCTAATTAATTTTTCAATATCAATCCACACCTTAAATCTCGTTGTCCTACGCTAAATGGTTTGTAAGTTATGGAGCTTAAAAGTTTTAGTTTAATTCCCTTGACTTTGTATGGGAGACTGATGAAGGAGTAGGCGTGGCACACTGATTTTCTGCCAGATTTTTGCCGACTACGATATTAATTGAAGTGTCAATTATGGTTATTCTAGACAGAAGATTGCCGAAGTTACAGCTGCTTCAATTTAAAATTTGTATGGGGGCTACGATAAACAGTGGGCGTGGTGCACCCATTTGTGAGCGTAGTTGCTCGTACAATACTAATCCACACCTTAAATCTCGTTATTCTACGCTGAATAGTTTGCAAGTTATAACCGGTAACATTTTTTTAATTTCCGCAACTTTGTATGGGAGACCCAAAAAGGAGTGGTCGTGGCACACTGATTTTCTGCCATATTATTACCGGCTACGATATTATTCTAAGTGTCAATTATGGTTATTCTGGACAGAAGATTGTAGAAGTTACAGCTGTTTCAATTTAAAAGAAGTACAGACACCTTGTATGAGAGCTACGCTAAAAAGTGGGCGTGGCTCAACCACTTTTGGCGAGATTATATAGTAGTATAATATAAGTCTATGTGCCAAATATTGTTGTCCCAAGTGGTATATTATGTGAGTTATAGCAAGTTAAAGATTTTGAAAATTTCGAGGTTAGTCGCTTTGAATGCTTGGTGTGGGCGTGGTTATTGACCGATCATGCCCAATATCAATCCCCTCCGTACCCTTGGATCATAAATTGCTTATGCCAAATTTCATCGAAATAGCTCAATATTTACTCAAGTTATCGTGCGAACCAGCCAGGTGACAGACAGACGGACGGACGGCCGGACATCGTTAAATCGAAAATTTAATCGACGCTGATCACGAATATATATCCATGTCTATATCTCCGGAGATTCCTTCAAGTGGACACAAACATCTGACCGAAATGAATATACCATGCATATTGCATTATGAAGGGTGGGTGCCGTAGCTCAGTGGTTAGTGTGTTCGCCTTCTGATCTGTAGGTCGTGGTTCAATACCCGGCTGATGCATAACAAATTTAATATCGAAAATTTTTTTCTTTCGAACGGTACCCACCTGTCGGCAAGCAATTGGCAATTCTTCCGACAGTAACAACTTACCATGAAAAAGCTTCTAAAAAAAGAACTCTGTGACAAAGCTCAGAAAAAGTGATGTCACAAGTGATCTGCCGTTCGGAACCGGCTTCTAATACTGCCCAAAAAATTTAAGACGCACAACAGTAATGGAAGAGAAGCTCGGCCAATGAGCCCTTTGGGGCTTTAAGTGCCACATATTTATTTTATTTATAGGGTATAAAAAAGACTATATCGTTTGTGAAAAGAGTTTCTTGACACTTATAAAATTGAGTAAAATTTCTTTTTGTTGTATTTTTCTTTTCTTTTGCGTAGAACTTGCAATTTTTTTTCATGAATCTTTTATAAATACTGTAAATATCTGAAACCAATAAAAAAAAATTTGTATATGGAAATAAAAGTTAATATTTTTGGCTAATAAAGTTGAAAATTTGAATTTTTTCTCAATGTGTAAACTAATTCTTGACATACTGTATATATATATATATATATATATATATATATATATATATATATATATATATATATATATATATATATATATATAAGTATATATATATATATATATATAAGTATATATATATATATATATATATATATATATATATATATATAAGTATATATATATATATATATATATATATATATATATATAGATATATATATATATATAAGTATATATATATATATATATAAGGGTTATCCATTTTGCGGTTTCAAAAGTAAATGTAAATAAAACACATATAAAATATTTTTTATCATGATATTTCTTTTTTATTATAAAGTTTGAACGTTGACATTATGTGTGAAATGACCACCACGCAAATTGTTGCAAGCATCGATTCTTTTGACGTAATTTTCGACCACTTTTTGACACATATTGGGCGGTATCTCAGCCATAACGTGACGAATGTTGGTTTTTAGGTGCTCAAGAGTTAAAGGTTTATCTGCATAAACACGGTCTTTCGCGTAGCCCCACAAAAAAAAGTCAAGCGGTGTCAAATCGCATGATCTTGGTGGCCACTTGATATCGCCACGACGAGAAATTACGCGGCCAGAAAATTTCTCTTGCAATAAAGCCATATTCGCTCGAGTTGTGTGGCATGTGGCACCATCTTGTTGAAACCACATATTCTCTAAGTCGTATTCTTGAATAGCAGGCAAAAAAAATTCGGTTATCATATGATCATAACGCTCCGAATTGACGGTGACAGTCGTTCCATCGTCGTTTTCGAAGAAGTAAGGTCCAATCACACCTCCGGACCAAAGAGCGCACCAAGCAGTGACTTTTTGTGGATGTAGTGGCCTCTCTTCAATTACTTGAGGATTCTCAGAACCCCAAATACGACAATTTTGTTTGTTAACATACCCACCGAGTGAGAAATGTGCTTCGTCGCTAAAGAAAATTTTGTTCGAAAAATCGCCGTCCACCGCCTGTTGTTCAAGCACCCATTCGACTGTGAATGGTAAGCTGGCTTCAGTTGTTGTGTGAGCTGGATTTTATATGTATGTAGGTGTAGATCCAAATGCAAAATACGCCATAATGTGCCGTAAGACAGTCCTAATTCCTGAGAACGACGAGGAATCGACACATTCGGGTCTTCGGCAACACTTTCACTTACAGCAGCGATATTTTCGGTGGTACGAGCGAAACGATGATGCACAGGTCTTACAATATCTGTAACCGATCCAGTCTCTTCATATTTCTTCACAATTTTGCCAATTGCTTGCGTAGTTGGACGATTATGTAAACCATAATCTCCTCTTAAAGCACGATATGTGGCTGTGGCAGAATCACCATTTTGTAGTAGGTTTTTACAATTTTACTGCGTTGTGCGTTAGTTAAGCGATCCATTTTCGCAAATGTCAGACTTTGAACTGAAAAAGAACTCAGTTTGACAGATGTCGAATTCTAGCCCTATACTTTTGAAACCGCGAAATGGATAAACCTTTATATATATATATATATATATATATATATATATATATATATATATATATATATATATATATATATATATATATAAATATATATATATATATATATATAAATATATATATATAAATATATATATATAAATATATATATAAATATATATATATATATATATATATATATATATATATAAATATATATATATATATATATATATATATATATATATATATATATATATATATATATAAATTTTTTAAATCAATATGTTCATGTTTTAAATATTATATTTATCTAATTTTGTGAAAATTTTAATTGTAATATAAAATATTATTCAACTAAATCGCACGTGTGTTTTTATTGTGTCGACCTTATAACCCGCACAATTGGGGATCCTGCCAGGAGCATGTAAACGCGATGGAGATGTGTTTTGAATACAATAGAAATATAGAAATATAAAAATTTCTAATCTAATTCTTAAATACATATACGATAACAGCAACCAAAGAGTGAAAATAAAAAAAGGCATTATACATGTAGGTATGTACATGCATGTTACAGAATATTATATTTTGGTTCAAAATTAACGTAAATAATGTCCCGCAAAATATCTCAATCGACAGTATTATACCAGCAATCTTGGATAACGATCCACAAACTAAGACCGTGCTAATTAATAATAAAAAGTAAGTTACTTTTAACTTACTAGTAGTAAATTTATTTAGAGAAGGGGAGTATTTGTAGTGTTGTATAATTATGTTGTTATTATTATCATGTTTGTTGTTATACTTTATATTCTAATACTTATTATTGTTTATATATAAAATATTATTCAACTAAGACAAACGTGTTTTTTTTTATTGCGTCGACCTTATAACCCGCACAGTACCTCTTATACAAAAGTATGTTGTTCAATGTGTGATATTGCACTTTACGTGCACTTTTGCGCTTTTATATCAACCTTAAATTTGGGATATATAGTTACTCTGATCATGGAGTGAAATTTGAAAATAGTTGTAATTGGAAGGAATCCACCCCTGCCTCCCATATTAAAGTATGCTGTTGAGTGCATGTTTTCACACATCACGAGTAGCTTTAACCTCACGATGGACATTCCAGAAAATGGACGCAGTCGGACCAAAACTACTCCTACCTCCCATACAAAAATTGGAAATCATTTGTAGCATTTAAATTTTTAAATAAATAAATTGTCTTTGCCGTTTTGGCAAAAATGACAGAGATAGATAGCTCTGAATTTCTTTTTATTAAATAATATAAAATTATAAATAAAACATTGATTGCGTTTTCACACAAACCTCAAATTTGGAATTAACTCTCTTTATTATTAAAAGTACGATATGATAACAAGCATTATATACAAGGTGCGACAACTATGTATTAAGATTGCCTCTAGAAAACACGATATCTGCTAATTTTTCGGTATATTTATTCGAAATATTATCCTCCTGATTCAATACACTTGTTACATCGCCTTGTATATTGTATTAGCATTGAAATTGTTCACAGTTTTATAGTAACGCGGCTATCAATTTCTATTGTATTCATATATTATTAACCAGAAGTAAGAACAAATCTTAACATATATCATGGAAAATAACTACGATACTCTGTGCGTAATGCATATTAACATTTTTGCACTGTATAATACCCATGGGAATAATGTTAATTATTTTCCAGATGATAGAATTAACGAGTAACCAAATTGCTACGTAGCCAAAAAATTACATGTGACATGCTTAAATACAATAGATACTAGGACATGGAAGGGAATGACAATCCGCATATTAATGTTTGTAAACACAGTAAGGTAAGTAAAAGCAGACGTATTTACAAATATGATCAACGTAAAGTTGCAGTGTCATACATTGTTGTCAGTGGATGATGATAATGATGATGTTGAGTTATACTTTCAACATATATACAACCGCTCAGCAATGATTTTATGTTAAAATTGCCAATTCAATGATTTATACTACGTACATACTCGTAGGTATATTTTCATATTTCTCTTAGAATGATTTTCAATCAAAAGTGCAGATGAGTGATGAGTGAAAGTAAGAGAGGATAGTTTGTAAGTGTGTCTACATATATAAGAAATTACTACTGTATAACAAGTTTGCATTTATGTGTATGGCTTATATTTGAGATTAAATTGAAATCCATTGCCAATCAATAGTAGACCAACTAACTATCTATATCTGAAGCTACTTTATGGGATGCTCACATTGATATAACATCGATTTAGTATGCTGTTACCACCGATGACACAAAAAATCAAAAACATTCTACAGAAGTCAACAATTTGCTGTGAGAGAGTCCTAAGGGATTTTCACCCTTGTTAAGTTTGGTCTATATTAAATTTTTTAGTTGTTGTTTCATTTTGTTACCATTGCCTTCGATGCCTTTGTTTTGTTACATATACATATGTACGTATGGCGCATATTTGTATGAAGCACATTTGTACAAATATGTATGTTTACTCGTGTAGTTTGCACATATATAACCAGAATGAAACTAGTTTGCATAGTTCTCTCTGTGGCTCACTTGTATGTAGTATTGTACAAATATACGGGTATTTTGGCATATCATACTCATATAGATGCATTTGATACCTGTATAAATTTAGTATTAATAAGAAATGTAGAGCCTTCTTAAAATTCGGGTAGCTCGATTTCGCTATGCTTGGTAATCTGGTAATTTCAAAAGAATTTTATTTAATTATTTGCCATTCATTACTCAAAATTCACGTACTCAAGATGTTAATATTTCATATACACATAATCTCAAGTCGTTGTTAGCTATACATTAACCAAAACTGAATATCGGCTCTGATACCCAATTAAGAAGAATCACAAATCAACTCACAAAATTCGTTTTATGTATTCACAAAGATAATTTCCTAAAATTGAATACTGCAGATCTTTTTGTGACACTGTACTTTTAAGTGCCTATTCTTTCCAAAACTAGTATTCATGTAAATATGAAGACATGAAATCTTATGTTTGCATTTTAATGTGCAAATTTGCATTGTCAATTTGATTTTGCTTTTTATTCCAAATATAATTTTAGTTATGAGTGATTTTCCGATTTTGACTTCTGAAAAAGGTAAGGTCATGTATGGACTACACCAAATAAGTATCATACTAACCCTATAAAAGCATATTTAATCAAATTTATTGAGGGAAAATATTGATATATATGCTAGAAAAGAATAAGTAACAGTCATAGTATAATATATAACGGGTTTTTTTAGTTTGAATGATTTTCAAATTTGGAAAAAAATATAAAATCTAATTTACTGAACTACACCCTGGCTTTATTGGAAGAATAATTTGATGCAATTAGTAATTGAATATCAGTCGCCGCATAACCAAATTTTCGGTTACTTTTTCAAGCAATTGGTTCCTAATCTCAACAGTAGTACGCTCAATGTTGGCTTGCAATTCATCCAAATTTGCTGGTTTATCAGCATAAACTAGCTCTTTCACATATTCCCCCAAAAAATATCCCAGAGACGTTAAATCGCAAGATCTTTCTGGATATTCCACAGGTCAATTTCGAGAGATTATGTTGTCGCTAAGTGTTTCCTTAGTAAATCAATTGTTATGTTCAATGTATGACATGTACCGCCGAAATTGGGGAATGAAATAGTCAATGGCGTTCTGTAGCGAGCGCCATTGATGGTTATGTTGTTGCCTGCCGCGTTTCTAAAGAAGTGTGTAAGTGTGTAAGTTTTTGTGGATGTAATGTTTAGTGTCGTGGCTCAGTGGTGTGTTTTCCTTCTGATCTGTAAGTCGTGGGTTCAATTCCGGGCTGAAACATAACAAATTTAATATCGAAGATTATTCTTTGGAACGGTTCCCACCTGTTGGCAAGCAATTGGCAATTGTTACGGCAATAACAATTTGCCATGGAAAAGCTTCTAAAAGAGTTCTGTGACAAAGCTCAGAAAAGTGATGTCGCAAAAGTTCTGCCGTTCGAAACCGGCTAAAATATAAGTAGGTCCCTTCTAACACTGTCCAAATATAACGCGCACAAGAGTAATGGAAGAGAAGCTCGGCCAAAGAGCCCTTTGGGGATTAGAAGTGCCAAATATTTATTTATTCATTTTTTTAGTGGTGTCTGAAGAATTTCTTGTGGATGGTCTTCACTTCAAATCCGGAAATGTTGTTTGTTCACATACCCATTGAGCCAAAAATGGCCCTCACCTGTGCCCTGAATAAAAAGGCGATTTTTAAGTTTGGATGATTTTCGTAAAACCTTACTGAGTACAAATGACTTTTGGATTACTAGATTTGATAACTGCTATACCATTTTATCCTTAACGGAAACAGCTTCGTTCGGAAAAAGCACCCGTTAATTGTTAATACAAAAATACATTTATGGTCGCAAATAATTTTGCATCTTATTTCGTTAGTTCAATCCATTTGTTCCGATAATAATCTTGTGTATTTATTCTTTTGTATTTTATTTAAACACTCGCATGCTAGTGCTATGACCTTTCTTATTACAAAATATAAATAAAGTTATTTATATATCTCTACTCTCCACATTCTACTTATATATAAATGTACAAAAATCAGTATAAGAAACAAAAACAGTACGACCGTTAACGTGCATCAGTTACATTATATAAAACGTTATACTTAACATATACTTAGTACAAATTAATCATAATTCAGCCCATTCGTGAACAGATACTCATATGTGATATGCTTTTCATTATGATATCATTATTAAAAATCGTATAAATTTGGGCACTTATTTAAAAAAATTTTATAAGTCTCACTTTTACAATCACATATAAATACATGAAATTATTATAAAAGTCTCATTGAAAGAAAATGTGGAAAATATGTTTTTAAATTTAAAATCTATTCATTACATTTTGTGCATTGCGATATCGGTAATTACTCAATGATTTTTATGTTTCTCTGTAGATCATTAAGAATGTCTGATTGTATAACCCTGCACACAAAACCAAGGGCATTAAGTGAATGTTTAATTGACAGATTTTGGTTTTTCACTAATATTAGCCCTTCGGTTAATATGTTTCTCCATTTGTCTTATAGCCTTTTCGCCTTTGGCTACAATTAGTAAAGTTCGTTACAAAATATATTCATTAAATGTGTATTAAATTGGAAGCATAGAAAATAGCAAAAGATTTAACCCATATTTATGTCTGACAAACAATATTAAACGTGAAAACACAATTTATAGATATCATTCTAATATGTAAGAATAAGAGGAAACAAAATGATTTTTAACTTTCAAGTATATTGATAAAAAATATATGGTTGTGTGTTGTAAAAAAATTTTTATTAAACAGAAAATATTTTGTTTTTTCTCCTAAAACATTTGTGGTTCTTTCATTGTGACCCACTTTACTTTATACTTTTATTATCGTATGACAATGTTCATATCTGATCTGAATCATAACTTATACTTCAGTCCCCTTTGCATCCATTCCGTAATAAACTTTCATCAATTCGTAAGCATTTTATGTATTTATTTGCATTGGAAAAACGTAGTAGCTGCTCGTACAATAATGCATACGCTGTGTTTATGTAAATAAACAACCTTTTATCAGTGTATGAGTGTGTATGTTTATGTGCTATATTTTTATGACATGAACATTCATTGCAATGCCAATGTACTCTTACTGCTGTCTTATTGTGGTTTTTGAAATATTGGTGTGCAATGATGCAACCTCATCAAGGTCACACAAAAAAAAAACATTTTTCAGTTTTTGTTGTTTTGATTGTGCTTAGTAGTGTTATTGTTGGTATTGTTTTTGTACTCTATAACTATATGCTATAACTTTCATGTTGATACATGTTATCTAAACTTTTGAAGGAAATTTGCATTTCATTATTGCTCTGCAACAATACTTTTTGTGTGGATTTTTCTTTTTGCTTGGAATTTTATTATTACAGTGCGGTCCGAAAAATATGAAGTAAATAGAATGGAATGGAATACGAACTTTCATTTATATTATTGGGGGATTCACAACGTAACATAACATATCATATTAGCAAAATGATATAAAATTTTACAATACTTAGTTTCAAAAAATTGGATTGCTGGCTTCACCAAATGTCGGAATAATATTAAATTGGTAGTTCTTACAAATCGTACCTACTATTATCAGCATGCTGTTGGTTTTGTATTAACTCAGTATTTAAAATTTCATAAAATTTTGATCTCACTTTCGACCTAATATATATAATATGCTTGAATATGCGACATAAATATGCTGAAACAAAAAATTTACGCTTAGAATAACGAAAACATGTAAATACCTGTTGTTATTGGTGCGATAATATTCTGCAAAAATCACGTTGTGAACAAAAAAATATAAAGAAAAAATTTATTGATTTCGAATAACAACATGTAATTTTTCATTATTATTTCATTATTAAATACAAAATAAAAAGAACAAGTAATAAAGAGAAATGGAAATTGCTTTCATTACCAACTTATTATTGATATTTGAGTATATCGACGATATTCGGTGTATTGGCATGTGTAAAGCAAGAAGACAGAAAATTTGTATTATCAGCATTTCTCTATGTTTCAGTCTTGTCAGAAATCAGAACTTCCTTATCCCCAAATATATTGTAATAATGGCATGTATCCGCAAATATTTGAGCGCGCGAAATCACTTAACACATTATTGTTTTACTTCTGGATGCAATTTGCATGTTTCTTCTTTAGCAACAATGGGTACTACATATGTACATATGCATACAGGCACATATCGATATATGAGTGCATGTGTTCTGAATATATTTAAAATGTTTTACTGTTCTTTACTATTGTCTATATTTTAAAATATATGTAATTATGCAAAAATGTATGTATAGTAGGGTGAGCTTTATATATTTAAAGTATTTGTTTTTTCTATCAAAAAATATTCTACTTGACAAAACAGCAAAATGGACAGTTCCGTGCCCATTGACGTGGAAAGTGGCATTTCCGTGACATTGTGAGACAACTCCTTTGCTCCCCAGGAATCATCTCTAGGAGGTTGAAATGTAAATCGTATCCACATAAGTTTTACCTTATCCATAATTTTTTCCACAAAAACACCTTAAAATTGACAAATAACCATAAAGCTGACCAGGAATCGCCTATAAAAAAAATCGATTGTAAGGACGATCCCCATTAATATTTTATGACATATACTTTTCTAGAGCAAACAGACCATCTATATATACTATACTATATTTACTATCAAATTGAAAAAAAAAACATTTTATAAAATAGGGTTCGACCGCTTCTGAGGCGCAAATGAATTCATATTTTTGTATTAAGATACTCTCATACATGTGGCATCCGTGTCGTATAAGTGTTATTCAATTTGATTTTGTTCGTATTTCTTTATTTATTTGTCATATTCATTCTAAACATGTGTGCGCATTAAATTAAATGTTTAAATTTAAGTATTACGATTATGTTCTGAAATAGATTACTGTTACTGGAACACGAAACTTGAACTACATGCATATGAATATATTATGTACTTATGAATACATATCCGATCATAGCTTCTGTAATAAAAGTGCATAATATATTTTATCTTTGTTATCTTCCCGCTTCATAAAATTATAAAATGAATGGTATGGAATATCCATGCACGCAAGCAGCCAATGGTCCGACAAGGGCAATATAATAGTTTTCCATGCATGCAGCTTAGGGTGTATCGAAATTTTACAGTCTTTTGGAAATGCAAAATGTAAAGTGTATAAAAAGTCATTTTTATGGAGGCACATATGAACAAAAAAAATTGACGCAACGGAAAGGGAAGCCTAAATTTGATAGTTTTCCTCAAAAAGCTTATTTTTCAATAAAATATTTCAATGCAATTCTTATGACTTCCAAAATTGTATGGGGGTAGGCGTAGTTTTCATCCGATTCCGCACTTATATTTCAAATACAAACGAGTTTGAGTCTCTAATCTTATATGCGTATCATCACTTGATGATCCTAGCTTCTACATTTCATGTCTCATTTGAACAAAGCTCCACTTGAATGTTCACCATAAAATTATCTTCCACCCACAGTTTTAAAAATATGTGAAATAGTTTCTTTTCTATAATATGGATAAACTGATTTCGAGATTTTTGCCAGTATGTGAACAGAGTGTGAAAATAAGGTTTTCGCGAATATCTCGAAAACGCTTCTTTGAAAACATAAGTGAGAGCCATTTGCTTGTTCAGCGGGCCAAAATTAGGCTAGAAAATATATGATTTCAGGTACTTTAATCGTATCGATTAGTTTTATTTATAATGTCTATAATATTTATACGAAATTATATATAAAATTTTCCGATGTATCCCAGTGTAATATACATATATGTATATATAGAAAATATTCTAAGAAAAGTGAACGTTCATCATAGTCCACATACTGCATGAGCTAGTAGCAATAGATGCCGGGAATGTAATTTACAAAAATATACCACACTTATATGATTTAGATTGTAGGGTGTAAACTATTTCGCATTATTATTCCAATTTTTTTTTTTTTTTTTTTTTGAAACGTTATAAGTGATATATACTTTTCATAATATTACACCTAGTTATCAATTAAACTAATATATAGTTTTTTAATTGAATATTAACCATTATGTAAATCAAGCGTTTGGTTCTCTTTCTTCCTTCTTATTAGGGTTGGTCCATCGTTAAGTATGGAAACGTTATTGGTTACGTGTGTTGGTAGACTTTACGCGTGTTTAGCCGCAAGCAGATCAATTGTGTTGGAAATCATCGTTAAGCACGTACCTTATTTTGAAATCGCTGTATAACTTCGTTGAAAATGAGCATTTTATTTTGCGTTGACATGAGAGTTTTTGTAGTTCCAGATTAAGTTCTACACCTTTAATTTTGACATGTTCTTTCCATCTCAGCTTTGCATCCAGCGTCAGTTCTAGCTACTTGGCAGTACTGGCGTAGGGCGCATTAGTTGTATATATTTTAACTGGATTTTACTAATAATTATATTAGTAAAATCCACAAGAACAGATTTTGACTCATTTAATTTTATTCTACACTTCTCGGCCCAGTTCACAATCTCGTCAATTGAACTTTATAGGTTCGCGTAGATTCGTTTTCATCAGATCCAACGGTTAGGATACACGTTTCATCAGCAAACATAGCTACTTTGCACCTTTTCCGTGTGGGTAATTTTACATTAATGATGGAAAAAAACTTTTTCCATATACATAGTAGTGCATACTTGCAAAATACATTATGTCCTTTATTTTTCATCTTACTCGTTATCGGCTTCGATTGTTTCATTATCGATTGTTCGATTATCATCTCCAGTTTATAACTTACATCTGTGCAAATTTGAAACCATGAAACCGTTATAATTTTTATCTATAGCGGTAGACGCTGCTGCATGTGATATTTTGAACGAGCAGTAAAATAGTAGCGAAAAGCAACTAAGTATACAAAATTTGTTTTCCTGTCAAAATATTTAATTTTTATTTTTTGAATTGAAAGCAAGTTTAAACAGTTAAAATAATCACGAAAAACGTGTTATTATTCAAAAACTTATCAAAAGCGGTAAAACATATAAGGAAGTGGAAAAGATTGTTGGTTGTTCATTAACCATGGTACGCAATGCAATAAATTATAAAAATAAAGCTGAGAAAAGGGGTGCTAAGCGAATACTTTCAGCGACTGCCGATCGGCAAATAATAAATATTAGATACCCTCAAATTACCCTGCGGTGTACATACCGTAAGGAGACGGCTACGCGAACATAACTTGTATGCTCGAGTCCACTCAAGGTACCGCTTCTTAAAAAAAGCCATGTATTATTCAGACATGATTTTGGAGAATGGAGAATGGAGAAATATGTTGTGGACGGAGGAGTCTAGAATTTTCTTGTATGGAGGTAAAGGCTCTCGTCAGTATGTAAGACGGCCCCCAAATACTGACTACAATCCACGTTACACTAAAGTATGGAGGATCCAGTATTATGGTATGGAGGTGTTTTTTGTACAACCGTGTGGGACCCATATATTGGATAAAGACGTTAATGGACCAGCATGCATACGTTAAAATAATGCAGGATGTTATGTTACCATTTGCTGAAGACGAAATGCCGCTCATATGGGTATTACAACAGGAGAACGACCCGAAGCATACAAGCAAGCTGTCAAAATTGTGGTTTCGGGGCAATGGAATTAAGGTCATGTGGTGGCCAACTCAATCTCCTGACCTCAATCCCATAGAAAACCTTTGGACTGATCTAAAGAAAGCGGTATGGGATGATAAGCCTAAAAATAACAACGACATGTGGGCTGTGGTTCAACGTGCATGGCAATCAATCCCACGAGAAAGGTGCCAACGCCTCGTACACTCTATGAGGAACGGCCATGCTACCAAATACTAAGTATTTCTGCTAAAGAATTAAAGTAAAAATTACAAATTTCCATTTTATTTTCTTAAATTATGTTTTTCCCCATCCACTACTATTTTACTGCTCGCTGTAATTTTCACGTAAAGTATATCTTTAAATAAACTAACTTTTTGTGCTTATGTAAACTTAACTCTTTTCATCCATGTATTTAGCTGTGAACATGATCATTAATTATGCAATAAAGATTTTGTAAAATGTATTTTGATATTTTAGTAATTTTAGGAAATATATATACATATATTTATACAAGTGTTATGTACAAACAAATATGCAGTGTTTAAAGAACTGCAATAAGTTTTATTTCATTTGCTTTTCTTCTGCTTATACTTCTGAAAAAAAAACAGTTTCAGTAAGCAAACGCGGAAAACGATAAGTGAAAAAAGCAAAACGAAAAACCGAAGACTGCCGAAAGTTCCGCGCATTTCTTTACTAATCGTTTTATGCTTTTGGTTTGACTGAAACTGCTGTTTTTTTTTTCAAAATCATAAGGAGAAGCAATGGTTTATTTTTAATGAACTTGCGAGTAACCAGCGAACCACGCCTATTACTTAATGGAGCTTCCATATAATGTGGCGAAATTATCTTAAACTTAAACAGAAATTATTTCTACTTCTTAATGTAGCTGTCATACAAAGTAGTGGAAATAAAAGAAAAAGATTATTACCAGGTGTACAAGCTTAAATCCTCTGTTTGCTCGTAGATGGCGTTAGTGAGCATATTGAGCTATTATCGACTGTGCATCCTTTTTTTTATGAGTTCAACATCTGCTTACATCAATTAGTAAACATCATCAGTGATTTCATACAACAACATACATTTTTTCTCGTATAATCATGTCTAGTTTCGTGCCAGAAAAAGAGCATATGCGGGAAGCTCTACTTTTTTGCTTCAATTTGAAGAAATCTGCTGCTGAGCCGCATCGAATGCTTGTGGAGGCCTGTGGTGACAGTGCGCTATCGGAAACCACTTGCAGAGACTGGTTTCGTCGGTTCAAAGAAGGCCATTTTGACTTGAATGACAAGAAGCGTGCAAATAGACCCAGAATAATTGACGACCATGATTTGCAGTCTCTTTTGGATGAGGACGACACCGAATCGCAAAAAATTTATGCCGAACAGTTAGGTGTTACTCAACAAGCCATTTAATAGGTTTACGAGCCATGGGGAAGGTTCAAAAATTTGGAAACTGGGTTTCCCATGAATTGAACGATAGGCAGATGGAGCGACGCCAAAACACATGCCAAATCTTGCTTGCTAGACAAAAAATAAAGTCGTTCCGGCATCTTGTGGTAACTTGCGATGAAAAGTGGATATACTTTGAGAATCCTAAACGAAAAAAAATCGTGGGTCGATCCCGGCCAACCAGCAACTTTTTCTCCAAGACCAAATCGCTTTGGACGCAAGACGATGCTGTGCGTTTGGTGGGACAGCAGGGTGTCATCTACTACGAGCTGTTGAAACCTGGTGAAACTGTCAATGCTCACCGCTACCACCAACAACTAGTGAAATTGCGCCTTGCTTTGGGTGAAAAAAGGACTGGCTATGAACAAAGACATGAGCAGCTGATTTATCTCCACGACAACGCCCCAACGCACACGTCAAAACTGGTCCAAAACTACTTAGACACACTTAATTGGGAGGTGCTACCTTATCCCGCTTATCCGCCAGACCTGGCCCCTTCTGACTATCACCTGTTTTCGTCGATGGGTCACGCCCTCGCCGAACAGCACGTCGATTCATACGAAGATGTCGGAAAATGGCTTGACGAGTGGTATGCCTCTAAAAATGAGGAATTCTTTTTGGCATGGTATACACAAATTGCCCGAGAGATAGGAAAAATGTGTAGCTATTGAGGGCAAATACTTTGAATAAATTAATTTTTGGCTTTCTATGAAAAAAATGTTTTTTTTTACCGAAAAACAGCAGATTTAAGCTTGTACACCTGATATGCGAGCCAAATTTTTATTCAATATATCTGCATGTGCAGGATATAATTCGTTCGGGCCGGGCCGACAGTAAGGTAATATTTTATGTTCAAAAATGCCTGAAGAGCCTGATAGAGGGTAATGCTCTAAACATTTATACCGCTCATATGCTACTCATTATTATGAATTTCAAATATAAAATGAATTGAATGCCTCCGACCATATCATTCCAATATATCTACAAATAAATACATACAACTAAGACTCCGTTTAATCTTTTGATTGGGGTTAAATTCCAGTTCTATTATGCATGGTACAATCCCATCCAACAATATTTTTAATTTTGAGCAATTAACAATTTTTAATTTCATTTTCACTATATTTTTAAGACGATTTTATATTATATGATTTTATTTCATTGTCTTTATTGTTACGTATTACAATCACCATTCACATTATTCGAAATTATTTCATATAGTTAGGGGCTGCGAGTATTTCTAGTATTCAAGTATTTATGGCAGAGAAGCAGAGATAGAATATTATAATGCTAAATTGTATTTAATTGTAAGTCATTCAAATGCTTGAGAAAATTTTATGATAAGTACTTCTTACACGCTATTGTTGAAGGACTGAGTGGCTGAGGTTAAAGCATGGCAAATTAGATTAAATGTAAAGGAACGAGCAAAAAGAACAGAAAGAAGAAAAGAAAATACGGTATTATATAAAAGCTTTTGTGTCATTGTGCCAGAATAGACGAGTAAGATAAGAGCATGTAAGAATGTGCATAGAGTAAGAAACTGTACTAAACATATGGTTTTAGCTGCAAACAGCGCAGAAAATATCTTTATTATTTCATTTATTTTCCTTATTAAAGTAATTGCGTGATATAAATTATTTCATTCCAGCTTACATATCTGGCAATACACACAGTTGCCAATTTTAAGTCCAATTCATTTTCCTGTATTTAGCACCGCTTTTAATAAAAACTCAGTATTGTCAAATCGATCGAAATCTAGAAAATTATAAATATTGCAAACTTCAATTTCGATATTATTACAAAAATGTATGCAATAATGTCGAAAATATCAAAATCGAATGAGATAATTTCGGAAATTTATTTGAAATAATGTCGAATTATTTTATATGGAAAAATTGTGATTAAGGCCAAGTTTTATTTCGCACTTATTGCAAAAGTGTATAAACGCAATAGTGCTAAAAATCTAAATTCGTATACTTTCATTTAATCATTCTGTCAATTTTTTGCAGCAGTAATACCGAAAAAGGGACAAAAGTCTCGATATTATTGCAACACAATTTTTCGACATTATTCATAAATATGTTCGATATTAATCCATTCCACTATTAATTATAATAATGAATAGATTGATTGTTGGTTTGATACATTACTTTACTGCTTAAACTTTTTGTTGTCATTTCTATCTTAAATAATGAGTACGGTAGCTCACCCAAAGAGGCGAAAATTATTATTAGGTATATTTCTACTTCTTTGATGTGAATGTGAATGTAAAAATGTCACTAAAAACTTTGACCACGATTTTGTATATATGTTTTTATATGTGTAAAAGCTTACATGCAGACGAGTATAAAGTGAAATTTCAATTTGTCTTTTTTTTACTACACTTAGGTCATACTTTCATACAAAAAGAGGGGATGCTTTCCAGCATTTTCAAAAGCCGCATAAATTCAAATACTTCATGTAAAAAGCCAAAAAAAACCGAATAAAAAATCTAGTGAGGCAATATTAAGCATAACAAAGAAAAAAAATTATTCTTCATTTCAACACTAATCATTCATTGTGTCTACGCCAGAGTATAAGCGTGCACTGATGTTATAAGTGTTTGCTTTACTTAGTTTTAGTGGATTGCCAACCCTTTATTTTTTTCCAAAAATATTTTTTTTAACTCCCGTTTTATTTTATATTATTATTCGCAAGATATATCTACAAGTAAACAGACATTCAGTACCTTAATTTCAAATAATTATCGTTAAGTTAAAAATAGTAAAATCGCCTGTGTTATTATTCACATACAATAGTAAATAAATGTAGGGTGCCGTAGCTCAGTGGTTATTATGTTGGCCTTCTGATCTGTAGGTCGTGGACTCAATCACCGGCTGAAGCATAACAAATAGCATTGGTCATTGACGAGCTTTTACAAACTCTCGATGATCTCGGAAACGAAGTTCAGGGCTTTGCAGATGACTTAATAATTATGATTAGAGGCAAATTTGACTCTACTATAACTGAGCGTATGCAACTAGCTCTTGACATCACACAAGATTGGTGTCAAGAGAAAGAACTTTCGATAAACCCTAGCAAAACGACGTTAGTACACTTCACGAAGAGGAGGAAGTTGAATTTAGGAATCTTGAAATTAGGTGAAACAGAACAAACACTCTCTGAGGAGATGAAATATTTGGGAGTAATCCTGTATAAAAATCTTACTTGGAACAACCATTTATCATACATCACGAACAAAGCCCTGAGGGCTACCTTCGCTTGCCAAAGGCTGTATGGTAAAACATGGGGACTACGACCTAAAATGATGGCGTGGTTTTACACAACTGTAATAGTACCAATGATCACCTATGCCTCTCTGGCATGGTGGCCGAAGGTAAATCAAATTGGGACTCAGATGATCCTTAACAGGATTCATCGAATAGCCTGTTTGAGCGTAACGGGAGCGATGAGAACTAGCCCCACAGCAGCTTTAGGAATAATCACAGGTCTCAATCCTCTACACCTTGTGGTTAAGAGGACAGCAGCCAGTGCAGCCATAAGGCTTTCGAACTCTATTCACTTGAAAGAAGGTAACCTAAAAGGGAACATTCAGATTCTAGACGTAGTCTGGAATTCACCGGGCCTCACGGTCTTTGACAAAATGGATAAAAAACTTATATTCTCCAAACTCTTCGAAGTGATCATTCATGATCGCTCAGCGTGGAGAAACAACGAAATATTTCTAGACCAGGGCTCACAGTTATGGTACACTGATGGGTCCAAAATGGAAGATGGCAGATGCCTTCCAAATTTCCGGAAAGCAATTGCAATGGGAAAAATAGTTACCATTTTTCAGGCGGAGGTCCACCTCTGTCAGCTATCTGTCAGAGAATGCCTACGTAGGGGCACTCAAGGAACCTATCGTACAGTCAGGCAGCTCTAAAATCACTAATGAATTTCTCGTTCCAATCTAAGTTGGTTTGGGAATGCTTTGAACTATTCAACACCCTAGCAAAGAGGAACTCTGTGACTCTAATATGGGTACCGGGACACGAGGGGCATTCAGGAAATGAAATGGCAGATTTACTGGCCAAAAAGGGCGCAGACACTCCTTTCATAGGCCCAGAACCCTTCTGCGGGGTAAACAGTAGTTTCATGAACAACTTAGTATGTGAAAAGGAAAAAAGTAGTCTAACCGATTACTGGAGAGCCCAAACAGGCATGCGGCAGTCGAAAAGATTCATTGACTCTGAACATATTAAGGTTGATACTATCTTGAACCTCAGCAGAAAAGACATCAAACTGTACACTGAACTACTAACAGGTCATTGTAAACATAATTATCACATGATGAAAATAGGTGTGGTTAACAACGATCTCTGTCGACTCTGTCTTGAAGAGCAGGAAACAGCAGAACACGTTCTTTGCAATTGCCCAGCTGTGGCTAGACGCAGACTATACTAACTAGACAACGGATTCATAGTTCCCAGGGACCTAGTTAAAATCAATCCCACAGCAGTGACAAGAATTATAAATAGTCTTGAGATCTGCTAGTTAGGGAATAGGCTGTACA
The DNA here is from genome assembly GCA_963854835.1 of Megamerina dolium. Classification (NCBI taxonomy): domain Eukaryota; kingdom Metazoa; phylum Arthropoda; class Insecta; order Diptera; family Megamerinidae; genus Megamerina; species Megamerina dolium. The sequence goes on along the minus strand of OY978528.1, from coordinate 48,108,778 downwards.
AAAGATCTTCAGGTCGCGGTGCATCATAACCTTAATAATAATAATAAAATAACAAATTTAATATCGAAAGACATTTCTTTCAAACGGTATCCACCTGTCGGCTAGCAATTAGCAATTCGTTACGCAGTAACAATTTGCCATGGAAAAGCTTCTAAAAGAACTCTGTGACAAAGCTCAGAAAAAGTGATGTCTCAAGAGTTCTGCCGTTCGGAACCGGCTAAAATAAGTAGGTCCCTTCTAATACTGTCCAAAATTTAACACGCACAACAGTAATGGTAGAGAAGATCGGCCAAAGAGCCCTTCGGGGCTTATAAGTGCCATATATATATATATATATATATATATATATATATATATATATATATATATATATATATATATATATACATATACATATATATATATATATATATATATATATATATGTATATACATATACATATATATATATATATATATATATATATATATATACATATATACATATATATATATATACATATACATATATATATATATATATATATATATACATATATATATATATATATATATATATATATATATATATATATATACAGTGGCTCCCAGCTTATTTCGTACAGTGACAGTTTAAAAATTGCTGCAGTCGTAATTCCTAATATAGCAAAAATTTGAACAAAATATAAATGCCATTTTTGAAAGGAAGGTTTGTTTTTTATTTTCCAAAATTTACTTTTTCAAAATTTTAGTGTTTGACACTATAAAAAAATAAAATAAGAAAAAAATAGGAAAATTCATGTCACAGCTTATTTCGTACAGTCTCTTTAAGTTCAAACTAAAAACAAAGTAAGTTGATTTTAATATTTAGTATGACATCCCTTAGCGTTAATGACAGCCTGGAGTCTACTTGGCATTGAATCCACCAATTTTTGAGTGATGTCTGGTGTGATTTTTTTCCATTCCTTCATCAGTACCTTCTTTAGGTCTTGCTTATTAGAAATCTTGTGTGTTCTTATTTTATTGTCCAAAATAGACTAAAGATTTTCAATCACATTCATATCAGGTGACTGTGGTGGTGGAGACATCAAGTGTGAGCAGTTCAAATAAGCCAAGATTGCACAATCCCAGATTTATGTTTTGGGTCATTATCTTGGTAATACCGAAATTCTTCCCGCAAACTCAGTTTGTCTGCACTTTGAAGTAAATTGTTTTTCAGAATCTCGAGGTACTTCATTTTGTCCATTGTTCCCTCAATAAAAACCAATTCACCTACTCCGGCTGCTGACATACAGGCCCAAACCATCACGCTACCGCCACCATGCTTCACTGTGGGCTTAAGGTTCTCCTTGTTTAGCTCGGTATTAGCTTTACGCCAAACATATGACATTCCGTCCGAGCCAAAAATATTAAACTTAGACTCATCCGCGAAAATAACGGTATTCCAGAACGCAGGAGTATTAATAATATGCTCTTTCGCGAAGTCAAGTCGGCGTTGTATATTCATTTTCGAAATGAATGGTTTCTTTCGGGCTACTCGACCGTTCAAGTCATGATTGCGCAGCACACGTCGGACAGTTTCAGCACTGGATGATTTTCCTATTTCACGCTGAACCTCTGCAGCCAACTTCGGAGCAGATAACTTTGGATTTTTCTTAATTTTTCGTACAATATAACGCTCGTCTGATGCGTTGAAAATCTTATTAGGTGCTTCTCTGCCCTTGTTCTCCAACCGATTTTCGCGAACGAAGCGTTGAATGATGTATTGGACAGTTGAGGCACTTAAATTTGTCATTTCAGCAATTTTTCGCACACTCTGACCTTTCCTAAAATGGTTAATTACCAGTTTACGCTGTTCCATCGTTGTACGATGACCCATAAAGCTAAATGTTTAATTTACAGCACTTTAACTATTTAAAATAATAATAATAAAAATTGTTATAATAGTTAAAAAGGTCCAAAAACTCATACAATTCAAAAAAACTTTGTAACTGCGCGGCAGAATGAAACTTACTTACATTGAAGTTTGTGTACGAAATAAGATGTGAGCTGAAAATCAGCTGATCAATAGTTTTTCTCTCTTGCATAACAAAAAGAAAAATTTTTGGGGTTCCCCGTTTTCTTATTAGGTTTACTAAACACATACACAGACATCTACATTCAAAACTTATCGATAAGTTTTTTAGTTTCGATGTTACAGCCATGTACATAAAAATATATACACTGTACGAAATAAGCTGTGAGCCACTGTATATATATATAAAATAAACGACACATTGCCACCTTCAACATCAATAATCAACAACAAGAGCACCAGTTTCTATAACTTATACATATTCCCACACTCTCACATCGCGACCACCTGGAGAAACAGCCATCGTTGCAACGAGCTCACCGACACTCCATCCCTCACACAGTGGTCTTGCTTAGTTTTAATAAGTAACATTAACTACAACTACTGCTGTTAATAAACATAATATTTTTTTGTTAGTTATGTAAAGTGTATCCGTATATATAGAAGCGCTCAATTCTATGTAGTACCTCTAATCATAACAAGAAGATGCAATGAAACGACAAAAATATACTACTTACAGTAAAATTCCTCTAATAAACATTAAATATGCGTTTTTGTTATTAAGCTTAGTTAATGCTTTTAAAATAAGCCTTTTATAAGTGTTGGATGTATTAAAAACTAAACCTTTTGTAAGCGTAGGCTTACACATTACTTATTTATATTAGCGAAACTCAAATGTTTACGATAATAAAGAAGAAGTAGAGATATTTTATACAAGAGGCAATAATTGTAAAATTTTGCGATTAAAAGTGAAACCTGCGAGTCAAGTTGGGAAATAATATCAAGAATGAAATAGAATTAGAAACTGTGGTAGAGGCTTCACTAAAACCATTATTGGGGCTTAAGATTACAGCAGTCCAATAAGTAGGGTCAGCTTGTAAAAAAAAGAGTGAACTCGTTATCGTGTGTGTTTCCCAATACTTTCGGGATCTCCTTTTTATTTGAACGTTAAGTTCCCGCAAGCGTTAGGTTATATGGCTACAGCAAAAGTGGTTTTACGAGCTAAATGGTTGTTAACCAGTTATCCACGGTTATGTTTTGCTTTCTTCCACGTATATGATCTAAATACCTAAAAGTCACCAAAAGGTAAACTTCGACATTTCGATGCAGTTTGTTTTCGTTTACTGCAAAAAAAAACACTTACGTTCCGCTCACGCTGCTAGCGCCCAGCTCTGCTTTAAAACTCAGTTCAAACTAACGTTATAGCAAAAGCGAGTCCAATATGACAAGTGAATGGAGAGAAAAATAGCAGCAGTTTTCGTCGAATCGACGAAGGTTATCCTTTCAGGGTTAATGTTTATTTAAGCAGACTTGTATTAAGCTTACTTTAAGTTAATTTTACTCGTTGGATTCCATTTAAACTTATGCCAACTTATATATTAGTATGTGTGAACAAGCTATTAAAGAAATATCTTTGGAATGAAGCACGCAGATTGTAATAATAAGGATCTGTTAGAATTCCAATGAATGTGAAAATTACTAAAATAGGAAGAAAATTTAGATATAGTTTAGTTCAATAAGAAATTGGCCTAGTAACCGGTAATGCATATATTCACTTTCCTGATAGTATCTCACATGTCTGTCAAATGTTGCTCCTTTATATAAATATTGCCATGCTGACTTTTAGTACATCGAATATTCAACTTGCGGTGCATTATTGTCATGGGTAGGTATGTACTTTATTGCATTAAGAAAAATTTGTAGAAATACCATTATAAAGAAAACTTAGAATTTTGCTCACTATTTAATGATTGAGAAATATTGTTAGAATTTATATTTGGCAGAAACTTGCACACTTTCGCTCACACAGTTCTGTTTGAAAAAGAATGTATGTAATCAAATCGACTGTTTTTCACCCTCTCTCTCTCTCTCACTCTCTCCTCTAAGAAAGGAAATATTAAAACATAAATTCAGTTTATATACGAATGATTATACTTACGATAATTGTTCATATTGTAACGAGTATCGATAGTTGATTACTCATCACTATTGTGACTGGCACTATTGGCAGCATCGAAACGAATGTCAACAAAAAGAAATGAGCGATAACCAGAACAAGCCAACGAGAAAGGAAGAGAAGAATCTCGATAAAGGAAGATTCTGGGGTGTTGCCAACAGAGTATAAATAGAGCCAGTGTTGAGAATTGACAATCAATCTAATTCCGAACGTGATTGCGAAAACATTGATACAGAGGCAAAAGTTGCAGTACATTAGTGTTATTGTAAATAGTTGATTGTAAACAGTGTTTATTGTAAATAGTGTTTATTGTAAATAGAGACTATTAAATAAATTGTTGCTGTATATAATTGAATAAAATAAGTGTTGCAGTTATCATTAACAGAATCCAGTGATCGAACAAGGTAATTCAAATAGAATTAAACGTTCACAGAATAAAAACGGAACAATTGGTGTCAGAAGTGGGATTCTGTAAAGATGGTGAAAATTGAACAACTAAAAGTGGACCAGCTTAAAAAGCTGTTGGTATAGATGAATCTATCGTCATCAGGTGCAAAGGCGGAACTGCTGGTGAGGCTGAGGCAAGCTATGGAGGCTAAGGGAATTAATGTAGAAGAACATGAGTTCTTTGAGGAAGCCGATATACATGCAGTTGTGCACGCCGAGGAAGAGAGCAAGGTAGATTCGAGTGGTCAACTCATGGAATTTATGAAATCCATGATGCAACAGCAGCAGCAGCAATTGCAAGGAATTAATGCGAAGTTACAAGAACATTCGGCTGAATTGCGTACGGAAATTCAAGGAAATGCGTCTCGCATTGACTCCAAGTTTCAAGAACATTCGGTACTGCAAGAAAACGCTATGGGAGAATTCCAGAAAACAATTGACTACAAGCTTCAAGAACATTCGGCTGAATTGCGTATGGAAATTCAAGAAGGTTCGGCTCGACAAGAACACGTCATCGAAAATCTACAAAAAGGAATTGAGATTAGATTTCAGGAAATTTCCGGAACCATTAATGAAAAAGTCATGGATCTCAAGGAACATGTAGATGACTTGGAAGATAAGTTCGAGAAATTACAGCACGATCTCAACCAACTAAAAATAAATGGACCAGCCACATCAGTGATTAGAGATTCAAGTACAATCAAATTAAAGCCACCAACATTTGACGGAAGCACGCCATTCAATATCTTCAAGCTTCAATTCGAGACAACAGCTTCGAAGAATCAATGGGATGATAGCGACAAGACTGCTGCTTTAATAGTCGCATTAAAAGGTAATGCTTCCGAGGTGTTACAGATGATTCCAGAGAAAGATCGTGGTAGCTATCAGTCACTGATGGACACACTCCAGCGAAAATATGGAAATGAATACAAGAGTCAATTACATCGAGTGGAATTGAGATCGCGAGTGCAACGGAGTAATGAGAGCCTTCAGGAATTCGCTTCCGATATTGAGCGCTTATGTCATCTAGCGTTCTCCGGTAATTCGGAAGAGTTCGTCGAAAAAATAAAAATAGAGGCATTCATAGATGGCATACGTGATGGAGAGACAAAGCGTGCCCTAGTCATGTCACCCAGGAATACTTATGCCGAAACAGTCAGTAGTGCCTTGACGTTTGAAGCCGCCAGTTTCATGTGTCGACCAATGCCACGGGTACGCCAATTAGAAACAAAAACAACAGATCTGGTTGAAGCAGTGCGTCAGGCAGTAAAATCAGTAGTTCAGCCTGAAGTAACAACAGGTCGACGTGAAAACAAATTTAATGGTAAGTGCTTCATTTGCGACAAACGAGGGCATATAGCTCGTGATTGCAATCAATCGAGTATGAAGCCTAAAGAAAGAACAAGGAATCAACACAAAAATAAATTTACCGGTAAGTGCTTCATATGCCATCGAAGAGGACACATGGCGCGTAATTGTCGGCTACGATGCAAGCAACAAAGATCGAATTCACCAGGACAACGAAAGGAAGATCGTGATGTCATTCATCGTGGTAAAGCTGTTACTCCATATCATCGTATTTGCACCGTAGATAGTAAACATTGTTCTCGGGTAGGAAGCCAGAATCACATTGTTAAGCTACGACTTACGAATGTATTGTCGGAAGAGTCATGGAAAACCGAACGAGTTCAAGAAGATCAGCGGAACGACCCAGATCTCGCAAAGATTATGGAATATAAGGAGCAGGGCATACGTCCAGATTGGCAAGAAATGGCTAATGAGAGTCCAATAACGAAGGCATACTGGGCGCAGGGGCAAAGCCTGCACTTACGAGACGGATGTTTATTCCGAACATGGGAAAGTGAAGATGGAAAAATCACTTATGATCTGCTGGTGGTACCCAAGGCAAGAATAAATGAAGTGATAGCTGAGTATCACAATGCCTCCAGTGGAGGTCATTTGGGAATCACCAAAACCGTCGAGAAAATAAAGAAACGATTTTATTGGGTTGGATGTCATGACCATGTCGCTGATTGGATTCGGAAATGTAAGCAATGTGCAATGGCCAAAGGTCCCACTAAGAAAAGTCGAGGTAAGATGCACCAATACACCGTGGGTGCTCCATTCGAGCGAATTGCTATGGACATAGCTGGACCATTTCCAATAAGCAACGCAGGAAACAAGTACGTTCTGGTGGTTATAGATTACTTCAGTAAATGGCCTGAAGTATACCCCATTCCAAATCAGGAAGCTAGTACAGTTGCGGATGTATTCGTCAACCAATGGATTACTCGTTTTGGTGTACCGATGGAGTTACACTCAGACCAAGGTCGAAATTTCGAATCAGTTGTATTCCAAGAGATATGCCGTATGCTAGGTATATACAAAACTCGTACAACACCTTTGCATCCACAATCTGATGGCATGGTAGAACGATTTAACCGTACCTTGGAGGAATATTTGAGAAAAGTCGTAGATAAATACCAAAGAGACTGGGATGTACATATACCAATGTTCCTCATGGCATATCGATGCGCACAACATGATACGACGGCTACTACACCGGCAATGGCAATTTTTGGAAACGAGTTAAGACTGCCAGCTGATTTAAAATTTGGAGTTGTAATACCAACGAGATCAACCGAAGGTAATTATACTAGCGAAAAGCGGGAACAGTTGGATGAAGTACATCAGTTCATCAGAGAGCGGTCGCAGATGATAAGCGATAAGATGAAGGCCAGGTATGACTTGAAAGCAAATTCAAAAGGGTTCTATGAAGGAGAGCTTGTAATGCTTCATAATCCACAACGAAAGAAAGGCCTGTCCCCTAAACTACAGACTCATTGGGAAGGACCATATGAGATTATAGCAAAGATAAATGACGTAGTGTATCGCATTCAACGTGCCTGGAATAAAAGAGCAAAGTTTAAAGTAGTGCACTTGGAGCGACTTGCGCCATATCGAGGGGAAGTATAAAAACTTGTTCGGGACGAACAAGGTTAAGAGGAGGGCAGTGTAACGAGTATCGATAGTTGATTACTCATCACTATTGTGACTGGCACTATTGGCAGCATCGAAACGAATGTCAACAAAAAGAAATGAGCGATAACCAGAACAAGCCAACGAGAAAGGAAGAGAAGAATCTCGATAAAGGAAGATTCTGGGGTGTTGCCAACAGAGTATAAATAGAGCCAGTGTTGAGAATTGACAATCAATCTAATTCCGAACGTGATTGCGAAAACATTGATACAGAGGCAAAAGTTGCAGTACATTAGTGTTATTGTAAATAGTTGATTGTAAACAGTGTTTATTGTAAATAGTGTTTATTGTAAATAGAGACTATTAAATAAATTGTTGCTGTATATAATTGAATAAAATAAGTGTTGCAGTTATCATTAACAGAATCCAGTGATCGAACAAGGTAATTCAAATAGAATTAAACGTTCACAGAATAAAAACGGAACAATATGTTATATGAGCACATGAGTATATTATGAATTTATTAGACTCAATATAAGTATTGTTTTGTAGTGAAATTATCAATAAGTAAATTATAATATTATTATATGTAGACATGTGTCTTTTATACAATATATTTCTTGTGATTATTTTTGGGTTAATGAACCTACAAAGGATATCCACCCACTGTTGCAGCCTTTTCCAATAATCAATTGTTGAGGAACCTGAATGAATTATTACTTGTGCAACTTCTACTAACCTTTTATACTTACACGCGTTATTTAATAAAGATAATAATGCTTCGAGGTAAATGAATGGTAAAATAACTAGTAACGTAGAAAAATATCTAGTATTTGTCAATCCAATATATTAAAAAAAGATAACATGAACAAGTGACAAATCATTAAAACAATTATATATTTTACCATTATTTTGTTTCAACTGTGAATGTATTGGAAAGAGAATAAAATTTAAATGGATTTGAAATTGAGTTTTATCTGCTGTGAATTGTAAGTACGTACACTAAGCACTTTGGATACTCTTGAGATAGACATCATAAATATATTTTACATGCACTAAAAGCTTTTATATATGTATATCTAGAAGTACATATATTATAACATATATAAGTAAAATTGTAACAAGTAATATGAAAATACTATTATCCAAAATGTGAAATAAAAATGGAAATGACAAAACAATGGAGCATGAGATAATAAGCAAAGATAAAAGGCAAGTGTGAAAAATAAAATTTATGATATTTTTACAATATTAAACACACACACTGAATTATTTGCATATTTATATACACATGCATGGTTTGTATGTTCATGTTAGTCTTTCATGTTAATAGTTTTTTGTTTTTAGAAATATTTCTAGGATCAAAGTAAATAATATTGAAATATTCACATTACTAACTCATAAATCTGTAAGATTTTTTCAGAGTAGTTACTATACAAATTGCAAGCAATTTGAAATCAAATTAATAACTTTAATTGCATAGCTTAGATACCCTTTACTATGGCAGGCAGATGGGTACATACATTTTTACACATATATAAAATATGTGTAAAAAATATACATTTGCTCATGAGGTAGGCATAGTTTTCATTTGAATATATTCATTTTCAATGTGCCGAGTTTGAACTACATATATATGTATATTTAAGTACATATTAATATCGTAAATTCTCATGATGTAATGTCAGTGTCGCCAGGTTTGAGAAATTCGAGGAAGACAACTTCGATCTGACCATGCTAGACCTGCGGCCAGGAGATGACTCTGATAGAGTCTTCCTGAGGTTCTGGCAATAATAGTATGAACAGCACCAGAGTTGCTCAAATCAACCTCCATCACGTAGACACGGTGATTGCTAATGCAACGCTCAGGTCTAAACTGGGTATATTGCTGGTTCAAGAACCCTGGAGTCAGAGGTAAAATAAAAGGTTTGACAGTAAATCATATTGGATATACGATGTGATAACCCGAGAACTTGAACTAACTTTGTCATTCAGAGTTTCTCTCGATGAAACTAGTGGCAGTGTAAATCCCGGTTATGCCAACCGGCATAATAGAAATAATAGTAGCGATAGCCTCTCTACCTACGGCAATCAAAATACTGGTGGATTTGTGAGCGGAAGAAGATATCACTGATACTCGGCTCCGACACAATACGGACACCAACTTATGAGGTGATTACATTTTTGAATTTATTGTAAGTAATAGATTATAGTACTTAAACATTGGCAATACACGTACGAGCACACGCAGAAAATCCCTTGACATAACGATAGGAAATACTTGGGGTAGTGACTTAGTTACAAATTTGTTTGTGGCAATGACGGATTTTGGAATAATACGATTCAATTTACCGGGCTCACCATTAGTAAAAAGGATTCTAAGGAATCCTAGGAAAACCGACTGGGAAAAATACCTAGAAAACCTGAGAACAAATTTAAACCAGCCCAAGTTGGGAGATAATATCATGAATGAAATAGAATTACAAACTGTGGTGGAAGGCTTCAATAAAACCATTATTGGGGTAATGGGAAAGCTGTCCAGTAAGTAGGGTCAGCTTCAAAAAGGATTACCTAGGTGGAACAATGACTTAAAGAAACTAAGAACTACGGATTGCAGATTATTAAACCGGGCAACAAATATTGGGGATTGGGAAGTTTATAGAAACACTCGGACACTTTACAATAAGGAAATCAGAGAAGCAAAGCGAGAGAGCTCCAGAAACTTTTGCAGCAGTATAAAAGAAACTGAGAAGACATCAAGACTCTACAAAGTATAGATTAAACCTTAAGTGATCGGCCTTACTACCTCAAATAGGATGATGGAAGTTTTGTCATGGTGAGGAAGAGAAAGATCAAGTTCTTCTAAATACCCACTTTCCAGAATCTTCAATATCATCAGGAACAGAACAAGCTCAACCTTGTAGTACAATTAATAGGATAAAATGGAATATTGCAAAAGAAGTATGCACGGAGCTATTCTGGTGTGTGTGGCATATTTTCTGCATTATTACAGAAGGGCTTAGAACATATCGTGGCCCTCATGCCCCGGCGCCTACATGAGGGTGACAGGAATCTTCGCTGCATTGAGAAGTTTAAAACATTCCCAAACCAGCCTCGATTGAAACGAGAATTTTGCCAGGGACTTTAGAGCCGCCTAGCTGTCCGAGAGGATGCACATTTTGGTACCACGGGTGCCCCTACGTGTGCATTCTCTCTCTCTAAAGAGACCTTGATATTATTTTTCAAATTGAAGTACAAAAGAGTAATTTTGCGCATACATATGTACACAAAACCCGGTTGGATTACTCACCCATATTTCCCACGACGAAAGGCCCTTCGTCGGTGATGTTTCTATAGTAGTTATTTATATAATGGAATTTAGATACGTTTGCAAAAAAAATAAAGGCTAGGTCACTTTTGATTGTAAATACATTCTTTTTGAACTTATTTTTATTTTTGTTATTATTGTTGTTGTTGTAATATATGTGCCCATAATTAAGTGATTTAAAAATAATGACACTATTAAATTAATAATATATTATTTTTTTCATAGTCAAATCTTCTTTTTTTCTTTTTAATGCCACTTTAGTATGCAGTTAAATTAAAAATTAAAATATTGTATAAATATATATAATTATAAGTAGTATTTAGCAAACACATTTTTATTAGACAGTTTTTTATTAATAAATTTTACATTCTGTGTCGCTGTCCAAATTCTTACTATGCTTTTGTGCTTAAAGCTTATAAGTATAAGAGATTAAGGCTATTGATACGGCTTGAGAACTGTGGGACAATGTCACTTCTCCCATCCCTGAAAAGGGAAATGTCCTCATTGTATGTTTTCTTATTTACAAATTACATTTTTTCTTGAAAACTTAACTATACATATATATTTTTTCTTTGACATTCTTTTTTTGGAATTTTAACTTATTAGTTTTAAAAAAATATGATACGGGAAAAAGTTTTTTTTTTCCTGTAGACATTTTTAATTTTACTGAAATAACAAAAACAAAAAAATCATTTATAAATTCAATTAGTTTTCTTCTTTCTTTTAAATTGGTTTTTATATTTTTACATTTAACAACATGAAGCTCTCCATCTTCTTCGGTGTGAAGCAGACTTACTTTTCTATAAGGGTTACATATTTTGTCTAACCTTTTCCTTGAATTTTCGACATTTACAACATTAATATCAATATCATTCTCTTTTATTTTTTCATTTGCATTACTAATTCTTTTCTCTTTAATATGATGTGTATTATATTTTGGTGTCTGCTTATTAAAAGAAATGTTATATGGAATTCCACCGGTATAGAGTATGGAGAGTTTGTTCAATTTCCATATGTTTTAGCTCTTTATCACCTGAAGTATTAATTATTCTAAGTTTTTCATTCAATGTTTTATGCAAACACTCAATGCCACCATTGTCTTTCCTCTAGTTACTTCAATTTTTATATTCAATTGATCGCACCATTGCTTATTGTTTACAGTATTCAGACGTTGGTCTTGATCTATTTTTATAATTCTAGGAGGTCAATTACAGTTGAAGACTTTTAGTGAGACTTTTTGTTTCTAACCAATTAAGTACTATAATTTTTTCTGCCATAGTGGATTACGATTGGGCACGTCAAATAATATTCGTTATCCCATTTTCAAAAATCTACAATAAACTTTTCTCGAATTTTGTAAACCGAGAGCGTAATTTAGAATGGCAATTTATTGGATATATTGGATCCTTAAAACACTTTGCAACTTTTTCTATTCCATGATGAAGATCATTCAGATGAATTTCAGTTATTTTAGTTTTAAAAGCAGAATAATCTTGAATATTTTCTAATTCACGAGTTCACCGACAAATTCTGTTCCGATTTGTTGTAATTAGTGTTTTATACTTGTATACTTCTTGAAATTCAAGAAAATCATCGCCATTGGTCATAAATATTGTTGTATTATTATACCCTGCATAATGTAATATGCAAGGTATATTCATTTCGGTCAGAAGGAAGGAAGGAATTTCCGGAGATATAGAAAAAAATATATATATTCGCGATCAGCGTCGTTTAAATTTTCGATTTAACTATGTCTGTCCATCCGTCCATCCGTCCATCCGTCCGTCACCTGGCACATCTTGAGCAAATACTGAGCTATTTCGACGAAATTTAGCATTAGTAACCTATGATCCAAGAGTGCGAAGGGGATTAATATTGGCCATGATCGATCAACTACCACGCCCACACCGAGCATTCAAAGTGACCAACCTCGGAATTTTCAAAATTTTTGACTTGCTATAACTCAATACACCATATAAGATAATAATATTCGGCACAAAAAATTATGTAATACTGTTACATAATCCCTCCAAAAATATGCCAGCCTGTTTATATGTTTATAGTAGCTCCCATACAAAGTGCCTGTACTTCTTTTAAATTGAAACAGCTGTAACTTCGGCAATATTCTATCTAGACCAACCATAACTGACGCTTAGGTTAATATTGTAGTCAGAAATAATGTGGCATAAAACCAGCATGCCACGCCCACTTATTGGGTCTCCCATACAAGGTTGCGAAAATTTTTTTTTTTAAAGCTTTTTTTTATTGGATTTTTCTAAAATTACTTAGAAACTAACAATAAGTATTCAAATCTTACAAACTAACTAAAATTATGTGATATTCCCAACGTTCCATCACAATTTGTTGAGTCGCGAGGTGTAGCAATTTCACAGCATATTCAGTGTGTCTTTTCTTTTTAATCGACGATGCCCCGTGCTCAGCAACAATTGCCTAGCAAGGGGATTCGGATGATTGTGTAATTTTTGAATGTAGCTTCTGCAGGACATTGCAACTTCCTCAGAAATTGTGGGTACATTTAAATCTCGATGGATGTTAACGTTCCTCATATACCAAGGCGCGTTTACAATAATTCGCAGACACTTGGATTGTATTCGCTGCAATTTTTCGATATTTGAGGGAGATGCGGTGCCCCAAAACTGAATACCATAAGTCCAAATTGGGATTCAGGATTGCTTTATACAATAGCACTTTGTATTCAAGATTCAACTTTGATCTTTTGTGTAAGAGCCACCATAACTGATTCATTTTAAGCTTGATCTGAGTTTTCTTTGCCTCTATGTGATTTTTCCAGGTCAGCCTTCTGTCGAGGTGAATACCCAAGTACTTTGTTGAGGAACATTGTGGAACTGATTGGCCATTAATATTAAGTGGCGGACATGTATCTAGCCTTAGCGTGAAGGTTACATGTACGCTCTTTGATTCATTGACTTTTATACGCCATTTTGCTAGCCAGATTTCGAGAGAATCGACATGAGTCTGCAGGAGTTTAGTAGCTTCTATGGGGTTAGAGCGAGAGCACAATATTGCCGTATCATCTGCAAAGGTCGATATAAATGTATGGTCATTGCTGGGCATATCTGTAGTGTATAAGAGATACAGTAAGGGGCCCAAAACGCTTCCTTGAGGAACGCCAGCGTGAATATCCAATGGATTTGTTGTGTAATCCTTGTGATGTACGAGAAATTGTCTTTTCGTGAAGTAGGTACTAAGCAATGAGGAGACATTTGCAGGCAGTCATAGTTTGAGTTTGTAAATAATGCCATCGTGCCATGCTTTATCGAAAGTTTGAGTGATATCAAGAAGGACAGCTGAGCAATACTTTTTTTCTTCAAAAGTGTTCCTTATCAGAGTTACAATGAGGTGGACTTGCTCTATTGTGCCGTGCTGTTTTCTAAATCCAAACTGATGTTGGGGAATCAGTTGGTTGAGATTAACAAATGGAGTTATATTCATGACAAGTAGCTTTTCGAATACTTTAGAGAGTAGAGGCAGGAGGCTGATAGGTCTGTACGATGCAACTTTTGTAGGGGTTTTTCCTGGTTTTGCTATCATAATAATTTTTGAAGTTTTCCAGCATTTGGGATAGTGTTTAATACGAAGGATAGCATTGAAAATGTGCATGAGATGAAATACTGAAGCCGGAGGTAGCTCTTTTATCATTTTAGCGGTAATTTTATCTGGACCAGGTGATTTTTTTGGGTTTAAATCTTTATAAATTGCTTTGAATATGTCCTTTTGTTTTAATTTTGAGCGTTATTGAGTAAGGTTGAGAAGTTAATTTTGGTAATGAGGACTGTAAAGAGGGTGGATTGGGTGTAAACACACTTTTTAGGTGGTTTGCAGAAGCCAAACCCATCTCACAGTTGCTTCTAGCCCAATTACCGTCACTCAAGCGGATGGGGAATCAGTGAGAATTGGCCGATTTGATTTTTTTGCTGATTTCCACAAAGAGTAGTCTGACGCTTCACCAGGTGTTAATTTCGCTATGTGCTCTTCTAACTCTTTGTTGTTTTTATTTTTTAAGGCTTGCTTTAACTTTCGAGTGCAGTGCTGTAGCTGTGTTTCCAGATTCGGTGATCTGAATTCTTGCCATTGTCTTCGGAGTCTTCTTTTCTGTCTTACTAGCAATTCAATGTCGGGTGGTGTGTATGGGCTATAATTTGATTGCTTGCATACCTTTTTGCAGGTGGCTGAGCTGAGAGCTAATGAGAGCAGCTGGTTGAATTTTTCGAGTGATGAGTCTACATCGTGTCCATTTCTTAATACAGTACTCAGAGGAAGATGGGAATTTATATGTTTCTTGAATTTTAACCAGTCTATTTTTTTTCTAACTCAATTGCCTTGTGGGCTTGGTGAATTCATAGATATTACCGTGGGTGAGTGGTCAGATGATAGATCATAATTACACTCTGTGGAGATATTTTCCATCTGCAAACCTTTGTCGACTCCAAAGTCTATGAGATCGGGTATCTTCCTCTTGTCCGTCGGCCAATATGTCGGTTGACCATTTGAAATAACATCGTGGTTAGCCGTGGTTAGTGATGATTGAACATAGTCTTCTGCCTTTTTGAGATATTAAGCGGGAGCCCCAGTGAGTGTGTTTGGCGTTGAAATCGCCAGCAACCAAGAAGTTGCTACCAAGAGTTGAGAAAAATTCTTTATATTGCTGTTCGGTAATACTGTATTACTAGCTTAGTGATTTATAGATGTTGCTTGCAAGTAGACGCTACTGAAATCTTCGAGAACATGATGTTTTATTCTGCTTTTTATCAATATGGCAGTTCCTCCGCGTGCCTTACCATGCGGATGATTTGTGGTGTACAGTTTGTAATATGGTATTTGGTAGCAATTTTTGTCAGTGAAATGGGTCTCAGATATCATCATTATGTCGATCTGGCTGGATTCAAGGAATTGAATTAGCTCCAAACGGTGCTGGCTTAAGCCGTTGCCGTTCCAGTGGCATATCTTGAGACAACTCATGGTATGGATAGCAATGTTTGGAGTAGCATCGATTGATTTTTCATCATTTCTTGCATCATTGTTTGCATTGAGTTTATGAACTGGTTCATATTCTGAATTAATGTTTGAAGCAAATGTTCAAGGGTACTTGGCTTTTGGGTGGGCAGTGAGTGTTTATGCTCATTATTTACATTGTTTTAAAACGCTAGCGTATGAATTGGTTTGATTCTTGTTCTTGTTTGGGATTGCAGAGAAGAATTGTATTGCATCAATATTTTGTCTCTTACTTGAGTTGACTATCTGAGTTTGCTCAGCTGGTTTTAGAGGTTGATTGCTAGCGGATAAATTTAGCTTTAGGGTTGTATATACTGGGCAACCTCTATAATTTGCGGTGTAATTACCTCCACAATTGCTGCATTTTTTCATGCTAGCATCGCCTTTAGATTTTGGGCATATGTATGTTTTATTTATGGAGATCTCCACAAATCACACAAACAGCTGGCAGGGTACAATATGTCTGAGTATGTCCATATTCTTGGTAGTTACTGCTCTGAGGAGGTCCAGTTCTCTTATGGGGTTCTTCGATTGTGATTTTGCAATGCAATAAATATCGAATTTTATATATGGGGTGTACTTCACCTTTTTTAGGGTTTTTGTTTCAGGCTGAAGCTCAATACGATATAACGGTTGAGGTATATTGCTCTTGTTGAGAATGTTGAATACTGTTTTGGCTTGAAACCCTTCTTCCTGAAGGGCAAATTTGATTTCGTTAATATCAACATTGGGTTCGACGACTTTGAGTACAACGATTAAGCCCTTACTACTTCTTAGCTGATATGTGTAGCAATTCTTTTTTACAGCATCAAATTCCGCGATTACTTTGCGATAATGAGTTTCGTTGTAGATTTGCACTTTCGTTTCCTCAATTTGGCCTTTGCGAATAAGAACAACGTGGAAATTCTTTGGTCCTATAAGACTTGTAATTCTAGAAATCAACTTATCTGAGTTGCGTTCTCTTAAGAAAATGGGTGGGGGTTTGAAATTTTTCTTGGAGATAATATTTTCGTCACTTTCATCACCTGAAAGTTCTGCTTTTGAATTTTTGTTGAATTCATTTGTTTTGAATTTTGTGGACTTCTTTTTCGCTTTACTTCAGTAATGTAGCGAAAATTAAACAAAATTATTGAAGCACCATAACATACAAACTGCTTAGCGTGGAACAACCATATTTATGTTGTGAATTACTACTATAAGGATAACTGGATTTACAAGAAATGGGATAGCCACGCCCACTGTTTATAGTAGGTCCCATACAAAATGACTGAATATCCTTTAAATTTAAACCGCTGTAACTTTGGCAGTTTTTTGTCTAGAGCAACCATAATTGATCTATAGATTAATATGGTAGTCAGAAATAATGTGCCATGAAACCAACATGCCACGCCACCTTCTTAATTGTTAAAAAATTTTACGAACTATTCAGCATAGAACAACCAAATTAAAGATGTGTATTAATATTGCAAAGGTAAATAGATTTATAAGGAACAGGCAAGCCGCGCCCACTACTAAGCCTCGGAAAAACCCCTTAACACCAATACAATTTACAAAATGCTTTGTCAAAGTCAACCATATGTGTAGATTAGTATTATAAGCAAAAACTGTTCCTCAAAAAACTGATGAGCCACGCCTACTTCTTAATATAGCTCCCATACAAAATAGTGGAAATAAAAGAAAAATATCGATATTCGAGCAAACTTTATATATATACCTACATACGCAGGGTATAATTTGGTAGGCCCCAGGCGACTGTAAGATCATTTTTTTTTTAGTAAATGAGTTTTAATTACTTACTTACTTACTTATGTGGCCATAACAACCGAATATCGATTTAGGCCGAAAATAACATGCTTCGCCAGCCATCTCTGTTCTTCGTTCCAAGCGCCGTCAGGTTCTCCAGTACTTGGTTTTTCCACCGGAGGTTTGGTCTTCCTCTTCTGCGCCGTCCTCCAGCGGGTTCCGAATATAAAACCTTCTTAGCTGGAGCGTGTTCTTCCATTCGCTCGACATGACCTAGCCAGCGCAGACGCTAGATTTTGATGCACTTTACTATGTCAATATCGGCATACAGCTCGTATAGCTCATGGTTGTACCTTATTCGGTACTCTCCACCAACGCAAATAGGTCCAAAGATCTTGCGTAGGACTTTTCTCTCGAAAACTCCAAGTATTCGCTCATCCGAGGTGGAAATTATCCAGGCTTCAGCGCCATATGTTAGGACAGGCATGATGAGAGACTTGTAGAGTGTAGTTCTTCGAAAGAGGGCTCGACTTCTCAATTGCTTACTCAGCCCAAAGTAACACCTGTTAGCAAGAGTTATCCTACGCATGATCTCCAAGCTGACGTCATTACTGCTGTTAATGCTGGTTCCAAGATAGACAAAGTCCCTTACTACTTCAAAAGCGTAGTTGTCAACAGTGACGTGCTGTCCAAGACGCCGGGACTCTTTGTTTGTTGACACTAGATACTTCGTCTTGCCCTCGATCACCGTGAGACCCATCCGACGCGACTCTCTTTCCAACTCTGAGAATGCTGCATGACACTTTGGTTAAAGATGGTGCCATTATGTCGTAAATCAGCAGTTCGTATAATTTTCTCCATAATAAGATTGAAGAAGAAGTCGAACGATAACGAATCGCCTTGTCTGAAACCCCGTTCGGTATTAAGCGGAGAGATCCTTCCACATTTTCACTGCACAACTTGTGTTATGCAGTGTCTGTCTGCAAAGCCGAATGAGCTTTGCAGGAATACCGAACTCAGACATTGTTGCGTAGAGGTAATCCCTTACCGGACTGTCGAAAGCGGCTTTATAATCAACAAATAGGTGGTGTGTGTCGATCTGTTTTTCTTGGGTCTTCTCCAGGATTTGGCGCAGTGTAAAAATCTGGTCGATGGTGGATTTACCAGGTCTGAAGCCACACTGATAAGGTCCAATCAGGTTGCTGAGCATAGGCTTCAACCTTTCACACAGTACGCTCGATAGAACCTTGTATGCGATGCTCAGGAGACTTATTCCACGGTAGTTGGCGCAAATTGTGGGGGCTCCTTTTTTATGTACAGGACAGAGAACACTGAGCCATCAGGCATGCTTTCATCCGACCATATCATGTTTATGAGCTGGTGCATGCGTGTGAGCAGCTCATCGCCTCCGGTCTTAAACAACTCGGCAGGCAGGCCATCACCTGCAGCTTTGTTGTTCTTCTGCCTTAAAATGGCCGTTTCAACCTCGTCATAGTCGGGTGGTGGAATATCAACACCATCATCTGTAATTGGGGTTATCGGGCAAACTCCTCCACTGGCGGAATTGTTCGTAGCATCGCCATTCAGTAACGTGGAGAAGTGTTCCCTCCATAGGCGCAGTACACTCTGGACATCTGCAACCAGATTCCTATTTTCATCACGACAAGAAGAAGCTCCGGGATTTAAACCTCCACTCAAGCGCTTGATCTTTTCGAAGAATTTTCGAGTCTCATTCTTGTCGGTACACATCTCTATCTCCTCACACTCGCATCTTTCCAACTCCCTCTTTTTGCGCCTGAAAAGACGTCTCTCTGCACTCCTTTTCTCTCTATACCGCTCCTTAACAGCTCGCGTTGCTCCTGCACGCAGGGTTTTTCTGTAGGCGGCGTCTTTCTCTGCGGTAGCGTCGCGACACTCCTGATCATACCACTCATTCCTCAGAGGCCGGTAGTAACCGATTACCTCCTCTGCAGCAGTAGTCATGGAGTGGGATATATGTGTCCACCGTGCGCATGTATCATCAAGTGGGGGAGTGTTCTGCATAAGCAGATCCGATAGTCGAGTGGAAAATGCATTTGCTGTCTCTGGTGATCGCAGCTTACTGACGTCGAGCTTTCTCTGTGTGGGACTTCTCTTGTTATTTGCGACACATAAACGTGTGCGCACCTTAGCTGCAACAAGGTAGTGATCCGAGTCGATGTTGGCACCACGGATCGATTTCACGTCCATCACACTGGAAGCATGCCTTCCGTCAATCACCACATGATCAATTTGGTTTCTTGTTCGTTGATCTGGAGACAGCCATGTCGCTTTATGGATGTCGAGATGCTGGAATCTGGTACCACCAATTACGATGTTGCGACGAAGTTTATCAGTCTCATTCCGTTATCGGAGGTATTCTGGTGGAGGCTGACTTTTCCGACAGTTGGACCAAAGGAACCTTCCTTGCCTACCCTGGCATTAAAGTCGCCAAGCACGATTTTGATATCGTGGCGGGGGCAGCGGTCATAAGCTTCTTCGAGGCGCTGAAA
Organism: Megamerina dolium; assembly: GCA_963854835.1. Lineage (NCBI taxonomy): Eukaryota > Metazoa > Arthropoda > Insecta > Diptera > Megamerinidae > Megamerina > Megamerina dolium. Next base: position 48,088,706 of record OY978528.1, on the reverse strand, counting down.
GAAGCTCTCCTTGGTCACATTGTCCTTCTCATCCGTCGGAGCGTGGGCACATATAAGGCTGATGTTGAAAAATTTGGCCTTGATGCGGATTGTGGCCAGCCGTTCGTTCACAGGCGTGAACTGTAAGACAAAATCCACATCCTAATTCGTGCCTTTCAGCATGGCAACTGTAGTAGATGTCACAGGACGCTCTTTTGGAGCAGCCCTGTCCATCGCATTCCCTGGAGAGCGGTGATGTCAGCTCTGTATTTTTCGAGGACATCAACCAGCTGGATAGAGGCACCCTCCCTATAAAGGGATCGGACATTCCAGGTGCATATCCGTAAATCGTGGTCCTTTTTTCGTTTGCGGGGGTCATCAACAAAAGCGGTAGTCCTTATCCGAGGCATATTTGTTTTTTTCATTGGGGGGTTTTTTATGTGGCGAGTTGAGTTGACTTTCGATGAGTTCAACAAGGATTGCGCTAGCCCCACCCGGTTGAAGCAGTTAGACACGTTACCTTGCGAAAACACCACCAGACTACTATATTAAGCTACTAATTAGTAGCTTAATATAGTCAGTAATAGTAGTATAAGTAATAATCGTAATGTTATTTGAATAATATCTTGTTATTTTTGTAGAATTTTGATTATCTCAGTCAGCAAGGTGACCTTGCGACTTAATACTGCTCCCAAAGCCATATTTGACGCGTCCGTAATCAATGTGAACGGCTTTCCATTGTTAGGATACGCCAAAATCTGCTCTTTTGTTATTAATATTTTTATACTATTCACAGCTTCAAAATATTCCTTATCAGGAAACTTTATCTTATTAACATTTTTTAAGCAGTTGGTCAAAGGGTTGATAATTTTTGAAAAATTGTGAATAAACTTACGGTAAAATCCTGATGAACTTAAGAACAGGATAATTCAAAATTGCTTTTATTTTACTAGGGTTTGGTTTAATACCTATTGATGTTATAACATGACCAAGGAATTCAGTTTCTCCATTTTAAAAACTCGCATTTATTTATTTAGATTTTCAGATTCGCTTCAATCAATGTCTTGAAAACTCTTTCGGGCGAATCAATATGCTCCTGGAGTGGTGTACTGAAAACTACTATATCATCTAAATAGACCATGCAGTATTTTCCTATTAAGCCAAAACTCTGTTCATCAGCCTTTGGAATATGACTGGAGTATTTTTGAGCCAAAATGGCATTGGTAAAAACTCATAATGGCCACTTTGAGTGGAAAAGGCAGTCTTTTGTCTATCTAAAGGGTCCGTTTCGATTTTATGAATACTTTGTGACGAATCAATGGCCGAGAAATACAAACATCTACCTAATTTGTCGGTCGAGAATCTCATCCATGTTGGATATAGGGTACCTTTCGTCAATAGCGATATTGTCCAGCCTACGAAAATCGATGACGATTCTCCATTTCTCTTTTTCTGAATCATCAGGTTGTTTTGGCACAACCCAAATCCGTTCGGAGTATGGAGAGTTGCTGTGGAAAATAACTTGCTGCTCAAGAATTTCTTCAACTTGCTTGTCCACTTCCACCTTATATAATTCCGGATCCTGCAGGACTTAACGTAGATTGGGTCTTCATGAATGGTCTTTATCTTATGTTTTATTTTATGAGTAAAGGTGAAATTTTCTCCCTCTGCTTATCCGATTCTTCCGAATTTGAAAGGTCAAGCAGGAATTTATTTTCTTTAAAATCTCTTCTATTGTTATTATTAAGTTCTGTCAGCAAATGATAGAAATTATCAACTCTAAGTTTATTATTAGAAAATTTTTAAGAAATTCCATTTAGAATTATAGTGTTATTCACTAAGTCGATTTTAGTACTAAGTTAAGTTGAAGAGTATCAAAACCTATCAGTCCAACATAATTATCGGAAAAATTATATACGTAAAATGTTAATTTTGCTCACAATTATAGCCAAAAATTTCTTGAATATTTTTTAAAAGGACTTTACCTGTAGCTGTTGTTAGTATAAGGTGTTGTAAAAAATAAATCCATTATTTTTCCAATAGATGGCTTTAGTAATCTGTATCTCACGTTGTATAAGTGCGATCGAGTTACGCTAGATGGCGATAGAAAGATAGGATTTCGTACTTTTCAGCTAGTTTTGTGATTGCTTGGCTCAGAACGCGTCAAAGATGGACACCAGTAAAGAGAAAATATGTCATATGTTACAGTTTTTCTTCGATAAAGGCGTAAACCAAGCTAGACGGCAGAAAATGCGAATAGTGTTTATCTTGATACTGTAATAGCCAATCACTTGCAATTTTGGTTTCGTCGATTCCGTTCCGGTAAATTTGATGTCAAAGATGCACCACGCTCTGGAGGGCCAATTGTCAAAAATATCGATAAAATAATGAAAATAATCGAGTCTGTCCATCATGTAAGCATTGTTTCTATTGCCCAGGAGCTAAATATTGCACAAAAAACCGTTTGGAACCATTGAAATAAGGCTTGATACAAAAAGAAGCCTCGCATATATGTATATATATATATATATATATATATATATATATATATATATATATATATATATATATATATATATATATATATATATATATATATATATATATATATATATATATATATATATATATATATATATATTGGAGCAATGTCCCTAGTCCTATCCATTTTAAAGAGGCATGGTGTATAGGTAGGTTGTTAAATTGGAAATACCATTCTATTGCCAGGAGAAAGAAAATTATTTGCGGGAATCTGGCTATGTAACTCTTGTTAACGAAAGTAATCATTACGTAATCTAAGAATCATTACGGAAATACTCACAAGACACTATAGGTTGAATTATCACCTAACTAAACTGGAAATCTTTTAGGATGACACCTGCCGACACTGTAGAAAGGATAATGATACTGCGAAACCTGTATTGGGAATTTGTCTAGGACTAATGCACACAAGAAAAAAAAATTTCAGGGTATTTTTAATACCCGAAAATCTGTTGAAATCAAATCAGATAGGATCTATGTCAAACTTCCTTATGGATGCTGAACTTAGAGACATACTTTAAGTACAAGACAGGATGCACAATAGATCACAATACAACCCTTAAATACAATAATAATAATAATAATAATAATAATAATAATAGTATTAATAATAATAACAGGAGGTAGCTCTAATTTTCATACAATTGTACTAATTATTTAAGTTGTCAATTTGTTCCATAAAATAGGGGCATACATCGACTTGAAGCTCAGTAGCTTTAAATGTTTGCTCAAAAAGGCTGAAAACACACGCACGGAAAAATACTTTTGTATGGGAAGGAATGCCTTGACTGGTGGTACCGTAAGGATGAACAGGACAGTATCGCAAAGATATCGGGGAAGTCGTGCTTGCTGAGTAGAACGGACTACCCAGTATCTATGAATATTTCTACCATTCAACGTATCAAAAAAAAAAAAACACTATTGTATGGGAGATAGGCGTGGTTTTCTTCCGAATTTAGTCATTCTGCATTTCAGCTCCATATCTTAGTATTTACATTTTTTTTACATTGTATTTATTTTATTAAATCTTCTAACTTCTGATTAGAACTAACAATAAATTAAAACAAAAGCACAATCACATTTTGGAATTACTTAACATATACTATATATATGTTCTTAATATACCAAATACTCCTTGCAAATGCTTTGAGCTATTACGGTTTAGCAAAGAAAAAATAGGATATAAATCATACACAATACATTCAAATTGCCTTCAATTTTAAAACGTCCTTTCTCTTTAGGTGGATATGTCCTTGGCTCTTGAGAGGGCGTGATGTACAGGCGTATTTTTATGAGCAAAGTATAAAGATATACATACGCCAAAATACTTTTGTATGGGAACTATGTGTGGTTTTTATCCGATTTCATTAATCTCACACTTATATTTCTGCTAGTAAATATAGCCGCACATGCCGAATTTCAGCACCATAACTTTAAATTTCCCCCCACAAAGCTTGAGTGCTGAGTTTCAGCTATATTACTTACTATTTGTAAAAACATGCATACGAAAACACACTTTTGTATGGAAGATAAGCGTGTTTTGCATCCAATTTCAGCATTCTCACACCAGTTCTTACATAAATATCATAATTATAATCGTGTTCACTGAATTAAAGTTCAATATCTCTGAAAATTCGTCTACAAAGTGTGAAAATATACATACGGAAGCATGCATTTGTATGAGAGGTAGCCGCAGATTTGATCAAATTTTGAAGCTTCAAATTTACATTCCAAAACAAGGTTTTATATGGGAGGTAGGCATGGTTTTCGTCCCATATAGTCCATTCTGAATTTTTTCGTTCATTGATGAAGATACTCGTACACACCAATATTCAGACAGATTGTTTAATATAAGGTGTAGTAAAAAGAAATTCTTTATTTTTGCATTAAATTGAAGGTTTTATTTAGCATAGTTAGAATGATCCAATTTAGGTCAAATATGCACCGTTTTGTTCGGTGACTTGTTGCCATTTTGAAGGTAATTTCATAATGCCACTATAATAGAAATCCTAGTCCCTAATGGCAAAAAACTGGGATGGTCCATTTTCATAAGCTTCCCTTGAGGCAAATTTTTCACCAGCAAATTCATTCGCCATAGACAGGAACAGGTAGTTATCACTTGGTGCCAGATCCGGACTATAAGGTGGATGCATAAGAACCTCCCAACCAAGCTCCCGGACCTTGGAACGCAATTCCTCTCCTATTCGGCAAAGCTTGCCGCTTCTGGGCGATTGCTTCCTTCATTGTTGACAGTACAGGTCCGAATTAAGAGTCTGGCCGTAGGGAGCAGCACATAGTATATGATTCCCTGCCAATCCCACCAAACACATAGCAAAACCTTCCTGACCGTCAATCCTGTCTTGGCCACCGTTTGCGCCGGCTCACTGCAATTCGACCACGACCGTTTTCGCTTGAATTTGTCATAAGTGACCCACTTTTTATCACCAGTAACCATCCGCTTCAGAAGTGGATCAATTTTGTTGCGATTCAGCAGAATTCGCAGATGGAAAATCGGTCAATGAGGTTCTTTTGCATTAACTCGTGTGGCACCCATACATCGAGCTTCTTTTTGTATCAAGCCTTATTTAAATGGTTCCAAACGGTTTTTAGTGCAATGTTTAGCTCCTGGGCAATAGAAACAGTGCTTATTTTTATCTATATTTTCGACTATTGGGCTTCCAGAGCGTCTTTGACATCAAAATTACCGGAACGAAATCGACGAGACCAAAATTCCACATGATACAGAATCAGGACCATAAACACTATGCGCATTTTCAGCCGTCTGGCTTGCGTTATCGCCTTTATCGAAGAAAATCTGTAAAATACAACATATTTTCTCTTTACTGGTATCCATCTTTAACGCCTGCTCAAACAATACTGAGTCAAGCATTTACAAAACTGCCTGATTAGTACGAAATCCTATCTTTCTAACGCCATCTAGCTAACCCGATCGCACTTATGCAAAGTGAGATACAGATTACTAAAGCCATCAATTGGAAAACTAATGGATTTCTTTTACCTTATAAGCAAGTCAATTATTGTACAAACAAACGGACAAACCAACAAATACGCAGACAGGCTTTGCTAAATAGGCTCAAATCATATAGCTGCATGTTTTTGAAAATGTGAATAAGTTAAAGCATTAAAATATTCTCTACAAATAACAAATGTTTATTTAGTCAAATGTTCATAGTATTTCAACGAAAGGTTTCATTTTAAATTTCCAATTATTTATTCAGGTGTCAGCGTATAATTGTCATTCGTTGATATTTAACAAAAAAGAACTAGAGATTTTTAGATATGGACCGATACACGTTCGCACAATGCATTGAAATAGTGAAAAAGAGATCATGATTTCTCAAGCGCAATAATTCTGAAGGAGAGGCTCGTTTTCATCTGTCTCAATCCACAACGAGTAACAATTTGGTGCGGTTTTTGGAGTGGCGGTGGTATTGGGCCATATTTTTTTGAAAATGATGCCGGTGCGACCGTTTCAATGAACGGATTGCGTTTCTGAACGATGTTTACTGACTTTTTTGGACTGAAATTGATGCTAAGGGCATGGACAGCGTTTATTTTCATCAGCACTGCGACGCATGTCATAAAAAAATAAAATAAATATGTGGCACTTAAAGCCCCAAAGGGCTCATTGGCCGAGCTTCTCTTCCATTACTGTTGTGCGTCTTAAATTTGGACAGTATTAGAAAGGACCTACTTATTTTAGCCGGTTCCGAACGGCAGAACACTTGTGACATCACTTTTTCTGAGCTTTGTCACAGAGTTCTTTTTAGAAGCTTTTTCATGGCAAGTTGTTACTGTCGGAAGAATTGCCAATTGCTTGCCGACAGGTGGGTACCGTTCGAAAGAAAAATCTTTTCGTCATTAAATTTGTTATGCATCAGCCGGGTATTGAACCACGACCTACAGATCAGAAGGCGAACACACTAACCACTGAGCTACGGCACCCACCCGACTCATGTCATACAGCTGCCATTATTCTTGCACGTGTGATTTCTCGAAATGGAGAATTTGAGTGTCCGCCGAAATCGTGCGACTCAACACCATTAACCTTTTTTCATTTGGGCTATGTTAAAGACAAAGTCTATGACATTGCTCCAGCAAATATTGAAGCATTCAAATATTAAAGCTATAATTCGCGATACATGCGAAAATGTGGTGAAAAATTTTATCAAAAAAATTGACATATGCAAGATGAGTCGTGGTGGATATTTGGAAGATATTGTATTCTATTATTAACCCCAGAGTTTGCAATTTAGATTAAAATAAAATTATCAGCTCTTTTAAAAAATATTGCATTTGTTTTTTTGCATTTAAAATGACACCTCTCGTTTAAATACCCTGTATTTTATTTTATTATACATTTTCTTTATTTATTGAATCTATTTCTAAAGAATCTAACAATAAGTTTTAAAATCTTAATCTAATTCAACAACAGTAGCTCCTTAATATCTAGAGCAATGATTTTTGTACGATGCTCTTCTTTTTATTGGAAGGCTGGCAGGTCCTTTCTCCGAAGGCGCGAAGTATAGCAGGTATTGAGCAAGGTTCTTGATAGTGTGTTTGGATGTCTTTGTAATCTTCTAGTATATTTTTGTTTAGTATTTTTAACTTCAATTTCTACCATTGGGATATTTAAGTCATTGTGTATACATTCATTTCTAATATATCATGGTGCACCAGTTATCATCCTTAACATTTTAGACTGATATCTCTGTATGATTTCAATTTTGCTATTACTAGTGTTCCCCCATAATTGAATTCCGTAACTCCAAATTGGCTTTATTATGCTGTTGTACAATAGGACCTTGTATTTCAAGTTTAATGGGGATCTGAAATTGCTGAGCCAGTGCAGACAAGAAGCCTTTAATTTCATCTGAGTTCTTTTTGCTTCGATGTGATTGCGCCATGTAAACCGTCTATCTAAGTGTATCCCTAGGTAGGTGACTTCATTTGTATGAGTTATGGCGATATTATTTAGTGTAACTGTCGGGCATGTGCTTTTGTTAAATGTGAACGTTACATGTTTACATTTGGACTCATTAACTTTTATGCGCCAGTTAGATAACCATTTTTCAACAAGTACTAAATGCTCCCCTATATCTGTGGATGCCTTAATTGGGTTTCGATTACGGCTTAGAATAGCAGTATCGTCAGCAAATGTAGATGTCAAGAACCGTGCATCTGTTGGTAGATCGGAAGTATATAATACATATAGAATGGGGCCAAGAACGCTACCCTATGGAACTCCGGCTTGGATATTGAATTCTTCTGTGGAAAAGTCTTTATATTTTACAACAAAACGACGGTTATCTAGGTATGATTCTAGTATTTGGTGGGAGCTTTCTGGTAGAAGTTTTCTTATTTTATACTTTAGCCCTTCATGCCACACTCTATCAAATGCCTGAGCAACATCGAGGAATATAGCTGAACAATACTATTTGTATTCAAATGCTTTCCGTATCTCATTGGTAATTCTGTTGACCTGCTCGATCGTCCCATGTTTTTCGCGAAATCCAAATTGGTGCTGAGGAATTATGTCACGTTCTTCAAGATGAGGTCTTAGTTTCGCTGACAGCAGTTTTTCAAATAATTTTGAGAGACATGGTAGCAAGCTTATGGGTCTGTAGGATGACGGCAATGTTTTATCTTTTCCTGGCTTTAGGATCATTGTTAATTGTGATTTTTTACACTGGTTAGGAAAGTAGCCCAGTTTTAGCATTGCATTAAACAAAACCACTAAAAATAATACAGCTGACGTTGGAATTTCAATTAGCATTTTTGGTGTGATGCCATCGAAACCACGAGCTTTCTTTGGATTAAGCTGGTACTTAATAATCTCGTTGATTTCTTTGGATGATATTTTAAGGGGAGTGAAGCCACTAGTTGCAGTGCTATGCGGAGGGATTCAAAAGTCGTTTGCGGGCGGATTGGGCTGAAACACATTACATAAATGTATAGTAAATGTGTTGGCTTTTTCTTCTTCAGTGCGTGACCAATTTCCGACATGTTCTCTGATTGGAAATTCTGCATCAAGTGGCGTTTTCAGCTTTTTGTAAGAGTTCCAAAGCGAATGTGTTTTGGAAGTCATAGGAGAAAGCTTTTCGATATACTTTAGCTGTTAAAATTCCTCATCCTGTTTTAATGCTTCTCTCAGAGCCTTGTATTTGAATGCGTTAGATTTGTCTAAAATCTTCCAAATATGGTGTATGAGAAAAAACCGATATTATTAATTACATTTCTATGTACAAATGTATTTCTCTGACCTACTGAAATCTCTACATAGGACTTAAAAAATTTATTGAAAATCAATGTAATAGATTTTGAATATAATTTCAACCAATCTTGGTGGGCAATTCACATCGCCGAAACGAGAAATGAACCTCATCGCTGAAGAAAATTCGATGTAAAAAATCATCATCATAACGGTGTTGTTCTAGCACCCAATCTCAGATATTTTTTTTTGCAAGCTTATTTATTGGATCTTTCTAAAATTACTTAGAAACTAACAATAAGTGATTAAATCTTACAAACTAACTAAAATTATGTGATATTCCCTACGTTCCATCACAATTTGTTGAGTCGCGAGGTATAGCAATTTCACAGCATATTCAGCGTGTCTTTTCTTTTTAATCGACGATGCCCCGTGCTCAGCAACAATTGTCTAGCAAGGGGATTCGGATGACTGTGTAATTTTTTAATGTAGCCTCTGCAGGACATTGCAACTTCCTCAGAAATTGTGGGTACATTTAAATCTAGATGGATGTTAACGTTCCTCATATACCAAGGCGCGTTTACAATAATTCGCAGACACTTGGATTGTATTCGCTGCAATTTTTCGATATTTGAGGGAGATGCGGTGCGCCAAAACTGAATACCATAAGTCCAGATTGGCTTCAGGATTGCTTTATATAATAGCACTTTGTATTCGAGATTCAACTTTGATCTTTTGTGTAACAGCCACCATAACTGATTAATTTTAAGCTTGATCTGAGTTTTCTTTGCCTCTATGTGATTTTTCCATGTCAGCCTTCTGTCGAGGTGAATACCCAAGTACTTTGTTGAGGAACATTGTGGAACTGATTGGCCATTAATTTTAAGTGGGGGACATGTGTCTAGCCTTAGCGTGAAGGTTACATGTACTCTCTTTGATTCATTGACTTTTATCCGCCATTTTGATAGCCAGATTTCGAGAGAATCGACATGATTCTGCAGGAGTTTAATAGCTTCTATGGGGTTAGAGCGAGAGCACAATATTGCCGTATCATCTGCAAAGGTCGATATAAATGTATAGTTATTGTTGGGCATATCTGAAGTTGGTTGAGATTAATAAATGGAGTTATATTCATGACAAGTAGCTTTTCGAATACTTTAGAGAGTAGAGGCAGGAGGCTGATAGGTACGATGCAACTTTTGTAGGGTCTTTTCCTGGTTTTGCTATCATAATAATTTTTGAAGTTTTCCAGCATTTGGGATAGTGTTTAATACGAAGGATAGCATTGAAATTGTGCATGAGATGAATTACTGAAGCCGGAGGTAGCTCTTTTATCATTTTACCGGTAATTTTATCTGGACCAGGTGATTTTTTTGGGGTTTAAATCTTTATAAATTGCTTTGAATATGTCCTTTTTTTTTAATTTTGAGCGTTATTGAGCAAGGTTGAGAAGTTAATTTTGGTAATGATGACTGTGAAGAGGGTGGATTGGGTGTAAACACACTTTTTAGGTGGTTTGAAGAAGCCAAACCCTTCTCACAGTTGCTTCTAGCCCAATTACCGTCACTCAAACGGATGGGGGAATCAGTGAGAATTGGCCGATTTGAGTTTTTTGCTGATTTCCACAAAGAGTAGTCTGACGCTTCACCAGGTGTTAATTTCGCTATGTGCTCTTCTAACTCTTTGTTGTTTTTATTTTTTAAGGCTTGCTTTAACTTTCGAGTGCAGTGCTGTAGCTGTGTTTTCAGATTCGGTGGTCTAAGTTCTTGCCATTGCCTTCGGAGTCTTCTTTTCTGTCTTACTAGCAATTAAATGTCAGCTGGTGTATGTGGGCTATAGTTTGATTGCTTGCATACCTTTGTGCAGGTGGCTGAGCTGAGAGCTAATGAGAGCAGCTGGTTGAATTTTTCGAGTGCTGAGTCTACATCGTGTCCATTTCTTAATACAATACTCAGAGGAAGATGGGAATTTATATACTTCTTGAATTTTAACTAGTCTATTTTCTTTCTGTGGTCTGGTGGTGTTTTCGCAAGGTAACGTGTCTAACTGCCTCAACCAGGTGGGGCTAGCGCAATCCTTGTTGAACTCATCGCAAGTCAACTCACTGGCTGTCATGTAGTTTGATCTGAGCGCTATGTGATGATACCTTTATTTGTTAATGAGGGGTAGTCATATAGCTTGCTCTGCTTACTCTGTGATGGCGCTTTCATTATTATTAATGGGGGCCCTCCATGTGGCGACCACCGGGCAACGTCTTCCTGGCAACCGCTGGGAGGCGGCTGAAGTGAGTGGCGAAAATCTCCTCGGTTAGAGGTTGTGCGTTGGGTTTGGGACCCGCCACATAAAAAACCCCCCCAATGAAAAAAACAAATATGCCTCGGATAAGGACTACCGCTTTTGTTGATGACCCCCGCAAACGAAAAAAGGACAATGATTTACGGATATGCACCTGGAATGTCCGGTCCCTTTATAGGGAGGGTGCCTCTATCCAGCTGGTTGATGTCCTCGACAAATACAGAGCTGACATCACCGCTCTCCAGGAAATGCGATTTACAGGACAGGGCTGCTCCAAAACAGCGTCCTGTGACATCTACTACAGTTGCCATGCTGAAAGGCACGAATTAGGATGAGGATTTTTGGTCAGCAAGAGACTACGACATCTTGTCTCACAGTTCACGCCTGTGAACGAACGGCTGGCCACAATCCGCATCAAGGCAAAATTTTTCAACATCATTAATTCTTATATGTGTCCACGCTCCGACGGATGAGAAGGACAATGTGACCAAGGAGAGCTTCTTTCAGCGCCTCGAAGAAGCTTATGACCGCTGCCCCCGCCACGATATCAAAATCGTGCTTGGCGACTTTAATGCCAGGGTGGGCAAGGAAGGTACCTTTGGTCCAACTGTCGGAAAATTCAGCCTCCACCAGAACACCTCCGATAACGGAATGAGGCTGATCGACTTCGCCGCAGCACATGGTAATTGGTGGTACCAGATTCCAGCATCTCGACATCCATAAAGCGACATGGCTGTCTCCAGATCAACGTACAAGAAACCAAATTGATCATGTGGTGATTGACGGAAGGCATGCTTCCAGTGTGATGGACGTGAAATCGATCCGTGGTGCCAACATCGACTCGGATCACTATCTTGTTGCAGCTAAGGTGCGCACACGTTTGTGTGTCCCACATAGCAAGAGAAGTCCCACACAGAGAAAGCTCGACGTCAGTAAGCTGCGATCACCAGAGACAGCAGATGCATTCGCCACTCGACTATCGGATCTGCTTATGCAGAACACTCCCCCACTTGATGATTCATACGCACGGTGGACACATATATCCCACTCCATGACTACTGCTGCCGAGGAGGTAATCGGTTACTACCGGCCTCTGAGGAATGAGTGGTATGATCAGGAGTGTCGCGACGCTACCGCAGAGAAAGACACCGCCTACAGAAAAACCCTGCGTGCAGGCGTAACGCGAGCTGTTAAGGAGCGGTATAAAGAGAAAAGGAGTGCAGAGAGACGTCTTTTCAGGCGCAAGAAGAGGGAGTTGGAAAGACGCGAGTGTGAGGAGATAGAGATGTGTACCGACAAGAATGAGACTCGAAAATTCTTTGAAAAGATCAAGCGCCTGAGTGGAGGTTTAAATCCCGGAGCCTCTTCTTGTCGTGATGGAAATGGGAATCTGGTTACGGATGTCCAGAGTGTACTGAGCCTATGGAGGGAACACTTCTCTACGTTACTGAATGGCGATGCTACGAACAATTCCGCCAGTGGAGGAGAATGCCCGATAACCCCAATTACAGATGATGGTGTTGATGTTCCACCACCCGACTATGACGAGGTTGAAACGGCCATTTTAAGGCTGAAGAACAACAAAGCTGCAGGTGCTGACGGCCTGCCTGCCGAGTCGTTTAAGACCGGAGGCGATGAGCTGCTCACTCGCATGCACCAGCTCATAAGCAGAATATGGTCGGATGAAAGCATGCTTGATGATTGGAGGCTCAGTGTTCTCTGTCCTGTACATAAAAAAGGAGACCCCACAATTTGCGCCAACTACCGTGGAATAAGTCTCCTGAGCATCGCGTACAAGGTTCTATCGAGCGTACTGTGTGAAAGGTTGAAGCCTATGCTCAGCAACTTGATTGGACCTTATCAGTGTGGCTTCAGACCTGGTAAATCCACCATCGACCAGATTTTCACACTGCGCCAAAACCTGGAGAAGACCCAAGAAAAACAGATCGACACACACCACCTATTTGTTGATTATAAAGCCGCTTTCGACAGTCCGGTAAGGGATTACCTCTACGCAACAATGTCTGAGTTCGGTATTCCTGCAAAGCTCATTCGACTTTGTAGAATGACACTGCATAACTCTCGTTGTGCAGTGAAAATTGGGAAGGACCTCTCCGCACCGTTTAATACCGAACGGGGTTTCAGACAAGGTGATTCGTTATCGTGCGACTTCTTCAATCTTATTATGGAGAAAATAATACGAGCTGCTGATCTACGACATAATGGCACTATCTTCAACAAAAGTGTCATGCTGTTAGCGTATGCCGACGATATTGACATAATCGGCATGAACACGCGAGCAGTCAGTGCAGCATTCTCAGAGTTGGAAAGAGAGTCGCGTCGGATGGGTCTCACGGTGAACGAGGGCAAGACGAAGTATCTAGTGTCAACAAACAAAGAGTCCCGGCGTCTTGGACAGCACGCCACTGTTGACAACTACGCTTTTGAAGTAGTAAGGGACTTTGTCTATCTTGGAACCAGCATTAACAGCAGTAATGACGTCAGCTTGGAGATCATGCGTAGGATAACTCTTGCTAACAGGTGTTACTTTGGGCTGAGTAAGCAATTGAGAAGTCGAGCCCTCTCTCGAAGAACGAAAACTACACTCTACAAGTCTCTCATCATGCCTGTCCTAACATATGCGCTGAAGCCTGGACAATTTCCACCTCGGATGAGCGAATACTTGGAGTTTTCGAGAGAAAAGTCCTACGCAAGATCTTTGGACCTATTTGCGTTGGTGGCGAGTACCGAATAAGGTACAACCATGAGCTGTACGAGCTGTATGCCGATATTGACATAGTAAAGCGCATCAAAATCCAGCGGCTGCGCTGGCTAGGTCATGTCGAGCGAATGGAAGAACACGCTCCAGCTAAGAAGGTGTTATATTCGAAACCCGCTGGAGGACGACGCAAAAGAGGAAGACCAAACCTCCGGTGGAAAGACCAAGTACTGGAGAACCTGACGGCGCTTGGAATTTCTAACTGGCGCCAGCTAGCGAAGAACAGAGATGGCTGGCGAAGCATGTTATTTTCGGCCTAAATCGATATTCGGTTGTTATGGCCACATAAGTAAGTAAGTAAGTAAGTATTTTCTTTCTAACACAATTGCCTTGTGGGCTTGGTAATTTTATAGATATTACCGTGGGTGAGTGGTCAGATGATAGATCATAATTACACTCTGTGGAGATATTTTCCATCTGCAAACCTTTGGCGACTCCAAAGTCTATGAGATCGGCAGCGGGAAAGTAGGTCGCGGCGAAATGGTACGGGTATTTGCTAGTTCATAAAAAAAAAAAAATAAAAATATTTAAAGTCGATGCAAATATTCCGGGGAGTCCTAGAAGGATTTAGTTTCAACCCCCAGACAAAATTCCGGCACTGCCTTTAACCCTTTGAGTGTACGCATTTGACCTTACTCTCGTTGATTCAATTCACTATATTAATAAGTTTTATTTAAACCCCATAAATGCATGAGTATGTATGCATATTTTTACTTACATGCGGTCCAATTAAATTTTAATGAAACATTAATCGCACATACACTTATAGCTTAGCATAATTAAGTAATTACAATTGATGTAAATACGAATGTAAATACTTATTTATGTTTGTAAACAATTTAAATTCTATTTCCAATTTAATATAGGACCTAAGACACTATAATACTCGTTAATTATGTATTACTGTCGTTATTGTAAAATTATAATTACCACCTTAAATATTCATTCGTGCTAAAGTGAATACTCCCAACTTCAATAAATTGCATTTAGCATTTAATAATTTTGATAGAGGAAATTTAAAGAGAATATTTGAATTCAATGCATTTGTAGTGAGATATATAATCGGAAGCCAACGACTTATGAACTTTATATAATCCACATAATAATAACAAAGAAAGGACAATGTTACCGAAAGTTTTATACAAAATTTATTCAAGAAATGAGCTAATATTCAATCGTAAATAACATCATTGTGTCATGCATAATGCACTACCTTTCTATAAATACAAATCACCAATTGGACCAACATCCTACAAATAAATTTACTCAATTCTGATCATTTGTACGTCTATTTAGTCTTCATTAGATTTCTTCTTCATATTGTACCATGAAAATCAATTGCCACAGAAATCAATTGCCAAATTGGATATGCGGGCACACAAATATACAAAAAAAAAATGATAATATGACAGACCATGTCCTTGAGTATTTTACTGAAGATTAAATAAGATATTATTTATAGCCGCAACAATAATCGAATACAAGTCGCCATTTTGGTAGCATGTAGTACATTTATTAATGCTTCTTCAAATATTACCAAAACGTCACCATTCTCATCGTATTATTCATCATAACCAGGATTCTTGCCATCTGCAATATGCGAAGAAACGGCAACAATAATTTAATGTAGAGCGGACAAAAATATAAATACACATATTTTATATATATTTATTTTATTTTAATTAATGTAGTAAGTTGTCATAAGAAACAAGCGCCGACAAGTGGTTACTGTTCGAAAGAAAAATTTCTTCGATATTAAAGTTGTACTTCAGCCCGGGGTTGACCTACAGATCGAAAGGCCAACGCACTAACCGCTGAACTACGGCACCCACAGAGTTATATTTTAAGTAATATTAAAAATAAATATCTTTTTAAATTAAATGAACACAAAATATACATATTTGTATTATTTATTATGTATATGTAGGTTGATAAATAACTTTTCATCATCATCATGATCGTATACATTACTAATACTAATATTATCACAACAATCACCTAGTGAACCGCCAACAAATGACGTTGGTACCACCGAACTTCTTCAATCAACCAAATCTGTCAGACCCTCTAGGCTTATTTGCGGCATGCGCTACATTTACGTGTAGGAATATGTCATAAGTTTAGTGATATCTAGTAATGCATGTGAGGATGCCAAATATGACATGTGTATACTGTGGGAATATTTATGGAAAAGCATATGTAACTATTCTAATTAAAATTCTGCATTAAGATGGTATACTAAAACAAAATGGAACAAATTACTAGGTGTTAATTGATCTAGATAGACCGCACTCTAAATACCCGTTTGCGTAGGAGTATTCAGTGGCGCCTTGTTTCTCTGAAGACCCCTGAATCCCTCTAGGGGGTCTGAGAATTACACTTATAAAATTAAAATGAGGTCCCAATAACAACAACCTGGTAACTCTTTTTACCTTATAAAATGTTGTATTATGCCGAAATAATAGAGTTGTAAGCAACCAGTGACAAAGTGGTCGTTTGATGTGCATCAAATATGAATAACGCAGTGTAAAAACATCTAGAACACACTCCCATCTAGTACTGTGATTTCATAGATATGTGGTCTCACTATCATGCACGCCGTCACTAAATAGTGAATGGGACCAAAATGTTCACACGTTTGCATTTCATTACACCTTCACTGAATCTGGATGAGTTCTCCATTCATCAAACTGTACAAACTGGATGAAAGAAAAATTAAAGGTATTTAACACTTATCGCTTTGGAAGATCCTTCCTGAATAGACATTCAAAGATATGTATTTAAATGAGCCTTCACACCTTTCACTACACAATGTAGTAGATACGTACGTTAAAACAAGAGTAATGATCAAGTAACAATAAGCTGGTATAGAGGCATCAATTGGTCCGCTATTGCAATACAGAGGAGTATTTTGTAAGTACTCCAATAAGGCACAAATGAACCACAACCACAAATGGTGAACATGGTCCGACGATTTTTGCAGAATGGTTTAAACTTTTTGTTTTTATTAATTTTTTTCTCCTTCAACAAATTTCATACTGTAGTTATGCTATGTATAATATGTAATCATTTTCTGCGGTTTTGTGTGCAGCAATTATGTGCGCATTCTTTTTATGGTTAACGGTTTGGTGGTTGGTGATTTTTTTTTGTAATGGTATTTTTTTTATCTGGATTTATGTTTGTAAATGTAGATATACTAATGTACATATATGAATACAAATGGATTATCTACGGTAAATAAGCATTTAAAATATCGTAACGATACCAAATAAAAGCATTCCATTGAATCATATAATTGTGAAAGAATTTTATTTTTTAATAGAACAATAGTTGCTTTAAAATTTTTTTATTTGTATAGAAAATATACACACATTTTATAATTATTGCTACTTCCAGGGATAACTAAATATGAACAAAGTAACTAAATGTTTAAGGAATTTCATACAATGACAGAATTATTTACACACTAATTTGTTAGTTTTTAAGCCGGATTCCTTGTGCTGTAAATTATCATATATTAATACCAAATCTTAGTTCTGAACTCATGAAGATTAACAATGGTGGTGGAGGATAAAAAATTGAGCAGTCTCCATGTTCCCTTCTTTCCAGTTGTTCTACAGCTTTGTTAATTTTGCCAAAACTTTCCGTGTTTGACTAAAAAATTATCGAATTTTTAAAATATAAATAAAACCATCTCTTGTAGTACTTTATTTGTTGTCACTCATCGATCATTGTACTTCATTCAATTCAGTTAGGTCTTGTTCACTTACGTAAACAAGCTACTTTTAGGTACGAGTACGAGTATATTATTTCCATTCGATGCGAATTCTTTTTCAATATTTTCTACGAATTTATCTATTTTTATATTCTGCCTGAAGCTTACTATATATAGGCACATGTAAGATCATAAATCTCATTTTTTTGCTGGTCTTGCTGGTGCTGCTACTCCTGCTGCTCATGTCGGTGTTTTTACATTTGTGTAAAAAAGTCTATATCTATATATCTATAGAATTTTGCATATGTGTCCATTGTTCATATTGTGTTAGCAAGTAGACAGACAGGAACTCTGTAAGTTTGCAACTTGGTTGGCAGTTTGCTTCCTTCTTTATCTCTCTCCTTCTCTATCTTCTACCTCTCTCTCTGTTTTATATTTATATTTGTTTTTTTATCTTTAATTGTAGACATGAGCATTTTTTGTTTTTAAAATGTTTTTGTACATGGTGTTCCATTAAGACGTATGATACTTTGAGTTTGAATAAAACGCAAACGGTTCTGAAAATGTTATTTCGTTCGAAAGGCCACACAATAGGATTATGTGTGAAAATTATATCGCGGATATATTTACCGCGAATGTTCTCACTCTTTCAGCCATATTCTTTATGACATTTTGCACCTCCGGAATGGCACGAATTGCCGATGCAATATTGTTTTTTAAGTCTGCAATCATCTTGGGATCATTCACATTGACTTTATCCTTTGTGTAACCCCACAGAAAAAAGTATAAAGGAGTCAAATTGCATGATCTAAACAGCCAATTCACATCATCGCGACGAGAAATTACACTGTTCGAGAATTTGCGACGCAAAAAGTAAAAATTCAGGAAAGTGGTGTGTGGTGTAGCGCCATCCTGTTGAAACCACATATCGTCCAGACTCTGAGCTTCAACCTCCAGCACAAAATAGTCTTCCCACATAGTGTGGTACCTCAGAATAGACAGTTTTTGTGTTTCCGTCTACATCTTCGAAAAAATGCTGACTGATGATGCCTCCTACCCATAAACCGAACAAAACAGTGATTCGTGGTGGATGCATTAGCTTCTCAACAATGACGTGTGGATTTTGGGAGCCCCATATATGGCAGTTTTGCTTGTTAACATAGCCGCCGAGGTGGAAATGAGCCTTGTCAGAAAAGATGATTTTATGGAAAAAATCATCTTCAGCAATCATTTGCAGGGCCCATTCAGCGAATGTACGGCGTTGTTCATGGTCACGAGGTAACAGCTGCTGCGTCAATTGGACTTTATATGGGTGTATCTTCTAGTCCAAGCGCAAAATTCGATCCATGGAGGTAGCGGAAATAACCAATTGTTGCGAACGATGGCGAATAGACATACCGGGGGACTCGACGACACTTTCACTTACGTCAGCAATATTCTCAGCACTGCGTGCATTCCGCACATTGGTTGGCTTCGGAACATCAAGTACGGACCCAGTTTGATATAATTTATTTACAATGTTGTGCACAATGGTTTTACTGATGTGATGATTGCGACACCATTTTTGGTGAATCGATCGTAGCTTTTGCACAATCGACTTGGAATTTAAGATCCGAAATTCGACGATTTAAATGTGTTGTTCTTTCGTGTAGCAATTATATACTTTTTTTTTTTAAACTTTATTTATTGGATCTTTCTAAAATTACTTAGAAACTAACAATAAGTGATCAAATCTTACAAACTAACTAAAATTATGTGATATTCCCAACGTTCCATCACAATTTGTTGAGTCGCGAGGTATAGCAATTTCACAGCATATTCAATGTGTCTTTTCTTTTTAATCGACGATGCCCCGTGTTCAGCAACAATTGCCTAGCAAGGGGATTCGGATGACTGTGTAATTTTTGAATGTAGCTTCTGCAGGACATTGCAACTTCCTCAGAAATTGTGGGTACATTTAAATCTCGATGGATGTTAACGTTCCTCATATACCAAGGCGCGTTTACAATAATTCGCAGACACTTGGATTATATACTGTTATATTATATACTGATACTGATTATATACTGATATAAAATATGGTGGGAAAGGGTTTATAACACAGAACCAGAACACAGAACTCAGAGAGAATAAGTGCCGGATATCACAGCCTAAAGCTTAAGCAGCTTAATCAACCAAAAAGATATGATTGGCAGCTGCCTAGGAATGGCTCTAAGCACTATGAATTGTATGAGCAACCCCCAATAATTTCTTGCTAACATTCCCTTAAAATATATTGTACTTAATCTATATCTTCAATCATTAAGGGGGCACTAATTTAAAGAGGTCGTAAAAACACCTTAAATATTTTAAATAACCCAGGAATCATGCCTAAATTCGAGGAATGTACGGTCGATTCTAATTAAATTTTGGAAGTAAACAATTCTTTCAAATTTCTTACTTCTTATATTCACCCCTTAAAGGCTCCCATAGAAACCACGTGAATGTAAAACCTGAATATCGACAAATAACCTATTTCTCCAAACATAATTAGGACTATTTCCTCATATTAGGGGAGGCTCTCTTGAAAATTGATACCTAGTAATAGCTGTAAAACCTCCTTCCATTTGCCTTTGGTCTTTTTTCATATTTTATGCGTTTGAATATGTAGATTTCAAGTTATAAATAGTAGATCGATCAACTTACTAAAATAAACAATAATTTTGCATTTTTATTTTTTGTTCATTCATTGTGTCCTTCAACGGAATTCCGTGCAGGATGCATTTCCATGCAATAAGAACATTTACTGGTTGATTTTCTTTAGACATTTCATTATATTTGCGAGTGTTTGTAGCAACAATTAAGCGATAGTATTAGGGTAAAGTATATAAAATTGAATATGTAGTATAACAAAATCATGATAACTACAATGCCGAAGAGTAAGAAACGTAAAAAACCCCTCGAAATAATATTGTAGATAGGTACAAACCTCTACCAATATATGAAAGAAGGTGAAGGAACAACGAGTGGTACAGGAAGTAAAAAACAAAACAAAAAACTATAAATAACTTAGAGAATAGAATTCTGCTTCGTATTCAATTGTATCTCAATGCTATTGTGAGGCTAGTTAGTAGCATCAATGAAAAATATAATAATAATAAATACTTGTAGTTGCAACAATCATTTTTATTGTTACTTCGTCTGCAACAACGACTGCATTAAATTACTTCCTTTTTAATGTGCAATCATTTCTTGTATTTTCTTCTTATGTTTTTATCATAGCTCATTCTTTTGATTCCCCTCTCTTGCTCTATTTGTCGTTTGGAATAATGCTAGTATTGACGTTAATGACAAATCTGAATGAACTTACAATGCTAAGAAATTATAAAGAAGATGATTATTATTCGAATGATGATGGTGATGACGATAAGAATATTTACCGTATGCGTCTTGCAGCGGAAAGTGTCCTCGTTATCAAGAGCAAAACGAAAACATGGAAGTTCTGCAGCTTAATACCAACGACTGCAAAGCAACTCAAGACCTATTTTGGCAAACGGTGGGTGAAAACTAGGTGGACGTAGCACTATTATCTGAACCATATAGACATCGAATCACATAACTGGATAACGGACTCTGAGAAACAAGTGGTTATATGGAATGTGAGCAAGAAAACTCCCCAGTGTAATACAATAGGATCTGGCTGTGAGTACACATGAGCGAATCTGGAAAACGTCTACTATGTAAGCTGCTACGCATCGCCGAGGTACGTCAGAGTGGTTTTCAATGCCTTTTGTCCAGGCATGGGAGTATGATCACGTGTCCTGCAGAAGGTAAAGCGAAACAGATTGCTACGCAAAAGGAAGCCGTGTGTGATGCATCAGTACCAAGATGCAAATATGGTCCCAAGCGGTAACCTGCTTACTGGTGGGCCACAGAGATAAGAAGACCATTGTGGAGTGTACCGATGATATTACATGGTGGCGGTACATAAACGGCTGGACCACCTGGAGTAATGATGCGACAGCGAGAGTGCAACAATGGCTTGGTAATGCTGGACTAGAGCCAGCGGCACAAAAGATGGAGGCTGTTCTCATAAGTGATCGAAAGCCAAAGAAGACGTTCGATGGCTACTATCGCAACAGGCAATAAAATACTTGGGAGTCTGAATTGATTTGACACTTAGTTTTAAACAGCATCTTGCCGCAGTAAGCGCTAAAGTGACTTAGCGGCGCTAAGCGGAGATGCTTACTTTCAACAGTAGAGGACTCCATTGTATTTTATTCAACGCAAATTTGGGACGGAGCAATATGTGTTATACCCGTAAAGGTACCAGTCGATATACATGGGAGAGAACTGCGT
Source organism: Megamerina dolium (assembly GCA_963854835.1). Classification (NCBI taxonomy): domain Eukaryota; kingdom Metazoa; phylum Arthropoda; class Insecta; order Diptera; family Megamerinidae; genus Megamerina; species Megamerina dolium. Next base: position 48,066,827 of record OY978528.1, on the reverse strand, counting down.
TGCCTCTACAATATGCAACGAACATGCGCGATCAATGAAAGGGTGGGAAGATGGGGAGAGTCGCATAAAGGCTGCTGGACATAGAAGCTCACCCCGAACCTAAAGGAGGGGGTGAGAAGGTAATGTGGCGATACCAATTTTTATCTCACGCAGATACTCAGCGGTGACGAATGTTCCTTTGAATATCTTTAGCATTATTATTAACAGCCCTTACTGTCCGAACTACTCCAACATGATTGAAAACGCAGAGTACGTGGTCTTCCAATGCGATCGCTTTAGCGTAGAAAGAAAATTACTGCAACATGATGAGGATCCGCACTATCCCCTATTCACATGGAACAGGAAATGTGCTCATGGAAGCGAAATAGAAAGCTGTGAGGATATTTGCAGCTTAAATAATACTGCGCCTGCGTTATATTGAATAGGAACGAAATAAAACAGCAGCGACAATAATAGCATCATAACAATAAATGCCATAAACACCAATTGTACCAGCAATAGCTTGATGATACCTGACAGCAATTACGTAACTCGTAGCGCTATCAACCGCAGTGCAAACGATGGAAACGATAATGCCTCCCAAGATGCTTCCACTACGGCGCTGCCGAACGGCACGAACAATATAAAAATATCATTTAAAAAGCCAATGTCAGAACGTGTGGTTGTTTATACACGCTCATACATATATTTACACGCAATTTTCACTAACTTTACTTGAGTCTTATAGGTGAAAATCGGTTGCCATCATCATATTACACATAGCACTTGAAGCAAAATACGCATTTGAAGTGGCATGAATGATGGTGGATGTTGTTGGTGATGGCATACTTATGACATACTCAAAAGCAACTTGAGCTGTTGAAAGTGTAAATATTGAACAGTTTTGTGTAAAAAGAAAACAAAACGAAGAAGTCGAAAAATGGCGGAGACTTGCGAGTGAAACGCGTAATGCAAGGGTTTCGCATATAAAATATATTTCACTTGAAAAGTGAAATTTTTTTATTTTCATTTTTAAATAGCTGCTGTTCTTAGTAAATCCGTTGTTTTTGGTTTTTGTTAAGATATTATTCTGCTGTTTGTTTAACTATTTTTTCTTCTTCTTACGATATACTCGTAGTTACTCTTTTAAGTTTCATGTCTACATACAATATATTTCAAGCAATGGCTGTATTTGGCATGTACTAATCTCAGAAGAGTTTTTTGATATATTATCACATAAATTTACTTTTTATTAACTGAAATTGTTTTCTCATTAGTCATATTTTAAATATATGTATCATAATCACAAAGAAAATGATGAAGAATATGAGAGTGTTGATTTCCAATTTTTGCAGAATCCTTTTAAATTCAATCTCAAATCATATACTTGTATTTCAAATGCCAATATTACAAAATTGGTTATCCATTCCCAAGGCATCTATAATAAGATGGGATGTGAATCCTACAATTTCATATAACAATGAAAATATTTCAAAATATTTGTATCTCTATTTAAGTTCAAATATCTATTTATTTAAAAAGCAAAAAAAAAAACACCAACACCCGCATAAGTTAAGACTTCAATATTACTTACGTCAACAACAAGCACGGCCAACAAATGTGCTAATATTAAAATGAAAAAAGATATTATATATTACATATAACTTTAAATGGTTTCTCTAACTTTAAGAACAACGATAATACAAGAACAACAAAAATAACAACAGTCACATACTCCCACATGCAGTGGTGTTATAAAGCAAACACATCGTATTTACAAGCACATAGAAGGAGCACAAAAAACACTGAAATATAAAATGAACAACAAATAACTGCTAGCATCAAGTTCCTTAGTTACAACATAAAATTGTTGAATCAAACGGAAATCATATAAAACTATCTAACAAATGAAGCCAAAATTTAAGTTAATTCAATATTGATAAAAGGCTAACAGGATGAAATTTTTTTTACAACTTTCTAGAAACAATCTTCCATTCGAACTACAAGCTAAACAAAATCGCTGTAGCATCTTCCTTTTAAGTAATTTATATTAAAATTAATTACAATATCGAACAAATTTAATATTAGCGATAATTTTCAATTTTAGGCGAATTATTAATTACAGTTAATTACCTTTAAATAAAAACGTGAAAATATGTAAAAAAAAAAAAGTAAAATTCAATATTTTCCTTTCGCTATAATTCTATATTATTAAAGTATTCGTTAGTACGAAATAGCAATAGCAAAGAAAAAATAAAGAAAAATCTGAAAAGTAATTATAAAGACCTTTCTGCACCAATCCAATTAAAATCCAGTTAACACAACTTCTCTGTGTGAGTGACTGTGTGTGTGCGACAATGTCGCCATTATGTTACTGTTTTCCTAATGACTTTGTAACAGTTTTTAATTTCTACGCAAATGCAACTACTATTATTGTCACTAGAGGTCACACGAGGAATCGTATGCATTAAGTATTAATTAAATTGAAATATTTATTACACCTATTTGCACTTTTTTATAATTACTACTTTTGGAAAATAATAAAAAATAAATAATTCCCTTATATTATTATCCTATCATCATGTACAATTTTATTGAGACACAAAATTCTATTAAAATTTCTTTAAATGTTTTTATTGCTTTGAAGTTTATGCTTACCAGATAGCTAAAGGCTAAATAAATTATTACTCATATTTCAATTGAGTGTTCAGTTATTTCTAATATGAAAGTAGATAATGATAATGATTTGATATATATATATATATATATATATATATATATATATATATATATATATATATATATATATATATATATATATATATATACATGTGGTACTTAGAAGCCCCGAATGGCTCTTTGGCCGAGCTTCTCTTCCAATACTGTTGTGGTTGTTTATATTCCTGGACAGTATTAGAAGGAATCTACTTATTGGAATCTATTATTGTAGCCGGTTCCAAATGGCAGAACCCTTGTGATATCACTTGTTTATGAGCTTTGTCCCCGGCAAATTGGCAAATTTTTACTGCCGGAAAAATTGCCAATTGCTTGCCGACAGGTGGATACCGTACGAAAGAAAAATTTTTCGATATTAAATTTGTTATGCTTCAGCCGGAGATTGAACCCACCACCTACAGATCAAAAGGCCAGCATACAAACCACTGAGCTACGGATAATGGTACAAATTAATTACAATTTAATTACATAATTTTCATTTCTATGCACAATAAAAATAAAACTTCCAATTAATGATATTTATTCGCACAGCATATAATACGATTAAAATCATTCCAAAGAAGAGAAAAATAGTAAATTAGTTTTCATAAAATGATATTGTACTATGTAGGTACTATTTAAATACATAAATTTGCTTTCAATTTATTTGTGTATTTATAATATACAAATATTTATAAAATAGCATTGTAGATTGTACTATTTGAATTCATACATGTATTTCTAAATCAATTAATTTTATCTTAAATGCATTACTGTTCGACCATATGAGGGAATTAAGGTCGAATGAATTATTGTTGGAAAATATTTATGTAGTAAACATGTAATTTCCATGCATGATAATATAGCTTTTCTTCTGACGTTGCCATTAAATTTTATAAATTCATTTGTCTCCCCATAGAAGCTACTAAACTCCTGCAGACTCATGTTGATTCTCTCGAAATCTGGCTAGCAAAATGGCGTATAAAAGTCAATGAATCAAAGAGCGTACATGTAACCTTCACGCTAAGGCTAGATACATGTCCCCCACTTAAAATTAATGGCCAATCAGTTCCACAATGTTCCTCAACAAAGTACTTGGGTATTCACCCCAACAGAAGGTTGACCTGGAAAAATCACATAAAGGCAAAGACAACTCAGATCAAGCGTAAAATTAATCAGTTATGGTGGCTCTTGCACAAAAGATCAAAGTTGAATCTCGAATACAAAGTGCTATTATATAAAGTAATCCTGAATCCAATCTGGACTTATAGTATTCAGTTTGGGGCACCGCATCTCCCTCAAATATCGAAAAATTGCAGCGAATACAATCCAAGTGTCTGCGAATTATTGTAAACGCGCCTTGGTATATGAGGAACGTTAACATCCATCTAGATTTAAATGTACCCACAATTTCTGAGGAAGTTGCAATGTCCTGCAGAGGCTACATTAAAAAATTACACAGTCATCCGAATCCCCTTGCTAGACAATTGTTGCTGAGCACGGGGCATCGTCGATTAAAAAGAAAAGACACACTGAATATGCTGTGAAATTGCTATACCTCGCGACTCAACAAATTGTGATGGAACGTAGGGAATATCACATAATTTTAGTTAGTTTGTAAGATTTGAATACTTATTGTTAGTTTCTAAGTAATTTAGAAAGATCCAATAAAAAAAGCTTGTTAGAAAAAAAAAAAAAAATTTATGCTCTATCTTAACCAATTTTCATCGTTTAACGTCATTTTCTCTATGATATTTCCAGTCGTGTATGCTCCGATTACCCGTTCCTGCGCATATCTTTCATTACGCCACCGTTCACATTTAAAAAGCGTATGTTCTGCAGTCTGCGCTTGCTTTGTTTTGGACCTCCAATATTTGTCATCAATTTGCTTAGCATTCCCGTTGCTCGCGCGGCTTTTCCCGCGGCGTTCTTTATATGCGCCCAGAATGTCAGTCGAGGGTCTAATTATACACATAGATACTTCACCACCGTTTTTGTCGTCAGCGTTGTATCAAAGACTTTCATGTCGACCTCCAGCGGTATGTGCCGTTTCGTCAGAAGGATCACCTCTGTCTTCTCTGTAGAGAGTTTCAGATTATGGTCCTCAAGCCATGCTTCTACTCTGATCATCACTTGGTTCAGCTTTCTTTTTGACTCTCAATATTACGAGCGGTTATTTTAGTAGCTATGTCATCTGCGTATCAAACAAGATGGACGTTGTCAGGCATCTCCATATGCAATATTTCGTCGTAACTTATATTCTAGATGTCAGGTCTGAGAATGGATCCTTGGGCCTTCCCCGAAGATATTTGCTTTGATTTCTGACCCTCAATGGTTTCATAAATTAGAAGTCGGTTGCTTATATAGCTTCGAATTATCTTCCTTAGGTAGTTCGGGATTGAAAACCTTGTTTCTAACGCGTCTATTATGTCGGCCCATCTGAGACTGTTGAAAGCATTGCGGATGTCCAGGGTTGCAAGCAATACTATCTGCTTCGAGTATTAGTTGCCACGTTGATCGATTTCTACACTCTTTATCACGTCTTGAATGGCTCCTAATGTTGACATGCTGGCTCTAATACCATGCTGTTGGTAGGACAGGCCGCCGCTTTGTTCTTTCGCCTCGGTAAGTCGGTATTTGATCATCTTTCCAAGGAGTTTCCCTGCGCTGTCAAGCTTACAGAGTGGCCTGTATGCAGAAGCAGTGAACGGATCCCCATTGCCTTTGCTAATCAACACTAACTTCTGCTTTTTCCAAACTTCGGGAAAGACTCCTTTCAAATAGGCATTGTACATGCTAAGCAATGTGTGGGGCCGTTTGGTCACCAAAACTTTTAACACCTCCGCCGATATTCCGTCAAGTCCCGGCGCCTTATTAGTTTTTAGTCCTTTTACTGCCAGTACAAGATCCTCTGCTGTGAACGGTGGGCCGAATTCGGCTGTTAGATATTCAGGTTCTTCTAACAAAGGCTCATGCGTAGGGAACAGAGTGACCACTATCTTGCTAATCACGTCGCATGTCATTTCAATCGCAGGTGAGTTTGCTCCATGTATCTTCATCACAATTTTATAACCCAGACCCCATTGGTTGTTATTTAAGTCGTATCTGAGTTCTTCCCATTTTTTCTTTTTACTACTGTTTATTGCCTTTTTAGGGTTTTCCTGCTTTGTTTGTAGTTTTTAGATTCCACTGGCGTAGGGCCTGATCGCCTAGCTCAAGTGAGTATTCTTCGCTTCCGTAAGCAAACTATCCAGAGTTCAGCAATTTCCGTCGTCCACCGATATACCGCTCTTCTTTTAGAATTGCTTGCAATTTTTGGCATTGAATCATTGCACCCTTCTGTTATGAATTGCATGGTTGTTTTAACTAATTTTCTAGCATCGCTGTTTTTGCAGATTCGGTTCGCATTCTCGTCGATTTTTGCGATGAGCATCGAAGGCTTCAGCTTTCTTACATTCCACCTACGTGTACCGGTTTTCTTTCTCTCTGAGCCTTGTTGGTGTCCCAATTCAATGCTGAAGATAATGTATTGGTGATCGCTTCCGGTGAAGTCTTCTAGAACTCCCCACTCCTTGATTGATCCGGCTATGCTTTCCGACGCTAAAGTTATGTCAGGTATGGTGCCTGTACATCCTGGTCTCATGAAGGTTGCGGAGTTGCCTGTGTTGATGATGACTAGTCCTAATCTAGCAGCCAGGTCCAGTATCCGCCTGCCTCTTGAGTTCGTTGTAGACGAACCCCATTCTATTACTTTTGCGTTAAAGTCTCCCGCCATTATTATTCGGTCTCCTAGTTCTAAAGCTTTGTCTTCGATGAGCTTTAGTTTCCGAGTGAAATTTCCAATGTTGTCGCTATGCGTTAAGTAGCAGCTCATTATGGTGAATAGGTTATTTTGTAAGTATACAAAACCATCTCCGGATTCCTCTCTAGCAATAGTGTAGTTACTGCCTTGGGAAAGCCAGATGACGGCAGTTCCTGACTCGTCTTCGAACATACCATCATGAGTTGTGTGTCCATATTGTTCACTGATTATCACTGCCCTGATTATTCAGCAATAAGGTGCTCCATAAGTGCGTCTGCTGTACTGCTCCTATGCATGTTAGCTTGGAGTATCTTCATGACCCGGCACGTGTTTTATATAGCTATGTTCAGCATCTATACACAAGCAGCATTTCGGTTCGTTGGTGCATTCCTCCATCTTATGTCCTGTCTCCCCACATCGAATGCAAATATCCTCGCCGTTTCTATCTGGTCCCTTACACTCCGTCCAGAGATATCCTATGCCGAAACACCGGAAGCATCACTTCAAGGGAGTGGTCGGTTTCATCCTAGCGCTGATCCATCCTATTTGTTTGTTCTTCGACTAAAGAAGTTTCACCACACTCTTGTTGACAAGTGTTACGAACGGTCTGACTTGCTGTCGACTGTTTGGTGCAGTTATTTTTACCACCATTTCCTCGCTGTTGATGACCAGTCTTCTCACGGCAACTTCGACCTCTTTCTTATCAGTTAAGGCGTCTAGGTCCCGGACCTCTACATTCGTGGTGGGTCTAAGAGTGATGATAGAGGCAACCACTTTTACCGACTCCTTTAGCTGCCGTACGAAATCAGGCTGGATGGATTTTCCCTTTTCTAGCTCTAATAGAAGGGCGCCAGCCCGAGTTCTCCTGATATCTTTCACCATTGCGGTCTCATCTGGTGTCGTTCTGCTGCGGATGTTTTTTAGAATTTTCGCGTAGCTGTGTTCCTCCGTTGGTTTAACTAGTATTATGGTGAATATGTAGATAATATTACCATCTGAAGCAGCCAATAATATGGTTAACATGTAGCTAATATTACCATCTGAAGCGGATAATAATATGGTGAACATGTAGCTAATGTTACCAAGTAAAGTACATTCATTATTGTACTTGAAATTTGTACAAGAAATTATTGATTTCTAAAAACCAAAGCGTGTGATATATGCGGCAGGCAGCGCCAATGCATCAACAGTGCATAATTAAACATATTTTAATAATAAAATGTTATTTCAAATAATTCATATATGTAACTATTTTATTATTAATTTAAATAAAAATTTGAAATGACACAATTCACAAATTCAATTCAAACTTTTTATGATTTTCACATTTGTCACTAATGTGTCATTGTCGGTCATGCTGTTTCATTCGCACTCATTCAAGAAGATGATAAAGTGAGAATATCAACGAAAAGTAATAAAATTTTATTTTATTTTTATTATTATTATTAAGGCTATGAAGCAGCGCGACCTGAAGATCTTTTGTGCAGCCTATCCCCTAACTAGCAGATCTCAAGACTATTTATAAATTTTGTCACTGCTGTGGGATTGATTTTAAAATAGGTCCCTGGGAACTATGAATCCGTTGCCTAGGTAGTTTAGTCTGCGTCTAGCCACAGCTGGGCAATTGCAAAGAACGTGTTCTGCTGTTTCCTGCTTTTCAAGACAGAGTCGACACAGATCGTTGTTAACCACACCCATTTTCATCATGTGATAATTAAGTTCACAATGACATGTTAATAGTTCAGTGTAGAGTTTGATGTCTTTTCTCCTGAGGTTCAAGATAGCATCTACTTTAATGTGTTCAGGGTCAATGAATCTTTTCGAATGCCGCATGCCTGTTTGGGCTCTCCAGTAATCGGTTAGACTACTTTTTACTCTTCACATATTAAGTTATTCATGAAGCTACTGTTTACCCCGCAGAAGGGTTCTGGGCCTATGTCTGCGGCCTTTTTGGCCAGTGAGTCTTCCATTTCATTTCCATTGCCCCTCGTGTGCCGGTACCAATATTAGAGTCACAGCGTTCCTCTTTGCTAAGGTATTGAGAAGTTCGAAGCATTCCCAGACCAACTTAGAATGGAACGAAAAATTCATTAGTGACTTTAGAGCTGCCTGACTGTCTGAAAGAATGCATATGTTGGTTTCTCGAGTGCCCCTACGTAGACATTCTCTGACAGATAGCTATAAGGCGTGGACCTCCGCCTAAAAAATGGAAGCCACTTTTCCCCATTGCAATTGCCTTCCAGAAATTTGGCACTACAATTCCCGCTCCAGCACTACCATCTTCCATTTTGAACCCATTAGTGTGTCATAGCTGTGAGCCCTGTTTAAGAAATATTTCGTTGTTTCTCCACGCTTAGCGATCGTGAATGATCACATCGAAGAGTTTGGAGAATTTTTTTATCCATCCTGTCAAAGACCGTGAGGCCCGGAAAATCAATTTTTTTTTCATTTTCCAAGACAACGAGATTGCTGCCGGGAATGTACTTTATGGACTTGGGATCGATGATTCAGCGTAAGTTAAAAAAAAAATTTTTTCTAACTCTTTGAGATTGGTTTTTCTGAAAACCAATTTTTCGAAGTCCATGAACACGATCCTGCAAAATCTACTCGACCGATTCTTTTCAAACTCGAAACATACCTTGGTATAAAATGATGCTTTATAATTAAAAAAAAGTTTTAATAAATTTGCTGAAGCTGTAAAAAGCTCCGTAAAAAATCAGCGAAAAAAGTGATTTAGCAGCTGCTAAATGCTGGAGCAACCACAGATGCACAAACACCTAGGGAATCGTGTACTCCTTTTACTAATTCGTGAGAAAATCAACATGTAATGAACTTTGTCTTCAGACGCCTAAATCAGTAATTTATCATGGATATTTTCTTACAATATTTTAATCTATTATCTCTTGCATTTATAAGGCCTATTAGAACTATTATTCAAAGAAAAATGGTACTCAAGCATTAAAGTGTTTTACGGGTAAAGCCTTTGACAATTTTATTTAAAGTCACCAAAAACGCATTTAAAGGTTATGAACAGCAATCGTTCTTTGATAATTGCGTATGACGAAAGCATCGCTAATGATGTAATATTGAAACGTGTAATGTAAATTAAATAACATGGTGCTACAAAAAAAATTCAGTGAACTTTCTAAGTGGTCAAGTGTATGTTGTTGATCTGGTAGAGTACCACATTGCAACAGCATGTTTAAACATTTATTTTAGAGCCATTATTTCTTGAGGAAACTTATTTAGAATTATCGGTGTTTTTTGATTTGCTAAATGATTTATGTTCCCTTACAGGCCTATATCGAAATATAAATATGATCATGATCATATAGGAATAATTGCTCATACAAAACGTACTCCACATATTTCACCAGCTCAACAATATTACAGTAATCAACTTGTCATCTTGATTACGCTAACAAGTAGGCATATGTCCATTTTTCTTCTTCTTTCTTACATTTATCTTAAAACTATCAACAGCAAAAAAAAAATTCGCCTCCTTCCACTCCTGTATTCAACTGACTATATATAAAATAGTCAACTTGTAGTTAGCTGAACAATAGTAGTTAGGCGGACAATTGACTTGCGCCTAGGGCATCTCTATGTTAAAATAGTCAGTAATTTCTAAAGGAGGTAAGCGACTTTTTAACCAGTACTGATTCCAGAATAATCAACATATTGTGCACAACACAAATACTACTGTTTGATTGGCTTTGTCAGAAATTTAAAGATGTTGACTTGTGACGTCTATATATTATTAAGTTTCTTTTTACTGTAGTGGGTGGCATATATTTTTGTTATTTTTATATCTGTCATTGTTGCTATTTTTTTCGTTTATTTTTTAATTTTTTTTTTTTTATGCTGATGTTTATCTTGAGGGAGCCATTGGAGTTTTTATTCTGATATTTTCTACATGTAAAATATAGTCACAATTTTTGAGTGGAAATAAAATTTGATTGAAATGAGCAATGCATGTAATGCATGTAAATAACATATGTAAGTTACTATTGGCATACCTATGGTTATGAGAAGATTTCATATTCTATATCAAGGTTGCTGATTATTTACCTACTGTGTGAGTATATTATAGGGTATTTGAAGAAAATTTAGTTGCTACATTCAATTGCAGTTTGAGTTTCAAATTGCTGATGAACAAATTTTCGTGTATGATTATTTGAATTATACGACTTTGTTACTTTGCAAATGATATCGTATTTTTCATATTTTTCACCCATTGCTACTGTAGCGATGTTGATAATATTATATTGATATATACATTTTATTCATTTATAAATCAAGATACGATGAAAGTAGTGAAACTATGTACACTATTTAAAACCTATTTATAACCTATTCAGAATATATTTAAATTGCAATTTATAATTTTGACAGTCTTAATGTAAACATTAATATATTGAGTATAGTCAGCTATAGAATGCAAAAGTTAGCAGTTGGCAAATTGTATGCAGGGGCACGTTTAATGTTATTTAAATATATAAAAATATAATTTTTGAAAGTTCACAAATAATTAAAAACACATCTTAGCAAAAAAACAAAAAGTAGTTATATAAAAAATATTATTTGCACACTCCCTCTGATTCCAAAGAAATAAGCCGAATGTGGATCACTTCAGAATATTGTGACTAAATTTCGCAACATCCATACGTAGAGTGCGGACAGAGGAAAATATCGCAGCTGTATCCGCCAGTGTTGTTGATGACCGTAAATTATCGATTTGCCGCCGTTCGCAACAATTGGGCCTCTGTTACTCCACTACGTGGAAAATTTTGGACTTGGATGTAAAACCTTTTAAAATACAACCCGTGCAAGAATTGGAGCCATACGAATGGCTAACTTTTGGTGAATGGGCGCTGGCAAAGTTGGATGAAGATCCTCTTTTTTTCTCGAAAATTGTATTCAGCGACGAAGTTCATTTCTGGTTGAATGGATACGTGAACAATCATAATTGCCGTATTTGGTGTGAAGGCCAACCAGAAGTATTGTAAGAACTGCCATTGCATCCAGAAAAATGCACTGTTTCGTGTGGATTGCGGGCCGGTGACATCATTGGACCGTACTTTTTCAAAGATGGCAAAGGCTACTGTGATTGGCGAGCGCTACCTTTCGATGATTACAAACTTTTTTTTGCCCAAAATGGAAGAGCTGGACTTGGCTGTGCCACATGCCGCACAGCACGCGAAACAATGTCCCAATTGAGAAACGAGTTTGGTGAACAGTTTATTTCACATTTGGGAATGGTCCATTGTCCGCCTAGATCGTGCGATTTAACGCCTTTAGAATATTTTTTGTGGGGCTATGTTAAGGCTCATGTCTGTAGCGACATGCCCGCAACTTTGACGCACTGGATGCAAATACTGAAGAATTTATTCGTGAAATAGCGGCCGATATGTTGGAGAGAGTATGCCTAAATTGGATCCAGCGTATGAACTATTTGAGGCGCAGCCACAGTCAACATTTACATGAAATCATCTTTAAACATTCCGAAGGATCTTAAAAAATCTATGTGTTATCGCACGGAAAGTATGAAAACTTGCTGCGGGTGCATACATTTGTATGAGAGGCAGGCGTAGTTTTTATCCGATTCCACTGATTTTTAAAGTATTTTATTCATTAGTAAATATAATCATATTCAGCTTAATTCAATTCAATTTCAGCTTGATATTTGTATTTTCGTCCACAAAATATGAAAACAAGCATGTGGATTCGAACTTTTGTATGAAAGGTTAGCGTGTTCTTAATCGATTTCACCCATTTTCAAGCATAAGTATTAATTAGTTAAAATACTTGTATGTCACAAGTTTCAGCTTTATAGCATTCATAAGTTACTAAAGGTAATCGTGTGTACCGAGTTTCAGTTCGCCATTTGCGAAAACATCTACACGCAACATTCTTATGTATGGGCGCCAGGCGTAGTCTTAATTGATTACTCAGGTTTTTATGTTGTTCATTCCCTCGTAAAGCTGACTTTATTTACTGAGTTTGGGCTATGTAGCTTTAAATTTATGTCCACACAAAAAATATTTAGGTTCTGAATTCAACTTTAATAGCAGTGGAAATGAAATTCGGTTTCTAGAACACAAAGATTAATCTCACTAAAATATATATTCTTTATACATTCTCTTAAAGAAGTATTTAAAATTACCTCCAAATAACCAACTTTATTGTAAAAATTTACAGTGCGGAATTGTTCAGATCTGTCTTTTTTTCCACCTCTGATTTTTATAATATCTTTGGAAGGTCTTTGGTATACAAGTTTCCCTTGGCTTTGTGACCTAGTTTTATCAGAGCCAAATTCTACTTTTTCGGCAGAATTGATTTAACTTTTCATCAGTTCGACATCGTTAAAGTAACAAATTTGTTGTAATGTTCTTGAAATTAAATATTCTACTGAAAAGAACTGCCAAACACATTTCACAAGAGGTTAGGGTTAAGAAACTAGAATTTATTAGAACTTTGTCGATATTTTCAGTAATTGTATTTTAAATCCAATTCTTCGTCTAAATAAAACAACAAATTTTCTTTGTGTCAGCAAAAGTGGCATTTTAATGCACTTAATTCAATTAGCCTCTGAATACAAAGAGTATTAAAAGTTTTATAGCAAGAATTTCAAAATGAAAAACAGAAAAGGATAGATAATACAATAATAATAATAAAAGTATGTACAAACCGGTAGAACTTCTTAATTTATTGTAAACAATGTAACAAATGCTAGCATAATATTTTTCCCCGTTAGTCGGTACTTACTCATAATATGTTATATTCTTCTCTAAAATTACTGATGTTAATTGGGAAAAATAAGCAAAGCATAATTAAATCAAGTTCGTTATCAAAAGTTCACGGCAGAAGTCGTTCAAATTACTTAAAATAGACAAATAAAGTAAAAGAAAGCCTGCAACATTGTATGCATGTATGTATGCATATTACACTATAAATTTAAACACATATAGAATTTGTTTAAGTTAAACTATCGTTATGAACTGCCATAATAAAACTAATTAGAACTACCTGAGGTCAATGCAAGCGGGTACGAATTTTACAAACCAAACCGCATACCATATAACCTTTTGATTATAGTTTTTATTATTAATTACAAGTGGCCTCAGATTCTAATCACTATGACATGGATGAACTTTCTTGCTGATATTATTTTAACATCAGAAGGACCAAGAAAGATCGTACTGAATATATTATGTTTAAAATACCATAACGTTACTAAGGCTCCATTTCTACTTTGTAACTATTCGATTGCACTCTTTCTCAGAATAAGTATTATTTTTCTTCATTTTTTGTATTATCCTTATTTCTTTTTCTTTATTTTGTCCTTATTTGCTTCAAGCATTGAATGGTGTGCATCGTTGGTTCAGCCAGCAATGAGTTAAAGTACCAAATGCGTTTCTAAGGCTAAATGCAGTTGACGTTTGTTGACAGTTTGATTCTGTTTTCATTCCTGTACTCTTATTCCCTTGAAGAAGCACTCTAGCTGTTGCTTGACATCTTTTATTATCACAATTCTCCTAAGTTTTATTGAATTATTATTTAAAAAGGCAAAATGGTTAAGATGTATATTTAATATAAGAGAAATATTTTCGTTTTCTTTTTTATGGTACGTACAAGATGCGACAATTATGTATTAAGACTCGAACCATATCTCAGCAACCAAGAGCGCCATCTATGTGTGAGTACATGCGTTTTGAAGCTTCAACCTTCCTCTACTAACTGTCAATTACATGGCATTTGATTGACATTTAATGTTTATTGACATTCATTTTACAAAACACGGTTCGTTTGATGCTGAAATTATAACATGGAGCAAAGAGAGGTCATTAAATTCCACGCAAAAATTGGTAAAAGTGCATCAGAAACATTCGAAATGGTGCAGCAAGCGTATGGCGATGCTTGTTTATCAAGATCAAATGTTTTTATATGGCATAAACGGTTTGTGGATGGCAGAATGTCGCTGGAAGATGAAATAAAAGAAGGAAGGCCAATTTCAGTACGGACGCCGGAAGCGATCCAGAAAGTTTGTGATTTTATTACAGTAGACTGCAATGCTTCAGTGAAAATGATGGAATCGGCCTTAAACATCTACAGATAAGCTATCCGACTCATTCTTCAAGAGGATTTGGGCAAAACAAAGGTCTGCGCGAGATTTCTTCCACACACATTGACCGAGGACTAAAAATTAATGAGAGTCAGTCATTCTAGAGACATGGTTGCAGCTGCAGAAAATGATCTAAACTTCCTGAAAATAATTGTTACGGGTGATGAAACATGGTGTTTCCAATACGATCCAGAAACCAAGCGTCAAAGTGCGGAATGGAAATAAAAAAACTCACCACAAGCCAAAAAAACACGAAAAGTTCCATCAAAAATCAAAACAATGCTTTAGTAGTAAAGGAATCAGTATAGTATAGTAAAGGAATTATCTACAAAGAATTTGTTCCAACTGGTCAAACAGTTACTTCCGCATGTTACCTCGAAGTATTGAAGCGTTTGATGTCCAGAATCCGTCGTGTTCGACCAGAATACCACGATCCAACAACTTGGTCTCTGTTGCACGATAAAGCACCGAGTCACACAGCACTCATTGTTCGTCAATTTTTGGCTCGGAATCAGGTCTGTGTGTTGAATCACCCGCCGTATTCACTGATTTGGCACCGTGCGACATCTTTTTGTTCCCAAAACTGAAACTGAAGTTGAAAGGATGCTTTTTTGATGACATTCAGACCATACAACGGGCTTCGACGAAGGCACTGGAGGCAATTCCGAAAAATGAGCTGGAACTCATCAATGGCAAATAAATTGAATATTTACATATTTCTTGTTTATCATTGCAATAGTAAAGTTTTGTTCCCCACTACTGGAAACATATTGTATAATATACTATACAAACACTAACCTATTTGCAAACTCAAAGAAATAAAATTCCAAATGAAATTTAGACTAATTGCGTCTCCAAAAAAGTTTCATTTTATTTTTCATTGCACATTCAGTTTTATATTGTGTTGTAAAAAATTGACTAAACACTTGGAAAAGGGTTTATGTATGTCATTTGTAAACGCTTGATATTCAATAGAGTTCATTGATTGGATTTGTTTAATTATTATTATTTTTTTTTTACTGATATATATTGATACATACATATTGATATATGTATAGAAAAAGTACAAGGTAATTAATACTGTTATTTTTTTATCATCTTGGAAAATGTCGTGATGTTGATCCTCAATTAAAATAGAAAAAACGAGAAAATATACATAAATGATGTGGGGAATTAGAGAAAAACTTAGACTTCAGCATTTTTATTCAGTTACTAATTATCATTGACATTGACAAGTATTTAACAATTCTACCAAAACTTCTGTTTAATTGTCATATCTGAAGATATATATATATATATATATATATATATATTAGGGTGGGTCAAATTTTTTCGACCCAAAGGCTCATCGTGATTCTTATTCTATGGGTCATTCTAAGCAAATTTGCCAAAGAAACCATAGCTCTAAAATGAATTTCGAGCCCCCGGCTTTTTCAAAATAGGTATTTTTTCTAGAAATATTCGAGAATAGAGGCAAAAAAATGCTATTTCCTTTAGCCAAATGTGTATGTGGGGGTTTTTTGGGTCGCGGAATCCATTTTTGACATTAATTTTTATTTTTGAGTGCCGCCAGAAGGCGCTTTCGTACATTTTTTTGGAAAAATATACGATACTGTTGTGGAAATAGACGAATTTTTGACTTTGTATTGAATATATTCAAAATACATACTCGAATTATAAATTGTTAAATCATATTCCATACATTTTGTTCCTTTTTCCAGCTTTTCTAAAAATAAAATCGATAGATTTCAAGCTAAGACCTAAATCACATTTTTACCAGCTTTTGAAGGAAGAAAACCTCAAAATCTAGCTGGAAAATCTTAATATTTATAAATTAATTAATTAATATTTAATTTTAAACATGGATCTATTGCCGTCAACATCACAAGCCGCACCAACATCAATAAGTACCGAAAGTAGTTTGAAACATATGCCTTCTCACGATGTTCCTGCTTTTGGTATGTCTTCTGATTTGACTGGTCTGAATCTGCCAACTAAACAGGATATTTTAAGATGCTATTTTTTCTTGGCCGAACGTGCTAAAATGCAAAGTAAAATGTTTTCATATAAAACATTTACTCCTCAAGTGACAGACAAATTGATTGGAATTTGGAGCAAACTAAATATTGAAATTATATGCAAACGAAATATTGTTAGAAAATTGAATACCTTGCTTGACAAATACTACACTGCAGATAAATGCAAAGCAAAAGGCTCCAGTCTCACATCTTTCTTACGATCCATAAAAGAATTATTTTACATTGGGAAATGTAAATGTGACTTGAAAGCTGCTCTATGCTCATGTGGAATGATTCCAGAAGAGTTGAAAGAGTTTATGATGGATCAACATAATGACAGAAAATCTACGATACCGGAATACCAGACAGAAATTGAAGAGCAAGCACCTACATCTACAATAATAGAAACAATTGAAGAGAGCCAGGGTCTAACATACGTGCCAGAAGAAGACCAGGAAAGTGATTATGAGCATAGTACACATTTAGTAGAAGCACAAAATGCATCTCAAACGAAACGAGGACCATATACACCCAGATACGATGCTTTCAAGTTTGCTATGATGTGTGACAGATTTGGTGTGTCAGATAGAATAGCATCAGCATTGGCAACATCTCTTATGGAAGACATTGGCGTCAAAGATGGTCATGGCAATCTTGTCATTATGGACAAGTCTAAAGTTCGTAGAGAAAAAGTTAAATGTAGACAAAAAGTGCTTCATAATCGGTATGATGCTTCCAATTTAATTGCATTTTCATTCGACGGCAGAAAAAATGATTCGTTAACGATGGAAAAAATCGATAACAAATTTCATCCAAGGATGGTGAAAGAACCTCACCTAGTTGTTTTAAAGGAACCACATTCCCAATTATTAGGCTACATAAAAGTAGAAAATGAAGATTCTGAACACAAAGTCATCAAATTGAACGAATTTTTTATCAACAAAGCAATGTCTCTAGATTCTTTGATTGGCATATGCTGTGATGGTGAGCGAGCAAATACTGGCATAAGAAATGGAATTTTGCGACGATTCGAAATGCAGTTAAACAGACCATTGACCAGAACGGTGACATTAGAAAGTCGTGAAAAATTCGCTAGACTTGACAGCAAGTCTAGCTGTCTAGCAAGTCTAGTTTCCTAAAACTCTTCGTTTTGTTTCTTAATTACTGAATTCAATTAATTTTTTTTATTAATTACATTTTATATGCTTTTATTATTTGTTATGTTGAATTTTAGAAGAAAAAAATAAAGTAAAATATGCTTTGTTTACTCTTTGTCTTAAATTCGATATAGGTCGTGAATGAATAACCCCCCCCCTTCCCCCATCATTTTTAACGCTAAACACTCTGGGCTATTTAAAGTTTTGGGTTGTCTTATGAGAAAGTCAAATATTCGTCAATTTACACGAAAAATTTCGTAAATTTACCCAAAAAAAAACGATAAAATTAAAAAATGAACGAAAGCGCCCTCTGGTGGTGCTCAAAAATAAAAATAGATCTCAAAAATGGATTCCTCGATCCAAAAATCCCCACATACACATTTGGCTAGAGAAAATAGCATTTTTGTTTACATCTATTCTTGAGTATTTGTGGAAAAAACCTATTTTGAAAAATCCGGGGGCTCGAAAATCATTTTAGAGCTATGGTTTCTTTGGAAAAGTATCTTCAAATGACCCGTAGAACAAGAATCTCGATGAGCCCCTTAACATTTTTTCGGCCCCCTACAATTTGACCCACCCTAATATATATATATATATATATATATATATATATATATATATATATATATATATATATATATAGATTTTTATTACAGGATCCAACTTAAGCTTTTACCAGTACAAAATGATACGACTAATGTATTTTAAGTTGAGATACATAAATGAAAAAAAAAATGTATTTAGAAAATTTTAATTTAAATTATCATAGGAACACACAAGAAAATAAACTCAAACACGTCGTTTATGTGCTCGTCTTTTCTTGATTTGTGTTCGTCTTCAACTGTACTCTGTCCCTTGTCTTGTCACACAGCTGTAACCCTTTAGCATATATTTGACAAAAGTTTTCCAAAATTTCCAGGTAAAGTATATTCAGAGAAAAATGTTTAAGTAAAAAATTAGTGGAAGTTAGTCATACATTTCTCCAAACAAAATGCGACCTAACCGAGTCACACCAACACCGGAAATACAGCGACTGCAAAAACATATAGAAATAATTCTCTCGTCTATTGGATAAGATCTTCTTTCGCAAGACTGCGGGTAAATTCAATTTTAGTTCTCCCAGTTGATTATTCATGGTTAGCATTCATAGCATTCGTGAAATTAAAAGTTGTAAGAACCGCAAACTATATAAAATTACCAAGTCATAAAAAAAAGAATTCCATTGAAATAATATGTACCTCGTTTATGGTACGTTTCCAAAGAGAAATTAAATTAATTAATATTCTTAAAAAAAAACTATAGAAATAATAGTTTACGTACGTACAATATGAATTCGACTATTTTCAGTCGAAATAAATACATAAAATTTTTTATTCTCTTTTATTTTTAGTATCAAAGATTTTTACACTTCCATTCGTACCTGCATATGTTTACAATACTATTTTGTATTTTTTCTAGATGCATGTGTGCAAGCTACATATTTATTTTTATTTTTATAATTTTTTTCGAGCTTCACTTTATTTTGTTTCATATGCTCTCATTGTATTTCATTCTTGTTGCACAAGTATTGGAATTTATTTACTGACAAAGACAAAATTGCACAAGAAAAATAAAATCCACTTAACAAGGGATGGCATTTTTCACATACTTGAATGTGTTTGTATTATCTATGTACTTACTATATGTGTCAATATGTACTTCAAAGCCCTAAGTGCTCAATATAGCTTTAGCTTCCAACAGTTTGTCGATAGTTTGCAATTATTTGAGCACTTCAATTCAACGTACTTTTACCCGAAAGCTTAAAACCAACAATTACATAAAAAGTACCAACGCCTGCAAAAAAATATTAAGTCCCAGGGATTCAAAATGAATTCACAAAAGATATCACCCATTGTCACGAAACCTTGTCGTTTTATATGCAATTAGATTTTAAATCATAATGGGCAACACATTTGTTTTCACAAAAAAAATTCTGTTCTTGGATATACATGGGTTGAATAACTGAAATACTAAATAATACTTATTAAATACAATATTACAATGTTTTTTTTTTTTTTTTTTTAACAAGGTTTTTTTATTGGATCTTTCTAAAATTACTTAGAAACTAACAATAAGTAATCAAATCTTACAAACTAACTAAAATTATGTGATATTCCCAACGTTCCATCACAATTGTTGAGTCGTGAGGTATAGCAATTTCACAGCATATTCAGTGTGTCTTTTCTTTTTAATCGACGATGCCCCGTGCTCAGCAACAATTGCCCAGCAAGGGGATTCGGATGATTGTGTAATTTTTGAATGTAGCTTCTGCAGGACATTGCAACTTCCTCAGAAATTGTGGGTACATTTAAATCTCGATGGATGTTAACATTCCTCATATACCAAGGCGCGTTTACAATAATTCACAGACACTTGGATTGTATTCGCTGCAATTTTTTGATATTTGAGGGAGATGCGGTGCCCCAAACTGAATACTATAAGTCCAGATTGGATTCAGGATTACTTTATATAATAGCACTTTGTATTCGAGATTCAACTTTGATCTTTTGTGTAAGAGCCACCATAACTGATTAATTTTAAGCTTGATCTGAGTTTTCTTTGCCTCTATGTGATTTTTCCATGTCAGCCTTCTGTCGAGGTGAATACCCAAGTACTTTGTTGAGGAACATTGTGGAACTGATTGGCCATTAATATTAAGTGGGGGACATGTATCTAGCCTTAGCGTGAAGGTTACATGTACGATCTTTGATTCATTGACTTTTATACGCCATTTTGCTAGCCAGATTTCGAGAGAATCGATATGAGTCTGCAGGAGTTTATTCTATGGGGTAAGAGCGAGAGCACAATATTGCCGCATCATCTGCAAAGGTCGATATAAATGTATAGTTATTGCTGGGCATATCTGTAGTGTATAAGAGATACAGTAAGGGGCCCAAAACGCTTCCTTGAGGAACGCACCGTGAATATCCAATGGATTTGTTGTGTAGTCCTTGTGATGTACGAGAAATTGTCTTTTCGTGAGGTAGCTACTAAGCAATGAGGAGACATTTGTAGGCAGTAATAGTTTGAGTTTGTAAATAAGGCCATCGTGCCATGCTTTATCGAAAGTTTGAGTGATATCAAGAAGGACAGCTGAGCAATACTTTTTTTCTTCAAAAGTGTTCCTTATCAGAGTTACAATGAGGTGGACTTGCTCTATTGTGCCGTGCTGTTTTCTAAATCCAAACTGATGTTGGGGAATCAGTTGGTTGAGATTAACAAATGGAGTTATATTCATGACAAGTAGCTTTTCGAATACTTGAGAGAGTAGAGGCAGGAGGCTGATAGGTCTGTACGATGCAACTTTTGTAGGGTCTTTTCCTGGTTTTGCTATCATAATAATATTTGAAGTTTTCCAGCATTTGGGATAGTGTTTAATACGAAGGATAGCATTGAAAATGTGCATCAGATGAATTACTGAAGCCGGAGGTAGCTCTTTTATCATTTTACCGGTAATTTTATCTGGACCAGGTGATTTTTTTGGGTTTAAATCTTTATAAATTGCTTTGAATATGTCATTTTTTTAATTTTGACCAATATTGAGCAAGGTTGAGAAGTTAATTTTGGTAATGAGGACTTTAAAGAGGGTGGATTGGGTGTAAACACACTTTTTATGTGGTTTGCAAAAGTCAAACCCTTCTCACAGTTGCTTCTAGCCCAATTACCGTCACTCAAACGGATGGGGGAATCAGTGAGAATTGGCCGATTTGAGTTTTTTGCTGATTTCCACAAAGAGTAGTCTGACGCTTCACCAGGTGTTAATTTCGCTATGTGCTCTTCTAACTCTTTGTTGTTTTTATTTTTTAAGGCTTGCTTTAACTTTCGAGTGCAGTGCTGTAGCTGTGTTTTCAGATTCGGTGATCTGAATTCTTGCCATTGTCTTCGGAGTCTTCTTTTCTGTCTTACTAGCAATTCAATGTCGGCTGGTGTGTATGGGCTATAGTTTGATTGCTTGCATACCTTTGTGCAGGTGGCTGAGCTGAGAGCTAATGAGAGCAGCTGGTTGAATTTTTCGAGTGCTGAGTCTACATCGTGTCCATTTCTTAATACAGTACTCAGAGGAAGATGGGAATTTATATATTTCCTGAATTTTAACCAGTCTATTTTCTTTCTAACGCAATTGCCTTGGGGGCTTGGTGATTTTATAGATATTACCGTGGGTGAGTGGTCAGATGATAGATCATAATTACAGTCTGTGGAGATATTTTCCATCTGCAAACCTTTGGCGACTCCAAGGTCTATGAGATCGGGTATTTTCCTCTTATCCGTCGGCCAATATGTCGGTTGACCATTTGAAATAACATCGTAGCCGTGGTTAGTGATGATTGAACATAGTCTTCTGCCTTTTGGAGTTATTAAGCGGGAGCCCCAGTGAGTGTGTTTGGCGTTGAAATCGCCAGCAACCAAGAATTTGCTACCAAGAGTTGAGAAAAATTCTTTATATTGCTGTTCGGTAATACTGTATCTTGGGGGACAGTATACTACAGATATTACTAGCTTAGAGATGTATTCTTCCAGACATATAGATGTTGCTTGCAAGTAGACGCTACTGAAATCTTCGAGAACATAATGTTTTATTCTGCTTTTTATCAATATGGCAGTTCCTCCGCGTGCCTTACCATGCGGATGATTTGTGGTGTACAGTTTGTAATATGGTATTTGGTAGCAATTTTTGTCAGTGAAATGGGTCTCAGATATCATCATTATGTCGATTTGGCTGGATTCATGGAATTGAATTAACTCCAAACGGTGCTGGCTTAAGCCGTTGGCGTTCCAGTGGCATATCTTGAGACAACTCATGGTCTGGATAGCAATGTTTGGAGTAACATCGATTGATTTTTCATCATTTCCTGCATCATTGTTTGCATTGAGTTCATGAATTGGTTCATATTCTGAATTAATATTTGAAGCAAATGTTCAAGGGTACTTGGCTGTTGGGTGGGCAGTGAGTGTTTCTGCTCATTATTTACATTGCTTTGTTGGTGTGGGTTTTGTTTTAACACGCTAGCGTATGAATTGGTTTGATTCTTGTTTGGGATTGCAGAGAAGAATTGTGTTGCATCAATAATTTGTCTCTTACATTACAATGTGTATCAAAATAAATTCGATTTATTCTATAGTTTCTAATGAATTCCTATTCTTTACGTTTTCACCTATATATATTCAAATATAATTTCATTTTTGATTTGGCCTGCCAACAACAGATAAGTAGCATTCATTATTTTGTAAATTGCGATATACGGGCTGATAGTGTATATAATGGATAAAATCTGTTCCCATTATTAAAAAATTACTTATATCATTAACCGTCAAACAGATGATCGATTATTGTGTTCATCTCTTGAACAGCTGATATCTGATGAACTACCACAACTTTTATTTGTATTTATCCTGAAAGTATGCAAGCTTTTTCAAAAGCTTTACTATGTGGTTATCAGCTGCTAAAAATTCGACAACGAATAGAGGCAATTTTTAAATTTGCACTTCATATTTTAAATTACATTTGAGTCGTTTATGTGTCATTAAAAAAATAATAAATAAATAAATAAATAAATAAAATAAATAAATTTTGGACAGTATTAGAAGGGACCTACTTGTTTAGTTGGTTCCAAACGCAAAACCTTTGTGACATCTTTTTTTTTTTGAACTTTGTCACAGAGTTCTTTTTAGAAGCTTTTTCATGGCGAATTGTTACTGCCGGAAGAATTGCCATTTGCTTGCCGACAGGTGGGTACAGTTCGAAAGAAAAATCGTTTCGATATTAAATTTGTTATGCATTAGCCGGAAATTGAACCACGGCCTACAGATCAGAAGGCCAACACACTAACCACTGAGCTACGGCACCCAACTTCATATTCAACTTCATATTGTTAAATATTTGCTTGTGAATAAAAAGGATATAGATTAGATGTGATTTTATTCATTCCCGAACTTTTATGTATTTTGTCCCTCGATGAGATTGCTTCGGGTCTATTCTCATTATACACAACTTAAATCAAAATTTAATAACATGTAGATGTTAAACTTCTAAATTCGAAAATCTTATTAAAATTTTCGGTTAGAAAATTGGGAACATATAATTTTTTGTTACTTTCATACGTAATACAACTATGTATTTAGATCATATTTAGATCATATTTCGGTTAAAAAACTATCTATCTCTTTGTAAAGTGTATCAAAGTAAAGATAATGTAACAATACTAATAAATATTACTCAAAATATTTTCGTTCGTCTTTACGTTATCGCTTGGTTTTTCTTTTTTTTTTTTAATTGACCATCAAAAATCTATTTTAAAAATCGGCAAAAATATAAATCATAAACATATATTTATATTTACATTATTTTCATAGATTCATTCTTCATGAATAAAACAATATATCGATGAAGAAACTATATAAAAAAACAACCAAGTTATTATAAGTACTAAAATTAAAATTCGTTAAATTGGGAATATTTTTCAAAATAAACGAATCCAGTAATACCAAAGCAATAAACAAGAATAGGGTAAATATTACAATTAATTTTTTTTTTAATTTCTTAACTGTTATGTATTCCTGCGTTCACACATATGTACCAGATATAACGGGCGATTTTTTAGAAACTTTCTTTTTGGCAACACTGTTTATGACAGCTCAGCTGTTTTCGTGTAACATGCTACTGTCAAACATGTTCAGTTTGGTCTATAATTTAACCATGAATCGACTTACAAAAGAACAACGCTTGCAGAATATTGAATTTTATTATCAAAATTCATTCTCCCTAAAATATCGAAAAATTGCAGGGAATACAATCCAAGTGCCTGCGAATTACTGCAAACGCGCCTTGATATATAAGGAACGTTAACATCCATCGAGATTAGTTGTCAGTTTGGGCGACCTTCTGAGGTGGTCATTAGGAATCTTGTGACTAAATTTCGCACCAAATTTACATTATTGGACATTAGACCACCAACACGCATACGTACAGAGGAAAATATCGCAACTGTATCCGCCGGTGCTGTTGATGACCGTGAATTATCGATTTATTCGTGAGATACCTGCCGAGATATTGGATAGAGTATGCCAAAATAGGACCCAGAGTATGAATCTTTTGAGGCGCAACCGCGGTCAACATTTACATAAAATTATCTTTAAACATTGAATTATATAGATCGTTCTATCGACTCAAATAAAGATTTCATACATTTCTCTAAATTTTATGTGTTTCTTTTAAATCAAATCCGAAGGCTCTTAAAAATTCACAAAAAATCATATTACAGCATAATGTATACCGCCTGAAAACAGAAAAACTATATTTCTCTTGCTGGTAAAAAAATATTTGGTAGCATCTTTTATTTTTCTTCTATGCTTTTCATACCCTTCTTTTTTTTTTTGTTTGTTTATTTTTTCTTACGAACAAAGAATATGAAAGGTAAAATTCGTTATTTCCAGGAAATGATTGTACTTTGGAGAGACTTTCAATGTATACCGTTTTACAAAAAAATACGGGAAATAGATTAGAAACCACGTTAGAATTTTAAGAAAAAGAAAAATAATAATAACAAGATAAAAGAATTCACATTTTATGCAGATTGCTATATATTTTTTCTCATTTAACAGCATTTACACCCGCATATCACCACAGTTTTTGGAGTTTGGAGTTGTATGAAAGTACTCGATATAATATAAGCACTTGGTTGTCTTTAGCAAGTTTCATTTTTTTTTTTCAAAATCATCTCATAAGAATAGGTCACCATAGAGTGTTGAAATTGCTGGCTGGCACATTTTCAAGTATGAGTATATTTTTGTATGTCTGTTTTGTTTTGTTTTTCCTGCTTTTTTTTCTTTTTGTTTATTTTCCTGAGCACAATATTCATATGGTTTATGATAGTAATGGTAGCAGTGGTGGTGGTGTTTATAATAGCGCTTGCATAGTTCTTCTTTATATTACTACTAGTTTTGCTTCAGTTTGTTGTGTTAAACTTTATTGGTCTTTAGGGATAAACTTCAAAAAAATGTATCTCTCTTTCCACTTTATTCATATTATTTTATTTTACTTTTTTCTTTTGGTTTACTCCTATTATTCGTGCCACACTGCTGAGAATGCAATTTATTTATTATTTATATTTATATTACATAGCCATACCTGTATGAGCTAAATATACAAAGCTACACTGTATTGTATTTGTATGAAGACGACAAGTTAAAATTTAGTTTACACGTATGGATTGTAGAATCATATGAGTTTCTTTTTAATTTTAAATTATAGAAAAATGCAATTGCAAATTACATAAGTTTGCCTGCATTTGATATGATTTTAATAAATTTCAAATATAATTTTGTATTCAAAATTTGTTTAGCACAAGCTCACCGGTGATAATATTTGATAAAAAATAAGAACTAATTTTGTTTTAAATTAGCTATCTTCTTTCTTCCTAGGACATTGAATTGAGAAGCATCATAAAGCAATCTAATGGGAAATAATTTTCTATCATTTCCACAATTTACAGTAATAATTAAATAAAAGAAAATGGTATATATTTTATCGAAACACTGTACAGAGATACTTCTTAGCTTCGGAAACTCAACGACGTTTATTTTCCTTTGATTTAGGATTTAGGATTTAGGTCTTGCGAACTGAGCAGATTTTTTGGGGCGAGCTCAAATGAAATACAACATCGAAAGGAGTATCCTTGCCTGGATATAACTCAATCAATTTGGAACCTCTGATATTAACTTCGAATATAACTGTGATGCACTCCAAAGATATCTTAAAGAGTTGGCAGTGACATTCCGAACAATTGTAGAGCTAATGATGTAGTATGCTCATACTAGACAGAAGCGCATAGAGGGTTAAAGACTGCATTCGCCAGCTACTGTATTCTTTTCACATATTCCAGAATAATTTGATTGGGCCCAGTTAACAAACGCATTCAGCAGAAGTTGCAAAGACAAAGACAAAGAGGAGACAATCCAGTATTTTACGTGCATCTACCCAACTTTGTATAGCAGCTTCAAAGTACATCAAGGCTAGACAGTTTTACACATCTTACATGGTTCACGTCGAGCTCATTGTAGGGAATCGACTGCAGTAGAAAGTTCATGGTATCAGAATAAGCCATTCTTAGCCTAAATGTACCCAACGCTGCAGCCATTTTTATCTACTTAAATATTCTAAGTCAGTACTTAATTCTTCCTCACTGTTTTTTCCGGAAACCTATTAATAAATTTTAGTGCAAATTTCTCTATCATATTTTTATGTGCTATGACCTATTTATTAATTAATTTTTCTTCTCTACAAACAAATTGTTTGCTTACTTTAGTACGTTTGTTTCGAATAGTCGTAGGATACATTCGCTACATACATCAATACGTAGGCCGGAGGGTCAGCAGTTTTCACTGGGCTGGAATACCAATGGAGCCCGAATTTTCCACAAAATCTTGTAGAATCTAAATCTTTTAGATGAACTAAATCTTTCAGGCAACTATACCAACTAAATCTCTTTGACAATGATACCAATATATTCCCTGCATTAAAATACATTAATTAGGCAAAAAAAAAATTATAAAATATTAAACACATTTGATATTCTCTTTGTAAAGCTCTTGCTTTATTTAATATTCAAGTGCTATTCATAATATTTAACATACATTACTCTATCAGACCCAGAAAGTTGACATGACAGAGAAATAATTCGGACTCATGTTATTATCCGGATTGGCACATTTTGTAAAAACATATCCTTGATTGCATTAGTAATGAGAAATAGCAGTATCGGCACCAATTTCATTTCTAAGGCCCGGCCGCTGTATGAGTACACATACGCATCAACACATAAATTGCACTTAAGCGCAAAATAAAGTGCTTATTTGTGTGAATGTTATTATTTTATTTTCATTTAATTAAATTTGTGTATAACTATCAGCCAGCTATAAAGCATGTTCCCACTATTTTTCTTATTCACTTCGTATGTGCTTGCTTGAATGAGAAAACCAACCTGCCAACCAACCAATTCTAAGAGCATAAGCATGAATCATTTTTAACTATAAGCATACGAGTATAAATGTATATATTGTACATACAATAAAAATAAATATTTGATGATACTTATAATATTTAACTTAAACTCTTTTATTTATTTTTCTTAATTTTTTTTCAGTTTTTTCCGTAACTGCTTTATCGCCTGTAAGTAGAGTATCAAGCATTTATACAACACAGGGCAAGGCTGATGGTATGTATGAACAAATTTTTTTCCCTTGTCTCACACTCAACATTTCCAACTTAGCTATTGGCAATGGTACTATTCCAATTCTAACCATTACAGTTACTGCATTAGTTCTGCCGCTTGTTATGGAGCTCGAGTCAGCATCATTGTAGTAGCCATTGTTGTCGTTGCCGTCGTCGACGTTATTATTGTCATGCTTGTGTAGACTCTTAATTGGTATAAAGCAGATTTTCCAGATTAAAAATGATAATAATTTTTATTTTCACAATGGCCAACTGCAAAATATCCATAGATTACAGGATTAAAATAAGGTTAACGTCTGTGCAAACATTAGGATACGTTCTTGGATATTGTACCTTTACATATATTGCCTGGACATATGTATACGCATATATTTGTATATGTGAACAAACAAGACACACGGAAACCGATTATAATCTTTTGGCTACAACAAATAGCCGTACAGGTACGTACACTGATTGTGGGGTGTCAAATAATATCTTTCAGCTCAAATACCTAAGGGGTACTAGGATAAGGTGGTTCATTGCTATCTTTGTATATAATTGTGTTTATTTTTAATCAAGGACTCAACATAAAAAGGAATATTGTATTGCAAAGTATGTATGTGTAAATCATATAATCATGATTGCTATCCATATAAATGAATTTATGTAGTTGAAAAATATGTACAATATGTGTATGAACAATTATAATTTAAAAGGTGTTAGGCTATATTGTATATTAAAATGAATAAACACATTTTAAAAGTAAAATGTTTTAATCAATGATTAATGTTTGAATTTAATACTTGGATATAGGCAGTGTTGTGTTATCATCCTATTTGGGTGGTCGAATAAGAGTTACTTCGTTATACATACATATGACCACGCACGCACGATTAACTTGAAGACATAACATAGTGTGATGTATAACATATGTTAAGCTAATAAATATTACCAATGTTTTCAATCATCCTAACACACTCAATGTGTTATTTATTCTTCAACGCTTTTCTTTTGCATACCCACATAAATAATGTTTTTTTTTTCTTTAGATATCGCATTTGAGGTTTCATTTAAAATTACATATAATTTTAAATGAAAAAACATTTTAAAACACGGTTTATATCACATTGATATTGATATTAATATATTATTGATCAGATTCTTTGTATAAGTCGAGTATTTTTGCCTATCTGTATTTTCTTTTATAGTATACTTATATATGTATATATTCTAATTTAATAATTAGCCTTATTAATCTTACTAACCCAAATAATAGCTCATTGATACGGCTGGAGAATTTTGAATTTATCATTCCATAAATTCATTCATTAAACACCAAAACATTCTTTCAGGTAGACAACAATTGTCAATCCAGAGTGAAGCATAAAAATAAGAAACTCAAAAAAAAAGGGTGACATGAATATACAAATAAAGAAAGAATAAACAGTCTGCTGGGGCCGACCAAATTATACCCTGCATATGTAGGTATATACGAGAGCGGATTGATAAAGAAGCTACCTAAGTACGAAAAAGGCATCACAAACACAAAAACTTTTATTTTTGAAATTGCGATCTGTCAAACGTTAGCTTTAAAAATTTCACCCAAATTCATCGATTAGTTTATTTGTTGTAGTCGTTTGAAGTAACCAACTTTTGTGTTTCTTGAAAAATGGAAAAAAGCGAATTTCGTGCAGTTATTAAACTCTATTATTTGAAAGGGAAAACGGCGAAAGAGACAAAAGAAAAACTCGATAAACATTACGGTGAGTATGCTCCGTAAGATTACATGGTAAAATATTGGATTGCTGAATTTAAACGCGGCCGAACAAGCACTGCAACAATACCATCAACAGGAAGGCCAAAAGAGGTGGTTACTGAAGAAAATATCAAGAAAATCCTCGATATCGTTATGAATGATCGCCGAGTCAAGTTGTGTGAGATTGTTGAAATGGTAAACATCAACATTTTGCAAGAACATTTGCATATGAAAATGCTATCGGCAAGATGGGTGCCGCGTTTGCTCAGTGTCGAACAAAAACGAGTTCGAGAGACCACTTCACAGCGGTGTTTGGACATGATAAAGCGTAATCCTGTTGATTTTTGGCGTCTATTAATAACTGTTGATGAAACGTGGGTCCACCACTAAACACCTGAAACCAAAAATCAATCGAAACAATGGGTGGAAGCTGGTGGAAGTGCTCCGAAGAAGGCGAAGGCAGTGAAATCGGCTGGAAAGGTTATGGCCACTGTATTTTGGGATGCACTCGGAATATTGCTTATCGATTATCTTAAAAAAGGAGCAACAATCACAGGAAAGTATTATCGTGTATTATTGGATCAATTGAATGATGCAATCAAGAAAAAACGACCACATTTAGAGAAGAAAAAAGTGCTGTTTCTTCACCGGTTAACACAGCATTAGATACGATGCTAAAATTACGTGAAATACACTTCAAATTGGTTGATCATCCACCTTATAGTCCAGATTTAGCTCCTAGTGACTTTTTCCTGTTTCCAAACTTGAACAAATGGCTCGCAGGAAAAAGTTTCAGCTCAAACGAAGAAGTGATTACCGAAACTAACGCGTATTTTGAGGGGTTCCCGAAATCGTATTAATGTTGAGAAATAAATGGTTTTTGAAAAAAAAATGTTTTTTTCCTACTTAGGTAGCTTCATTATCAATCCGCCCTCGTATATATAAAGTTTGCTCGAATATCCATCTTTTTCTTTTATTTCGACTATTTTGTATGGGAGCTATATTAAGAAGTAGACGAGGCTCATCAGTTTTTTGAGGAACAATTTTTGCTTATGATACTAATCTACACCTAAAATATGCTTGAATTTGACGAAATATTTTCTAAGTTATGAAAGTTTTAAAGGGTTTTTAAGATAATTATAAGGCTTAGTAGTAGGCGTGGTGTGCCTCATTCTTATAAATCTATTTATATTTACAATATTTATCCACACCTTAAATTTTGTTGTCCTACGTTGAATAGTTCGTAAGTTATAGCGGTTAAAATTTTAGTTTAATTTTCGCAACTTTTTATTGTAGCCCCATTAAAAAGTGGGCGTGGCATTCTGGTTTCATGCCATATTATTTCCGACTACTGAGTGTCAATTATGGTTATTCTAGACAGAAGATTACAGAAATTACAGCTATTTCAATTTAACAGAAATTCATTCATTTTGTTTGGGCCTACTATAAACAGTGGGCGTGACTCCCCTAATTCTTGTAAGTTAAGTTAAGATTGTAAGTTATGGAGGTTAAAAAATTGTTTTAATATCCGCAGCTTTGTATGGTAGCCCCAATAAGAAGTGGACGTGACATGCTGGTTTCATGCCGCATTATTTCCGACTACCATATTAATCTAAATGTCAGTTATGGTTGTTCTAGACAGAAGGTTGTCGAAGGTACAGCTATTTCAATTTGGAAACAAAATTCATTCATTTTGTATGGAGGCTACTATAAATTGTGGGCGATTGCAGAAGTTAAAGCTGTTTCAATTTAAAAGAAGTACAGACACTTTGTATGGGAGCTACTATAAAAAGTAGGCGTGGCTCGCCCATTTTTGCAAGGTTATGTAGCAGTATTATGTAACGCTATGTGCTAAATATTGTTGTCTCAAATGGTGTATTAAGCAAGTTAACAATTTTTAAAAGGTTAGTCGCTTTGAATGCTTGGTATGGGCGTGGCTATTGACCGATCATGCCCAATATCAATCCCCTCCGTACTCTTGGATCATAGGTTACTTATGCCAAATTTCGTCACAATAGCTCAATATTTGACCGAAATGAATATAATAAAAATCTCCTTACAGTCGGCTGGTGCCGACCAAACTATACCCTGCATATGTAGATTTATATATAAAAAGTTTACTCGAATATTCAACTTTTCTTTTATTTCCACTTTTCGAGAAACAATTTTTGCATATACTACTAATTTACACCCGAAATATGGTTGACTTTGACGAAATAAAAGGATTTTAAGATAATTCCGAGGCTTAGTATGGGAGCTATATAAAAAGTGGGCGTGGCTTATCACTTTCTAGTAAATCCAATTAATATTTCAATGTTAATCCACACCATAAATTTGGTGTCCTACGTTGAATAGTTTCTAAGTTATGGTGGTTAACATTTTTGTTTAATTTCTTCAACTTTGTATGGGAGCCCCAACAAGAAGTGGGCGTGGCACACTGATTTTCTGCCAGATTTTTGCCGACTACGATATTAATCTAAGTGTCAATTATGGTTATTCTAGACAGAGGATTGCCGAAGTTACAGCTGTTTCAATTTAAAATTTGTATGGGGGCTACGATAAACACTGGGCGTGGTGCGCCCATTTTCTGTGAGCCTAGTTGCTCGTACAATACTAATCCACACCTTAAATCTCGTTATTCTACGCTGAATAGTTTGCAAGTTATAACCGGTAACATTTTTTTTAATTTCCGCAACTTTGTATGGGAGACCCAAAAAGGAGTGGGCGTGGCACATTGATTTTCTGCCATATTATTTTTCACTGCCGTGTTAATCTAAGTGTCAATTATGGTTATTCTAGACAGAAGATTGTAGAAGTTACAGCAGTTTCAATTTAAAAGAAGTACAGACACTTTGTATGGGAGCTACGCTAGAAAGTAGGCGTGGCTCATCCACTTTTGGTGAGGTTATATAGTAGTATAATATAACTCCATGTGCAAAATATTGTTGTCCCAAGTGGTATATTATGTGAGTTATAGCAAGTTAAAGATTTTGAAAATTTCGAGGTTAGTCGCTTTGAATGCTTGGTGTGGGCGTGGTTATTGACCGATCATGCCCAATATCAATCCCCTCCGTACCCTTGGATCATAGATTACTTATGCCAAATTTCATCGAAATAGCTCAATATTTACTCAAGTTATCGTGCGAACCAGCCAGGTGACAGACAGACGGACGGACGGACGGACGGACGGACGGACGGACATCGTTAAATCGAAAATTTAATCGACGCTGATCACGAATATATATCCATGTCTATATCTCCGGAGATTCCTTCAAGTGGACACAAACATCTGACCGAAATGAATATACCATGCATATTGCATTATGCAGGGTATAAAAAGGTAGAAAAAGAAATGTTGTCTATCAATATGATCAGCGTTTATCGAATTATTACATCTACGTATCTGCACGATGAAGTAAACAAACGAATGAATGTAACGAGCTAATACGCTCAATTCGCATTGGGTGCTTGAAACCTTCATACAGATATTCGCATGTGAAGGCATATGGATGTGTGACTACATGCCATATACGATACGTATAAACGTTTGCGAACACATTCAGGATTTCAACATTGCCTGACATTAGGTATCACATTTATAGTTCCATGTGGATATCATACGTGGTACATACAGTAGGTAGTTAAGTAAATGTGGTTCAAATCGTGCATATCCAAATTAGTGGGTAGAGAAGGATGAACGTGGGGAACGAAAGTCAAAGCGTAAAGAAAAATGAGAATCTTTTATTTTTTTTTGTTTATTACTAAGAATTGAATCTTTCTACCATTCGTAGAAACTCACAATGAATATTCAAATCTTGCAAACTAACAATTTTTCGATGTTTGAGGGAGATGCGGTGCCCCATAACTGAATACCATAAGTCCAGATTGGCTTCAGGATTGCTTTATAAAATAGCACTTTGTATTCGAGATTCAACTTTGAGCTTTTGTGTAACAGCCACCATAACTGATTAATTTTAAGCTTGATCTGAGTTTTCTTTGCCTCTATGTGATTTTTCCAGGTCAGCCTTCTGTCGAGATGAATACCCAAGTACTTTGTTGAGGAACATTGTGGAACTGATTGGCCATTAATTTTAAGTGTGGGTCATGTATCTAGCCTTAGCGTGAAGGTTACATGTACACTCTTTGATGCATTGACTTTTATGCGCCATTTTGATAACTAGATTTTGAGAGAATCGTCATGAGTCTGCAGGAGTTTAGTAGCTTCTATGGGGTTAGAGCGAAAGCACAATATTGCCGTATCATCAGCAAAAGTCGATATGAATGTATAGTTATTGTTGGACATATCTGAATTGTATAAGAGATACAGTAAGGGTCCCAAAACGCTTCCTTGAAGAATATAGAATTTACACGAAAATATCAGATTTGTTGTTTTTATGAACAGGTTGCACTGTTACACTCCACTACGACTACGTCGGAACACACACGAATCTTTGATGTTTTGTATATAATGACAAATATATATAAGAACAAGAAAAAATATACAATTCTAATATTAATAGGAGTAATTAATGAATTTAAACGTAGATCCTCTAAATAGAAATGCCAGATGCCAGTAAAGAAACACTTCACTGCCATCAAAGAACAAAAATAATATTATGTCTGACCAATATTGTACTCATGCAACTAGCAGTAGGACTATAACTATCAGAAATGTACCAAGCACATAGCACAATTACCACGACGTGTGCGTAGCAGCATTATTTCAAATTGGATGGTGTAAAAACCAGAATGGCGTTGAACCTTAAATCTTACGACTACCGTCGATAGATTAGTCGACCATGCATGTATGTATATGCACATTAAAGTGGGTCTTATATGGAAGATAACATTTGTTTACAAATTCTGTACATACAGAGTAAGTTTATCTATGATCTTATAAGCAGCTTAGCGATTTTTGTTCTTCATGCGTGTTAATCAGATAGGAGGGGTCTTGCATCACCTTCGGCTGAATTGTTCACTGGTTTCAATAAGAATGCCCATTTGGTTAAATACAAGATATATCATACGAAAATATAAAATACTTCAAATTTAATTTTTGTTTCAGTTTGTCATATTTTTTCTTTATTTCTTAGTCAATGTCATTATTATATAGCGACAAATCTCATAAATCACATTTCGAGTACTCGAAAAACGTGCACACACATTACGCGCGAAATACACATGACAGTCAATTTTATAAGTCATACTACCTATTTGTTCAGTATTGTTTGACATTTCATTTGGCAAAGGCTTACATGGGAGCAATGTTTGCAAATTGTGTAAATTTACATTTCATACTTCTTCAAATACAAAAAAAATAAAATGCTACCGTTCGATGAATTCAAGTAAATGTTGCAAAAAGATTATCTCCAGCACCAGTATCTTAAGTATTTTGTATTTTGAAGAAACATATATTACAGAAAATCTAATGTGTATCCAAGGATAATTTTGCAGTCTATTTTCGTAATACCACCTTAAGTCCTTAAATAAGTAAATAATAAATAAGAAAAAAAAAATGAATGATATTAAAATTATAAGGGCCGCTCTGTTCGAACGTATTTAAGACACAAGGCACAAGATTTTTTTTTTTGCTTACTCGTATATGAGGATGTATACCTGATTGTATTTCAGGTTCACACTCAAGTTCAGTTGTGTGTGAAGTACTTGCATGCAAAAAGTGTGAATGATATTTTATTGAAATGGAAAAATGCAGACGAGTGGAAAAGATTACAAATGGATCGTTGCCGGTAGTCGAGCATGCAAGTGCATGTACGTATGATTTTAT
This sequence comes from Megamerina dolium, assembly GCA_963854835.1. NCBI lineage: Eukaryota > Metazoa > Arthropoda > Insecta > Diptera > Megamerinidae > Megamerina > Megamerina dolium. The sequence goes on along the minus strand of OY978528.1, from coordinate 48,031,241 downwards.
TATTACGTTTTATTTGTTACTAAAAAAGAGGCCGTAAAGAGTTAAACAACAACAACACGAAAAAAGAAGAAGAAATAGGGACAAGAAATTAGAGCTTATAAGCATACAACGCCCATGCAAATTTTGGTATTGCAGTTAATCGTTGTCAGTTTTTTGTCTTGCATGCATAGCACCTATAAAAGTGCGTGACAGAGAGAGGGAAAGAGAGAGAGAGAGTGAGAGAAAATACTATAATTTTATTGTTTGTAAAAAAATTACTCATTTTACGTAAGTGATTTTTCTCTTTTATTCTCCAACTTTCGTGTTCAGGATTTTAAAGCACATTGCGCATATCTGAAAAACTTATAGCGTTTTCTTTTCCCGATAAAATTGTTGCCCTCAAGTACTTCAACATTCAATATCTAAACAGTTAATAAGGTAATATTCATTTTTCTAATAGTAACATACCTAGAAAAGGAACATCTCGAAAGATGCGTTTTAAATTTAAAAATATAAATAAAAAGAGGCAAATTTATTTTCGACAGGGCACAATAAATGTTAAATTTTTTTTTGAGAAGAAATCAGAATTACTTACTTACTTACTTATGTGGCCATAAAAACCGAATATCGATTTAGGCCGAAAATAACATGCTTCGCCAGCCATCTCTGTTCTTTGCTAGCTGGCGCCAGTTTGAAATTCCAAACGCCACCAGGTTCTCCAGTGCTTGGTCCTTCCACCGCAGGTTAGGTCTTGCTCTTCTGCGTCGTCCTCCAGCGGGTTCCGAATATAACACCTTCTTAGCTGGAGCGTGTTCTTCCATTCGCTCGACATGACCTAGCCAGCGCAGCCGCTGGATTTTGATGCGCTTTACAATGTCAATATCGGCATATAGCTCGTACAGCTTATGGTTGTACCTTATTCGGTACTCGCCACCAACGCAAATAGGTCCAAAGATCTTGCGTAGGACTTTTCTCTCTAAAACTCCACGCATTCGCTCATCCGAGGTGGAAATTGTCCAGGCTTCAGCGCCATATGTTATGACAGACATGATGAGAGACTTGTAGAGTGTAGGTTTCGTTCTTCGAGAGAGGGCTCGACTTCTCAATTGCTTACTCAGCCCAAAGTAACACCTGTTAGTAAGAGTTATCCTACGCATGATCTCCAAGCTGACGTCATTACTGCTGTTGATGCTGGTTCCAAGATAGACAAAGTCCCTTACTACTTCAAAAGCGTAGTTGTCAACAGTGACGTGATGTCCAAGACGCCGGGACTCTTTCTTTGTTGACACTAGATACTTCGTCTTGCCCTCGTTCACCATAAGACCCATCCGACACGACTCTCTTTCCAACTCTGAGAATGCTGCACTGACTGCTCGAGTGTTCATGCCGATTATGTCAATATCGTCGGCATAAGCTAACAGCATGACACTTTTGTTGAAGATAGTGCCATTATGTCGTAGATCAGCAGCTCTTATTATTTTCTCCATAATAAGATTGAAAAAGTCGCACGATAACGAATCACCTTGTCTGAAACCCCGTTCTGTGCTAAACGGTGCGGAGAGGTCCTTTCCAATTTTCACGGGAGTTATGCAGTGTCATTCTACAAAGTCGAATGAGCTTTGCAGGAATACCGAAATCAGACATTGTTGCGTAGAGGTAATCCCTTAATCCCTTAAAATGGCCGTTTCAACCTCGTCATAGTCGGGTGGTGGGACATTAACACCATCATCTGTAATTGAGGTTATCGGGCAAACTCCTCCACCGGCAGAATTGTTCGTAGCATCGCCATTCAGTAACGTGGAGAAGTGTTCCCTTCATAGGCTCAATACACTCTGGACATCTGTAACCAGATTCCCATTTCCATCACGACAAGAAGAGCCTCCGGGATTTAAACCTCCACTCAGGCGCTTGATCTTTTCGAAGAATTTTCGAGTCTCATTCTTGTCGGTACACATCTCTATCTCCTCACACTCGCGTCTTTCTTGTTCTCTTTTCTTGCGCCTGAAAAGACGTCTCTCTGCACTCCTTTTCTCTCTGTACCGCTCTATAACAGCTCGCGTTGCGCCTGTACGCAGGGTTCTTCTGTAGGCGGCGTCTTTCTCTGCGGTAGCGTCGCGACACTCCTGATCATACCACTCATTCCTCAGAGGCCGGTAGTAACCGATTACCTCCTCGGCAGCAGTAGTCATGGAGTGGGATATATGTGTCCACCGAATTACAATCCAAATCAGAATTACATTTAATAAAAACAAATAGATTTATGCACACATACGTAAATATCGGTCTGTGTATACATCCCGCGAAATGACAAAGTATGTATTTTTGCCCCGAAAATGCACTTAAGTAGAAAAATGTGTTTTGAAAGCATTTTACAACGTAGTTGTTATACGCACGTTATTTATACATACATATACTGTATTTCAAAAATCACATACATACCACTCATACATACATTTATTGGACCACATCCATTAAAATTGCATGGTGCGGGTCGGTCGGTTACAACTACTGTTTACGACTGAATTTTTTCTGATCTTCAACGGAGTGTTTCTAAGTATGAGTATAATTTGTTGCTAATGTTGGTGCTGCTGTTTGTTGCATTTAACGCCTCTGAGCGCCTTTTTTACCCTACTAAGTATGTACATATTAATGTGCTCTTAGAAAACTTTCTAAAATCTAAAGGAAACAAAGTATATTTTTACAAGTGTTTATGTACACGGTGCGACAATTATGTATTAAGACTGCCTCTAGAAAACACGATATCTGCTAATTTTTCGGTATGTTTATTCGAAATATTCTCCTCCTGATTCAATACACTTGTTATATCGATTTAATAGTGATTCGAACGCGTGTTTTTCGGAATTGACTCCAGTTCCCTCGACGAAGCCCGTTGTATGGTCTGAATGTCATCAAAAAAGCATCCTTTCAACTTCAATTTCAGTTTTGGGAACAAAAAGAAGTCGCACGGTGCCAAATCAGGTGAATACGGCGGGTGATTCAACACTCAGACCTGATTCCGAGCCAAAAATTGACGAACAATGAGCGCTGTGTGACTCGGTGCATTATCGTGCAACATGTTAAAATTTCAACATCAAACGAACACATGTTTTGTAAAATGAATCTCAATAAACATTAAATGTCAACCAAATTCCATGAAATTTTGACAGTTAGTAGAGGAAGGTTGAAGCTTCAAAACGCATGTGCTCACACATAGATGGCACGCTTGGTTGCTGAGGTATGGTTCGAGTCTTAAAACATATTTGTCGTACCTTGTATGTATAATATGTACGTATGTATGCTCTGTATGTATGTGTGATATATCGAAGAAAAAAAAGAAGATGGCGGCTCCCAGTATTTGAAGAAGTATAAGTTTAAAATCAGTATAAATTCAATTCCAATTGAACGCAAAACGTGTTTGTGTTAATATTGGACACATTAGCAAGAATCATTGTGAGTAGAGTGCTGAAGGAATGTATTCATTTGCATGTTCAAAACACTCGATTGATATTAGAATAGAATCTCTCATTCCTTCTCTCTAAGCAAATACGAATTAGAATGAATAAAATAGAAATAGAATGGAATGGAGTGTATATTTCATTTGAGTAGAATCTCAACATTTGCAAAGGGACGTAAAGCATTTGAGAGTACTCTAAACATTCGTTTTGGTTTTCTATGTTACATTACAATACATATAAGCAAAAAATACAACAGATAAGACAACATGACGCGGCAAGACTCAGTAATACAAATCATCAGTGCCTGGCATGAAAAGCAACAGCAATTATAACGTACAACACACTCGTAGTACTCCAAAACTCTCGTAGTACTCTCAAACATTCGTTTATTTGAAGAGAAAATATTTCTTGTACAAGAAATGAGTGGAGTGATCTATTTTCCTATTATTTCACTCTCACTATCTATTCTATTTAGATATGCTTTGCAAATATTGTACATGCTTTGAGAGTAAAAAGAATCATTCGAAAATCAAATACATTCACGCTGCCCTTTAGTAGAAATATTGTAGTAGTTAATATTTCTAAGTACAAATTAGTAAGAAATTCATTATTTACAAAATTTTATAATTTTTTAAAATGCTTTTCCAATATTTCGTACTGATTACCACATTACAATTTATTGCAAGTAAATAAGTAGATCCAATTGGCAGTTTTACCGGCAGTAACAATTTGCCAAAAACGCTTCTTAAAAGAGCTCGGTATCAAAACTAAGTTAAAGTTATGTCACAAGGGTTCTGCCGTTAGGAACCGACTAATCCCTTCTAGTCCCGACTCGTCCCTTCTAATGCTGTCAAAATTTAGCGCGCACAACAGTATTGGAAGAGAAGCTCGTTGGTATCACAATGGGCCTTTCTGGTCATTCAGTAACGTGGAGAAGTGTTCCTTCCATTAGCTCAGTACACTCAGGACATCTGTAACCTGATTCCGATTGTTGTCACGACAGCAAGAGGAACCACGACTCAGTCGCTCGATCTTCTCAAAGAATTTTCGAGTCTCATTCCTGTCTCTACACATCCCTATATTCTTACACTCGCGTGTTTCTACGCCTTTTTCTCTCTTATTATGCCTGAAAATACGTTTCTGCGCGCTCCTCTTCTCTTTGTACCGCTCCTTAACAGCTTGCGTGGCAACTGCACGCATGGTTTTTCTGTAAGCGGCGTCTTTCTCTGCGTTAGCATCACTCCTGATCATACCATTCATTCCTCAGAGGCCGGTAGAAACCGGTTGCATCGTTAGCAGCAGCAGTCATGAAGTGCGAGTTGTAAAAGCATTTGCTGTATCTGGTGATTGCAACTTATTGACGTCAAGCTTTCTCCGTGTGGCACTTCCCTAGTTCTTTGCGACACATAAACGTGTTCACACCTTTGATGTCGGCACCACGAATCGATTTAAGGTCTTTCACACTGGAAGTACGTCTTCCGTCAAACATCACGTGATCAATTTGGGTTTTCATTCGTTGATCTGGAGACAGCCACGTCGCTTTATGTGGTAACACTAATTACCATGTTTCGTGCTGCGGCAAAGTCGATCAGCCTCATTCCATTATCGGAAGTGTTCTGGTGAAAGCTGAATTTTCCTACAGATGGACCAAATGTATTTACCCTGGGCACCGTGGCATTAATGTCGCCAAGCACAATTTTGATATCGTGACGGGGGCAGCATTAGGCTGATGTTAAAAAATTTTTCATTGGTGCGGATTATTGCCAGCCGCTCATTCACAGGTGTGAATTTCGCAATCTCTTACTGACAACAAATCCACATCTGCATCACAAGATGCTCTTATAGAGCAACCCTGTCCCGTCCATCGCATTTCCTGAAGTTCGGTGATGTCATCTTTATATTTATCGAGGACATTAACCAGATGGATAGAAGCACATTATTTCCATATGGTCCTTCTGATCTTTATTTCGTTTGCGGTGGTCGTCAACAAAAGGGGCAGTCCTTATCAGAAGCACGGAGGTTTTCGCCACTTACTTTAGCCGCCCCCCAGCGGGTGCCAGGAAGACGTTGCCAGGTGGTCGCCACGTGGAGGACCACCATTAAAAAATGAAGATGACATCACATAGCAAGCAGAAGTAGCTATACGATGGCACCCTCATTACAGAGTGAAGGAGCCATCACAAAGCGAAGAACAAACTACATGTCCTCCAGTAAGTTGACTTGCGATGAATTCAACAAGGATTACGCTAACCCCGTCCGGTTGAGGCAGTTAGACACGTTACCTTGCGAATCACCACCAGTCTACCCACATTTAATTTATAGATCAATATTTTAGCAGTTCAAAATCTCCTAAAGAATGGGTGCAACCATTTATGTCTAAATAATCGATGAAAGTATTAAGAACTACAACTATAGTTCTCATACAAAATCACTTAAAAATATCTATGTGACGACCATATTTAATTTCCGATTATATGTTTTAGAGTTTTTGAGTTTAGCTGAAAATAAGTGTACCACGATTATAGTACTCTTAGTATACTTTCCATACAAAATTACTTTTTTTCGCTGCTGAATGAAGTCACAATATATTATTTTTAAGTGACTCTGTGATGTCTGTCTTTAATATACAGGTCCACATATTACTGGTTAATAACTTGATGAAAAATGGGCTTACCGTGTCCACTATTTCGTATACCTCCCATATATTATTACGGTTCCGATCAGCTCAATAATTACAGTATTTAAATCGGAAGTGATTGTATAACGTCACTTTTTAATAAACAGGTCCAGTAGCTTAATGGTGGTTAATAGCTTAATGAAAAATGGCTGTACCACGCCTACTATTTTGTACACCTCCCATACCCATTTGACATCATCAGCATATAAATTATTATTTAATATTCATATACGATATATATTCCGTGTGGGGTTTTGGTTCTTCCCCCATCGGGCGCCTCACCAGGTGGCGGATAGGGGAAAGCCCGCCAGATATGGCAGGTACCAGGGAAATCAAATACCTGGGGCGGACCAAAAAGAACCAAAACAACTGGCAGCGACTATTCCAAACGATTAGCGGCTGCCGACAGCGTCTGCTCCTATGTTAAGGACGGCTGAATTTTAGGAAGGAAAACTGCAAACCCTTCAGAAGGCAACGGGAAACCACTGAAGTATTACCCCACGACAATCGTATTAATCATGGAAATGCAACAACAGAAATGGCCCTCAGTCTCCGGCAAATCGGTTTTACCCCGGAGGTAAAACCAAAGATAAATTAAATAGATAAAACGCAATAATAGAGATGAATAGATTGAAAATAGATGTTCTTGGAGTAAGTGAAACTTGGTGGCCAGACAGTGGTGAATTTTGTTTCGAAGATATGAAAGTATATTTTTCAGGTAATCAAAATTTTAATCATAGAAACCGCGTAGCCGGTCTAGTAAATAAAAGCATTGCAAGCAATGTCGTTGCTTTCATACCTAAATCTGACAGAACTATGTTACTTAAAATTAATGCAAAACCAATAAACCTCAACATTCTATAAGTATATGCACCAACGGCTGACAAAAGTGACGATGAAATCCAAAGTTCTTACGCAGAAGTAGATGATCTTTTAAAATTTACAAAACCACATGAAATTAACATTATACAAGGGGATTTCAATGCCAAAGTTGGTTCACTACACATCGATGGTGTAACTGGAGGATTCGGTCTGGGATCGAAATGAAAGAGGCGACAGATTAGTACAATTCTGCCAAGACTGCCATGAATATTTCAAATACTTGGTTTTGCCTGCCAAAAAGAAGACTGTATACTTGGAAATCGCCTCAGGACAATGAACAAAATACAGTCAGAAATCAAATAGATTTTATAATTATAAACAAACGATTCGTCTCAGCAATTACCAGAGTATCCACTTATCCAGGAGCTGATTTTTTTTCTGACCACAATCTCTTATTAGCCAACATGAAACTAAAACTTAAAAGTTGCAAAAAGAAATCACATAAACAAATGCTTAACACCAGAATGTTAAAGGAAAACAAAGTTGTTCGCAACTCACTCATGTTGGAAACAAATAACTAGCTTAACAACATCCAAACCATTAACCAAGACCCACTTTCACTTTGGAACAAGATAACTACAACTGTAACTAAAATTGCACAAAAGACCCTAGTTAAAAGAAAAACTGAACCAAAAGAAAAATGGATGAACGAAGAAATATTAAAATTAATTGACGAAAGGCGAGAGCACAAAAACAAAAATATTGAAGTTTACCGATAGCTAAATAAAGAAATTCGTCGTAAAGTGCGAATAGCTAAAAATGAATGGATAGATGCCCAATGTAAAGACATTGAAAATCTCCAAAAACTTCACGATGACTTTAACATCCACAAAAAACTAAAGGAGTTGTATGGCGTTTATCGAAGAAAAACGACGTCATTTGGCTCAACAAAAATAACGAAATCGCATCCCAAATAAATGAAAAGAAAGAGATGTGGGAAGAATATGTTCGAGAACTATTTCACGACAATCGAACAATGCGTACTGCATTTAACAACACTAATATTTCCGGTCTACCAAACACAATAGATGAAATTAAACACGCCATTAAGCTCTCAAAGGACAATAAGAAATTTTAAAACTAATAAATGGCGATAACCTTAATTTACTTGTTCAAGCTTTTAACTATATTTATGATACTGGACAGTTCCCACAAGATTGGCTAAAATCCATCTTTATCACATTGCCGAAGAAGCCTCAGGCCAAAAAATGCAAAGAATATCGATTAATCAGCTTAACGTGTTCCCAATCCGTTTTAAAAACGGATTGGGAACACGTGAAGCTCTTCTAGATGTTAACGTTTTAGTTCAAAACTGCAAAGATGTACAAAAAGACGTTTTCCTCTGTTTTATAGAGGAAGCTTTCGATACAGTGCAACACGACAAGCTATTTAATATATTACAAACACTAGACATAGACGAAAAAGAGCTGCGCTGTATAAGAAACTTGTACTGGAACCAAATCGCGCAAGTTAGGGTAGATAACGAAAACACAAACGAAATAGAAATATTAAAAGGCTTTCGGCAAGGGTGCATACTATACCTCTCTTATTTAATATACTACTAACTAATATATTAACAACATCAGGTATGCTGACGACACGACACTCTTCGCGGATAGTATAGAAGATCTACAAAGCTTACTATATAAGGTTAGTGAGTACAGCAACAAATATGGCCTTAAGATCAATGTGGCCAAAACTAAATTCATGGCTGTATGCAGGAAAAATACCCACAATAACCTAACCTTATCGACACAAGGTGAACTTGTAGAAAGAGTGTCCAAATTTCGATACTTAGGAAGCTGGATAAATGAAAATTGGGACTGTACCGAAGAAATCAAAACACGAGTAGAAATGGCAAGAGCATCATTCTGCAAATATAAAAAAGTTCTCTGCAGCCATGAAATTAATATGCATTTAAAAATGCGCTTCGTTAAATGCTACGTATGGTCAGTACGTTTGTATGCCATGGAAATATGGACCCTTAAGGTAGCAGATATGAATAGGATAGAAGCCTTCGGAATGTGGATATACAGACGTATACTAAAAATCTCATGGACGGATCGTGTTACGAACAGTGAGGTCCTTCGCCGAATGAACCAAGGCACAAAACTTCTTACAACAATCAAGCGAAGGAAGACTTCTTATCTAGGGCATATTCTAAGAAATCAAAAATATAGACTGCTGCAACTCATCCTGGAAGGGAAAACGTGGCATAGGCAGGAAGCAATTATCATGGCTACGCAATATTAAACAATGGACGGGAATTGGCCACATCAGAGAGCTATGGAATGCGGCAAGGGACAGAGAAGCTTTCAGAGAAATCACAAACAACATATTTTGACATTATACACTACATAGTTATATACTTTTAGACACATATAGATTTATGCATTTATTCATATTTGTACGATCGCTAACGTTCGAAAACGAACAGGCAAATAAAGAAGATACGATATATGCGTCCTCAATTTTTCCCTGTAGTATAAAAACTGTCAGTTAATAAATAACTATAGAAATAGTAATAGAAAAAAGAAGAAGGACAACCAAAAATCAACTGAAAAAAATATATAAATTACGAATATATGTGATACACAAACATTGAATGAACATAATTCGTATTCTCTCTTAGTGGAGTTTTCCTAAATATATTGTACATACATAAATAAATTGATATTGATATTCTTAATATATCATCACGCATTATGAAATCCACCAAAGTATGTCAGATACTTAAAATGATGTACATTAAATTCTACGTGTCGGAAAGATGGGGGAGGATATCATTTAGGAGTACTTATGTATAAATGATAATGCATACATATATGAACGTAATATGAAGACCACATTGGCATTTTTTTAAATTCTCCTATGTATGTCAATTTATCAAATAAAATTTACATTTAAATTTTATGTTACATACATTTGTAAGCAACCTAGTTTAATTCTACCCAAACAAAAATTGTCAAATATTTCAATTAGTTATGTACGAGTATGTAGGCATAACCAAACGTGTTTTGCTTATAAGATTAATATATTACGGCTCATTCACTTGCCTTGGCGCGGATTGTAAGTCGATGTATGTACAATAAATGGCAGTAGTTGGTGAGGTTATATTTTATTCATATTCCCAAATGACTATAAATACATATTGTTCATAAATGCAATGCTGTTCTTTACTAGGTCAATACTTGCAGCGGAAATATTCTAAAAATATATAGGCGATGAATGAAAAGCACAAATCTATATTGCTAGCACCTAGCAACATTTAGTAATTTCTACTTAAATTATCGGTAAAATCTTCAAATTTATTACTATATATTATTAGCAATTACCACTGCCACGGCGACTATAGCCACGTAGAGTGACTAACACAATTAGCTACTAATAACCACATCTCTGCATGTATTGCAATTAACAATTCGGGACACATACAAATACATAGTTGATTTAATGAATTGTGCACCATATTCAACATATTATGTAGTATAGATAGATAGAACTTCAGTATTAAATCATCATAAACATAAAGACATTTGGAAGAATCTAAGCAGATGTATGTTTATTTTTACATATTTATGTAAAAGTGTATATGTATGTATATACAATATTTCGAACTCCGAGAACCCAATTTTAAATTTTTATCCGCATATTAGAATATGTCGTCGGTGCATACAAAGAACGAGCTCAAGAATTGACGGTGAAAAATGAGACAGGCAATTAACGACGCAAGAAGACGCGTTAAAAAAAACCGCTGCCACAGAATATTAAATCAAGTTTTCATGAAATTTGTTTTAAAAGTAAATTAAAATAAATATATACAAAGGCTTTAATAGCATAACAGAAATTACATTTATTTTCTTTTTCACCAAATAAAAATTTGTCAATAAAGTAAAAAATTATTCTTATTCATTAAACTAACTAAATTTCATAAATTCCAATTTCTATAAAAAGCGTAGTAGAAAAAATATACATGGTGGGCCTAGTGCTCATGATATAGCTAAGTTGCCGCAAAAGAATAGCTTTTTAGATCGCCATGAGTATTTCTAAGGTATTTTTGAGTGGCTCATTTCGAATTTACTATCCTTTTATTGTTTGAATAAACTCTTTATCCTAATGAATATGGAACCCTATAATTCACATTAATAAGAAATTAGTTTTTAATATGTTTGTTAAACAGGTAGTTTTGTTCAAAATTTACAATTAGTCTTAAATCATTTTGTTCTTAAAAGCAGGCTTTTTTAATACTATGGAATTTTAACGAGATTTGAAACACTTGTGTAAGATATGGCAACAAACCTCAAAGATTCCATGGTTTTAATATCACAATTTATAAAAATGTTGAAGTGTGCCCAAGACTCATTCGTACGAGGGCGGATTGATAAAGAAGCTACCTAAGTACGAAAAAGGCAGCACAAACACAAAAACTTTTTTTTTTTTAAATTGCGATCTGTCAAACGTCAGTTGTTAAAATTTCACCCAAATTTATCGATTAGTTTATTTGTTGTATCGTTTGAAGTAACCAACTTTTATGGTTCTTGGAAAATGGAAAAAAGCGAGTTTCTTGCAGTGATTAAACCCTATTATTTGAAAGGGAAGACGGTGAAAGAGAAAAAAGAAAAGCACGTTCATATGAGCAAGGTAAACATCTTAGCAGAGCTTCACTTTCATATCTAAAGAGTTAATTTTAATGCTCATTTTGCTGCACTTTGCACAACATCAAATTAGTGAGAGCGCAGTTAACATAGAAATAAAATTCAATTTCCACAATTTCCAATTCTATTGCCCCTTACTGTATCTCTTATACACTTTAGATATGGCCAACAATAACTATACATTCATATCGACCTTTGCAGATGATACGGCAATATTGTGATCTCGCTCTAACCCCATAGAAGCTACTAAACTCCTGCAGACTCATGTCGATTCTCTCGTAATCTGGCTAGCAAAATGGTGTATAAAAGTCAATGAATCAAAGAGCGTACATGTAACCTTCACGCTAAGGCCAGATACATGACCCCCACTTAAAATTAATGGCCAATCAGTTCCACAATGTTCCTCAACAAAGTACTTGGGTATTCACCTAAACAGAAGGCTGACCTGGAAGAATCACATAGAGGCTAAGAAAACTCAGATCAAGCTTAAAATTAATAAGTTATGGTGACTGATACACAAAAGATCAAAGTTGAATCTCGAATACAAAGTGCTATTATATAAAGCAATCCTGAAGCCAATCTCGACTTATGGTATTCAGTTTTGGGGCACCGCATCTCCCTCAAATATCGAAAAATTGCAGCGAATACAATCCAAGTGTCTGCGAATTATTGTAAACGCGCCTTGGTATATGAGGAACGTTAACATCCATCGAGATCTAAATGTACCCACAATTTCTGAGGAAGTTGCAATGTCCTGCAGAAGCTACATTCAAAATATACACAGTCATCCGAATCCCCTTGCTAGGCAATTGTTGCTGAGCACGGGGCATCGTCGATTAAAAAGAAAAGACACACTGAATATGCTGTGAAATTGCTAAACCTCCGACTCAACAAATTGTGATGGAACGTTGGGAATATCACATAATTTTAGTTAGTTTGTAAGATTTGAATACTTATTGTTAAAGTAGTTTCTAAGTATTTTAGAAAGATTCAATAAAAAAGCTTATTTAACATATAAAACAAAACAAAATTTCCACAAAAATTTCCAACGAAAACAAAAGCATGCCTTTAAATAATTGTAAGATATGAAATATTATAAATTTTCTCTTTCTTTCTAAATTAAATTTCATTTATTTTTTGTAATACTATAATTTGTTAAACAAATTTTCAAAAAGTACGATTATAAATAAAGTAAATTACAATGCTAATAATTTATAGTTATTACAGATTTAATTCACACTGAACAGGAATTAAAGCAAATTAGTGAAAGCTCATAGCATAGGATATACATAGTGAATACGATGTTCACTGAATGTGCACCAAAGCTCATGAAAGGAACCGCATCCAAAGTGCATTGAGGAAAGCGAGAAAGAAGCGTCTAATCGTAATGATATGCCAATGCTAAATTCAGCGGTATGTGTTTCACAGCTTTTTCAGAGCGCTTCAAAAGCGTTATTGACACGCCCATTTCCAATTGAGAAAGTACTATGTACATTAGGCATATGACTTTTCAACTCTTTTTTTTTAATTAATTATACATGGCATTATGTAATGAACTTGTATATATAAAACCGGGGTATGATGATAATTTAAGAAAATTTTTCAAAAACCTCTGAATTTGTTGTTATACTATCGTCGACTTAAAGCCGTTATTATAAGTGAAATTTCGAACATAATTTCACGTAGATCATTTCGTATAATTTTTCTTCAGTTTGCAAATAGTGTTCCCTGTGGAAGGTTTTTTGACAAACTCACACAAGAACATTATTTTTATTGATTTTTCACGATTTCTCAAAATCTGGTAATAGGTTATGGTAATGGTAGTAGTCTCACCGATTTTTTGTAGAGGGGGTCTGCTGCTGATAGACATACCATAAATACTGCTCGAGGTAACCCGGTGTCGAGCAGATCCGCTCAAATACACCCTAATTTCCCCCTAGCTGTAAAACTCTCACTCAATAACACGGAAACGCGTAACACCCTGTATTAGTTTGTTGCCCTGTCACCCTGTCTTTATATATATGTATATATATATATATATATATATATATATATATATATATATATACATATATATATATCTATATATACATATATATATATCTATATATATACATATATATATATATATATATATATATATATATATATATATATATCTATATATCTATATCTTTATATATCTATGTATATATATATATATATACATTCATTTATATATATATATATATATATATATATATATATATATATATATATATATATATATATATATAAATGAATGTTTACTCATGTTATATATACGATATGTAAAATTTTTTCAAATTAACGATTTCTCTGTCATACAATTTCACATATGCATGTGTTTCAAATTAAAACTCTTTGCATTTTTTTTGTTGTTTGCCTTTTCCCACAAAGCCTGGTTTTCCCTCAAATTTAGTATAGAAAAGAAACCTTTTATTTCTGCATCATTTAACAAAAGGGTCCGAATCAGATTCGAGTGTATATAACTTTGAAATGTGTTTGTGAAATCAAATTGTTTGAAATATTTTGATTTATTTTCTGTAGCTTTTAACACATACTATTTTTGTAATTTTTCATCATCATACAATAATTGTTTAATAACACTATTAAACAAAATTTAACTTTTGGACGTGTGTTGTCAATCGCATTTTTCTTTCAACTGAATTTTTGGGTGAATGCGTGGTCTAAAATTTCTGAAAAGACTACGAAATTGCAGTTTTAATCGTGGGGGCCGTAGCTCAGTGGTTAGTGCGTTGGCTTTCTGATCTGTAGGTCGTGAATTCAATCCCCGGCTGAAGCATAGCAAAACTTAATATCGAAATATTTTTCTTTCGAACGGTACCCACCTGCCGAAAAGAATTGTCAATTTTTCAAGCAGTTACAATTTGCCATAAATTCTTCTTAAAAGAGCTCTGTGACAAAACTAAGTTAAAGTGATGACACAAGGGTTGTGCCTTTCGGAACCGGCTAATATAAGTAGGACCCTTCTAATGCTATCCAAATTTAACACGCCCAACAGTATTGGAAGAGAAGCTCGGTGGTATCACAATGGGCCATTCTGCCATAGGTGTGTCCTCTCAGAGAGAGGGCAGCCACAATAACCTAACCTAACCTACTTGTGCACCTAATAATTTTCAACGAGAGTGGAAAAACTTTGTGTTCCGATAAAAATAATCTAACAAAACCAAAAAAAAAGTGTAATGTGTTGCATGGGTTATATCTTCCAATAAATTTAAATCTAAAAATTTTGGATTTTCTGAGATTTCGTGCCTTTCCTCGCAATTGTGCTTGTGTTTATATTAATCAAGTAGGATGGATCCAGATAGAGAGTCAAACAAAGTATGTAACTTAACTGGTCTGTGACTGGAAATGCAAATACTAATTGATAGACATTGTTCATTACCTTAAAAATAGAAATGTATTCAGTTTCACAGGCTGAATCAATAGAATAAGCCTATTTTGAGCTTCGTCGTTACTAAATATATTCGTACACATATTAGCTTAAGTGAAAGACTCTATTTTTTAGTGGTACGTGTAAAATGCCGTTCGTATTTCTTTCATCCAAAGTGTACGCTATAACTAAATTACGAATTATATATTTATCTGCAGCAAACTTATGAAAGCGACTTTCCCTGTACCGAATGATTCATCCAAAGCAAAGGTGAGGAACACAAATAAATATTCCATTTACTTTAGTTACATTCATTAATTAGTGATAGCGTGGAGACGGTGCTCGTGAAAGATATCCAGTAACTGGATGAAAATAAATTTATTACGAAAGGTGATTCTCCTGCTTGATTTTACATATTTTACATAATTCTGCATTCATACTGCACTATTTTATACAGGGTGATTTTTTGGCAACTCAACTGCCTTCGTGTAACATGTTACTGTCAAACATGCTCGGTTTGGTCTATAATTAACCATGAATCGACTTACAAACGAACAACGTTTGCAGATTATTGAATTATATTATCAAAATGCATGCTCGGTTAAGAAAGTGCATCGTGCACTTTTTCCATTTTATATCAGTTTATTTGGGTTCGAATAGCCACCTTCTGAGGTGGCTAAATCTCGCACCAAATTTACATTACTTGACATTAAAGCACCAAAACGTTCGCAGCAATCGAGCCTTTGTTACTCCACTACGTGGAAAATCTAGCTGAAGGATTTGGGTGTAAAACCTTTTAAAATACAGCTGGTGCATGACTTGAAGCCACACGACCTACCACAACGGCTAACTTTTGGTAAATGGGTGCTGGCAAAGTTGGATGAAGATCCACTTTTTTATCGGAGAATTGTGTTCAGCAAAGTGTGAAGAGCAGCCAGAAGCATTACAAGAACTAGCAATGCATCCCGAAAAATACAATGTTTGGTGTAGATTATAGGCCGGTGGCATCATTGGACCGTACTTTTTCAAAGACGATGAAGGCAGGAACGTTACTGTGAATCGCTACCGTGCGATGATTACAAACTCTGTTTTGCCCAAAATGGAAGAGCTGGATTTAGCTGACATGTGGTTTCAACAAGACGGTCCCACATGCCACACAGCACATAAAATAATGGCCCAATTGAGAGGCGAGTTTTGCGAGTAGTTTAGTTGACGTTTGGGGCCGGTCAATTGGCCGCCTACATCGTGCGATTTAACGTCTTTAAACTATTTTTAGTAGGGCTATATTAAAGCTCATGTCTATGGCGACAAGCCCACAACGGTTGACTCACTGGATGCCAATATTGAAGAATTTATTTGTGAGATATATTCAAGAGAGTATGCCAAAATTGGACCCAGCGTATAAACCATTTGAGGCGGAGCCACGGTCAACATTTACATGAAATCATCTTTAAACATTGAATTATATAGATCGTACTATCGACTCAAATAAAGATTTAATACATTTCTCTAAATTTTATATGTTTTTTTTTTTTTAATCGAATCCAAAGGCTCTTAAAAAATCACCCTGTATAAGAATTTTATTATAAACTCCAGAAAAAACTAAGCCCATATCCATTGTTTCTTAGTTAACGAACATTGACAAGAATCAGAAACAATTTTTTTGGTTGTTGCTCTAAGAATATGGTAAGCTGATAGGTTTTAGACTAAGAATGTTTCATTTATATATATAAGTATATATTGTATATTTACTTTGGAGATTTTATATATACCATTTTATATATGATTTCTTATGTATGTGTATACCCTTATTATATATGAATGTAGGGCAAATGCATTATATTGTAATATTAGTTTAGCATTTTGTGCTATTTAAAAATGTTCGAAGAAATCAATAGACATTTTTTCTCATTTTCCTTCTTATATGTTTGTGCCAATTCTTTTCTTTTTTTTACATTAGTGCTACAATTGCTTCCCTTTTTATACCCTGCATAATGCAATATGCATGGTATATTCATTTCGGTCAGATGTTTGTGTCCACTTGAAGGAATCTCCGGAGATATAAACATAGATATATGTATATTCGTGATCAGCGTCGATTAAATTTTCGATTTAACGATGTCCGTCCGTCCGTCCGTCCGTCCGTCCGTGAAGGAATCTCCGGAGATATAGACATAGATATATATTCGTGATCAGCGTCGATTAAATTTTCGATTTAACGATGTCCGTCCGTCCGTCCGTCCGTCTGTCTGTCACCTGGCTGGTTCGCACGATAACTTGAGTAAATATTGAGCTATTTCGATGAAATTTGGCACAAGTAACCTATGATCCAAGGGTACGGAGGGGATTGATATTGGGCATGATCGGTCAATAACCACGCCCACACCAAGCATTCAAAGCGACTAACCTTGAAATTTTCAAAATCTTTAACTTGCTATTACTCACATAATATACCACTTGGGACAACAATATTTGGCACATAGACTTATATTATACTACTATATAACCTCGCCAAAAGTGGTTGAGCCACGCCTACTTTTTAGCGTAGCTCTCATACAAAGTGTATGTACTTCTTTTAAATTGAAACAGCTGTAACTTCGGCAATCTTGTGTCTAGAATAACTATATTTGACACTTAAATTAATATCGTATTCGGAAATAATCTGGCAGAAAATCAGTGTGCCAGGCCTACTCCTTCATGGGTCTCCCATACAAAGTCGAGGGAATTAAACTAAAATTGTAAGCTCCATAGCTTACAAACCATTTAGCCTAGGACAACGAGATTTAAGGTATGGATTAGTATTGTACAAGCAATTAAACTCACAGGAAATGGGCGCACCACGCCAACTGTTTATCGTAGCCCCCATACAAATTTTAAATTGAAACAGCTGTAACTTCTGCATCCTTCTGTCTAGAACAATCATAATTAACACTTAGGTTAATATGGTAGTCGGAAATAATCTGGCAAAAAATCAGCGTACCACGCCCACTTCTTATTGGGGCTCCCATACAAAGTTGAGGAAATTAAACAAAAATGTTAACCACCATAACTTAGAAACTATTCAACGTAGGACACCAAATTTAAGGTGTGGAAAAATTAATTGGATTTACTAGAAAGCGGTAAGCCACGCCCACTTTTTATATAGCTCCCATACTAAGCCTCGGAATTATCTTAAAATCCTTTTACTTCGTCAAAGTCAACCATATTTCGGGTGTAAATTAGTTGTATATGCAAAAATTGTTTCTCGAAAAGTGGAAATAAAAGAGAAGTTGGATATTCGAGTAAACTTTTTATATATAAATCTACATATGCAGGGTATAGTTTGGTCGGCCCCAGCCGACTGTAAGGAGATTTTTTTCTTTATACAATTAGGTTGAACTCCCAAATGAAAGGATATATTGGGTTGGCAACTAAGTAATTGCCGATTTCACATATAGATGTCTTTTGTCATTTTTTTTAATGGCTTCTGTCAATGATATATATGTTTTCCTTTTGACATTTGTTACCTGTCAGTCTTACTTCGATTTAGAGAGAAGCAAATTGCGCGTGTTTTTGTTAAAAAGTATTAGTAATATTTTAATTTTTTATTTCCGTAAAGGAAAGAACACGTTGCAAGCTGCTGAAGAGTTACTTGATGTGTATGGTGAGTGAGTCTTAAAAGAAAGACAGTGTCTGAATTGGTTATACAATTTTCGTTCCGGAGATTTTTCACTCAAAGATGACCAACGATCAGGTCGACCAGATGAAATTGATGATCATCAAAAAAAAGACATAATCGAGTCGGATCGTCATATATTTGTACGAGGGATAGAACAGACGTTAAATGTGACACATACAACGATTAAGATTATTGACAGAAGCCATTAAAAAGGATGGCCAAAGACGTCTATGTGTGAAATCGGCAATTAATAAGTGGCCAATTCAATATAAATGTTATATATAAAAGCAATATGGCACTAGGATTTGTACTTTTGAACTGTGAAAATGATAAATGATTTTTCACATTTGAAAATATAAATAGGATATGTAAATAAATATCAATATTTTATTCTTGTATCATACCTATATTTTGACATGAGAATGGCAAAAAAGGATTCAATTTTAAATCCAATTCACATTTTTAGCAGTTTTCACATAGTTTTAGATATCCAGATATACGATGGCGGTCCCAGAACTATCCGACCTGACATATAGATGACTTTGGTGAAAAGTGGCAACCTTATAAAACAAGTTGTTTTATAAGGTTAGGTTTCAAGGCGCCACGTTGTTTAGTATTTTTTTTTTTTGAGCCATCGAAAGTTTTTCAATGATTACAAATTCACTGAGGTCAATTTGTAATCATTGAAAAAATTGGTCACCGTTATGTATTTCAATTCTTTCATTTGAAAGGTCTCAGTTCAACAAATATTAAAGCCGAACTAGTTTCTGCAGAACTGAGAGCCTGCTTCTTCCTTTACGACCATAAAATATTGGGTGGTCGAATTTAAACGAGGTCGTATAAGCTGCCAAGACGAACACCTTAGTGGTCGACCAATTCAGGCCACGCCAGAAACGGAAAGAAAATCTATAAAATGGTATTGAAAGATCGCCGGCTGAAGGTGCGTGCGGTAGGTGAAATTACAGGCATTTCAAAATGTGCTATACATCGTATATTTACCGAAAATTTGGAGATGAAAAAGCTGTGTGCAAGATGGGTGCCGCGTTTGCTCTCAATAGAACAAAAACAAAGTCGTGAAGAAGTTTCTATAGAGTGTTTGGCGATGTATCACAGTAATAAAGCCAAGTTTTTACGTCGATTTGTAACCATGGATGAAGGATGGGTCCACCACTTCTCACCTGAGACAAAGAAGCAGTAAAAACAGAGGACTAAAAGGGGAAGACAGTTCCATCTGCAGGCAAGGTAATGGCGTCTGTTTTTTGGGATGCACGTGGGATAATTTTTATTGATTATCTTCAAAAAGTAAAAACAATCAACGACGAGTATTACGCTAATTGGTTGCAGCGTTTAAGTGATGAAATTAAAGAAAAAAGGTCGGTATTTAGCGAAAAAGAAAGTTTTGTTTCATCATCTTAATGAACCAGTTCACACATCCGCTATTGCGATGGCCAAAATCAAAGAGTTAAATCTCGAATTGCTACAGAACGTACATTATTCGCCAGATTTAGTTCCTTCGGATTATTTTCTATTTCCAAATTTGAAAAAATGGCTTGGTGGTAGAAAATTTTCAAACAATGAAGAGGTAAAGTCTGCGGTAGATGGCTATTTTAATGAGCTAGACAGTTCATACTATAGACAGGGTATCGAAGCTATTGAATATCGCTGGTGTAAAGAGTTAATGGAGATTATGTTGAGAAATAAAGAAAAATTTTTCCAAATTTGTTGTTTTCTTTGTTAGGTCGGGTAGTTCTTGGACTGCCCGCGTACAATACAGATTATTTCAATGTGATAAAAGATTTGTTTTTTCAGTACAAATAATGTTTTATTTGTTAGTACTGATCAATACATGGGCCACACAAATATTTCACCCAATTTTTTGCAATAATTGTTTTGCTTCATCTGCCTTATAGGCAGCATTTTATTTCGATATATTTTCGTTAAAAAATGCAAAGAATAAAAAATGAATTAATATGTCATTATAACAAATTATATAGGATTATATTCACGAAAAAAATAAACGTTTTTTGTGACAAAGAAAAATTGATTTTTATTTATTTAAACGATATTTTTTATTTTCCTTTTATCAATTTGAAATCGAAAAAAATGGAAGAAAAAGTAAATATATAAAATAAAAGTGAAACTCATGATATAAATATACAAATAAATATACAAATATACTCGCTCTTTTTGCCAGCCTAACTACTTGACGGGCTAGGGGAGAAAACTCTACACAAACCCCAATCCAAGGAGGAACAACATATGCCGAGGGATGTATAACTAAAGGGTATCTACTATCAATAAGACCCTTACTACACTACCGGGGCCCTGGCGTAGTGGACCGAATTTCCCCTTAACTCGTGGAACCGAAATGAACACATCAAAAACATATGGCGAGAGTAACCACAATAGCTCACCAAAAGAGGCCACAGCACCTCAACTAAGAGATGAGTAGCCTGCTATTGTCCAAGGAGCACTCCTGCCACTCTCTTCTAAATACGGACAGTGGGGAATGGACAAAATCTTCAGCCGAACCTTTGAACTACTGATGAATACCCATTTTCCAGGTAATGCAGGGTACATTGTAGGCAATGATTTTGCAGTTCAAACTTTAGGTTTATCTTACAGTATCATCAATTCGATCGTATCTAGGGAAAAAACTCTCTGGGCGTTTAAAAACTTCAGTCCTTATAAGGTAGCACGACCAGATGGGATATTTCCTGCTATGTTATGGAATCTCTGAAACACGACTGTTCCATGCCTGGAAATTTTCTTCAAAAAGTGCCTGCTGCTAGGGTACATACCAGCAAGCTGGAAGAGGGTAAGAGCTATATTTATTCCTAAAGCTGGAAACCGTGGCCATAAGACAGCAAAATATTTCAGACCGATTAGTCTACCATCCTTCGTCCTCAAATCCTTTGAACGCCTTCTAGATGCACATTTCAGAGAAAAGATGAGCGGAACGGTCATTTCAAAATCACAACACACGTATCTCAAGGGCAAATTCGTAGAAACAGCTTTGCATGAGGTATTCAGCACAATCGAAAGATCTATTGAGAACAAACAATATTCACTACCTGCTTTTCTAGAATTAGAGGGGGCTTTAGCAATGTAAATACGCGCTTCCGCTGGACAAGGTGGGGTCGGACGCTAGTCTCAACGTATGGATCGAGAATATTCTCAAAACAAGAATAGTCGTTGCTGAAATTGGCAGCAGCGTAGTCACGCGCACTGTCAATAGAGGCACACTACAAGGAGGAGCTCTCAATCCATTATTGTGGCTACTCATCGTAAATGACATCCTTAATTCTTTCAACAGAAAGGGAATTACAGTAGTGGCGTATGCAGATGACTTGGTGATAGTAGTGTCGGGTATGTTTCCAACTGTAACCAGTGAGATTATGGAAAGAGCTCTGGGTTCATTAAGTAGATGGGCAACAAGATGTGACCTAAATGTAAACCCAGGCAAAACAGAACTGATGCTATTTACCACTAAGACGAAAGTACCAAACTTTGATCTCCCTATGCTTAACGGCGCTATCACAACAAGCTAAGTACTTAGGTGTTCTACTTCACCCAAAACTCAACTGGGGACTAAACGTAGAACATAGAGTTTGGAAAGCTAGCACAACTCTCTACACTTTTAAGCGTATGTTGTAATCCTAACTTATGCGGCACTAGTCTGGTGGCCGGCATTGAACAAGCATTGTATATATATATATATATATATATATATATATATATATATATATATATATATTTATATATATATATATTTATATATATATATATATATATATATATATATATATATATATATATATATATAAGACAGACAAGACAGACATGGCCAGGGTATAACATTCAAAGGACGGATCAACTGCTAAATTGTTCGCACTACTGCGGTTCTGACGGACCATTGGAAGGTAGGAAAATATGCAGAAAGACTGAATCTTCAATTCATTCTGTCGCAGCTGCCAAGATGAAAATGAGTCAGAAAGCCTCTCTCACTACATATACGAATGTCCTGGTTTGTCTAGAGCCAGAATCCGTTTCATTGGTAAACCATTTCTTCAAAATATTGCTGAAATCTCGGAAATAGATATTAAAAGAATATTGTTATTCCTGGATCTCACAAAGTGGGTGTAGCATTTATAATGATTATTGTGACCAGATTTCGTGACTAGCTAACATACATAACATTTGGATCATTTCAAATATCCCACACCTCAACATTTTTCCTGAACATACACTATCTACCTCCGCCCTTTAAAAGTGCTGCCACATAAAAGGAATGCAATATCAATTGTATAATAAATTCACAAATAACCCCATAACCCCAAGGACTCGCCCAGCTCTTCAATATTATTTTGAAAAATGACAAGGTTCCACTTAATTGGAAATCTAGTATTACAATTCCAATCTTCAAAAAAGGAAAAAAAGATGACCCACAAAATTATCGTGGGATAACAATGCTGCAATCAACGCAAAAGCTTTTTACAAGAATTCTACTCTCCCACCTGCAACCGTATTTAAAAGAACAGGAGGAACAGCAAGGTTTCTGTAAAAACAGGTCCACAACTGATTGTATATTTATTTTAAAACAAATCGTTGAAAAATCAATCGAGTTCGATAACCCGTCTTTCATGTGCTTTGTCGATCTTAACCTTTGACCGAGTCAGGCTTGAAGGCGTGCTAGAGATTTTAAAAACGAGAGTGACACCTAAACAAATCCTGCAAGCTATAAACAATCTCAATGCTATGTGCACAACAAAAGTAATGGTCTACGGCAATTGCACAAAAAGTATAGCCTGCGTCAGCGGAATACGTCAGGGAGACTCGCTAAGCCCACAACTCTTTAATCTCATCATGGATCAAATTATCTCTGAAATGAACCACCTTCCAGGCTACAGAATGAGCAATCAAAACATATCAATAATATGTTATGCAGATGAGGACTTTTTGGTAGCCGATTGTGAAGATAATCTTCAAAGATTATTACATGGCTTTGTCGATAGTAATATCAAGAGATCCAATAAGGTGCAAATTGGAACTTGATCAAAACATGATAGAGCAAGTTATGCAATTTAAATGTCTGGGCATAGATGTATCTAGTCGTCGAGACATTATAGCTGATATGAGAGAAATATGTGACGAATATCAGGATACCTGAGGGATACTGTCTGGAAAAATAAGTATATAAATATCGAGAATAAAACACGTGTGTACAGAACAATAGTGAGACCGATACTCACACATGGAGCAAAAGCTCAAGCAGAAACTACCAAGAAAAAACAACTGCTACGCACCACAGAAATGCAAGCGTTATGAGCAATAGTCGGGAAAACTAGATTTTACCACTTAAAAAATAACGATATTAGGCAGCAAACAAATGAGACAGACATTGCAAAATTCATAAGATCAAAAAGACGAGCGTGGAACAAGCATGTGACGAGAGCCTCTAGTAATCGTCTGATAAAAATTGCCAGGGATGGAATACCAACGGGAAGGCGACAATCTGGAAGACCACCAAAGAGATGGGCAGAGAGCTGGGTTTCGACTTCGACAGAAAACTACACTTAACAACAAATTGTGTTTTACATAATGTTTTGAATATAAATGTACAGATATTTATGTATTCATTAACTTAAAAAAAAAAATTTTTAATTATGTATCTAAAATTTGTGTAAAGGAAAACAGCCAAAGCCTTTAATAAAAGTAAAAGAAGAAGAGGAAGAAGAAATAACCACTTGACTTCCCAGTAATCATTCCTAGAGTTGTAAAATTCACAATATAATCGACCCCTACTAATTTTTCCTCCCCAACATATCCCTCAAACAAATTTACCATGTTTCTCCACGGTATAGGGGACATCCATACATTTTGCTTGGGGAAAATGCTTTAAATGTTCCAAATGTGTTGTTTTTAATATCATCACATCCAATGAGAAGAACAAACGATTGTACATTAAGCATTAAATTCAGAGAATTTATATTTTTGAATGGTAATCGTTCCTTATATTTTCATTGTACTTTGGTCTATACATACATAGAATTCTTATGAAAGTCAAATTATATATAATTCATAATGAATTCAGGGATAAAATTTTTTTCGATAAAACTTGTTTTCATTTATAGATTTTGCATACAATTTTCTCTGGTTACGTTATGCTTATAAGTTTGTTACAGCCGCCCACAACAATAGGAAC
This sequence comes from Megamerina dolium, assembly GCA_963854835.1. NCBI lineage: Eukaryota > Metazoa > Arthropoda > Insecta > Diptera > Megamerinidae > Megamerina > Megamerina dolium. The sequence goes on along the minus strand of OY978528.1, from coordinate 48,006,315 downwards.
ATACTTCAAGAATGTGTTTTATGACTTTATAGAGGTGGTTAACAAAATGATTTTTGTTAAGGCTATCTGTGGCATGTTTCATTCTGTTATTCATTAAGTAAAACAATAAAAGAAGAGTTTTCTTTAATTGCTTATATACTAAGGATCAGAATAGTCAGTAATACTACAACAACCTATTGCACATAATCATAACAATGATTATAATTATGACTGTAACTAAAATTGCCACTATTTTTTTTTTTTCATATATATTTTGTGGTCACGTTCTATGTATGTTCATACGAGTATGTGCGAGTATGTGTTACAAATAACATTACAGCATTCTCTCTTTGTCTTATTATTATTTTTACTCTATATATGTATTTTAGATGTAGTAAGTTTTTGTGCGCGTTTACAAATGCACGAGAGGGAAGTATGTAAATAGTAGAATTTTTAATGAACCCTGCAAAAATTTGTGGGACTAACGAATTGTACGAATCCTAGGCGAGTACCAAGAAAATAAATAAATTTTGTTTGTACATTTAAATGTGAAATATATGAAACGGTGTGTACCGTAGCTCAGTGGTTAGTGTGTTCGCCTTCAGATCTGTAGGTCGTGGTTCAAACCCCGGCTGATGCATAACAAATTTAATATCGATAAGATTTTTCTTTCGGATGGTACCCACCTGTCGGCAAGCAATTGGCAATTCTTCCGACAGTAACAACTTGCCATGAAAAAGCTTCTAAAAGAATTCTGTGACAAAGCTCAGAAAAAGTGATGTCACAAGTGTTCTGCCGTTCGGAACCGGCTAAAATAAGTAGGTCCCTTCTAATACTGTCCAAATTTAAGACGCACATCAGTAATGGAAGAGAAGCTCGGCCAGTGAGCCCTTTGGGGCTTTAAGTGCCACATATTTATTATTATTTTATATATGAAACGGAATTTATAATGCAATGAATGAAAATAAATTGTTTGATCTATGTATATTCTGTGTCCAGGTTCGAATCACGGCAACTTACAATTTTTTTTTACATGAGAATTATAATGCAATTAATGAGAATAAATTATTTTGATTCGAATAGCGGCGAAGAGTAAAAATTGTCAAATAATTTAAATGAAAATTAAAATTATGATATATTGAATGAAATTTTTTAGCCGTGCGACTGATCTACATTTATACCTATTCGGGTATACAAGGGTACAATTAGTCTCTTCGTAGGATATGCTCGAACAAAAAGCAACACTTCATACCATATAAAGAGATCAAAAGTGCGATTAGTCGCAAATTCCTTTGCTACTGATCCCGGACACATCCCGGATAAGTCGCACTGTTTGCAGGGAATTTATGAAATTTTTGGTTTTACCGAATTACACTCTATCAAATTAATTTTAGTGAAAAGCTTGTTTGTCAGAAAAAAAATAAAATAAAAATTATCTTGTGAAATGTTTTTAAATTATTATGGCTTAATGTGATTACCAACACAGATTTCAATGGGCAGCTGTACATGATAATCTCAGGAAGATGTGAGAAATTTTATGAAAACATGCTGTTCATAATTCCAAATTCCATGTAAGTATTATTTTTTATGAACACACAAAAAAAAAAACAGACTAGATAAAAATATGAATAAAATTGAAAATTCGACTAAAATTATTTTTGGGATGAATTTGAATTGAGTAAGTATGTATGAGTATGTGCGTGTGTTGTAATTTGACAAACGAAAATTCTCTTTGAAATGAATTTCAATTTTATATACATATAATGGAGTTGTAGTCGCTTGTAATCGCTTTTAATGCATGAATTAGCAGTAACTAAGCTAATTATATCATATTTTAATAACCCATGTTTATCTTTTATTTTTATACTTTACAAAAGCCGCAGAAAAGTGCTGTTGGCCTTCTGAACTGTTGGTCGTGGGTTCAATCCCCGGCTGAAACATAATAAATTTAATATTGAAAAGATTTTTCTTTCGAACGGTACCCATCTGTTGGCAAGCAATTGGCAATTCTTCCAACAGTAGGAATTTGCCGAGTAAAAGTATCTAACAGAACTCTGTGACAAAGCTTAGAAAAAGTGACGTCGCAAGAGTTCTGCCGTGCGGAACCGGCTAAAATAAGTAGGTCCCTTCTAATACTGTCCAAAATTAAATACTCACAACAGTAATGGTAGAGAAGCTCGGCCAAAGAGCGCTTCGGAGCTTATAAGTGCCACATATATTATTTTATTAATTTTTTTTTATGTTTTAGCTGGTTGGAATACGACCGCTTGTGTCATATTTACAAAGATGTCGATATGTAGAGCTTGTGGATAACAGATCACACAATCCAATGGTTAGGACTGTGCACTGGCTTTTTTCCACCCGTAGCTTCAGCAATGTGGAATCTATTTACTAACCGCTGGATCACCAGCCTCCACTATGAGATGAACACAACGCGAGAAGAGAAAATTGCACACTCTTAGAGAAAACAACTTAGAGAGAAGAAGAAATGAAAATAGTACACCGACAACTTGTACAGCTTCAAAATATCGCCTTTTTTTTGGATATATGCATTTATTTCGATAACAAAGTGCTTCCTATCGAAAGCTATAATATTTCCCCATTTTACTGGAAATTTTTGGATTCAGTCTAAAACGAATTGTTTATTTTGAATCCAAAAATGAATCAAGACAATTTCGGATACTCTGTACTGAAGTAAAGAGTATTCCAGTAAGGGCATTCTGCATCGATCGAAACAAATGGTAATCAGACGGGGCAAGGACTGGACTATAAAGCATGTAAGTTAAAACTTCCAATCCAATATTTTTCAAATAGTTTTTAACGGTTTGAGCAACATGTGGCCAAGCGTGGACATGATTGAAAATTATAGATTCGTGTCTGGTCGCATATTCCATGCGTTTTTCAGCCTATGATCGCGTCAAAATGAATCAATTGCGTTCGATAGAGGTTCCCTGTGATCGGTACACCTGGTTCCAGAAGCTCATATTACACCACTCCCTTCTGACCCCACCAAATACCGAGCATTACCTTCGGGCTATGGATATTTTGCTTTGCCTTTAATTTTGCTGGTTGGCCGGGATTCGCTTATGAATTTTTGCGTTTGGGTTTATCATAATAGATCCATTTTTCATTACCAGTATTCATACGATGCAAAAATAACTACTGTTTATGGCGTTCAAGGAGCATTTTTGGCATGCAAAATCGCCACTCAATGTCAAAATTATCACTTTTGAATCATGGAAACCATTTCTGACACACTCTAACCTCTGGAGCATATTCAAGATAAGCTTCCGTGAGTAATTGATTAGCATATGTTGCCCTTTTTTTAATTAAAAACAATAACAAACTTTCCCGCAAATGTTGTTTTGTTGAGCGTAATAAAAGAGTTAATTATATCAACTTCTCTGCATTATGACAGATCGAATTTAATAGAATTTTTAACGCTTTGAATGAGAAGAAATCAGTGCATATATTAGCAATGCCACGTACGAGTAGTAGCAAACCGAACTTTTTAAGTTGTACACTTATATATATAAATATATATAAATATATATAAATATATATAAATATATATATATATATATATATATATATATATATATATATATATATATATATATATATATATATATATATATATATATATATATATATATATATATATATATATATAGACTAGAAAATTCTTTGAAAAGATCAAGCGCCGGAGTGGAAGTTTAAACCCCGGAGCCTCTTCTTGTCGTGATGGAAATGGGAATCTGGTTACGGATGTCCAGAGTGTACTGAGCCTATGGAGGGAACACTTCTCCACGTTACTGAATGGCGATGCTACGAACAATTCCGCCAGTGGAGGAGTTTGCCCGATAACCCCAACTACAGATGATAGTGTTGATTTTCCACCACCCGACTATGACGAGGTTGAAACGGCCATTTTAAGGCTGAAGAACAACAAAGCTGCAGGTGCTGATTCCTGCCTGCCGAGTTGTTTAAGACCGGAGGCGATGAGCTGCTCACCCGCATGCAACAGCTCATAAGCAGAATATGGTCGGATGAAAGCATGCCTGATGATTGGAGGCTCAGTGTTCTCTGTCCTGTACATAAAAAAGGAGACCCCACAATTTGCGCCAACTACCGTGGAATAAGTCTCCTGAGCATCGCGTACAAGGTTCTATCGAGCGTACTGTGTGAAAGGTTGAAGCCTATGCTCAGCAACCTGATTGGACCTTATCAGTGTGGCTTCAGACCTGGTAAATCCACCATCGACCAGATTTTCACACTGCGCCAAATCCTCGAGAAGACCCAAGAAAAACAGATAGACACACACCACCTATTTGTTGATTATAAAGCCGTTTTCGACAGTCCGGTAAGGGATTACCTCTACGCAACAATGTCTGAGTTCGGTGTTCGGTATTCCTGCAAAGCTCATTCGACTTTGTAGAATGACACTGCATAACTCCTGTTGGTCAGTGAAAATTGGGAAGGACCTCTCCGCACCGTTTAGTACCGAACGTTGTTTCAGACAAGATGATTCGTTATCGTGCGACTTTTTCAATCTTATTATGGAGAAAATAATACGATAATACGAAAATAATAATATCTTCAACAGAAGTGTCATTCTGTTAGCGTATGCCAACGATATTGACATAATCGGCATGAACACGCGAGTAGTCAGTGCAGCATTCTCAGAGTTGGAAAGAGAGTCGAGTCGGATGGGTCTTACAGTGAACGAGGGCAAGACGAAGTATCTAGGGTCAACAAAGAAAGAGTCCCGGCGTCTTGGACAGCACGCCACTGTTGACAACTACGCTTTTGAAGTAGTAAGGGACTTTGTCTATCTTGGAACCAGCATTAACAGCAGTAATGACGTCAGCTTGGAGATCATGCGTAGGATAACTCTTGCTAACAGGTGTTACTTTGGGCTGAGTAAGCAATTGAGAAGTCGAGCCCTCTCTCGAAGAACGAAAACTACACTCTACAAGTCTCTCATCATGCCTGTCCTAACATATGGCGCTGAATCCTGGACAATTTCCACCTCGGATGAGCGAATGCTTGGAGTTTTCGAGAAAAAAGTCCTACGCAAGATCTTTGGACCTATTTGCGTTGGTGGCGAATACCGAATGAGGTACAACCATGAGCTGTACGAGCTGTATGCCGATATTTACATAGTAAAGCGGATGCGCTGGCTAGGTCATGTCGAGCGAATGGAAGAACAGGCTCCAGCAAACAAGGTGTTATATTCGGAACACGCTGGAGGACGACGTAGAAGAGGAAGACTTAACCTCCGGTGGAAAGACCAAGTACTGGAGAACCTGACACCTGAACCACTTACAAAAGCGCTGCAAATATGGGTTGAAACGCTACAATTCCAGTATGTTTGTCCTTTCAGGAATAATCTGTTTTTGCAGATCATAACACTGTAGGATCAACAAATATAAATTGAACGCGTACTATTGAATTCATTGATTTTAAGTAATTATTTTCATCAATTTCTATAAACAATTCAACATTGCGAATGACCAATTTAAACGCCAAAACAAAAAACAGCTGAAAGATTTAAATCTATTCAGGTGGAAACACTTGACATTTTTCAAATTTAATAGAGCTCTTAAATGCAGTTAAACGATCGGAAGAAATAGGCTATTAGAACTGGAGATAAAGAATAAGATGAGATGAATAAGGCGATGACGATGATGCAAATTCCGCAAATTTCACATGCTAAGGAGAAAAACCTAATGAGGATTGATCATACATTTTACCCGTCTAAGAGCACCCTGGGAGCTGTGGGATCGTATTTTTAAAAATCGTTGATTTTATATGAGAATCCTCCTAAGAAGTGGTGATACAGAGTATGTATTTCCAGAGAAAATGTTGGTGAAAAGTTTTTTTTGTAGATTACTTATACATTTTAACAATTCAGAGACGACCGCTGTGGAGTTATTTGTCGATTTTCCTCTTATTTGCTTTTATGTTGGCCACTTACACCGAACTGAGCTCTACTCAATCACAGAATCTAGCGAAGTAAGAGATTCACGTATCAAAATCCAATTGATATTAATCTCCATACTTATATGATTAACCAATAGTGAACGGACAGCGGGCCTCGCTAGCATTTAAAAATCTTTTATAAAAACAAAGTATTGTATTAAACTCAAAAAGTCAAACCTATTCCACAAAAATAGGAGAAGCTGTTATTTGCTTATAAGGGGTTTTCCATTAGGGACATAACAATTTTATCTATTAATAAAACACAGAAATATTTGAGATATTGAGTTCAAATTTATTGTGGATATATTGCAAGCATTACGTTTTATGAATGAAATTCGATTTCGGTCATATGACCACCACGAGCCCATTTACAGCGGTCGATTCTTTGGACCCAATTTTCCACCACTCTAGCACACATTTCGACCGGAACGTTGGCAATTTCGCGTTTGATGTTGTCTTTGAGCTCGTCTAAAGTTGCTGGCTTGTTGGCATAGACCAGTGACTTGATAAAGACCCATAAAAAGAAATCCAATGGTTTTAGATCGCATGAACGAGACCATTCGACCGGACCATTTCTCGAGATAACACGTTCACCGAATTCGCCTTGCAATAAAACGATTGTGACGTGTGCTGTGTGGCTGGTGGCACCGTCTTGTTCAAACCACATATCGCTGATGTCAATTTCATCCAATTCTGGCCTCAAATAATCTTCCAACATAGCACGATAGCGCTCTCCATTGACGATAACATGACGGTCCTTTTCATCCGCGAAAAAATACGGCCCAATCACACCTCCGGCATGAAAACCGCACCAAACAGTAACTTTTTGCGGGTACAACAGTGTCTCAAGAAGCAATTGTGGGTTTGTTGCTGACCAATAACGCATATTTTGCTTATTGACAAAGCCATTGAGCCAGAAATGAGCTTCATCGCTGAAGATGATTTTTCGCTCTTAAAGTTGCGACCACCGACTCAGAATTTCGGTAGTAATTTTTAATAATTTCCAAACGTTGCTGGTTCGTGAACTTTACCATGATGAAAATGTTGATTTTAACTAACGTTTTGACATTGACAATTGATTAAAAAGTTTAAGGGTGCGTTCATATAAAGATACGAAATTGTTATGTCCCTAATGGAAAACCCTTTATTAGAATTTATCTATTGCAAAATAGTGTAATTCTTTTCTTTCCGCCATTTAGGTTTTTAACCTTTCCAATGTTTAAATCAAAAAATAATAAAATGTAAAGAAAGAACCACCGCCGAATTCATTATTAGCTTCACACTTTTGCACTCGCATGCATCCGGATTAAAACATCTACTAAGCTATTCTTCAACTTTTATCCTATGCACCTTGTGAATATTTCCATTCATATGTCACTATGATTTTAGAAATAATTTAGCTGCTCTGTAGTTGGTTGAGAAGAAAAAATGAAGAATGAGAAAGAAGAGAAAGTAAAGTGCAAAAAAATCTAGCAACACGAATAATAAAAGAAAGACATGGCCATGGTAATTGATAATGGGTTAGGAAAATAAGTGTTTACACCTAGAAACGTCAGAATTTTATTGAGAGCACTGAGGACATTATAGTAAGGAAGAGTTTACGACATAATCGATTATATCTTATTTGTCTTAATGTTGAATTTAAGTCTAGTAAAGTTAACCAAAGCTTAAGAATTAAAATTATTTATTTTAATTGTCAAAATGTATAGAGAAAATCGTATTTTGTTAGAGCGACAGATGAAAAATAGAATTGTGGGGATAAATTAGATATACAAAGGCATTCTTTGTATACTTGTGTTACATGTCAATGACTTTTGTAAGAGCACCTGTAATTAGTGAATTGTTAATTCCCCATCAATTTGTTTGTTACACAATCAATAATAAAAAAAAATACCAGCACCTAAAACACGCTAAGCGCATACAATAGATAAAACGAAAGAAGAACAAAAGGGATAAAATTACATATACAAATTATATCTAGACATTGTAAATGTATTGAGTATGAAAGAATTTTTTCACGCGTTCAGGTGGCAACGTTGCCAAATAATTAGATGGCACTACCACATATATTGTCTTTGAAATGTCTTTATATTCGCTTTCTACTGCTGATTCTGCTACTGTAAATTTCTATTGAACAAAGTCATCACATCATCATCGTCATCTGTCCTCTTTAGGATAATCTTCATAGTCTTCATTGTTTTATACTACGTACCTTAAAATCAAGTTGTTCAGCTGGTAGTTTTCACAACATTCTACAATGTCCTCTTTCTCAATATGCTGCATTTTCTTTCATTTTTACAAATTTATGCTTCTTGTTGTTGTTATGAAATATTTTACAAAGTTGACAAAATGCAACATGAATTACTGTAAATATGACCTTAGGATGATTACAATACGATGAAATGCCCCAAAAGCACAAAAGGAAGATGCAAGCGTAACTACAAGCATATTTTTAGGTGTAGTACGATGATGTAGGAAGCAAATGGTGAGATCACCCCACTCTTAAGAAAAATTACTATTCTGGAATGTTTTTACTAAAAATATTTTACCTGGAATTATGGTCTGCACTTAGATATGTAGGTAGTTATCTATCGTTGGGGTGAAGAGCAAAGTAGCACAAATTTGTGGCTTCAAATGAAAATATGTAAATACTACTAAACCCAGAGCAAAATGTCACATAATGATTGTGGTTTTCTGATATTATTGCGGTTGTTGTGTTTTGAAGTTTACAATTTATAAAAACCTTATGAAATTGTGTTTACGCAACTATTTTTTTTGTAGGTGTGAGATTTAGAACTAGAATGACATGAAATACAGTTTCATTTAAATACCGCTATGCACGCAAATTCATACGCCTTGTATGGAGTTGTACAAAAGAAGTCTGTGCTATTAAAAGAATGGCTGGAAATTTTTTTGTAAACGTATATTCTTCTAAACATGGGTGCCGTAGCTCAGTGGTTAGTGTGTTGGCCTTCTGATCTGTAGATCGTGGGTTCAATCCTGGCTGAAGCATAACAAATTGAATATCGAAAAGATTTTTCTTTCGAACGGTACCCACTTGTCGGTAAGCAATTGGCAATTCTTTCGGCAGCAACAATTTGCCATGGAAAAGCTTCTAAAAAAATTCTGTGACAAAGCTCAGAAAAAGTGATGTCGCAAGAGTGCTGCCGTTCGTCCAGCTAAAATAAGTAGATCCCTTCTAACACTGTCCAAAATTTAACACGCACAACAGTAATGGAAGAGAAACCCGTCCGAAGAGCCTATCAGGGCTTTAAGTGCCACATATTTATTATACCCTGCATAATGCAATATGCATGGTATATTCATTTCGGTCAGATGTTTGTGTCCGCTTGAAGGAATCTCCGGAGATATAGACATAGATATATATTCGTGATCAGCGTCGATTAAATTTTCGATTTAACGATATCCGTCCGTCCGTCTGTCTGTCACCTGGCTGGTTCGCACGATAACTTGAGTAACTATTGAGCTATTTCGACAAAATTTGGCACAAGTAACCTATGATCCAAGGGTACGGAGGGGATTGATATTGGGCATGATCGGTCAATAGCCATGCCCACACCAAGCAATCAAAGCGACTAACCTCGGAATTTTCAAAATCTTTAACTTCCTATAACTCACATAATATACAACTTGGGACAACAATATTTTGCACATAGAGTTATATTATACTACTATATAACCTCGCCAAAAATGGGTGAGCCATGCCTACTTTCTAGCGTAGCTCCCATACAAAGTGCCTGTACTTCTTTTAAATTGAAACTGCTGTAACTTCTACACTCTTCTGTCTAGAATAACCATAATTCACACTTGGATTAACATGGCAGTGAGAAATAATATGGCAGAAAATCAGTGTGGCACGCCCACTCCTTTTTGGGTCTGCCATACAAAGTTGCGGAAATTAAAAAAAAATGTTACCGGTTATAACTTGCAAACTATTCAGCGTAGAATAACGAGATTTAAGGTGTGTGAACGTGTAAGAGAGTTTTGTTGCCGGTGGGCCTGACCCGTCGGTTCATGTTCCAGAGGTATGTTCCTGATGTTGATGTTGCTACTCCTGTGGGTTGCTCTTGGCGCACAAATATAACACTTATGTTTTCCTTAATTCTTTGCTCAATGTTTTTACAACTTTTATTAGGTGAATTTTAAATTTAACTTTTATACACACTTTTCTTGAATATATAAACAATATAATATTTTAACTAGCACTGCACTGATGGTCTCACTAAGAGGGTAATTTTAAGATTGATCAACTAGAAAAAAGTTAATAATGTTTAGCTCCAAAACAAAGAGAGGTAAATAGAGAAACAGAATAACAATACTGAGCGGAATGGGAAGAGTTGGCAATTTCGGTGATGCCAGATCGTTACTCAACCCATTCCCTCAATTTAGAACACAGTGCAGTACATAGATCTCTTTTGGCGTAGACATTCCGCCCCCCTTGGAGGAACTCTGCAATGGAGACGCAAAGCCCACACCAAACAGAGAAAGAGAGAATATAGTAAATAATGAGAGAACCTTAAAAACTAATTCAAAATAAATTCATAACAGGAAGAAAAGTAACTTATAAATAGGGTTGAATAATGTACATATCGAGATAGGAGAATATAAAATAATTCGAAACAAATTCATAGTAAACTGAGAAAGGAAAAGTAAAAACTTAGAATAGTACAATTCAAATTTAAATGAATAATTAGAATATAACAAACGCAATATACTGCTGGAATCAGAAACTCCATTAAAAAGGGGTGACAGCCCAGTCTGTTGATGGCAAGGGCGGCATCACGGTAGATGAAGGAGGGAAGGCGAGGCGAGTCTGATTGCCAAATAACCAATTCATGGGAAACAACTGTCCCATGGACGGAGCGGCGCGTTGTATTGGCACAATGTTTACAGGAACAACTTGCGGTGCAGGTGTTGCCTGGTTACACGTGCATGGTTTCGATGGTTTAGGAGTGGGAGGTTCAGGTTGACGCTGCTTTGTTTTCCTTTTGGCGCGTTTGGCACGTTTTGATACGTTGTCCACTCTTCCGTGGAGCAACGTGTGATGTTTTCCACCACAATGATGGCATCGCACCGCGCTTGTACATCGCTGAACCTCGTGGCTATATGCCAAGCAATTAAGGCAATTTCGATGCCGGAAAACTGCGTCAAACCTGCTTCCAATGGCATTGAAAGAAACCGTGTGCATAACCGCAACGGATGATCGCGACTACATACACGGCAGTCGCCTCTTTCGTGCAACATTATCACGAAATCCAGGAGGTGGACGAGCAGGACTCTCTCGGCCCGTCACTCTCTTCTTCGGAGGCATATTGTCTGGCGCAATAATAATGAAAAAAAAAACAAAAAAAAAAAGGTATTAGAATGCTGGAATACGAAATAAAGGGAAAATGGATTAGGTATCGCTATCAAAAGTCCGTTAAGTTGTACTACTGGTTAGTGACAGAGTATAATTTAAATAAATAATTGAATACAAGGAGAAGCGTACAAGAATGAACGTAGAAGAATGTGGCTAGAAACGCTTAGGGAAGAGCTAAAAGCTTAACAATAGGTCGAGTTAGCATGCCTCGTGAAGTTCTCACATCAGCCACTCGTACACGTGAATCGGGTCCCAAATACGTCTTATGGATTCTACCTAGCCTCCATTCATTGGCTGGGAGTTGTTCGCTGCGTACGACAACAAGGTCACCTACGCATACATCTTTCTCTGGGGATTTCCATTTGCTACGTTTATGTAGTTCTTTAAGGTATTCCTCCTTCCACCGTAAGCAGAAGGATTGGTAAATTACCTTAAGACGTTGCCACCGGTTAATCGTACTAACTGATTGGCCAGAGACGTCAACTTCAGCTGGTGACAATAATGGAGATCCAATCAAAAGCGTAGGAGCAACTGATTAGCGCTGTGCATTGAGACTAAATGAACAAACTCAAGTAGCAACTGGGTTAATCGTCCACCATACGGGAGCAATATAGGAAATCTCTCACGATTAGAGAGAGCTGGGGAGTGAGCTGAGCGACCGTTTATGCGCATTATTCCACGCGAGTCTATAAACGGGTTGAGCGAGAGTATGTCGCTCTTGCGTGGAATCGGGATCTTCTTTGATAAGTTAGCATATTCTTGAGGATAATGTCGCATTTGACATAATATTATTAATTTATTTCGTGTGAAAACTATCTCTTCAGTCGAGATTCTGAGAGATGCAAAGCAATAATCAGCTCGCTTCGCTGCTTGAGTGTTATGGAAGAATCGAAAGATGTAAGAAATGACACGTAATGCGCAAGAGAGAGAAGAAAAACGGTCTAAAATATCATTGGATTCTTCCGATCTTACGAAGTGGGATTTTATAACCTTCATTTCAGGCGTATTAATCAGCTCATCATTAAAAGTTGTGTTGGGCCAATCAGGGTGTGACATTTTGAGCCAAGATGGCCCTTGCCACCATAATTCATTATTGGCAAGTTCTTTGGCAGTGTACCACGAGTGGCCAGATCGGCGGGATTTTCGCTAGAACAAACGTGAAACCAATCTTCTCAACGATAGATGAAACTCGATTCGCCACAAATGTCGTCCAGTGACACGGCGGCTTCTTAAGCCAAGAGAGCACGATGGTCGAATCAGTCCAACAAAATAGAGTATATTTCGGGATTCGGAGTTGTGGAATTAAAACGTCTAGCATATTTGCTAGCAGATCTGCTCCATCTAATTCCAAACGTGGTAGTGATAGGGTTTTAACTGGGGCAACACGGGTTTTTGCCGCTAACAAATGGGTACGAACTTCACCAGTCGAATTCTCTATACGTATATATACTGCTGCAGCATAAGCTTTTTCCCAAGCATCGCAGAAGCCATGAAGTTGCAGATTTGAGTCGGGAGAGAAATCCACAAAACGGGGAATGCGGACGGATGCCAGATTCGGATAATCCGACAAAAATGTTTGCCATTTGTTCAGCGTTAGTGGCTTAATAGATTCGTCCCAATCAGTTTTATCTAGCCACAACTGTTGCATTAACATTTTTGCAACAATAATTTTGGGTGCCAACCATCCAGCTGGATCGAATAGTTTGGCAATCATCGATAGAACCTCACGTTTAGTGAATGAGGCCTTTGTTGAGAGGGGGCCCGGAGAAAAGAAGAAGCAGTCGGAACCTGCATTCCATCTAAGCCCAAGGGTTTTTGCTGTACTAGCATCAGAAATATTCAGGAATTCAGAGTCTAAAAGATGCTCTGATCGGAGGTCGTCAATCACTCTTTGATGATTTGACGTCCATTTTCTTAACGAGAATCCTGCTGTGTCTAGTACCGAAGGCAACTGATTACGTGCGGCAATAGCTTCGTCCAGTGTATGGGCTCCAGCGAGTACATCATCCACGTACATAGAATGTTTTAAAATGCCGGAAGCAATCGGGTTAGCTACTTCATTCTCTTCTGCTAGTTGCAAAAGAGTTCGGATGGCCAAGTAAGGCGCACAATGTTACTGTTTGCAACTCAAAGGTTTGCAGCTCTTCATTCGGTGATTTTCGGAAGCAGATTCGTTGATATGGGGTGTGCTTTGGATGCACGAGAATTTGCGGATACATTTTCTCAATGTCAGCATTGAAAACAAAGCGATAGAGTCTCCATCTCAGAATTAAGACCATTAGATCGGATTGCAAAATAGGCCCAGTACATAACACGTCCTTGAGACTATTGCCACTGCATGTACGACTAGAGGCATTAAAAACTACACGAAGTTTCGTGGTAGTGCTATCCGGTTTCACCACGGCATGGTGAGGGAGGTAATATGAAAAGCTGGGCTCTAAATGAACATTTGGGATTGTTAGCTTCATATGATCTAATTCGAGGTATTCTAAGAGCACATGATCGTAATTATTCTTAAATTGAGGGTTCTTAAGCAATCGTGCTTCATTACGAAAGAACTGAGCTCTCGCCGAATTGCGAGATTCTCCTAATGGCAATTCTTCGGGGAATTGTCTCTTGAAAGGCAGAGATACGACATAACGGCCATCTTTATTTCTGAAAGTAGTTTTTTTGTAATTTTCCTCGCAATACAAATCATCAGCTGATCTACGAGTTGTTTTCGGGAGCTCCTCGATTTCCCAGAATTGTGAAATTTCTTTATCGAGGCTTATTTCATTATAAAACGATAAAACCGTTTTATGTCCTTGTGATGGTGTACAACGGCCCGTGATTATCCAGCCAAATACTGTGTTTTGGGCAATCAGTGTTCCCAGGATTCCTCTGCGAATGCCGTCTAGTAATATTGACGGATAAATTTCACCACCTAGCACCAGGTCCACTGGAGAACTTATGTGCAGGTTCTCATCCGCTAACCGTAAACCATTGAGTTCCGTACGTAATTGAGCAGACGTAGGGCAAGAAGGCAGCTTTCCAGTAAGCTTCTTTAGTACGAAAGCATCCACCTTCACTGTAAAGCTCGGGTCAATTGGGGATCCAATCACCAAAGAACACATCTTTGAGGAATGAGCAGTAACAACCTCATTTAGGCCAGTTACCTCCGTCCGGACGTTGCAAACAGGGAGGCGCAACCTATTCCGCAGACGTTCAGACATAAAGGTCGCTTCCGATCCTGAGTCTATTAATGCACGAGCTGTAAAGGTAGTGTTGTGGTATCGGAGATGTACAAGTGCTGTTCCAAGTAGCACTGTAGAGTTTCTAATTGGGAGGCTTGCAGTGTCGGAAGCCGTATCGTGTGTTTTGTTTGATTTAACGGATTGCAGTTGAGACGTAAATGACTGGCACGGTCGTTCCATTGGCGCTGCAGAAGAAGTTGTTGCTGGAGATTCATTGCGAGGCGACTGAGATGTATTTTCTCGGCGGTGCAATAATGAATTATGCCTTTTTTTACACAAAGAACATGTGAATAGGCTTTTACAGTGATGATAGTCATGGGAAATGGCGAAGCAGTTGGTGCACAATTTATGCTTTTTGACTACATTATAGCGATCATCTACTGATAACTTTAAAAATTCTGAACAATGGCGAAGAGAGTGTGCCTTTTGGCACAATGGGCAAACACGATTGACAACGTTAGTTTGATATGTGTTCACTCTTCGTGAGTCCATTGGAGGAGTGTTGGGTCGCTTGGGAGGGTCAAATCGACTGGGTTGTCGAGTAGGTGGATGGCTGAATGGCCGAGAACCACCTCGGATATCTGAGACGGATTCGAGAGTTTGATACCGCTCAGATAGGAAAGCGTCAAAGTCACTCCACTTAGGAACCTCACGCTTATTCTTCTATGACTGCTCCCAGAGACACAATGTAATATCCGGGAGTTTAGTCGAACACAAATACACAAATATCGCGTCCCACTGATATGTGTCAACATCCAAGAGCTTTAAATTAGTAATGCAGTCATTTATGGTGCGCTTTAAGCGCTTCAGATTGGGACCGGTTTCGTTATTCACCGACTGTAGGCCGAAAAGCGTCTTCAACTGTATATTAATGAGCAGTCTCTTATTCTCGTATCGCTCTTCGAGGTTGTACCAAGCAAGCGCGAAACCATCATTAGTCAGAGGAGTCGACTTAATGATGCTGTGCGCTTCTCCACGGGTTTTTTGGAGTAAATGATACAGTTTCTCAACGGGTGATAACCGGGGGTTATTTCGGTATAAAGCAGTAAACATATCCCTGAAGCTCGGCCACGATACGTAATCTCCGTAAAAACATTCGGTGTCACATGGTGGCAATTGAATAGTGGGGGCAGGATATTCATTATGTACCCTTTCGACGGGTGAACTTCGATTTGTGGGAGAGGCCACCACAACTGTTAGATCGTGTATATGGGCATTGATGTTGGAAAGGCATCGGAGGTAGGAGGTGTAAACCTCCCTGTACGCTTTTTTTATTTGACCAATATCAATGCCTTTATCCGCCTCACCACAGATAATGGAATTATAATGTTTTCAGAGTTCACTCCAGAGGGTTTCGAATTCATTTTTTTGTACTTCCAAGGCAAAAGTACTATGGGTGTCGGTACTAATGGTCTGGAAGTATGAATCGAAATCATTTATTTCCTCTACCGCGGCTTTAAAGCGATTAAGAGCTGACATGTTAAAGGTACACGCAGAAGAAACTAGCAATAAATGTAAATCAAGTAAATCGGGTTGCCAGGAAATGTCTTGGATTTAATCTTTGGAAGTAGCAGTAGCGGTAGATGCAAATATATAGCAGTATTAGCGGATAAATATTCGATTCGAATCTGTATATAGCTTCTTGCGGTATCTGTGTGAGCGTATTTAAGGCACCGTAATCCAAGCTCAATGTATACTGATTCGTATTTTAAGAACTCGTTGAATGGGGTATTGATTGAGATCGATTGAAATTAAATTGCCCAAATGGTTCGAAATATGACTATACACAGTATATACAGTATATATATATATATATATATATATATATATATATATATATATATATATATATATATATATATATATATATATATATATATATATATATATATATATATATATATATATATATATATGTGCTGCGGTTTTCTGATAATTCGGTATCAAATTCGTTAACGAAAGAGAATCTTCAATAACAGAGAATTATCGAATATTATTGGGTAGAATATTCACTTCGATTGTTGAAATTCAATAAAAATATCGTGTGTATTTATTCGAGTATTAAACCCTTAATGCTTCCGAGCCGCAATTTTTCTCACGGGGAGTTGATCTAATAGAAAAGGCAGTACAATACGTTTGAGGTTGCCTACTTATATTGTATATTAATAATAGCAGACCAAATCAGTGCTATTGTTATGTACTTAAATCAAATAGATTTAAATATGGGTTGTTGTTGTTGTATACGTGTGAAAACCAATTTAATGTATGTATCATAAAGTGAGATCAATTTTAATGAGTTAGAGTGTGGTTGTTGTTGCTCAACAATTATACGTGTCTACTTATTAACGACAAGTAATATAGGCAGAGTAATCTTGTTGTTGCCTCTATATGCAAAACAACAGCCGATAGAGAAAATGTAAATACGAGGGAACGACTTTGCTTTGTTTTTTTTTTTGTTTTGTTTTGTTATCGTTGAGTAGGAATAGCAGGCAAATTGAAATTGCATATACTTAAATACACGTGTTGTTTTGTTTATTTTGTTCTTGAAGGAACAAAGGTAAAATGAGAAGAAATATATATTGGGAGATGATCGTGTAATACGAAAGTATTTTTTTTTTTTGTTTTTATGTATTCAAATATTTTGTGATTTAGGCAAAGAGCAACAACTTGTGTATATTTGAGCCGATTATATTTTAAAGGGAATGCACGATGACGTCAACGAGATGATTGTCGCATAGAATATTATAAGATAGA
This sequence comes from Megamerina dolium, assembly GCA_963854835.1. NCBI lineage: Eukaryota > Metazoa > Arthropoda > Insecta > Diptera > Megamerinidae > Megamerina > Megamerina dolium. The sequence continues at coordinate 47,988,984 of OY978528.1, read as the reverse complement.
TTTATTGGGAGCACAGATTTGTTAAGTAGGAGAATACGAAACATAAGTGACTTGTCTAACAACGGAGTTATAGTTAGTTGTTGGGTTCGCCAACCTTTAGCAAATGTTATTTGCAATTAGCTTATTTATTTATATACATACACACTACAATATATGCACTGGGATGTATGTTTGTTTGTGTTTTATTTATTTATTCTTTTAAATGGGTGCCTAATAATTTTGGCGGTATTATTTACATACAAGCAGAATGTATATATGTAAATACAAATATGTTTGGGAGGAACTTTTCCTTGTATGTTACACGCATATAAGAACGTAGTTGTGTATATAAATAATTATGGGATTTCAGAATGTCCTAGACATAGGAACGAAATTCCCAAATGAAGCAACTATGACGTCAGCGAAAGAATTATAGCCAGAGAAATCTTAAAAAAAGACTGTATATAATTCCAACAAATGCACTTATGTATTTATATAGAAAATTGTGTGTATGTATTTGAATAATATTTTTTGCGGGATATATGTACGCAAATATAGAATAATAAACACAATACCATATGTTTAAATTATTACGGGTTGTTTTTTTTTTATATATTTTATTTTATTTAAAATCACACATGTACATATGTATGGATATCAATATGACATACCTTGGGTGGCAAGATTTTCTTACCGACGTTGCGAGCCGATCCGGCTCGAAGGACCAAAAAATGAACGTGTAAGAGAGTTTTGTTGCCGGTGGGCCTGACCCGTCGGTTCATGTTCCAGAGGTATGTTCCTGATGTTTATGTTGCTACTCCTGTGGGTTGCTCTTGGCGCACAAATATAATACTTATGTTTTCCTTAATTCTTTGCTCAATTTTTTTACAACTTTTATTAGGTGAATTTTAAATTTAACTTTTATACACACTTTTCTTAAATATATAAACAATATAATATTTTAACTAGCACTGCACTGATGGTCTCACTAAGAGGGTAATTTTAAGATTGATCAACTAGAAAAAAGTTAATAATGTTTAGCTCCAAAACAAAGAGAGGTAAATAGAGAAACAGAATAACAATACTGAGAGGAATGGGAAGAGTTGGCAAGATCGGTGATGCCAGATCGTTACTCAACCCATTCCCTCAATTTAGAATACAGTGCAGTACATAGATCTCTTTTGGCGTAGACAGTGTGGATTAGTATTGTACGAGCAACTCACAGGAAATGGGCGCAACACGCCCACTGTTTATCATAGCCCCCATACAAATTTTAAATTGAAACAGCTTTAACTTCGGCAATCTTCTGTCTAGAATAACCATAATTGACACTTAAATTAATATCGTAGTCGGTAATAATCTGGCAGAAAATCAGTGTGCCACGCCCACTCCTTCATGGGTCTCCCATACAAAGTCGAGGGAATTGAACTAAAATTTTAAGCTCCATAACTTGCAAACCATTTAGCGTAGAACAACGAGATTTAAGGTATGGATTAGTATTGTACGAGCAACTAGGCTCACTGTAAATGGGTGCACCACGCCCACTGTTTATCGTAGCCCCCATACAAATTTTAAATTGAAACAGCTGTAACTTCGGAAATTTTCTGTCTAGAATAACCATAATTGACACTTAAATTAATATCGTAGTCGGTAATAATCTGGCAGAAAATCAGTGAGCCACACCCACTCTTTCATGGGTCTCCCATACAAAGTCGAGGGAATTAAACTAAAATTTTTAAGCTCCATAACTTACAAACCATTTAGAGTAGGACAACGAGATTTAAGGTATGGATTAGTATTGTACGAGCAACTAGCCTCACAGGAAATGGGCGCACCACGCCCACTGGTTATCTGTAACTTCGGCAATCTTCTGTCTGGAATAACCATAATTGACACTTAAATTAATATCGTAGTCGGAAATAATCTGGCAGAAAATCAGTAAGCCACACCCACTCTTTCATGGGTCTCCCATACAAAGTCGAGGGAATTAAACTAAAACTTTTAAGCTCCATAACTTACAAACCATTTAGAGTAGGACAACGAGACTTAAGGTATGGATTAGTATTGTACGAGCAACTAGGCTCATAGGAAATGGGCGCGCCATACCCACTGTTTATTGTAGCCCCCATACAAAATGACTGAAATTCCTTTAAATTGAAATAGCTGTAACTTCTGCATACTTCTGTCTAGAACAATTCTAATTAATAAAGGGTTATACATTATGCGGGTTCAAAAGTAAATGTAAATAAAACACATATAAAATATTTTTTATCATGATATTTCTTTTTTATTATAAAGTTTGAACGTTGACATTATGTGTGAAATACTACATCATTTAAATGACCACCACGCGAATTGTTGCAAGCATCGATTCTTTTGAGGTAATTTTCGACCACTTTTTGACACATATTGGGCGGTATCTCAGCCATAACGTGACGAATGTTAGTTTTTAGGTGCTCAAGAGTTAAAGGTTTATCTGCATAAACACGGTCTTTCGGGTAGCCCCACAAAAAAAAGTCAAGCGGTGTCAAATCGCATGATCTTGGTGGCCACTTGATATCGCCACGACGAGAAATTACGCGGCCAGAAAATTTCTCTTGCAATAAAGCCATATTCTCTCGAGTTGTGTGGCATGTGGCACCGTCTTGTTGAAACCACATATTCTCTAAGTCGTATTCTTCAATAGCAGGCAAAAAAAAATCGGTTATCATATAACCATAACGCTCCGAATTGACGGTGACAGTCGTTCCATCGTCGTTTTCGAAGAAGTAAGGTCCAATCACACCTCCGGACCAAAGAGCGCACCAAGCAGTGACTTTTTGTGGATGTAGTGGCCTCTCTTCAATTACTTGAGGATTCTCAGAACCCCAAATACGACAATTTTGTTTGTTAACATACCCACCGAGTGAGAAATGTGCTTCGTCGCTGAAGAAAATTTTGTTCGAAAAATCGCCGTCTACCGCCTGTTGTTCATGCACCCATTCGACGTATCTACGACGTTGTGAATGGTCAGCTGGCTTCAGTTGTTGTGTGAGCTGGATTTTATATGGATGTAGGTGTAGATCCAAATGCAAAATACGCCATAATGTGCCGTAAGACAGTCCTAATTCCTGAGAACGACGAGGAATCGACACATTCGGGTCTTCGGCAACACTTTCACTTACAGCAGCGATATTTTCGGTGGTACGAGCGAAACGATGATGCACAGGCCTTACAATATCTGTAACCGATCCAGTCTCTTCATATTTCTTCACAATTTTGCCAATTGCTTGCGTAGTTGGACGATTATGTAAACCATAATCTCCTCTTAAAGCACGATATGTGGCTGTGGCAGAATCACCATTTTTGTAATAGGTTTTTACAATTTTAATGCCTTGTGCGATAGTTAAACGACCCATTTTCGCAAATGTCAGACTTTGAACTGAAAAAGAAAGAAATTGTTTTAACAACTCAGTTTGACAGATGTTGAATTCTAGCCCTATACTTTTGAAACCGCGAAATGGATAACTCTATACTTCAGCTAATATGGTAGTCGAAAATAATCTAACAAAAAATCAACATGCCACACCCACTTCTTAATGAGGCTTCCATACAAAATTAGGAAAATTTTAAAAAATTTAAACCGCTATAACTTACGAACTATTCAGCGTAGGACAACCAAATTTAAGGAGTGGATTGATATTGAAAAATTAATTAGATATACAAGAAAGAGGTAAGCCACGCCCACTTTTTATATAGCACTTTTTTATAAACATTAAAACACCCATAACTTACTAAATAATACGCCTAGGTCAACCCATTGCAACCTAGGTAGTTTAGTATTACAGGCAGAAATTATTCCTCAAGAATTGGTGAGGTAGCCTGGTTCTTAATGTAGCTCCTATACAAAGTAGTGGAAGAAAAGAATGGATATACGAGCAAACTTTTTATATATACCTCTACATATGCAGGGTATAATTTGGTCGGCCCCAGCCGACTGTAAGGCAATTTTTTTTATTATTATATTATCCTTAATATTAGGTGTAGTAAAATTAAATCTATTATTTTTGTATTAAATTGAAGGTTTTATTTATTTAAATGGTTCCAAATGGTTTTTTGTGCAATTTTTAGCTCCTGGGCAATAGAAACAGTGCTTACATGACTGTTAGACTCGACGATTTCCATTATTTTATCGATATTTTCGACAATTGGCCTTGCATCTTTGACATCAAAATTACCGGAACGGAAACGACGAAAAACTGTAAAATATGGCGTATTTTCTCTTTACAGGTGTCCATCTTTGACGCGTGCTCAAACAATGCCGAGTCAAGCAATCACAAAACTGCCTGAAAGGTTTAATTAGCACGAAATCCTATCTTTCTATCGCCATCTAACGTAACCCGATCGCTCTTATGCAACGCGAGATTCAGATTACTAAAGCCATCTATTGGAAAAGTAGTGGATTTCATTTTACTACACCTAATATATACCTGCTAGCACAACAAAAGATCGAACAATTCGTTTCGCAGGTCTATAATTATTTATATATTTATTACATTTACACTAGGAAAAGGCATAAACAGTGAATTTGTTTTGCCGTTTTTTAAATACTTAAAACTATTGTAAATATCTCCTTTTTTAATAATTTAATAATTTCTAGGCTAATTTTCAGATACCTAGATTGATTCAAAATATCCCCTCAGTATCGGGATCATGAAGAGTTGATCAGAGTGACACCCTTGTACATATCTTTGTAATCCCAGTGTCTCTCCATCTCACCTTCTCTCTTTCATCTACCTTTCATGCATTTTGCAAAGCTTGCCTAAAACACCTTTCGACATCTTTTAAAATGCAAATCATATTAACTGCTGATGCTTGGTTGAGCATTTTGTGTATATTCCATTTTGCTTTTAGCTATCCTCCTAATATACTGCGGCTACTGTTATTATTACCTACTGTTGCCACTGCATAGTATTCCGTACCTAAGGAGAAGAAAGTCAAGTGAAAATATTTCGACAAGTAACAAGATTGAGTAGGTGGTGAAAAACAAACAATTTATGATGAAGGTTACATTTGGGGTAATTTGGTTACACAGTTCACTGGAAATGTATGTACGTAGTAGTACTAGTAGTTGTTGTAATAATAGCAATAATATTAATAGTAATGCCTATAGTCCCAGTGTCAGTCTTAATTTATATATTGCATGTTTCTTGATAAGGGTTCTTGGGCTATGTATAATGATTCTACACACATCGGTGCAGTAAATACTCGTATATCATTCAGTATTCAACAAAGAAAGTACTAATTTTGGTAAAATAAATATTCGCACTCATCTACTCAGAAACACTAGAGACATGGGAGTTATTTTTTATTGTGATCCCTGATACAGATGTGCATGTGTATGATTGTGTGAGAATTTAAGCTTAAATTTTAGTATTATTTTCTTATTGTAAATATATTGATTTTTTGATACCGTTGTTATAGAAACACATGTTTATAAATCGATTCTTTTTTGGTATAGTGTCTATTTTCCCATGCGACTTCTTTCTATTTCCCAATACAATAAAATAATACTAAGATAAAAGATTTGAGTCCAAACGAAGAGATCATTGCTGATACAGATGCCAAATTTGAGGACTTCAACAAAACGCCTTGTTTGGAAGACTGTTTTCCAGTAGTTCACATGTGCACAATATATTATTCAAATAATAATAAAAAAATATTTAAACAAGCAACTGAAAAAGCAAACTAAAAACAAACTGCAAAGCAAACAGCAAAGGCCTTTACAGCCCAATGGGAAAGAGAAATGTTTGGTAGTGCACAAAGTAACATTACTTAGATACTGTAATGTATCGCCCTTAGAGCCGATACATTACAACACATACATATATTACATTACATACATTGCATGAATTTTTGCACAGACATGACTTACGAAAGTAATGTGTCGCTTTGAGTTGAGAGCAACACATAACCGCGTGCATTGCCATACATTACATTTACCTCTGAAAACATGCATGATAAAAGTAAAATGAAATCATATCTCATATCTAGATTATTACAAATAAGATAAGAAATGGTTAATTACTGTTTTTCATATTTTATTTATTATAATTTATTATACATATATTACAATAAACGATAAATACTTAAATATGTATATTACATAAAATTTAATATATTAAAAAATATATAAATAATTAGTTTGATTGTTAGTTAATTGTTTTTTTTTAACATTGGTGTTTAAAATTTTAAAAACATTTTACGTAATTGCTTTTCGAGCCCTATGTACGAACGAGTATAAGTACCGGGTGACACTGTACACATTACGGATTTTTCACATTTTATTAAAGTTTTAGAAGACACTGGTACACACTTTCAGACCGCATTGTAGAAAGGAGTTCATCAAAACACTTTCTTGTAACACCATATTTATTGTTCCATTGGCAAAGCTTCTCACACAAGCTGGCTGATTGGCCAGATGGCTGACCACCATCGGTACGTGTTTCAGCTTCTTCAGCAGCTTCTAACCTATTTTCACAATCTTTTTCAATATAACTATCCATACAAAAAGCTCCACTATTGAGAACTTATCTTTTTAAATCAAACGACGCCAATGCCGTCTACGCCAGTATTATTTTTAAAACTAATTTCCTCACAACACACATGATATATACTACAAATACACACATCCGCACTTTTTTTGAAATTGAAATTGCCATTTTAACACAAAAATACGTGCAACCCCATAACAATGTAATACAGGGCCATGTATGCATTCCTCATTTCAAAAAACATCTAGAAAACAGTTTACAGCAATCTCTTTCTGATTTTGTGTCAGCTTATTTTTGACTACTATATTAATCTAAATGTCAAATACTGTTCATTTAGACGGAAGATTGACGACATTGCAGCGGTTTAAATTTCAAAGAAATTCAGCACTTTGTATGGAAGCTACTATAAGAAGTAGGCGTGACTCGCCCAATTCAGGCAAGATTATGTAGCAGTAAAATATAACTCTACGTGCCAAATATTGTTGCCCAAGGTGGTATATTAACTGAGTTATAGAAAGTTAAAGATTTTGAAAATTCCAAGGTTAGTTAGTTAGTTGTTCGATAATGCTCAATATCAATCCTCTCCGTATCCTCGGATCATAGGTCAATCATGCAAAATTTCGTCAAAATAGCTCAATACTTGCTCAAATTATCCTGCGCACCAGCCAAGTGTCAGACAGATGAATGTATGCACATCGTTAAATCGAAAGTTTAAGCAACGCTGATCACGAATATATATATTTTTCTATATCTCCGGAGATTCCTTCAAGTGGTTACAAACATCTGACCGAAAGGAATATACCAGTGAATAAAAATCAAAAGTTTAACTCAATTTTGATACTAGATGCATCATATACCCGAAGACTTACTTATTCCTTGTAAGGTATTGTATCCTTTAATATTGTACAAGTTTATTTTAATGATTTTTTCCTGACTTACGTTTTATTTGAAAAAATTCGCGCGTGCAGCAACGTACACGTGATAGAAGTAAAACTTCCTAGAATATTAAGAAAAAAAGAGATGTAATGTGGGAGGCTGAGAGAGAATCTGAAAAATACAAATACAAATACAGAAATACAAAAATTTGCATGAAAATAATTGTTTATTCAATATTTACACTGTCATTATTTGGTATTGCGATTGGTATTAATGATATTAATGGCTTGTGATAACTAGTATATCTATGTTCGTGATTCAATATTTTCGAGATAACGTGTGAAAGTGGCATCTATTGTAGTTCAGGATTTTGTTGTTAATTCGTTGGGTTTGATATTTATAACCAGGCCAAATTTTTCACGAAGGAAGTTAGTGGTAAAGAATCATCTGATGTAAAATTTAAGGTTAAAATCTCTCCCGATAATCACAGGAATTTTATCTTCGTCTCTTCCAAGAGCATCAGCACCTGCATAACTGTAAATCAGTGAAGAACGGTGTATGAAATATATTATATTCTCAAGATTCAGATTCGGTGTTATATAAATGGCCACAAACACTATTATTTTACTTCCGTTTAACGCTTAACACTCTGCAATGCAAATATCGCCAATTGGTGTCACTGTAAAAGAATATTATTTAGACTGCCTAGCAGTCATTTCCAAATTGGGTGTAAAGATATTTACAGTATCATTATGATTATTATAGTGTATTGCCACTCCTCTTTCTCGAACATTCGGTCTCTTATACTTAGTAACGCATTTAAAATTTGGTATGCTGATATCGTCGTCATTGTTTAACCAAGTTTCTGACAAAAGTAGAATATCTAATTTACATATGACAGCGTCTGTTAAATCGGCGGAATGTGCTCGGAGGCTCTGACAATTGAAGGTATATATAGTTAATCCACTCGTCTGCCTCATAAAATTAATTATTTGTCTATCCACAGTCTGCAATCTATTCAATGAAAGTCTTCGGAATTCGTCTTGTAAATGAGACATATTAATAGCTGCTCTTCGACCATGATAAAATGTAGAATCAACACCATCTGTTGTAATCCACAATCCGTCAATACTAGTGACGCGTCATAGAGCAACGTAAACTAATGATTGTGAATGTTTTTTGTCGTATTCGTAAACAACTTCAGAATACATGCTCCCCTGAGATTTGTGAATGGTCGTCGCACAAGCACAGACTAATGGTAGATGTGATCGTTTGCGTTTATAGTTTTATCGTTGTTAAGAGGGATTGTTGACGATCGTCTTTCGATTGGTACAGCCGTTTTACTAATATTATTTGATGATACATGGGCAGCAATTTTCTTTCGAATTTTTTCACCAATATTAGATGACTCCGAAAATTCGAGCCACGCAACGCTGAGTTCTCTAGCAACGTCAAAATCGATATACGTTAATTTGCCTACTGCGCCGTTTGCTAAACCATCTGCCACATCAATATTAGTTGTAATCATATATAATACACCCGTAACGAATACCGTTTCATATGGCCATCCTCCAGTGTAAATAATTGACATCTTGTGTAGTTTTTGACGTACGAAGGCTTCTTGCTCAGCCGATGTGCAACCACATCGGCTTATTATTATAAGTAGTTACAGATTGGTTAGTATTAAATAACCGAATCCCACGTGGAAAATAAATATTTGCTTCTAAAAATAAAAAAATAAATATGTGGCACTTAAAGCCCCGAAGGGCTCATTGGCCGAGCTTCTCTTCAATTACTGTTGTGCATGTTTAATTTTGGACGGTATTAGAAGGGACCTACTTATTTTAGCCGGTTCCGAACGGCAGAACCCTTGCGACATCACTTTTTCTGAGCTTTGTCACAGAGTTCTTTTTAGAAGCTTTTCCTTGGCAAGTTGTTACTGTCGGAAGAATTGCCAATTGCTTGCCGACAGGTGGGTACCGTTCGAAAGAAAAATCTTTTCGATATTAAATTTATTATGCATGAGCCGCGGATTGAACCACGACCTACAGAAGGCCAACACGCTAACCACTGAGCCACGGCACCCACACTTCTATTTGCTTCTTTCGTTGTAAAAAATCTGGACTCAATTAAGTGTAGTTCGTGTTCTTCAAGTCGTTCACCGTTACCAATTTTTGTTAAAATAGTTGAAAATAGTTGATTTGATAGTCTCATCACATGCGTTAACTCATAAAATTTTAGGTCTCTCCATAAGACGGGTCCAACAATCTTTTGTTTTTGTTGTTTGTATATTGGTGTCGCTCGAACAGGTGGCAACTGTCGCAAATCTCCGATTAAAATAAGATCAATTCCACCAAAATTCGTGTTATAATTGCCAGTAATTTGTTTAAGACGGGCATCAATCTGTGCAAGTAACTCAGCTCCAAACATGCTAATTTCATCAATAATCGGGACTTGTACATACTTAAACAATGCTCGATATTGATAGACTACTTCAATCGATAATGGTAACAATTTTGATAATGAAATTTTTAATGCCGTATGCGCAGTGGTACCAACGATGGCTACAGCTGCTTTGCCTGTAGAGGCGCAAGTTATTTATGCATTACAGTGACCATCATTATTTGTGAAACGGTTATAGATATCCATAATGAGTTTTATGACGAAAGTTTTACCACATCCAGCTGGACCAGTCAGAAATATTTGAAATTGAGTAATTTCCGAAGACAATAGATGATATATTACGTGTCGGAGAAGCTCGCCTTGCTTCTCGTTTGCCATTCTCATAAATTTACAAAATTCTGCATTAGGTATTAAATTTTCTCTCTTCTTCGCGATATTTCCAAGCTTATTTAATACAGCCAAACGAATGTCTACATTTGCATCTGAATTTGGATCATTATATAATCGCTGGAATGGATCAGGTTCGGAACATCTATTGGCTACATCCTGTGCTGCGATTTCACTGGGATCGTTATCGTTTTCGCAACACAAATTTCAACAAATTTCGATTGTTTTTTGAATATCTAAGGTGGATTCAAATTCCTTTCTGCGATTTAAAATTTGATCCTCGTTATCGTCATATATTTGTATGAACTTAAATTCAGCCAGTATTTCTGCGTCTTCGCAGAAATATCAGTGTCTAAATATCAGTGTCTAAATATCAGTGGAGTCTTCTCCAATACCCATTTGGTCTAATTCTTTTTGGGTCTTACGGATTCGTTGCCGATCAATAGGCCATACAGTTGATATGCTTACTGAGGTGGAGCTTTTAGACATCGGCTCTCGTAGAAGATACCAAGCAGCTTCTTGGCTTGTCATCTCTACATTGTTAAGCATGTTGACACCTATTTTCCGAGTGACTTCCACAATATCAAGTTCCGGATTTTCATTCATTGTTTCAATAATTTGACGTTGAAGTTGACTCACTCCTCTGTTGGTTTTGTTAACATATTCAGCAACATAAGCAGCACAAGAATATTCCTTAATAATAAATAGAATGTCCATATTTGATTTAATTTAACACAAATGGGTTGAAAGGGTTGTGCCATTTTTCTTCAGGTTGACGTTTCAAGAAGACTCTAGGCCTATAGATCCCAGCTCGAAGTATAGAACTGTAATGCTCATCAGAGAATATATTATTGTCTTTGTAAAAATGATCGATACCAGTATAATTATTGTTTTCAATATTGAGCCTAATATTCTTGTAGTGCTTTACATAATCATAAAACCCTGGCTCCTCTTTATGCATCGATGACAATATTGGCAAATAGGCAAGAACGGGTCCTCAAATCTACGCTGTTGGGGTCTATTGGGAACTATTTTTTTATAACACGTACAAGTATGTTTGTGAGTTTGGAGGCTTATCTTGCCTGATGATTCTATTGATGAAACCGTTATAAGTTGATCAATCAATGATATCGCATCGATTTTGCCTTTATCCATGGAATCACTTGGAGCATTATTCAGCCACATTAAAATATGAGCATTTTTGCTCCCGCGATGCTGGAACTCAATTCTTTTAAAGTAGTCGACCACTAATATTGATCAAATGGGCTAAATCTTTTCAATTGAAGAATAGTGAGCAATATATTAACTAGTTTATTGAAGTATATAGCATATGTTACTGCATCTTCTTTGACTAACGTTGTTCGCTCTATGTAGTGTAATTGTTCAGCAATTTCATCAGAAATCACAGTGCCGTTGTGCTTCAATTTGTACAATGTTTTTATTAAATCATTCCAACCGATTTCATTTGCACTAACCGTCAGAAATATCGTCGGTTCACCCAATTGTCGGATCATAGCAAACAAGTATTTTTTTCGGTTAGCCCAGTACCAGGTTGAATTTGGAACTGTCCGTAGAAAAGAGAGTTTTGTTTCAATACAATTATTGACATATTCTTGATCTTCAATTTGTTGTCGGGTGATGGATGTATTAGTACCAACGTGTTTAACTGCCACCGTGAGAACATCACGAACCCTCAAACGCAAGATTTTCATTGCCAAGTATAATAAATGATATGGCGTCACAGCTCGTCGATCGGATTTTCGTAACTCACTAGTTGCCATCATAAATGGTGTCACCTTAACCTGATTTCTGAACCGTCGGAATTGTCCTAAATAAATTGATGGGAAAGAAAGCTCTTCTGCATATTCATCGAACAACAAACACTGTGGAACGTTATATTCTCCGGGTGCTATACACAAGTGTTGATCCATTAGGCTTTCTTCAATTGGAATATGTTCAATGTATTCATGTAGAAAAAAATGGCGTTGCTATGAAAAGAAGATTCGTCTATTTTGATGTCATGCATATTGTATAGTGGGGTTGATACCATATATCGTAACCAAGCCTTTATGGTACGCTACTTAATTACTTACTTATTTACTTATGTGGCCATAACAAGAAAATATCGATTTAGGCCGAAAATAACATGCTGCGCCAGCCATCTCTGTTATTCGCTAGCTGGCGCCAGTTAGAAATTGCAAGCGCCGTCAGCGGGTTCCGAATATAACACCTTCTTAGCTGGAGCGTGTTCTTCCATTCGCTCGACATGACCTAGCCAGCGCAGCCGCTGGATTTTGATGCGCTTTACAATGTCAATATCGGCATACAGCTCGTACAGCTCATGGTTGTACCTTATTCGGTACTCGCCACCAACGCAAATAGGTCCAAAGATCTTGCGTAGGACTTTTCTCTCGAAAACTCCAAGCATTCGCTCATCCGAGGTGGAAATTGTCCAGGCTTCAGCGCCATATGTTAGGATAGGCATGATAAGAGCCTTGTAGAGTGTAGTTTTCGTTCTTCGAGAGAGGGCTCGACTTCTCAATTGCTTACTTAGCCCAAAGTAACACCTGTTAGCAAGAGTTATCCTACGCATGATCTCCAAGCTGACGTCATTACTGCAGTTAATGCTGGTTCCAAGATAGACAAAGTCCCTTACTACTTCAAAAGCGTAGTTGTCAACAGTGACGTGCTGTCCAAGACGCCGGGACTCTTTGTTTGTTGACACTAGATACTTCGTCTTGCCTTCGTTCATCGTAAGGTCCATCCGACGCGACTGTCTTTCCAACTCTGAGAATGCTGCATGACACTTTGGATAAAGATGGTGCCATTATGTCGTAGATCAGCAGCTCGTATAATTTTCTCCATAATAAGATTGAAGAAGAAGTCGAACGATAACGAATCGCCTTGTCTGAAACCCCGTTCGGTGTTAAGCGGTGCGGAGAGATCCTTCCCAATGTTCACTGCACAACTTGTGTTATGCAGTGTCTGTCTGCAAAGCCGAATGAGCTTTGCAGGAATACCGAACTCAGACATTGTTGCGTAGAGGTAATCCCTTACCGGACTGTCGAAAGAGGCTTTATAATCAACAAATAGGTGGTGTGTGTCGATCTGTTTTTCTTGGGTCTTCTCCAGGATTTGGCGCAGTGTGAAAATCTGGTCGATAGTGGATTTACCAGGTCTGAAGGTTGCTGAACATAGGCTTCAACCTTTCACACAATTCGCTCCATAGAACCTTGAATGCGATGCTCAGGAAACTTATTCCACGGTAGTTGACGCAAATTGTGGGGTCTCCTTTTTTATTTACTGGACAGAGAACACTGAGCCTCCAATCATCAGGCATGCTTTCATCCGTCCACATTCTGCTTATGAGCTGGTGCATGCAAGCGAGCAGCTCATCGCCTCCGGTCTTAAACAACTCGGCAGGCAGGCCATCAGCACCTGCAGCTTTGTTGTTCTTCAGCATCAAAATGGCCGTTTCAACCTCGTCATAGTCGGGTGGTGGAAAATCAACACCATCATCTGTAATTGGGGTTATCGGGCAATCTCCTCCACTGGCGGAATTATTCGTAGCATCGCAATTCAGTAACGTGGAGAAGTGTTCCCTCCATAGGTTTAGTACACTCTGGACATCTGTAACCAGATTCCCATTTCCATCACGACAAGAAGTAGTTCCGGGATTTAAAACGCCACTCGCTCGCTTGATCTTTTCGAAGAATTTTCGAGTCTCATTCTTGTTGGTACACATCTCTATCTCCTCACACTTACGTCTTTCCAACTCCCTCTTCTTGCGCCTGAAAAGACGTATCTCTGCACTCCTTTTCTCTCTGTACTGCTCCTTAACAGCTCGCGTTGCACCTGCACGCAGGGTTCTTCTGTAGGCGGCGTCTTTCTCTGCGGTAGCGTCGCGACACTCCTGATCATACCACTCATTCCTCAGAGGCCGGTAATAACCGATTACCTCCTCGGCAGCAGTAGTCATGGAGTGGGATATATGTGTCCACCGTGCGCATGTATCATCAAGTGGGGAAGTGTTCTGCATAAGCAGATCCGATAGTCGAGTGGCAAATTCATCTGCTGTCTGTGGTGATCGCAGCTTACTGACGTCGAGCTTTCTCTGTGTGGGACTTCTCTTGTTATTTGCGACACATAAACGTGTGCACACCTTAGGTGCAACAAGGTAGTGATCCGAGTCCATGTTGGCACTACGGATCGATTTCACGTCCATCACACTGGAAGCATGCCTTCCGTCAATCACCACATGATCAATCTGGTTTCTTGTACGTTGATCTGGAGTCAGCCATGTCGCTTTGTGGATGTCGAGATGCTGGAATCTGGTACCACCAATTACCATGTTTCGTGCTGCGGCGAAGTCGATCAGCCTCATTCCGATATTGGAGGTGTTCTGGTGGATGCTGAATTTTCCGACAGTTGGACCAAAGGTACCTTCCTTGCCCACCCTGGCATTAAAGTCGCCAAGCACGATTTTGATATCGTGGCGGGGGCAGCGGTCATAAACTTCTTCGAGGCGCTGAAAGAAACTCTCGTTGGTCACATTGTCCTTCTCATCCGTCGGAGCGTGGGCACATATAAGGCTGATGTTGAAGAATTTTGCCTTGATGCGGATTGTGGCCAGCCGCTCGTTCACAGGCGTGAAATGTGAGACAAGATGTCGTAGTCTCTTGCTGACCAAAAATCCTCATCCTAATTCGTGCCTTTCAGCATGGCAACTGTAGTAACAGGAAGCTCTTTTGGAGTAGCCCTGTCCTGTCCATCGCATTTCCTGGAGAGCGGTGATGTCAGCTCTGTATTTTTCGAGGACATCAACCAGATGGATAGAGGCACCCTCCCTATAAAGGGACCGGACATTCCAGGTGCATATCCTTAAATCACTGTCCTTTCTTCGTTTGCGGGGGTCATCAACAAAAGCGGTAGTCCTTATCCGAGGCATATTTGTTTTTTTCATTGGGGGGGTTTTTCATGTGGCGGGTCCCAAACCCAACGCACAACCTCTAACCGAGGAGATTTTCGCCACTCACTTCAGCCGCCTCCCAGTGGGTGCCAGGAAGACGTTGCCCGGTGGCCGCCACATGGAGGGCCGCCATTATAAAAATGAAATCGCCATCACATAGTAAGCAGAGCAAACTATATGACTACCCCTCATTAACAAATAAAGGTATCATCACATAGCGCTCAGATCAAACTACATGACAGCCAGTGAGTTGACTTGCGATGAGTTCAACAAGGATTGCGCTAGACCCACCCGGTTGAGGCAGTTAGACACGTTACCTTGCGAAAACACCACCAGACCACCAGCAGCATCACATTGGTCCAACATATTTGCCACCATTATCATCCTATTCTGTTAAATACTCAAATGTGTGCGCGGAATATTTGTTTCTGTTATTGCACATAATTACATTACATATATTATATTATAGTTTCCTATATATGTTACTTATTCATATTCACTTGTTCACTAATATTTTTATTGCATCTATTCTACCGTAGAATTATTGCCTTTAGAAAATTTTCATTTTCAAATAATTTTGATTTTGCCTTTTTTGTGAACACTACATTATTCATGTAGAATTAAACATTTTTATAAAATAAAATTGCGTACAACAAAAGGTTATGGGCCCAAGCATCGGAATGGATTGTTCAAGAATTAGAGTATTGGCTGATGAAGAAGATTGGCCAATTTGGAAACACAAGATCAGGGATCTGCTAGACTATCATGAAGGGTGCTTGGATGTAATAGACGGCAAGCTTGTAAAGCCAGAGCCATTAGGAGAAGAAGCTACAGAAGCTCAAGCAAAGGCGTATAAGGAAAAATGTGATTTTTACAGAAAGGCAAATAGTTATGCTAAATCAATGCTAACGAGTGCAATTACTGATACTGTTTATCAGTAATTGCACTACAGAAGAATCCTGCGTGCAGGTGCAACGCGAGCTGTTAAGAAGCGGTACAGAGAGAAAAGGAGTGCAGAGAGACTTCTTTTCAGGCGCAAGAAAAGAGAACAAGAAAGACGCGAGTGTGAGATGTGTACCGACAAGAATGAGACTCGAAAATTCTTCGAAAAGATCAAGCGAGTGAGTGGCGGTTTAAATCCCGGAGCCTCTTCTTGTTGTGATGGAAATGGGAATCTGGTTACAGATGTCCAGAGTGTACTGAGCCTATGGAGGGAACACTTCTCCACGTTACTGAATGGCGATGCTACGAACAATTCCGCCAGTGGAGGAGTTTGCCCGATAACCCCAATTACAGATGATGGTGTTGATTTTCCACCACCCGACTATGACGAGGTTGAAACGGCATTTTAAGGCTGAAGAACAACAAAGCTGCAGGTGCTGATGGCCTGCCTGCCGAGTTGTTTAAGACCGGAGGCGATGAGCTGCTCGCTTGCATGCACCAGCTTATAAGCAGAATATGGTCGGATGAAAGCATGCCTGATGATTGGAGGCTCAGTGTTTTCTGTCCTGTACATAAAAAAGGAGACCCCACAATTCGCGCCAACTACCGTGAAATAAGTCTCCTCAGTATCGCATACAAGGTCCTATCGAGCGTATTGTGTGAAAGATTGAAGCCCATGCTCCACAACCTGATTGGACCTTATCAGTGTGGCTTCAGACCTGGTAAATCTACCATCGACCAAATTTTCACACTGCGCCAAATCCTGGAGAAGACCCAAGAAAAACAGATCGACACACACCACCTATTTGTTGATTATAAAGCCGCTTTCGACAGTCCGGTAAGGGATTACCTCTACGCAACAATATCTGAGTTCGGCATTCCTGCAAAGATCATTCGACTTTGTAGAATGACACTGCATAACTCCCGTTGTGCAGTGAAAATTGGGAAGGACCTCTCCGCACCGTTTAATACCGAACTGGGTTTCAGACAAGGTGATTCGTTATCGTGCGATTTCTTCAATCTTATTATGGAGAAAATAATACGAGCTGCTGATCTACGACATAATGGCACTATCTTTAACAAAAGTGTCATGCTGTTAGCGTACGCCGACGATATTGACATAATCGGCATGAACACGCGAGCAGTCAGTGCAGCATTCTCAGAGTTGGAAAGAGAGTCGCGTCGGATGGATCGACGAAGTATCTAGTGTCAACAAACAAAGAGTCCCGGCGTCTTGGACATCACGCAACTGTTGACAACTAGGCTTTTGAAATAGTAAGGGACTTTGTCTATCTTGGAACCAGCATTAACAGCAGTAATGACGTCAGCCTGGAGATATTGCGAAGGATCACTCTTGCAAACAGGTGTTACTTTGGACTAAGTAAGCAATTGAGAAGTCGAGCTCTCTCTCGAAGAACTAAAACTGCACTCTACAAGTCTCTCATCATGCCTGTTCTAACATATGGCGCTGAAGCCTGGACAATTTCCACCTCGGACGGGCGAATGCTTGGAGTTTTCGAGAGAAAAGTCCTACGTAAGATCTTTGGACCTATTTGCGTTGGTGGCGAGTACCGAATAAGGTACAACCATGTGCTGTATGCCGATATTGACATAGTAAAGCGCATCAAAATCCAGCGGCTGCGCTGGCTAGGTCATGTCGAGCGAATGGAAGAACACGCTCCAGCTAAGAAGGTGTTATATACGGAGCGCGCTGGAGGACGACGCAGAAGAGGAAGACCTAACCTCCGTTGGAAAGACCAAGTACTGGAGAACCTGACGGCGCTTGGAATTTCTAACTGGCGCCAGCTAGCGAAGAACAGAGATGGCTGGCGACGCATATTATATTCGGCCTAAATCGATATTCGGTTGTTATGGCCACATAAGTAAGTAAGTAAGTTTATGAAAAGGTAATGGATAAAGAATCTGCACATGAAACATAGAAAGCCCTAAAGGAGCAATTTGAAGCAACATCAAAAGATCAGCTATACAAAATTTGTACCGATTTCTTTGCGTTTACATGGAACAAAAATCAAAATGTATCTACACAGGCTGCAACACTTCGCGAAAGGAGAAAATACTTTACCAGATTTAATACTATTATGTAAAACATTACATGTTTTGCCAATTAAATTTGAGTCGTTCCGTTCAAGCTGGATGCTTTTATCGAAAGATGATAATAAGATATTTGATGAATTGAATATACAGCGTAGTATGTATGAATGAAATTTTACGAAATCAGAAAATGTCTATGAGCCAGAAGCTCTTTATTCGAAAAATAGTATAGCTGTTATAGAAAAACCAAAGACGAAGAAGGATAGCTGCTGCCACTACTGTAAAAGGAAAGGTCACTGGGTACGTGACTGCAGAAAGTGGATAGCAGATGATAGACCTTTAAAAAACAAAAAGAATGACGAAACGAACAATATAGCCGATACGAATGTTTCATTAGTAAGTATTACAAACGAATCATATGCAGCAGATACAAATGGAACTAACTGGTGGGTGGATAATGGTGCTACGAGGCATGTCTCCAACACTACAGAATTTTTCATTAATTATAATAAGTTCGTATCAAAGCAGCTGGAAATGAATGTCTTATGGCGCTTGGAAAGGGTTCTATTGAGGTATTTTCCAAAGCTTATAATGGTGTACCGACAGTCACACTTAAGAACGTATGGTACGTTCCTGGAATTACCAGAACTTTGTTTTCGGTACTGGCTGCTCAAGATAGAAATCCTCAAAGTGAATTTTGGTCGAGCAATACTGAGTGCTAGCTCAAAGTAAATGACAGTGTTGTAATGCATGGTTATCGTGAAGCTGGTGGAACATTGTTTAGAGCAGATATCACACCAATTGTTTTGGATAAGAAGATCCAAATTAACATTGCAGATAAAAGTGTATCTTTGTTACAGCTATATCATGAGAGATGGGGACATCAAGACAAGAGGCATATTAAGAGACTGCTTCAAAAAGAGTTCGACATAAATGTCAAAATGGATAGCGATTTATGTGAGGCATGCATATTTGGAAAAGCACATCGATTACCTTTCGGAAACAGAGTAAAAGCGACTCAACCAGGAGAATTGATTTCTGCTGATGTGTGCGGTCCTTTTCCAGATTCTTTCAAGAAGAAGATGTACTACGTGGTTTTCAAGGATGCTTTGTCAAAGATGAGTTGAACGCTATGCTTGCACATGCTAAACAACAAGGTCATATTGTAAAGCAATTGCTAAGTGATAACGGTGGCAAATTTAACAATGCTGAAGTTAAAAGAATTTTACAAAAGCATGGAGTAACACAAAGATTGACGGCACCATACACACCAGAGCAGAATGGATCCAGTGAAAGAGAAAATCGAACAATAGTCGAAATGGCAAGGACCTTCAAATACTCTAATTCCGATATGCAATTTCCAGATGCAATTTGGGCAGAATTGGTGATGATGGCGGTGTACGTGTTAGATCGCACTGGGAAATCATCTGTTGAAGATGTAAGTCCGTATGAGCTATGGATAAAGAAGGAACCAAGAATTAAACATTTGAGAATTATTGGATCTACATGCTACGCTCATATTCCAATACAATAAAGGAAAAAGATGGATGTCAAATGTACAAAGGGATATTTGATAGGGTACGATGGTGATGAACGATATGGAATTTATGTACCAAATGAAAAAGTTGTTATATTGTCAAGAGATGTTAAATTTATTGAAAATCTAAAAGGAGTTAAATTACCATTTGGTGACGATAAACAAGATAAGGAAGTTCCGGATCCAGCGGAATGTGAACAAACAAATCAAGAAGAAGAGTTTACGGAACACGTTGAAGAAGATTCAGAAGATAACATTACAAGTAGTCGTCAATCACAAAATAAACGGAGGAGAGAGGAAAGTAATGGTGAAAGTGACAATAATGAATATGATGACATTGGCAATGGACTTAATTTAAGAAATCGCCAAGATATTAACCCTTGCCATGTAACGTCGTTTTTCGCACCTCTTCTGTGTAACGTCGGGTCACTTGTGTCCGGCTCTTAAAAATGTACGTAAAAGTGCTAAAAAAAATTTGAACAAATTCACGAAACTTTATTGAGGATTCTATTTTAAGAATCAATCGCTATATTACCGATGTTTAAATTTGTTTAAACAATATAACTGTTTAAACAAACAAAAACGTGGAAAATAGACATTTTTTTCAAAAAATCATAACTTTGGTAAAAACCAATATTTTTTAAATTTTCAAACGGGAAATTAAAGCTTAAGAACAGTACGTTGAAGAAACAAATATTGGAAATATGTACAATTAAACAGGATACTTAAGTTGTGAACATCAAAATCGCATTTTTTCGAAGATACGTAAATATGTCAAATTCACAATAAAACAAACAATGTATTTATTTTATTCAATTTTATTCATACAAATGACATCAAATATACTAATTAATAAAAGAAATGTTAACAAAAAACATAAAAATAAAAAATTGTGGTAAAATTATTGTGAACATTGCAAACATAACTCATATCTGTGATCTTCACACGCAGGATAACGGCATTTGGCACAGCATAGAAATGTCTTTTTATCTGTTTTAGAACTACAAAAATGACAACTAAAAATTTGTCAATTCCACATGAAAAACATGAATTTCTAGTGAAAAGCCATCAAAATAAAGGAAAAACCAATTTACTCACCTCCGGCGTTTGATCAACGTACTGTGTAACGTCGGGTCACTTGTACACTTTTCAAATTTGACCTGGCTCCCACAACGGCTGTTTACGCACCAAACTGTCGGTTCTTGGGGAGCTAGTAGCTTTCCAGTGTACAATTTTTTCCAGCCTAGTTTGGCACAGCCCCTTCCGCCCCCCTTCAAGCTACAAGGTATAGTCAGTTTCGGCAGGGCACAAGTGACCCGACGTTACACGTTAAGGGTTAAGAGACCGAGATATTTGAAAGATTTTATTATGACAGCAGAAGAGTATGTAAATTGTTTGCAAACTCCAGAGACGTACGAGGAGGCAACTAGAAGTAGCGATAAACGAAAATGGTAAGCTGAAATGGACCAAGACAATAAAGTCGTTAGTAGAAAATACAACTTGGAAATTAGTGGACTTACCTAAAGATGTAAAACCGTTGCCGTGCAAATGGGTATATCGAATCAAAATGAATACTGATGAAAGTGTTGATAAGTTAATGGCAAGATTGCTTATAAAAGGCTTTAGACAACGTTATGGTGTTAATTATGAACAAACCTTCAGTCCAGTTGCAAAGATGGCAACAATTCGATCAGTTCTGAGTTTAGCAGCAACTGAACGCATGGTCCTCAAACAATTTGATGTTTCTACAGCTTTCCTTTATGGTGAATTAGAAGAATCTATTTATATGAAACAGCCAGAAGGGTATTCTGACTGAACAAACAAAGTATGCCAATTAAATCGAAGTCTTTATGGGTTGAAACAAGCACCAAGGTGCTGGAACAAGAGACTGGGTGGTTTTCTCACAAATTTGAGATTGTTTGTATATTCGGGAAGAAAACGGAAAGAAAATTATATTAGTTTTATATGTTGATGATGTAAACGACTTAGAAGTATTTATACAAGAATTGAGTGAGGAGTTCAAAGTGGAAAGCAAATTATTTTTTGAGATTAGAAATTCAACAAGATATGGGTACTATTCAAATTTGTCAGCAAGCCTATTCAAAGAAAATTTTAGATCGTTTCAATTTTACAAATTGCAAGTCGGTATCAACACTAATTTTAAATGTGCCAAGTAGTTCTGACACTTCAAAATTAGGGAAAGAAGATGAGTAGAAATTTCCATACAGACAAGGTGTTGGTGCAGTTATGTACTTGATGTTGGGAACAAGATCATATTTGGCTTATAGCATTGGGTTCTTGTCAAGAACTTTGGAAAACCCAACTGCTGAAGATGTAGCTCGACTTAAAAGAGTTTTTCGATACATCGCTGGGAGTATTAATTTGGGAATAACATACCGCAGTGACATTAACAAAGATATTTTGGAATGCTATAGTGATTCTGATTTTGGAGGCTGTACTACTACAGGTCGCTCTACTTCGGGTGTAGTAATCACGCATGCTGGTGGTGCGATTTCATGGCTAAGTCCTGTACCTGTAATGTATAAAAATGAAATATAGGATATAGAATATAGATTTTTAATTTTTGAAGTCCTGGCAACACTGTATGTGTCTCCCATGTAGATTCGAGCGCTTAATAACACGAAAACAATAACATTTTCAGTATGTGTCTGACTGTGAGGCATGTATGACTGTTGCTTGTATGTGGTGATGCACACTCTCTCTTTTACATCGTTGTGCATACGTATTGTATTGTATTTGCCTAATATACTCTCGAATTAATCGTAATTATTCGTTATTATGCGTTGGTTGCTCTCTCTCTCTCTCTCTCTCTCAACACACACACACTATATATTGCCATGAACCATTGAATATGATCTATTGCTTTGTATCGTTGTGCAAATGCTGATTTCTTTTTCATTCTCCCTTTCTCTAAGCTATATATTCCTTCCTACTCATGTAACGAAAATAGCTTTAAAAATTTCATACTCCATTTTCTACACCGCCGCCTAAGAAGTTTTACTTCAAAAAATTCAACCACAATTCAATACAATATATATTTTCCGAAGTATTTTCTTGCAGAAGCTACAACTTTTACCCATCTTTGAGGGAACGCACGAATTCCATCCCAATAGAACCGCTCATTTTTCGAGCCCAAGAACGTATCGACCCAATTTTTGATACCTTGAACTGAAATGAAGCATATTCCAGACAAGCTATTCTGCATTGATCGAAACAAGTAAGGCTTCCCATCCGCTATATTCCCAGTAGATTTTAACAGGTTGCACAATATGAGGCCGAGCATTGTCATGATAGAAAATCAATGATTCGTGTTTGGTCGCCTATTCCTGCCGTATTTTGTTCAATGCTCGCTTCAATTTGATAATTTGCTGTCGGTGGCGTTCCCCATGAATGGTTTCAGTCGGTTTTAGCAGCTCATAATACACCATACCTCTCCGATCCCACCAAATACACAGCATACATTTCGAACTATGGATATTCGGCTTTGGAGTCGAATTGCCTAGTTGGGTAGGTCTGACATACGACTTTTTGCGGTTAAGGTTATCCTAATAGATCCATTTGTCGTCGCCAATAACAGTACGATGTACTGTTGAAGCAGCTAAATTGTCTTGATTTCAGTTCATATGGAACCCAATTTCCCATTTTCTGGATCATACAAATGTTTTTTAATCGCAATGAAATGGCATGTTGAGCCACTCCCAAAGATTCAGCAAGCTCTTATTGAGTTTGACAAGAGTCTTGGTCCAATAAAGAATCCAATTGAACTTATTCACACCCTTTATTGTTTGTATCAAAATGGCCACTTTTGAACCGTCTAAAAATATTAAAATACGTTTCGCCCGAATGGCGTTTTGTAGAAACAATGGCGTTTTGTAGAAACACAGTCGGAGATAAAAAATATATCTTCGAAAAAATGACACACTGCCACATTATCCGATCCGTTTTAATACTCTACGACCTCTGTTGAAAATCATTTAAAATATACTTGTACACCGGGGGGCCGTAGCTCAGTGGTTAGAGCCTTAGTCTTCTGATCTGTAGGTCGTGAATTCAATCCCCGGCAGAAGCATAACAAAAGTTGATATGGAAAAGATTTTTCTTTCGAACGGTACCCACCTGTTTGCAAGTAATTGGCAATTTTCCGGCAGTAACAATTTGCCAAAAATGCTACTTAAAACAGCTCTGTGACAAAACTAAGTTAAAGTGATGTCATAAGGGTGCAGCCGTTCGGAACGGGCTAATATAAGTAGGTCCCTTCTAATGCTGTCCAAATTTAACTCGTACAACAGTATTGGAAGATAAGCTCGGTGGTATCACATTGGGCCATTCTACAATAGGTGTGTCCTCTCAGAGAGAGGGCAGATACAATAACCTAACCTAACCTACTTGCGCACCTAATAATTTTCAGAGTGGGAAAACTTTGTGTTCCGATAAAAATAATCTAACAAAACCAAAAAAAAAAAAATGTAATGTGTTGCATGAGTTACATCTTGCAATAAATTTAAATCTAAAAATTTTGGTTTTTCTGAGATTTCGTGCCTTTCCTCGCAATTGTGCTTGTGTTTACATTAATCAAGTAGGATGGATCCAGATAGAGAGTCAAAGTATTTAACTTAACTGGTCTGTGACTGGAAATGCAAATACTAATTGATAGGCATTGTTCATTACCTTAAAAATAGAAATGTATTCAGTTTCACAGGCTGAATCCATAGAATAAGCCTATTTTGAGCTTCGTCGTTACTAAATATATTCGTAAACATATTAGCTTAAGTGAAATACTCTATTTTAGCCATTTTATTGATTGTAAAATTCATTGTAATTTAGATATCACTTCATTCTTTGATGCTTAAGACTCATTTACTTTTACCGATTTGAATATTTATCTTGGAAGAATTATCCAAAGTGGTACGTGTAAAATGCCGTTCGTATTTGTTTCATCCAAAGTGTGCGCTATAACTAAATTACGAATTATATATGTATTTATCTGCAGCAAACTTATGAACGCGACCTTTCATGTACCGAATGATTCATACAAAGCGAAGGTGCAGTGAGGAACACAAATAAATATTCCATTTACTTTAGTTACATTCATTAATTAGTGATAGTGTGCGACGGTGCTCGTGAAAGATGCTCGTGCGCTTTCTTGTGTTCAGCGCCGAAGCTCATTTCTGGTTAAATGGATACGTGAACAATCATAATTGCCGTACTTGGTGTGAAGAGCAGCCAGAAGCATTACAAGAACTGGCAATGCATCCCGAAAAATACACTGTTTGGCGTGGAATATAGGCCAGTGGCATCATTGGACCGTACTTTTTCAAAGACGATGAAGGCAGAAACGTTACTGTGAATGGCGATCGCTACCGTGCGATGATTACAAACTTTTTTTTGCCCAAAATAGAAGAGCTGCAGCTGGATTCCAGCATTCGCTAAAGCTAAAACTCCATCGCCAAAAATAGCTAAATGTATTTTAGCGAAAATAAGCGATAATTGCGATTCTGACATACTTGTCATCGCTAATTTTAGTTCAGTATTTGGAAGAGCATATGGACTTCGCACATGATAGGTATTTTTTTTTTTTTTATTTTTTTTTTTTTTAACAAGCTTTTATATTGAATCTTTCTAAAATTACTTAGAAACTAACAATATGTAATCAAATCTTACAAACTAAATAAAATTATGTGATATTCCCAACGTTCCATCACAATTTGTTGAGTCACGAGGTATATCAATTTCACAGCATATTCAGTGTGTCTTTTCTTTTTAATCGACGATGCCCCGTACACAGCAACAATTGCCTAGCAAGGGGATTCGGATGACTGTGTAATTTTTGAATGTAGCTTCTGCAAGACATTGCAACTTCCTCAGAAATTGTGGGTACATTTAAATCTCGATGGATGTTAACGTTCCTCATATACCAAGGCGCGTTTACAATAATTCGCAGACACTTGGATTGTATTCGCTGCAATTTTTCGATATTTGAGGGAGATGCGGTGCCCCAAAACTGAATACCATAAGTCCAGATTGGCTTCACGATTGCTTTATATAATAGCACTTTGTATTCGAGATTCAACTTTGATCTTTTGTGTAACAGCCACCATAACTGATTAATTTTAAGCTTGATCTGAGTTTTCTTTGCCTCTATGTGATTTTTCCAGGTCAGCCTTCTGTCGAGGTGAATACCCAAGTACTTTGTTGAGGAACATTGTGGAACTGATTGGCCATTAATTTTAAGTGGGGGACATGTATCTGGCCTTAGCGTGAAGGTTACATGTACGCTCTTTGATTCATTGACTTTTATACGCCATTTTGCTAGCCAGATTTCGAGAGAATCGATATGAGTCTGCAGGAGTTTAGTAGCTTCTATGGGGTTAGAGCGAGAGCACAATATTGCCGTATCATCTGCAAAGGTCGATATAAATGTATGGTTATTGCTGGGCATATCTGTAGTGTATAAGAGATACAGTAAGAAGCCCAAAACGCTTCCTTGAGGAACGCCAGCGTGAATATCCAATGGATTTGTTGTGTAATCCTTGTGATGTACCAGAAATTGTCTTTTCGTGAGGTAGCTACTAAGCAATGAGGAGACATTTGCAGGCAGTAATAGTTTGAGTTTGTAAATAAGGCCATCGTGCCATACTTTATCGAAAGCTTGAGTGATATCAAGAAAGACAGCTGAGCAATACTTTTTTTCTTCAAAAGTGTTCCTTATCAGAGTTACAATGCGGTGGACTTGTTCTATTGTGCCGTGCTGTTTTCTAAATCCAAACTGATGTTGAGGAATCAGTTGGTTGAGATTAATAAATGGAGTTATATTCATGACAAGTAGCTTTTCGAATACTTTAGAAAGTAGAGGCAGGAGGCTGATAGGTCTGTACGATGCAACTTTTGTAGGGTCTTTTCCTGGTTTTGCTATCATAATAATTTTTGAAGTTTTCCAGCATTTGGGATAGTGTTTAATACGAAGGATAGCATTGAAAATGTGCATGAGATGAATTACTGAAGCCGGAGGTAGCTCTTTTATCATTTTACCGGTAATTTTATCTGGACCAGGTGATTTTTTTGGGTTTAAATCTTTATAAATTGCTTTGAATATGTCCTTTTTTTTAATTTTGAGCGTTATTGAGCAAGGTTGAGAAGTTAATATTGGTAATGAGGACTGTGAAGAGGGTGGATTGGGTGTAAACACACTTTTTAGGTGGTTTGCAAAAGCCAAACCCTTCCCACAGTTGCTTCTAGCCCAATTACCGTCACTCAAACGGATGGGGGAATCAGTGAGAATTGGCCGATTTGATTTTTTTGCTGATTTCCACAAAGAGTAGTCTGACGCTTCACCAGGTGTTAATTTCGCTATTTGCTCTTCTAACTCTTTGTTGTTTTTATTTTTTAAGGCTTGCTTTAACTTTCGAGTGCAGTGCTGTAGCTGTGTTTTCAGATTCGGTGATCTGAATTCTTGCCATTGTCTTCGGAGTCTTCTTTTCTGTCTTACTAGCAATTCAATATCGGCTGGTGTGTATGGGCTATAGTTTGATTGCTTGCATACCTTTGTGCAGGTGGCTGAGCTGAGAGCTAATGAGAGCAGCTGGTTGAATTTTTCGAGTGCTGAGTCTACATCGTGTCCATTTCTTAATACAGTACTCAGAGGAAGATGGGAATTTATATATTTCTTGAATTTTAACCAGTCTATTTTCTTTCTAACGCAATTACCTTGGGGGCTTGGTGATTTTATAGATATTACCGTGGGTGAGTGGTCAGATGATAGATCATAATTACACTCTGTTGAGATATTTTCCATCTGCAAACCTTTGGCGACTCCAAAGTCTATGAGATCGGGTATTTTCCTCTTGTCCGTCGGCCAATATGTCGGTTGACCGTTTGAAATATCATCGTAGCCATGGTTAGTGATGATTGAACATAGTCTTCTGCCTTTTGGAGTTATTAAGCGGGAGCCCCAGTGAGTGTGTTTGGCGTTGAAATCGCCAGCAACCAAGAATTTGCTACCAAGAGTTGAGAAAAATACTTTATATTGCTGTTCGGTAATACTGTATCTTGGGGGACAGTATATCGCAGATATTACTAGCTTAGAGATGATAGGTATAATTAGCATTCGTCTAATTTTAAATTGATATAAATAGTTTATATTCATTTTAGATGTACATATATGATGAGAGCATGGGTGAAACATTTTTTAATATATGCCGGAAATAATAATAGTTTTAATGATGTTCTTTTATTGCTCTTAGGAGTAAAGCCAAACAAAAGTACCAGGACTTGAAGTTTGCGATGGAAAGGAGTGGGGTCAACTCCAATGTCGCCAGCAAACAACTGACTGAGATGGATGAGCGGATCATTGGACTGATGTCAACAGCAGCGGTTGTAGGGCAAACGGAAGTTGGTGAACCAATGGTGCGTGATATACATTTTTATAAATAAAAGCTTAACTTGTGTAACTT
This sequence comes from Megamerina dolium, assembly GCA_963854835.1. Lineage (NCBI taxonomy): Eukaryota > Metazoa > Arthropoda > Insecta > Diptera > Megamerinidae > Megamerina > Megamerina dolium. Next base: position 47,960,835 of record OY978528.1, on the reverse strand, counting down.
ACTTACTTACTTATGTGGCCATAACAACCGAATATCGATTTAGGCCGAAAATAACATGCTTCGCCAGCCATCTCTGTTCTTCGCTAGCTGGCGCCAGTTAGAACTTCCAAGCGCCGTCAGGTTCTCCAGTACTTGGTCTTTCCACCGGAGGTTTGGTCTTCCTCTTCTGCGCCGTCCTCCAGCGGGTTCCGAATATAACACCCTCTTAGCTGGAGCGTGTTCTTCCATTCGCTCGACATGACCTAGCCAGCGCAGCCGCTGGATTTTGATGCGCTTTACTATGTCAATATCGGCATACAGCTCGTACAGCTCGTGGTTGTACCTTATTCGGTACTCGCCACCAACGCAAATAGGTCCAAAGATCTTGCGTAGGACTTTTCTCTCGAAAACTCCAAGCATTCGCTCATCCGAGGTGGAAATTGTCCAGGATTCAGCGCCATATGTTAGGACAGGCATGATGAGAGACTTGCAGAGTGTAGTTTTCGTTCTTCGAGAGAGGGCTCGACTTCTCAATTGCTTACTCAGCCCAAAGTAACACCTGTTAGCAAGAGTTATCCTACGCATGATCTCCAAGCTGACGTCATTACTGCTGTTAATGCTGGTTCCAAGATAGACAAAGTCCCTTACTACTTCAAAAGCGTAGTTGTCAACAGTGGCGTGCTGTCCAAGACGCCGGGACTCTTTGTTTGTTGACACTAGATACTTCGTCTTGCCCTCGTTCACCGTGAGACCCATCCGACGCGACTTTCCAACTCTGAGAATGCTGCACTGACTGCTCGCGTGTTCATGCCGATTATGTCAATATCGTCGTCATACGCTAACAGCATGACACTTTTGTTGAAGATAGTGCCATTATGTCGTAGATCAGCAGCTCGTATTATTTTCTCCATAATAAGATTGAAGAAGTCGCACGATAACGAATCACCTTGTCTGAAACCCCGTTCGGCATTAAACGGTGCGGAGAGGTCCTTCCCAATTTTCACTGCACAACGGGAGTTATGCAGTGTCATTCTACAAAGTCGAATGAGCTTTGCAGGAATACCGAACTCAGACATTGTTGCGTAGAGGTAATCCCTAACCGGACTGTCGAAAGCGGCTTTATAATCAACAAATAGGTGGTGTGTGTCGATCTTTTTTTCTTGGGTCTTCTCCAGGATTTGGCGCAGTGTGGAAATCTGGTCGATGGTAGATTTACCAGGTCTGAAGCCACACTGATAAGGTCCAATCAGGTTGCTGAGCATAGGCTTCAACCTTTCACACAGTACGCTCGATAGAACCTTGTATGCGATGCTCAGGAAACTTATTCCACGGTAGTTGGCGCAAATTGTTGGGTCTCCTTTTTTATGTACAGGACAGAGAACACTGAGCCTCCAATCATCAGGCATGCTTTCATCCGACCATATTCTGCTTATGAGCTGGTGCATGCGGGTGAGCAGCTCATCGCCTCCGGTCTTAAACAACTCGGCAGGCAGGCCGTCAGCACCTGCAGCTTTGTTGTTCTTCAGCCTTAAATTGGCCGTTTCAACCTCGTCATAGTCGGGTTGTGGAACATCAACACCATCATCTGTAATTGGGGTTATCGGGCAATCTCCTCCACTGGCGAAATTGTTCGTAGCATTGCCATTCAGTAACGTGGAGAAGTGTTCCCTCCATAGGCTCAGTACACTCTGGACATCCGTAACCAGATTCCCATTTCCATCACGACAAGAAGAGGCTCCGGGATTTAAACCTCCACTCAGGCGCTTGATCTTGGACTTCTCTTGTTACTTGCGACACATAGGCGTGTGCGCACCTTAGCTGCAACAAGGTAGTGATCCGAGTCGATGTTGGCACTACGGATCGATTTCACGTCCATCACACTGGAAGCATGCCTTCCGTCAATCACCACATGATCAATTTGGTTTCTTGTACGTTGATCTGGAGACAGCCATGTCGCTTTGTGGATGTCGAGATTCTGGAATGTGGTACCACCAATTACCATGTTTCGTGCTGCGGCGAAGTCGATCAGCCTCATTCCGTTATCGGAGGTGTTCTGGTGGAGGCTGAATTTTCCGACAGTTGGACCAAAGGTACCTTCCTTGCCCACCCTGGCATTAAAGTCGCCAAGCACGATTTTGATATCGTGGCGGGGGCAGCGGTCATAAGCTTCTTCGAGGCGCTGAAAGAAGCTCTCCTTGGTCACATTGTCCTTCTCATCCGTCTGAGCGTGGGCACATATAAGGCTGATGTTGAAAAATTTTGCCTTGATGCGGATTGTGGTCAGCCGTTCGTTCACAGGCGTGAACTGTGAGACAAGATGTCGTAGTCTCTTGCTGACCAAAAATCCACATCCTAATTCGTGCCTTTCAGCATGGCAACTGTAGTGGATGTCACAGGACGCTCTTTTGGAGCAGCCCTGTCCTGTCCATCTCATTTCCTGGAGAGCGGTGATGTCAGCTCTGTATTTTTCGAGGACATCAACCAGCTGGATAGAGGCACCCTCCCTATAAAGGGATCGGACATTCCAGGTGCATATCCGTAAATCGTGGTCCTTTTTTCGTTTGCGGGGGTCATCAACAAAAGCGGTAGTCCTTATCCGAGGCATATTTGTTTTTTTCATTGGGGGGGTTTTTTATGTGGCGGGTCCCAAACCCAACGCACAACCTCTAACCGAGGAGATTTTCGCCACTCACTTCAGCCACCTCCCAGCGGGTGCCAGGAAGACATTGCCCGGTGGTCGCCACATGGAGGGCCCCCATTAATAATAATGAAAGCGCCATCACAGAGTAAGCAGAGTAAGCTATATGACTACCCCTCATTAACAAATAAAGGTATCATCACATAGCGCTCAGATCAAACTACATGACAGCCAGTGAGTTGACTTGCGATGAGTTCAACAAGGATTGCGCTAGCCCCACCCGGTTGAGGCAGTTAGACACGTTACCTTGCGAAAACACCACCAGACCACCACTTGTGTAACTATTTCCTTTATAATTGCAGAGAAGTCTGGGTACAGTATGTACCGTTGAGCTATTTCCGTCCGTCGACGATAATTTAGAAATTGAGGTTTGTAAATCATTCCCATTTGGCATGATTTTTTTATTAATGAACCAATAAACATATTAATTTTTTTCCAGTACCTTGAAGATGAATGCGACCGTCCAACTGCAATTGCTACTGCAATTATTATATTTAAACTAACAGTATTTACTTTTATTTATTATTATTGAATTATTATATTATATTTAAACTGGACATTATTTATTTTTACTTAATTTTTGTATTTGAACTTCTATAAGATCTAGTCAAAATAGAATAAACAAGCTGCTATATATCTGTTATCAAAACAAATTTGAATTTGTATTTTTATTTTTAATCTCATTTTAAATATATAATGATATATTATATATAAAGGGTTATCCATTTTGCGGTTTCAAAAGTAAATGTAAATAAAACACATATAAAATATTTTTTATCATGATATTTCTTTTTTATTATAAAGTTTGAACGTTGACATTATGTGTGAAATACTACATAATTTAAATGACCACCACGCGAATTGTTGCAAGCATCGATTCTTTTGAGGTAATTTTCGACCACTTTTTGACACATATTGGCCGGTATCTCAGCCATAACGTGACGAATGTTGGTTTTTAGGTGCTCAAGAGTTAAAGGTTTATCTGCATAAACACGGTATTTCGCGTAGCCCCACAAAAAAAGTCAAGCGGTGTCAAATCGCATGATCTTGGTGGCCACTTGATATCGCCAGGACGAGAAATTACGCGGCCAGAAAATTTCTCTTGCAATAAAGCCATATTCGCTCGAGTTGTGTGGCATGTGGCACCGTCTTGTTGAAACCACATATTCTCTACGTCATATTCTTCAATAGCAGGCAAAAAAAAATCGGTTATCATATGACCATAACGCTCCGAATTGACGGTGACAGTCGTTCCATCGTCGTTTTCGAAGAAGTAAGGTCCAATCACACCTCCGGACCAAAGAGCGCACCAAGCAGTGACTTTTTGTGGATGTAGTGGCCTCTCTTCAATTACTTGACGATTCTCAGAACCCCAAATACGACAATTTTGTTTGTTAACATACCCACCGAGTGAGAAATGTGCTTCGTCGCTGAAGAAAATTTTGTTCGAAAAATCGCCGTCCACCGCCTGTTGTTCAAGCACCCATTCGACGTATCTACGACGTTGTGAATGGTCAGCTGGCTTCAGTTGTTGTGTGAGCTGGATTTTATATGGATGTAGGTGTAGATCCAAATGCAAAATACGCCATAATGTGCCGTAATACAGTCCTAATTCCTGAGAACGACGAGGAATCGACACATTCGGGTCTTCGGCAACACTTTCACTTACAGCAGCGATATTTTCGGTGGTACGAGCGAAACGATGATACACAGGCCTTACAATATCTGTAACCGATCCAGTCTCTTCATATTTCTTCACAATTTTGCCAATTGCTTGCGTAATCTCCTCTTAAAGCACGATATGTGGCTGTGGCAGAATCACCATTTTTGTAGTAGGTTTTTACAATTTTAATGCGTTGTGCGATAGTTAAGCGATCCATTTTCGCAAATGTCAGACTTTGAACTGAAAAAGAAAGAAATTGTTTTAACAACTCAGTTTGACAGATGTCAAATTCTAGCCCTATACTTTTGAAACTACGAAATGGATAACCCTTTATATAGGATAATAATTTCGACGAGAATTCATCAACACATTTCTTTGTAACGCACTCATTATTCGCACAATGTTAAATTTTATTCACTTTCATAAAAAATTTCTGAATTTATTAGACAAATGTTCCCCTTTTTGACGTTTCTAATAAATAAACTAGCGCTCATAGCGTCGGATAAAGAGAACGAAATTTAGCTAAGATATTTTTGGCGATGTGAAAGTCAGAATCGCATTTTAGAGAAATCGCTAAAAATTTGGATAATATTTTAGCATTAGCATTTTAGCAGATTTTAGCATTTTAGCGATAGCGAATGCTGGAATCCGGCTGCTGGACTTGGCTGACATGTGGTTTCAACAAGACTTTGCCACATACCACAATGCATATGAAACAATGCTCCAATGGAGAGGCGAGTTCGGTGAAATAAACACGTTTGGGGCCGGTCAATTGACCGCCTACATCGTGCGATTAAAAGTCTTTAAACTATTTTTAGTAGGGCTATGTTAAAGCTCATGCCTATGGCGACAAGCCCACAATGGTTGACGCACTGGAAGCCAATATTGAAGAATTTATTCGTGAGATATGTTGGAGAGAGTATGCCAAAATTGGACCCAGCGTATAAACCATTTGAGGAACAGCCACGGTGAACATTTACATAAAATCATCTTTAAACATTGAATTATATAGATGGTACTATCGACTCAAATAAAAATTTTATACATTTCTCTAAATTTTATGTTTTTTTTTTAATCAAATCCGAAAGCTCTTAAAAAATCACAATGTACAACAGCTGAACGCGATTTCGCTTATTTTAAACAAGTTCAATTGAACTCGCTTATATTTTAAGCGACCTGAGTTATATAATATACATACAGTGAGCGACAAAAGTCTACATACGGCGACCATTTCGGCTATCTGACATGTCCAAAAGCATAATGAAAAGAAGTAATGATGCAATTTTGTTTTAAATATGTTTTTATCATTACATAGCAAAAATTATCTTATTTCATTAAAAACTTAACAAGTTATTAACATAAAACGAAAAAAATTCAATGACAAAAGTCTACATACGGCGCGCATTCCACGCTTCTTTTTTGTTGTGTGTTGCGGCGCAATAACGGGAAAGTACCGCTAGTTACATTTTGCTGTTTTGCTTGGTAATAGACATACTTGGATTGCATTTAGTTGTATTTTGGCTGTTTCCAGAAGTTCGTGGTTGTGACAATGGCTTCCCGTAAAGAAATATCAATTGATTTGCGAAACTTAGTAGTAAAGTACAGAAATGAAAACAAATCGTAAGGTGAAATATCAAGCTTATTAAATTTAACAAAATCAACAGTTCAAACAATATTCAATAACTACAAAAAAACGAATAGTCTTGAAAATAAACCGCGTAGTGGTCGCCCAAAGAAGCTGAGTCGCAGAGATGTATCGTTCATTTTGAAAGAAGTGGATCAAAATCCGAAAGTGGTAGGCACTAAGTTGGCCGCAGAGCTAGCAACTAGGTCAAATACAAATGTGCATCCACGAACAGTTCAAAGAGCCTTGAATAATAATGGGTTTCACAGCAGAACTCCGCGTAGGAAACCGTATATAAGTGAAAAATATCGCAAACTTCGTTTGGAATTCGCGCAAAAGCATTTAGACAAGGGAATTGATTTCTGGAAACGAGTATTATTTACAGATGAGTCAAAATACAATTTATTTGGAAGTGACGGTAGAGCCAAAATTTGGAGAAAACCAAATACCGCAATGAACCCGAAACACTTAGTTCCTACGGTGAAGCATGGCGGTGGGAGTGTAATGGTTTGGGGCGCTGTCGCTGCATCTGGAGTTGGAAATTTAGTATTTGTGGAGGGTAACATGGATCGCTTTCAATATAAATCTATTTTTAAACAAAACTTAAAAGCATCGGTTGATAAACTATGCCTTGGTGAGAGTTGGATCTTCCAACAGGATAGCAATCTAAAACATACCGCCCACATCGTGAGGGACTGGCTGCTTTACTACGCTCCACGACAACTGTATTCACCTCCTCAAAGCCCAGACTTAAATATTATTGAACACGTTTGGGAGCTTTTGGAGCGGAAGATACGGAAACATCACATTACTAGTGCCCTAGTACTAAAAGAGAAGCTGCAACAGGAATGGCAACAAATAACGGCCCTTGAAATCGAAAATTTAGTCGTTTCAATGCCCCGACGTTTGCAAGCAGTTATAGATGCTAGTGGAGGGTCAACCAAATATTAAACGACGACTTATTTTAACTTTTAGTGCCTTATCAAAGTATTTCCTTTTGATTTTCAAATCGTACGTAGACTTTTGTCATTGAATTTTTTTCGTTTTATGTTAATAACTTGTTAAGTTTTTAATGAAATAAGATAATTTTTGCTATGTAATAATAAAAACATATTTAAAACAAAATTGCATCATTACTTCTTTTCATTATGCTTTTGGACATGTCAGATAGCAGAAATGGTCGCCGTACGTAGACTTTTGTCGCTCACTGTATAATAAAGTGTCGTTCTATTTCTACAAACGGCGTTGTGTTTTTTTATTTAAAAGGGAAACTAATAATTCATTAAAAAAATAACGTAAAGTGGTGTTCCGCTATATAAACACCACTATTTACGTAACTGGCGCAGTCGGTAGGATCCTAGTGAGAAAAGGATCCAGTGATCGAACCTCGTTTCGGGGAAAAATAACTTTGAAAATAAAAAAAGAAAGAAAACAATTTATAAGTGCATAAATCGCAGTCGCGGCGCACAAAACGAACAAAACGCAAAACGCAGAAATATATATATAATACAACGATACATTTAATGAGGTGAAAGGAAAAAATCTCGCACTGAAAAAGCAGCAGCAACAACAGCAACAACAACAATATCAGCAATAACCGCAGCAGCGATAGCAGTAACAACAGCAGCCATAATAGCAGCAACAACAGTAGGAGCAGTAGCGGCAACAAAAGCAGCAACAACAGTAGCAGCAGTAGCGGCAACAAAAGCAGCAACAACAGCAGCCGTAGTAGCAGCACCACAGCAGCAGTAGTAGCGGCAACAGCAGTGAGTTTATTAAGTTCATTTAATATAAAGTGTATAATTGTGTCTTATAAAAGAGATTGGTTTGAGTTATTTAATTAAAATAAGGTGTAGTTTGTTAAAATATTAAAATTATTTTATGAAACAGATGTGCAAACTCTATGCAGTGTGCAAACGTTTCTTTTGTAAAAGGTGTAGCATACCTAAAACGGGATATGAAAAAAAAAATATTGCATACCCAATGAACAATAGAAAAAAAACGTTGCATAAGTGCAAGCGCAAAAATTAAATAATAAAAAAAAAAAAAATATTGCATCTTCAGTAAATTTTGTTGCATACTTGTGAGCGCAAAGTGCATACAAAAAACTATTGCATACCTCAAAAAGAAAAGACCCAGTAGGAATAGGAACAACAAAGACCCAGTAGGGAACATAATCAAAATGGCAGAACAGCAAATGGAGCTAATGACTCGCTGTTTAGCATCATTAACACAGTTGATGGCGCAGAATGCAGCACAAAATAGTGTCACAATTAGGCAAAGGGTTGAAAAAGACATCAAATATTTACAACCGTTTGAAGGGAATGCGAGGAAATTACCAGCATTCATAGAAGCAATTGACAGAATATTGACCGATTATGAAGGTCAACAACAGATAGTTTTTAGAATAATATATGATTTAAAAATCACAGGAACGGCAAAGAACTTATTAACTGTAAGCCCTCCAGAAAATTGGGAGGCATGTAAAACAAAATTAAAACAACATTTTAGGCCAACAAAAGACCAAATGACCCTAACCAACGACATAAACAGTCTAAGAGTGGGAAGTATTAGGGAATTGAGCAGGAAAACAACAGAAATAATTGACAATATAACAGAATTTAGCGCCTTAAGCGATTCTGGGGAAGTCATGAAAGAAATATTTTCTGGAATGCTTATTCAGAGAATAAAGCAATTAGCGGGGGGAACATTCGCCTATTCGGTGCGAAACATAACGACATGGACAGACATGTCGAACACAATTTATAATTTCATAGGGTTGGATGATGGAAATTTAAATCCTTCATTTTTGGTGAGGAACCAAAACTCACAAAACCCTAGGAATTTTAACAACAACAGGAACTACAGACAAAATACTAACGAACAAAATAATAATAGACCCCAAAATAACTTCCAAAATCGATTCCAAAATGGTTTCCAAAATAACTTTCAAAACAGACCCCAAAACAGTCAAAATAACCAAACGCAAAATAATTCGGGGCAATTCACTCAAAGAAGTACAAAATTCTCGAGACAAAATAATTATAGCCAAAATAATTATAGTCAAGATAACTACCCAAGACAAACAAATTATCGGTCTGGAAATTCCGGGCAATATAATAACCAAAATAATACTTATCGTAATAATACAAATTACGGTAATCCGGTGAGACAAAATATGCAGAGTGGTACCCAACAATCAAGGCGTTCAAATGGCCCAGTACCCATGGAGGTTGATGCCATGAGCCGAAGGGGTGAAACTACTAATGAGGAAATAAATAACAACGAGGATTTGTTTTTTACAAACTAGCCTCGGAAAACCAAAATAAAATTCTTATTTTACTTACTATGTTTAATAAGAAATGGCGAGTACTGGTAGACCCAGGCTCGACAATAAGCATAATGAAAAAATCAAGTTTCGAGAAATATAATTTACCGGTCTTAGAAAAAAATAAAACAGTGATTAGTACACTGAATGGGGAAATCAAAACGTCAAACGAAAAAGTTAAGACACCTTGCACAGTAGAATTCAGATACCCACAAAATGCCAAGATGCGATGGTTAAAAATGGACTTCGACAAGCCATATGACCTTTTATTAGGGAATGATTTCATTTTGAAAAATGTAAATATCATTAACATAAAGGGCAAAGAAATGGTATTACGAAACGGAGTGAAAATCCCGTTCCACACAAAGATAGTGGAAGAGCAGAATTATTCACTGGAAGAGTCAACCATGCAAAATATTGAGCTCAATCACCTAAACTCAGACGAAAGAAAAGGGATTGAAAGGTTATTAAAAACATATAAAAAATTAATGTATAGAGAGGGGGACCAGCTGACAAGTACAAGAGCAGTAGTCCATGAAATTAAAACAACAACGGACCAACAAATTAATTCCCGAATTTATAGATTGCCACCTAAACATGAGGAAGAGGCAAGAAGACAAATTGAAGAGATGGAAAATCAAGGAATAATAAGGAAAAGTCAAAGCAGATACAGCTCACCCATAATAATAGTGCCAAAGAAGTCAGACAACTCAGGTACAAACAAATTTCGGTTAGTGGTTGATTACAGGAGACTAAATCAAATTACTGTTGACGATAAATATCCGCTGCCAAATATAGATGGAATCTTAGACAAATTGGGCAAAGCACAGTACTTTAGCACCATAGATCTAGCTAAAGGTTACCATCAAATTCTAATGGCAAAGAAGGATATCGAAAAAACAGCATTTGTTACTCCAGCAGGTCTGTACGAATACGTCAGAATGCCTTTCGGGTTAAAAAATGCCCCAGCCACTTTTCAAAGATTAATGAATGAGATATTAAGAGAATACATTAACAAAATATGCGTAGTCTATTTGGATGACATATTGATATTTTCCACGTCGTTGAAAGAACATATGCAGTCATTAGAAAAAATTTTTTCAAGATTACAGGAACATAACCTGAAGATCCAAGCAAATAAATGCAGCTTCCTAAAGAAAGAAACTATGTTTTTGGGATATACACTAACAGAAAGTGGAATAAAACCAAATTTAAATAAAATAACGGCAATATTGAACTTGGACATTCCGAAAACGGAAAGACAAATAAAGGGATTTTTAGGAGCCACAGGGTATTACCGGAAATTTATAAAGAATTACTCTAAAATTGCGTACCCAATGATTAAATATCTAAAAAAGGGGTGTAAAATCAACATAAACGACCCTGAATATATTGCTAGCTTTGAAAATTTGAGAGCGCTAATATCATCACATCCAATTTTGAAATACCCAGATTATGATAAAACATTTACAATAACAACGGATGCCAGTGATTATGCTATTGGAGCAGTATTATCACAAGAAGGACACCCAGTATGTTTTATATCAAGAACACTAAATGATCATGAGCAAAGATATGCCACCACAGATAAAGAATTCCTAGCAATCATGTATGCAGTAACATATCTCAGGCCATATATCTACGGAAAAAAATTCAAAATCATCACAGACCATTGCCCGATAAAATATTTAAACAGCAAATATAAAGGAAAAGAATTTTCACAGAGACACCAAAGATGGTTTTTGAAACTACAAGAATATAACTACGAAATAGAATATTTGCAAGGGAAAGACAACGTAGTAGCGGACTTTTTAAGTCGCATTGAAAATGCACCAAAAATAAACGAAGGCAATGACAAGGAGTCAAACCTAGAAATGTCTGATACTATTCATTCCGCTGAAGAAGAATTATTAGAGCACTTTAGGATCAAGGAGGAAATAGTAAATAAATATAAAACTCAAATAATATTGACATACAGCCCAGGAGCCGAGGTGCAAAGACTCCACAAAAGAATAATACTGGAAATAAATCCAAGGGAAGAGGAATCTATAAATAAGGACATTCTATCAAGATACTTACATCAAAGAAAAGGAAAAGTAGGGCTCTTTTCAGAAGTTTCAGAAAGGGATTATAATAAAATACAAGAAATGATAATATCAATGTTTGCCGGAGACAAAAATCTGTTATTTATAAAATGTACAAAGAGAGCATCAGAAATAGAAACAGAAGAAGAACTGCACAAACAAATCGCTTTATATCATAAGAATGAAGCAATGCATAGTGGCATAGATGAAACATTTTTTACCTTAAAAGATAAAATATACTATCCGAGATTTCGTGAAAACATACAACTTATAATAAATAACTGCGAAAAATGCAAACAAATTAAGTATGATAGGAAACCGATAAAGCCGAAGTTTAAGTTAACAGAAACACCTACAGATAAAAATGAAATAATACATGTAGACATTTTTCATTTTAAGAAGCAGTCATTTGTCACGGTAATTGACAAATTAACAAAATTCGCAGCAGCTTATAATATAACCGATAGAAATTGGAGGGCAAAGAAAGCCATAATAATGGATCATTTTGCTAAATTTGGAAAACCGAAAAAAGTCATTATGGACAATGAATTTCGTGCAGAGCAATGGATCGAGTTTCTCAACAAAGAAAACGTTGAAGTTCATCTTACAAAACCAAACAGCCATACAGGTAATGCAGACATTGAAAGGCTTCACTCAACCTTGTTGGAAAAACTAACAAGCATTGAGGATCCGAGTCTTTCAACTGCCATGAGGATACAAGTCGTTATAGGCAACTATAACAACCGCTATCACTCAACCATTAAATGTTCACCCACATTAGCAAAAGAAAAAGTACCACCATCCATATTACAAGATAGAATTAACCAAACCAAACAGCATATAATAAGCAATAGAAACAAAAGTAGGGAACAATACGAAGAAAAAAGAGAAACTGGACCAATTAAGAATTATAAAAGAGTAAGGCATAAGGACGAACCATATTTTAGAATTACCCCCTTAATAAATGTACACCCTGCAAATATTAAAAGACCTCTTAAATTTGCAGGTATACAAAATGAGACCGACAGGGACAATAATACTGACAGCGATGATGATCGTTTTAGTACAAGGGCACTTGCAGGTGACTCCCATACTGGAGGAAGCAGGGTATACTATGGTACAAGCAGAAGAGGTGGAAATAACAAATGAGTCCAGCACCATTTTACATATTATTAGAACTAAGGACATATTAGAAGAGCTAGGAAAACTTAAAGTTAATATTAAAACAGCAGAAATAGATAATAAGAATTTACTACTAAATGAAGTCGAGACAGTAGCAGCTAAGATTAAATCTATAATGCCGAAGGCGATAAAAGCCAAAAGGGTAAAAAGAGGTTTAATTAATATAGGAGGTAAGATTTATAAATGGTTATTCGGAATAATGGATGATGACGATAGACAAGATATAGAAGAACACATAAGAATAATAACAGAAAACGACCATAATGCTATAACAACCATAAATGAGCAAATTTTTATAAATAACCATTTTAACAATACACTGCACCTATTGCATAATTCAATAGAAACCGATAGATCAAAAATAGAACAAACAATAAATAAAATATATAAAGAAAATAACAGGATAGAAAAACAATTACTTTACCAAGATCAAATGATTAAACTAAGAATGCTAGAACAAAAAATAGACAGTGTACAAGATAATATAGCAGCAGCTAAACATAATATAGTTCATCCAGGAATATTAACGAAAGAAGAAATAGACCTGTTCGATATCGATTTTTATAAATTAAAATTATCAAAAATTGGAATACTAGCCTACAAAAATGAGTCGATTATAATAGCAATAAAAATACCCAGAAACTACATTATTACTCACTCAAAAATTATTACAGCATTGCCTAACAAAAATCAATTAGAAATAAATGAAAGAGACACAACAATTGTAACAATAGAAAACCAAAATTATGAATATAAAGAAAATGTTGATTTTAAGAATTTAAAAATAAGCCAAAGTTGTATTTTTTCAGACGATTGTACATTTAAAGTTAACAATAAAACGGAAATTAAAGAAATATCAGAAGATACAATAATAATAAAAAATGCCGTAGAGTTAAAAATAATTCAAAATTGCGATACAAGAAAACTAATATTAAACGGAAATTACCTAATAAATTTTGCTAATTGTAAATTAAAAATAAACAAAAGAGAATTTAAAAACAAAATAATAGAATATCATGATACTTTTGTAATACCAGTAGCAATGTTAAATCAAACATATAACAGCTCCATTGCTTTTGAAAATATTGTACTAAATAATTTTAAAAATATTAAAGAAATTCAGGAGCTAAAATATCATAAAAATGTATCCTATGGAATAAACATAGTAGTAGTAGTAAGCATCATAATAATGCTAACTGTATTACTTATATGCATAAAAAGAAAAAATTTAAATGTAAAAATTATAAATACGAGAACTCAGGAGCGTTCTCAGAGTAACCCTGGGGGAGTTATAGGAACGATAAATAACGCAACGGAGTTGCTGCCGATCATGCCGTTGTTGCATGTTGCATCGTCAGCAAATTCCGTTGCGAACATACAAAGCAAAGAAATGGCAAAACCCAAAGTCAGCATATTGTGATGCAAGCAGCATCACAACATCTTGACTTGGTGGCCGCTTAGAGCGAGAATAAAGATAGAGTATATTTTCGGTTTCTAAACGACACGGTTCGTACCGAACGGAGCAGCTCCACTCCAATTATAATTTAAAACAAATATCTTCTAATTCACCGTACGGTAACCCTACGGAACATATATAATTTATCAACTATATAAAATACATATAATAAAGTGTCGTTCTATTTCTACAAACGGCGTTGTGTTTTTTTATTTACAACGGAAACTAATAATTCATTAAAAAAAATAACGTAAAGTGGTGTTCCGCTATATAAACACCACTATTTACGTAACTTGCGCGTCCATCCCTCTCGGTTTTTTAATAATAAAGTAAAAACACAAAAACAAACTAAATTTAAAATAAAAGGTGGAAATTTAATGTAAGCTAAACACAGAACAAATACAACGAATTAAAAGTGTGTCCAATTGTGGTGGCATTTGTGTATGCCAACAAAAACAACAACCCCATCATCATCAGGCAAGCCTTGCCAGTAAGCGGCCCACCGGCATTCACATCTCGTAACAACATTTTATGGTCCTTCGAGCCGGATCGGCTCGCATCGCTTGGTAAGATCTTGCCAATAAGGCAAAAAACAGTAGTATTTCAGTGGAGTATTTCCAAATTTTCCTAAATTGGCTACATACTTGTACATACGAATCAGACTATTCTAGCTGATTCATATGTTTGTTTTTTGCCTACGGCAAAATATATTACGCTATTTGAGATTTGGAAATATTTCGCTATACTTGGCCAATATCTGTACTACATATACAAAATTACAAAAAAATTTTAATACTTAAAAAATATATACAAAGAAAATAATACACAACTGCGTTGTTATACATTTATTTTTAACTCTTGGTGGGAAAAGGAATATTTTTGTTGTACTACGTACTCGTTATTTTACCTTAGGCATACATACGAGTATATAGAGTGCATAAATATCGGCTAAAATCTTCGATTCGGCCATTTTCACATAACTTTAATAAAAATTCTAAAAATCTCAGCTGTTTTTGGGTTTGATTTGTTTCCCATATACAAATCAAACATAATCAATTTTATATGTACATACGTTCATACATACTTACATGATATTGCTTTGGTTATTGGTGTTCCACCAGAGAAGAATAACAAAAGCAATTTCATGCACTCTACTTTTTCTCGTTCTCGTAAATACATACAAATGTATAATATTGGTCTCAATTTTCGCTATCGTCTTACTACTCTGTGTTTGGCTACTTCTCGTGAAATTACGAATTGATACAGTACAACGTATCGTGTAATTATTACAAGAAGACTGCATTGAATTCAAAAGAATATACATACATAGTGATCAGCTCTCTTAATTTCGGAACTTATCATAGTATAACGTACTATGCAATAATTAAAACAAATATACACGTGTACAACGTCTCTTTTGTCGCGATCACTTAATTTTACTTTCTCTTGTATACGTAAGAGAACATTGCATATTCGTGCATAATATTTATTTACATTTACTTCGGCTTGCTTAACCATCGGTAGGCAAAAACAAGTAAAGCAATATATTTCGGCACATATACTCTGTTTATGAACAACAATACCATCTCTTTTTTATTATTTTTTGTTTGTTTTGCTTATCTACGTAAGCTACAACAACAATGTCATATAAGATCTACCTACAAAAATCGTATTAAATTGCTATTTTTCTTCTTCATAGCAAGTAACAACAAACACACATATGTAAGTTTCTCAATTCGCTGCTTCTCAGTCTCAATATTTACAACAATTGTTTTCATAATTCTGATCGCCAATTGTTGGAATATTGGATTGCACACACATACACACCCTCACACCTTTGTATTGTGTTTGTTCAATTACATTGACTTCACATACATAAAATAGAACATTAGAGCGCCTTAATTGATTTTCGTGATTTATTACATACATAGTCGCGTTATACTAAATAAATTATTGTGGCTCAAATATTTCTTTTTTTTTTCTTTTCTTGATTTATTACATAAATCATTACGTCATATTAAGTGGATCATTGCGAGCAATTGTGAATCATTGCATCTAAATACTTAAATAACGTAATTATAATTACATTTAATTTACTACCGGAATTGTTTTAATTTGAAATTATCAATTTCTATACGTTTTAATACGCGGGCATCCTGCCGATTTTCTACAGGCTTATCTTGAATAAAGATTACATCACTTAGAAGTAACAAGCATCTGATATCCGACTAGGAATTCGTTTCTAACTTGCGTTCACTTACTACTTGCTTTCACTTACTACTCTTCCTGCTATTGTAATTATACGAATTACGTGGATTTAACAGCTTTCAGAGGTTTTTTTTACGGCATTCTTGACTTATATTGTATTTCTCACAGAGCAATTGTCCGATTGCTTCTACACTCTATTTGAATCTGTATTTCTACGAATCACTCGAGTTCTAATTTTCAAATTCTGTTTCTTCGGCATTTTAATTTATATTGTATTTCCACGAATTGCTAGAAGTCTCGACTTTTCCATATTTTAACGCTCAAGAAAGTTCAATCATATACGTTCAATAATATACGGCAAACTTCGTCTCTCTGAGGAAGCACTTGCCAGACATTTCTTTCGGATACCCAATTCCTAATTTGAGCACCGAAGTACTGAAGATTTGCTTCGCAATCTTTTTTCGTCTCTAATATTTTGGATTTTTTCAAATTACTTGAACTTTTTTTCTATACATACTCACACTTTCTTTTGGTAGTTCTACGAATTACCTCTATATATACATACACATATATCTCAATATTTGGGTCGCATTTTTAGTAATTCTACGAATTACGCATAAAAATGTCAGCTTTAAAGCTATTCAAGGCAGCCGCAGAGGAAATCATCGATTTTGAGACAAATTTCCAGGCGGTTTTTGCCAATCACAACGACCGATTTTTTCTGGAAATCCAAGGAAAGGAGTTTCAAGCCCTATGGAATGAATGTAGAGATGCATACTTTTCAATCGGAAGAGACGAAGTTGTTGAAAATGATTTTGTTCATATCAAGGAGACATATCTAAAGTGCAAAACCGCTTATGTCCAATGCCTCTCGACCATCAACACTCAGCTACACGAGCTTGACGATGAGGTGGCCAATCCCGCAACTTCAACTCCTTCTGCTGAGAGTTCCTCTCACCAATGTTTGCAATTGCCTGCTATTCAACTGCCACCATGCGATACAGCATGCTTCCATGGAGACTATGTGTCATGGCCCAGTTTTCGGGATATGTTTACGGCATTATACCGGAACAATCCGCGGTTATCGCCCGTGGAGAAATTATACCACCTGCTCCAAAAGACTCGAGGAGAGGCACATGATATCATTAAGTCAACTCCGTTGACTAATGATGGATTCACAATTGCGTGGTATAATTTGGAACAGAGATACGAGAACAAACGTATCCTCATTCACATTCAATTGAAAACACTTTTCAATTTGCAACCAATTATGCAAGAAACCGGTTTTCACATCAAGCGCTTACAGCGTACGATAAATGATTGCATCACAAACATGAAATTATAGAACGTCGACACAAGTCAATGCGATGCAATCTTCGTGTATCTGTGCTCTACGAAACTGCCAGACACAACCCTGTGTCTATGGGAACAGTCTATCAAGAACAAGCGAGAGATTCCAACGTGGAACACGTTTAACACATTCTTGACTGAACGGTTTCAAACACTGGAGTCTGTATTGGATTATCAACGTGGTACCCGGCGATTCAGCCAGCCACAGAATCAGCAATTCAGTCAGCCAAGTAATTGGCAATCCAGACACCAACAGAATCGGCAACCCGTCCGATTCGATTCCTCCAAGCGCACATACCAGCCGGTGAATCCACATAAAATCAACTCATATCATGTGAATGTCAACAGCCGAAATTGTCCATTATGCCACAAGCCACATCTTCTTCGAAATTGCTTGGAGTTCTTGAAGTTGTCAGCGAACGATTGCTACAATGCCGTGAAGAGATTCAAATTCTGTACAAATTGCCTTGCAAACTCTCATGAGTATGATACCAGTAGGAGCCTCTACTCATGCTCCATATGTAAAAAGAGACATCGTTCTCTATTGCACAGGTCAGACCATTCGTCAACTTCTCTTCGAGAAGATACTCCCACCACATCCACTGCAACTGCTGAACAATCGCGTCGGGCTTTCATCTCACAGATAATTGCTGTGCCCAACGTAACACATGATACGGCACCAGTCTGCAAAAGTCCTCAAAAGGGTATTACGATGCTTCTTGCAACAGCCCTAATACACATCAAGTACAATGACATAGCCTTCACAGCCCGCGCCTTAATTGACCCCGGTTCGGAAGCTACCTTCATATCTGACCGTCTGCGAAATAGGTTGCGCCTCCCTGTTTCTGACGTCCGTACTGAGGTAACTGGTCTAAACGAAGTGGTTATGGCGCATTCATCGAAGATGTGTCCGTTGGAGATCGGTTCTCCGACCGACTCCAAATTTTCAATTAAAGTTGATGCGTTTGCTCTGCAAAATATCACAGGAAAATTGCCGCCCTGCTCGGTTGTTTCCGATTTACGAAAGAAGCTCGCTGGTCTACGACTAGCCGATGAGAATTTACACCAGAGTGCTCATGTGGATTTAGTTTTGGGAGGGGATATATACCCATCAATAATGAAGAGAGGAATTCGCAAGGATGTTCTGGGATCCTTGATCGCTTTGGCTGGGTAGTTACCGGACCAATTCAGCCATCGCAAGGCAGTAGAACGATTCCATCGTTCGGCATCGGCGGAAACCATGACATTTATAATTCGTCTGTTCCTTCCAGGAGAAACTTTTCTGAAAGTGATGCATGCAACTCTTATGTTGCAAAGTTATGCTGCCCGTTATGCAAGTGCATGCACTCCCTCCGACAATGTGAAAAATTCTCTTCACTTACAGTGGACGAGAAAATTTCTATTGTAAACAAATATCGTATTTGCGTTAACTGCTTGGCAAATTCACATACTCTTACAAAGTGCCGCAGCCATTATTCTTGCCGTTTTTGTGGAAAACGACACCATTCCCTGCTGCACCGAATGAGGCTAAGAGCAAAAATGAGATGTAATTCCTCAAAATCTTCAACCTTTTCTTGGAAAAAGAAATTGCGACCTCACAGGACGTGTATAATGGAAACGCAACTCCCGTCAGAGATGTTGACAACTCGATCATTTCGAAGAATGACATTGTCTAATCAGCACTTCCCGGAAAGACATTGGTCATTAAACGATAGAAAGCCTAAAAGCTTGCCAAGGAATTCAGTTTCGCCCAATACAGGGCCCCAAGAATTGTATTTTCGAACGTTTCAACGCGACAATATGGCCCAGTCATACTAGCTGGAGCCACGAAAACATTAATTAGCACCGTTTCGTCAGATTCTTCGAATCTGGCCGTCATACGCATCACTCTCATCTGTTCAGTTCACCCTAGCTGAACAAATCAATTGATCGATTTCTACGAAACGTCAGTGAATGAGTAGTTTCCATGTGTATGAATAATTTACAATATTTGCTACATTTTCAAGAATAGAGTCGACCTTCATATGGTTATGGTCACCTTTTGGATGCAATACGAAACTATTCCGTTCTAAGAAGCAGTATCAGTTCGGACAATCTCGCAATTGGACACAATTACACAGTTCAATGTTCGTGCTCTACGAGCTGAGATAATCCAATTTCTCTGTATTTTACGTGATTGGACTTAGAGAATCATTACAGTTGAGTGTATCAATTCATTACTACTGGTATTCTCAAGGGTTGTGTTAAGGATGATTTCATTCATGAAATTTCATTCACTGGAAAAGCCACCTCACAAATTTAGTGCTCTACAGTCAGGTACACACTCATGCCTCGACTCGAGGCCTCTCTATTCGGTTTGTTAACTACATTGACTTACCATTATACTACTGGCTGTCCTGAAATGCAGATTCTAGCTTTGCCTAGAAAGAGGTTGTTTTATATCTTATCGGAAGCAGAATTTCATCACTTACATCGAAAATCAAGATCACTTTGATGTAAAAATCGATATATACGAAAGAGCAGTGCATCGCACTACATCACACGTAAAGACAATTTATATTCCCAATATATTTGTGGCCTATCTCTAATTTTCCTCGATACGACGATTGGCCTATATTCTATACTTCACATTCTATGGAAATATTCGAAAGTTTAACTTTTACTTAACTCTCACCCTTCGTTTCTTCCACTTTTGTGCTTTACGAGACAAAAGTGGAAAATGTCTACATACTGTATGTGAGAAAGTGCTATTTCTGAATAAAGGATAGCTTACAGCAGCGGTTTATTCCAGCTGGAGCTGTTCATCGGTTTAGCCACTTAAATTCTTCACTACCACATAACATACACTACAAAAATACCTTTCACTCGAAGCTATATCGTAGTGTGACATCGAAGCCCATCTAATATGATTGTCTTTAAGTTCACGTTTGTCAACTACATGCTAATTGTTAAATGACTAGACAATCATGTAGCAAATACAATGAAAGCTATATCGTAGTGTGACATCGAAGCCCATCTAATATGACTGTCTTTAAGTTCACGTTTGTCAACTACATGCTAATTGTTAAATGACTAGACAATCATGTAGCAAATACAATGAAAGCTGAGGGTCATTGACTAA
The DNA here is from genome assembly GCA_963854835.1 of Megamerina dolium. Taxonomy (NCBI): domain Eukaryota; kingdom Metazoa; phylum Arthropoda; class Insecta; order Diptera; family Megamerinidae; genus Megamerina; species Megamerina dolium. Next base: position 47,940,142 of record OY978528.1, on the reverse strand, counting down.
ATGTCAAGTACAGTTTCATCGGTGATTCAAATGAATTCACAATTCGAAAAATTAATACGATAATGGAGAGCTCATCGCACTATATCGTATGCAGAGAAAATTTATATTTCCAATATATATTTTCTGTATTTCACAAATTATCCTCCTTGATTTGGACAATGGTCTACACATCTCACACTTGATGCAAATTCAACGGCATTTTTATGCATTTTAACGGCGACATTCGTCCATCCACCTTTATACTTTACGAGCCAAAAGTGGAAAATATATACATTATGTGTGCAAGAAAGTAGACCTTCCTGTGTCAACATTAGTGATTGCATTAGTGAGCGATTTGATTCGATTTGGCTTTTTGTCCCAGGTTTCTTAACTAAGTTGTTTTACCTTTCTCTCACATCTGATGTACGACCATGGATGACGTTTAAATTCCCTACCGATCGTTCTATCAACGATGGAACCCAGATCGTGCTCATGCTCAAGATCATCATTGTTAAGGAGGTAACAATTCGGATAATCCACATTCCCGTTCCAAAAACACTCTCTCGAGTTCCTCTTGAGTGTTATCTTATTACGTAAGATGGAAGGAACTATACAAGAAAAAGTCTGCAGGCCGTTTAGCACACTTCTGTTACAGCATGGATCAAAAATCAATTATTCCGATCAACCTTAACAAGAATATCTTGTTTCGATTCAAACACGAATATATTTTCGCGTTTATCCAAAAGAACTTACTTGCTCTTTTTTTCAACACCACACTAATATGTGTTTGCTTCCAGCTCGCATTGAGAAAGTCCATTTTAAGATCACCGAATACGATGGTTATTTCTACGCAGTGCTGCCTCGCATCTCGAGTCGATGCGTCTTGCATCATCTGGGCTGGATTTATTACCGCTTTGGAGCTTGTGGATTTTGCGTCTCTTCAACACTCAACTCTATTCAACAATCAACTGCGAAAGTTCATCAGTTAATGTTACATAACATTCAACATTATCCCTCCCAAAATGTTTTTTACTTTTTGTTGCATATCGCTAATGCTTCTCTACTTACAGTACGCATTGAAGAATATGTCGGAGGTGAAACTTCTCCGAAGTATTTCTCTGTTCCGGATGTCATGCCGTATATGTTTATTTTGAACCACCAAGCTTGTTCGGCTCAACTTCATCGACGGACTATATTCATCGCGCTCAACTCTTAATTCTTAAGTTATACTATTGCTTTTAATTAAGTTTTATTTAATTGAAATTTATTTCAGATTTAGTTTCTCATTGGGTGCCGTAGCTCAGTGGTTAGTGAGTTCGCCTTCTGATCTGTAGGTCGGTGGTTCAATCCCCGGCTGATGCATAACAAATTTAATATCAATAAGATTTTTCATTCGAACGGTACCCACCTGTCGGCAAGCAATTGGCAATTCTTCCGACAGTAACAACTTGCCATGAAAAAGCTTCTTAAAGAACTCTGTGACAAAGCTCAGAAAAAGTGATGTCACAAGTGTTCTGCCGTTCGGAACCGGCTAAAATAAGTAGGTCCCTTCTAATATTGTCCAAAATTTAAGACGCACAACAGTAATGGAAGAGAAGCTCGGCCAATGAGCCCTTTGGGGCTTTATGTGGCCACATATTTATTATTTATTTTATTTTTTTTAGTTTCTCATTATTTCCCATTATTTTTTTTAAGCGTTAAATTCTAACTTCTTTATAGTTTTGTTTAATATTTTTCGCTTTCTGGTGTGTATTTTGCGTCTCCTTTGCAGTATTCCTGCAAGGGGGGCGGAATGTCTACGCCAGAGTGAATGCGCAGCGCTGCCGGTGTGTTGTATTCACATTTATTATCTACTACTCTCTCCTTTGTTATTGCACTTAATTTCTTATACACTCTCTCTCTCTCTCTCTGCCTTTACTTTTTATCTATTTTCTATGAAAGTGCAATATCTCTTCTTATCTGACTCTATTATCATTCTTTCTTTGGATTCTTCTGATAACACACGGCAGTGCGCGTCCCTCCCACTCGGTTTTTTAATAATAAAGTAAAAACACAAAAACATATTCCGAACAAATCTTTAAAAATAAGCAAATGTGTAACAATTATAAACTAAATGTAAACAAAACAATCGAAAACAAATAAACAAATACAAACTAAATTTAAAATAAAAGGTGGAAATTTAATGTAAGCTAAACACAGAACAAATACAACGAATTAAAAGTGTGTCCAATTGTGGTGGCATTTGTGTATGCCAACAAAAACAACAACCCCATCATCATCAGGCAAGCCTTGCCAGTAAGCGGCCCACCGGCATTCACATCTCGTAACAACATATATATATATATATATATATATATATATATATATATATATATATATATATGTATATATATATATATATATACATATATATATATATATATATGTATATATATGTATACATATATATATATATATATATATATATATATATATACATATATATATATATATATATATATTTTATATTGTTTTTATATACCATTGCGAATGCCTATGCTAAACAGGGACAGGCTCCCTAGTGCTCTGTCCATTCACTGAAGGATGGATACACCCGTATCTCACTAAACAACCGCTTTTTATACGGTATTTCCCTATAACGGCCTTTTTAATTATGACTCGCTTTGGACTTCCACAAATTCTCTATACGGCACAAATTCTGTGCTATTGCACCGATGTACTGCCTAAATGTCGAATAAATAATCCGAATAATTGATAAATTATACAATCAACTCTTACCTACAGCCCCTTACCTGAACTATATAGCGAGATATAAATATATTTTGTCCTACAACTTGTTCCGAATATAACACCGAGCAAGCCCATCCGCTAGCTACAGCTTGTAAATTTCATGATTGTATCTTATTTGGTACTCATCCACAACGCAAATAGCTCCAGTTCTTGTGCGAGTTGTCTCTCGAAAATTTCAAACATAATATCATCAGAGGTGGAAATTATTCAGGCTTCTGCGTCACAAATAGGGACAGGCATGATGAGCTGTCCAAGGGGTCTATGTTCCGGAAGCGCTCGACCAAGGTCCATTCACCTCATCAGAATTCGGAAATGATTTGTACGGGAACAAAACAAAGCATTTCCGTATTTTTGCTGCTACAACAACAACAACAACTGTAGGGTGCCAAACAAAGTGTGAATAAAAAGTGGTTGCTTACAATATAAAGTTATCAGCACAGGTTGCCGAAAGAAAAACAATATTCATTTGAACATTCATTGTATTGAGTAGATACATATATATTTTTATATATTTTTTGCTTTAAAATAAATGCATAGTAAATTACACAAAAGCGACAAAGATCAAACAAAAACGATTATATTAATATATCAGCACCATTATAGCGCATAGACCTGTCTCAACAGCAAATCAAAGTACATGTCATTATCAATGGAAGCGCTCACGCATGCGTAATAATTCAGAAACTCCTCTTTAGTAATCTGTCAATGAAAATACATATAGTCAATTACATTATTTCCAATTCAATATAGTACAACTTGATATTGGCCCCACTTACCGAACCCTCAGGCTTGTTATGGCCGCCTGCAAAGTGTGATAAAAAATGTGCTAGAATCTCATCCTCTGACATCTCACCAGTCTGATACTTTGGATGCTCCTGCACGGAGTAAACTTTTTTCAACTCTTTCAACGTAATTATTCCATGATGGTCTTTATCGATTTTAGAGAATACTTGGTCAATAATATGCTTACGATAGTCTGACACCGGAGGCTAAATGAACATATGTACGTTTTTATCAACTTAAATATATAAAAAAATATTATATTTGCTGCTGTGTCTTACCCTCAACTTTAGTAAAAAATCGGCCATGTTTATTGAACCTCTACCATCCTCGTCAAAACTATTTCAATGAAATGACAAATATGAAATGTATTTAATTATTGATTAACGAAAAAATTACATTTCTTCGTATCACTGTAAATAGTATATATGTACTAACCACTGAAACATCTTTTTAAGTTCTTGATCGCTAAAGTCGAAGCCATAATTACGTATTCCACCAATGAATTTTCTCTCATTCACCGCTTGACTCCAATCGTTATCCATATCATGAATGGCTCTTTACACCCGGAGGAACATATGATGAAGTATGTACGTAGATAAAGTATATTTCTATTTAAAATTTACCTTGCTAAGCCAAGTATGCCACTAGCACCACGGCTGAGACAAAGTAGTCGTAATTTTGTTATCGGATCTCTTTCAACACCATCGGCCAGCTCTCGTTCCGACTTATTGACGAGATCAGCCTCCAGTGTGTAAAGATTAGCATTTCCAATCTTGAAATGTAGAAAACAAAAAAAAGCAAGCAAGGATACAAAAAGTTGGAATTAGCATGGAACAAGTGCAAAATAGTATACCCTGACAAAAAAAAAATACTTCGTATAGAGCCTATTTTTGTGAATATAACAAAGCAAAAATGTTTTATTGGCGACACCCATATAAGTTATGATCAAAAATAAAAATTAGACAATTTTTTTGAAAAAGTTGGTTTTTTAAATAAGTCTCATTAACATATCGAAAGTTTAACACCACATTAAAGACCTTTCCAATGGTGTATACATTTCACTTAACTTCCCTATGAAGAGTAGAATCTTGTAGCGCAGAAATTTTTTACACAAGTGTCTTCTTGGTGACAAACATGTATTGTATTCGATTTAAGGTTCCAATTTCTCTGAACCTATTTATTATAATGAAGTTATTTTTCGTAATGTAGCTATTAGACAGTTTTATACATAATTTTACAATCTATAAATGTTACCTCTTCTCTTTCCTCATAAATGAACAATTTAGTTATATTTTACTTATGGGACGATGTCTCTTCACATGCCTAGCCGATGTTTCGGCCGGTAGTTGGTATAAAAGGATTCGAAATTTGCGGAATCCCATTTTCCTTACATCAATGAACTAGAAAAATCGATGGTTCAATTAAAAACCTAATTGACTCGATTAAATGTCTGTCTGAAAATAATATAAAGCAAAAACAACCAAAGGACAACTCGATGGTGACATTACTATCTCGTTTCTATGACTCAATGGAAAACTTTTCTACTGCTGATGACGTACCTCATTCTCAACTGACTGTCGCAGTTCTCGTTTGTTACAGAGTAGCTGAAAATATCTCTACTAGTAGAGAATACAAAACCCTACTCATCATACTTAAAGAAATACAGTAGTAGGGAATGACGTCACATTCTCATTATTATCATATATTCTATTTACACTTGAACCAAATCTGAAGTGTAAAATTGAACAAATTAACAAATAGACGAATCTCTTTTTAAAAAATTGTCATGTTGACACAAACAGCGCTTGAAGGTTAAGGTTTTCGAAAAAAAAGCAAATGCGTTAATAAAAACAAAACAAAAGAAACCCCAATATCGACGCAACGCCCTTTCACATACAATACAACGTATGAGCCGGCAATTATGTTTTCGCAGAAAACACTTTAAAGATAAATTTAGAAAATATAAATACGCAAAATAAATCGAATGACTCGAGCGAATGGAAGATATTAAATGGCATCTAAGTACCTATGCACATAATGTATTAATTCCACTAAAATACATAGGCATGGGACACAACATCAAGTATTTGGCAAGAAATCAATAGGTCAAGGTCAATTGCCGGCAACACAAAAAAAATTTACAAAACAGAAACAATCCATAAATAGCACTTACATGATGTTCTGTAGACATATTTTCCCTTTTAATGTGAAATATAAACTTGTAAGTTATCGGTTTCTTGCACAAATCCTCAACAAATAGATATTTACCGAAAATTCCAAACAGCGAGTAAATTTTAAGCTATAACGAAAAGACAATTCGTATGTATTTATAAAAGAACTGGAAGAATGCATTTGGTTTTCTAATCATTCTCTTTACTCTTAAAACATTTAAAATATGTGCAAAGAATATCTAAATAGAATGGGAATGAGTGAGTGTATAATATGAGGCAAATTTCCATTCCATATATTTGTTTCGAAGTTATTTATTTTGCTTTTTTCGCTTGAAATAGACGAAAATTTGAGAGTTGGATATTTGAAGTGTCACGACGCGTACTGTACGGTTTAGTTTTGGGAGTATTCTTTACTTCCATTTGCAAATGTTGAGATTCTCTTCATTTTATGTAAAGCAAAAATTCACTCATTCCATTCTATTTATATTATATTCATTCCATATATTCTAATATCAATGGAGTATTTTGAAGATGTAAACGAATACATTCCTGCAGATCTCTAATACATACATATATGATATAATCAACTAAAAACACAAACTTGTCACTTGCACGGCTTTAAAATATGAACTGAACGCACACCAATGTTGGTATTGTTTGCCAATGTCAAAATTCCGGCAAATGTTGTTTGTCTGCGGAGTTGCCAAGATGCTCTTTTTCGTTACTCAATATCGAAATTTGGGATTTGACGAATTTATATAAAAACAATATTCATGCAAACCGAAGTCGCATAATTTATCCGTATGTTTTAAAAGTAGCCTTAGATATTGTTTTGAAATGTTATATTTTTAGAAAAATCATTTTGGCAGAAGGAACTGACATTACGAAAAGAATTCACAGACTACATAATTTTGAAAATAAAATGATTAAAAACCATACATACATTTTCAACAAGTAACATCTGAATTATAAAATAATTGTACTGTGAAATTTAGTATTAATCTTCATTATAAACACTCAATTTAGTTCACAGCATAAATAATATCATTCAGCAATATACAAGAAACAAAATCATGTTGTTTAAAAAAATATGGCTACATTGTTGATTTGAAAGTATATCTACGCCGGCAGCAATGATGACGCATCAAGTAAACAAAATATGTATGTATGTACTTTTATGTGAATTTGTGTATTGCTTGTACGCGAACAAAAAGAATGCTATGCAATAAATTTGGTATAGACATCCCAGTAAAATTTTCCTTATATATTTTCGCATTCGTTACCAAATGTTCGAGATTTTCGCACACACGTGCAAATCCTATTTGCATAACTAGTCAATGTAAAACAGACACGGTATCTTTATTGCGGCTTGTAATATTCTTCTATTTCATTTGCGTACAAAGATGTATTGTAATATAAAGATACTACGAGTATTTATTTTATATCAGGATGTATAGTATTATTTATTTATTTTTATACCCTGCATAATGCAATATGCAAGGTATATTCATTTCGGTCAGATGTTTGTGTCCACTTGAAGGAATCTCCGGAGATATAGACATAGATATATATTCGTGATCAGCGTCGCTTAAATTTTCGATTTAACGATGTCCATCCGTCCGTCCGTCCGTCTGTCTGCCACCTGGCTGGTTCGCACGATAACGAGTAAATATTGAGCTACAGTGGCTCCCAGCTTATTTCGTACAGTGACAGTTTAAAAATTGCTGCAGTCGTAATTCCTAATATAGCAAAAATTTGAACAAAATATAAATGCCATTTTAGAAAGGAAGGTTTGTTTTTTATTTTCCAAAATTTACTTTTTCAAAATTTTAGTGTTTGACACTATAAAAAAATAAAATAAGAAAAAAATAGGAAAATTCATGTCACAGCTTATTTCGTACAGTCTCTTTAAGTTCAAACTAAAAACAAAGTAAGTTGATTTTAATATTTAGTTGACATCCCTTAGCGTTAATGACAGCCTGGAGTCTATTTGGCATTGAATCCACCAATTTTTGAGTGATGTCTGGTGTGATTTTTTTCCATTCTTCCATCAGTACCTTCTTTAGGTCTTGCTTATTAGAAATCTTGTGTGTTCTTATTTTATTGTCCAAAATAGACCAAAGATTTTCAATCACATTCATGTCAGGTGACTGTGGTGGTGGAGACATCAAGTGTGGGCAGTTCCAAATAAGCCAAGATTGCACAATCCCAGATTTATGTTTTGGGTCATTATCTTGGTAGTACCGAAATTCTTCCCGCAAACCCAGTTTGTCTGCACTTTGAAGTAAATTGTTTTTCAGAATCTCGAGGTACTTCATTTTGTCCATTGTTTCCTCAATAAAAACCAATTCACCTACTCCGGCTGCTGACATACAGGCCCAAACCATCACGCTACCGCCACCATGCTTCACTGTGGGCTTAAGGTTCTCCTTGTTTAGCTCGGTATTCGCTTTACGCCAAACATATGACATTCCGTCCGAGCCAAAAATATTAAACTTAGACTCATCCGCGAAAATAACGGTATTCCAGAACGCAGGAGTATTAATAATATGCTCTATGGCGAAGTCAAGTCGGCGTTGTATATTCATTTTCGAAATGAATGGTTTCTTTCGGGCTACTCGACCGTTCAAGTCATGATTGCGCAGCACACGTCGGACAGTTTCAGCACTGGATGATTTTCCTATTTCACGCTGAACCTCTGCAGCCAACTTCGGAGCGGATAACTTTGGATTTTTCTTAATTTTTCGTACAATATAACGCTCGTCTGAAGCGTTGAAAATCTTATTAGGTGCTTCTCTGCCCTTGTTCTCCAACCGATTTTCGCGAACGAAGCGTTGAATGATGTATTGGACAGTTGAGGCACTTAAATTTGTCATTTCAGCAATTTTTCGCACACTCTGACCTTTCCTAAAATGGTTAATTACCAGTTTACGCTGTTCCATCGTTGTACGACGACCCATAACGCTAAATGTTTAATTTACAGCACTTTAACTATTTAAAATAATAATAATAAAAATTGTTATAATAGTTAAAAGGGTCCAAAAACTCATACAATTCAAAAAAACTTTGTAACTGCGCGGCAGAATGAAACTTACTTACATTGAAGTTTGTGTACGAAATAAGATGTGAGCTGAAAATCAGCTGATCAATAGTTTTTCTCTCTTGCATGACAAAAAGAACAATTTTTGGGGTTCCCCGTTTTCTTATTAGGTTTACTAAACACATACATAGACATCTACATTCAAAACTTATTGATAAGTTTTTTAGTTTCGATGTTACAGCCATGTACATAAAAATATATACACTGTACGAAATAAGCTGTGAGCCACTGTATTTCGACGAAATTTGACATAAGTAACCTATGATCCAAGGGTACGGAGGGGATTGATATTGGGCATGATCGGTCAATAGCCACGCCCACACCAAGCAATCAAAGCGACTAACCTCGGAATTTTCAAAATTTTTAACATGCTATAACTCACTTAATATACCACTTGCGACAACAATATTTGGCACATAGACTTATATTATACTACTATATAACCGTGCCACAAGTGTGTGAGCCACGCCTACTTTTTAGCGTAGCTCTCATACAAAGTGTCTGTACTTCTTTTAAATTGAAACACCTGTAACTTCTACAATCTTCTGTCCAGAATAACCATAATTGACAATTAGATTAATATCGTAGTCGGAAATAATCTGGCAGAAAATCAGTGTGCCACGCCCACTCCTTCATTCATCCTTCATTCATCGTAGAATAACGAGATTTAAGGTGTGGATTAGTATTGTACGAGCAACTAGCCTCACAGGAAATGGGCGCACCACGCGCACTGTTTATCGTAGCCCCCATACAAATTTTAAATTGAAACAGCTGTAACTTCGGCAATCTTCTGTCTAGAATAACCATAATTGACACTTAAATTAATATCGTAGTCGGAAATAATCTGGCAGAAAATCAGTGTGCCACGCCTACTCCTTCATGGGTCTCCCATACAAAGTCGAGGGAATTAAACTAAAACTTTTACGCTCCATAACTGACAAACTATTTACCGTAGGACAACGAGATTTAACGTATGGATTAGTATTGTACGAGCAACTAGCCTCACAGGAAATGAGTGAACCACGCCCACTGGTTATCGTAGCCCCCATACAAATTTTAAATTGAAACAGCTGTAACTTCGGCAATCTTCTGTCTCGAATAACCATAATTGACACTTAAATTAATATTGTAGTCGGAAATAATCTGGCAGAAAATCAGTGTGCCACGCCTACTCCTTCATGGGTCTCCCATACAAAGTCGAGGGAATTAAACTAAAACTTTTTCGCTCCATAACTGACAAACCGTTTACCGTAGGACAACGAGATTTAACGTATGGATTAGTATTGTACGAGCAACTAGCCTTACAGGAAATGGGCGCGCCATGCCCACTGTTTATTGTAGCCCCCATACAAAATGACTGAAATTCTTTTAAATTGAAACAGCCGTAACTTCGGCAATCTTCTGTCTGGAATAACCATAATTGACACTTAAATTAATATCGTAGTCGGAAATAATCTGTCAGAAAATCAGTGTGCCACGCCTACTCCTTCATGGGTCTCTCATACAAAGTCGAAGGAATTAAACTAAAACTTTTACGCTCCATAACTGACAAACTATTTACCGTAGGACAACGAGATTTAACGTATGGATTAGTATTGTACGAGCAACTAGGCTCACAGGAAATGGACGCACCACGCCCACTGTTTATCGTAGCCCCCATACAAATTTTAAATTGAAACAGCCGTAACTACGGCAATCTTCTGTCTAGAATAACCATAATTGACACTTAAATTAATATCGTAGTCGGAAATAATCTGGCAGAAAATCAGCGTACCATGCTCATTTCTTATTGGGGCTCCCATACAAAGTCGAGGGAATTAAACTAAAACTTTTACGCTCCATAACTGACAAACTATTTACCGTAGGGCAACGAGATTTAACGTATGGATTAGTATTGTACGAGCAACTAGCCTCGCAGGAAATGGGCGCGCCATGCCCACTGTTTATTGTAGCCCCCATACAAAATGACTGAAATTCTTTTAAATTGAAACAGCCGTAACTTCGGCAATCTTCTGTCTAGAATAACCATAATTGACACTTAAATTAATATCGTAGTCGGAAATAATCTGGCAGAAAATCAGCGTACCATGCTCATTTCTTATTGGGGCTCCCATACAAAGTCGAGGGAATTAAACTAAAACTTTTACGCTCCATAACTGACAAACTATTTACCGTAGGGCAACGAGATTTAACGTATGGATTAGTATTGTACGAGCAACTAGCCTCGCAGGAAATGGGCGCGTCATGCCCACTGTTTATTGTAGCCCCCATACAAAATGACTGAAATTCTTTTAAATTGAAACAGCCGTAACTTCGGCAATCTTCCGTCTGGAATAACCATAATTGACACTTAGATTAACATGGTAGTCAAAAATAATATGGCACAAAATCAGTGTGCCACGCCCACTCCTTCATGGGTCTCCCATACAAAGTCGAGGGAATTAAACTAAAATTTTACGCTCCATAACTGACAAACTATTTACCGTAGGACAACGAGATTTAACGTATGGATTAGTATTCTACGAGCAACTCGGCTCACTGCAAATGGGCGCGCCATGCCCACTGTTTATCGTAGCCCCCATACAAATTTTAAATTGAAACAGCCGTAACTACGGCAATCTTTTGTCTAGAATAACCATAATTGACACTTAAATTAATATCGTAGTCGGAAATAATGTGGCAGAAAATCAGTGTGCCACGCCTACTCCTTCATGGGTCTCTCATACAAAGTCGAAGGAATTAAACTAAAACTTTTACGCTCCATAACTGACAAACTATTTACCGTAGGACAACGAGATTTAACGTATGGATTAGTATTGTACGAGCAACTAGCCTCACAGGAAATGGGCGCGCCATGCCCACTGTTTATTGTAGCCCCCATACAAAATGACTGAAATTCTTTTAAATTGAAACAGCCGTAACTTCGGCAATCTTCTGCCTGGAATAACCATAATTGACACTTAGATTAACATGGTAGTCAAAAATAATATGGCACAAAATCAGTGTGCCACGCCCACTCCTTCATGGGTCTCCCATACAAAGTCGAGGGAATTAAACTAAAATTTTACGCTCCATAACTGACAAACTATTTACCGTAGGACAACGAGATTTGACGTATGGATTAGTATTCTACGAGCAACTCGGCTCACTGCAAATGGGCGCGCCATGCCCACTGTTTATCGTAGCCCCCATACAAATTTTAAATTGAAACAGCCGTAACTACGGCAATCTTTTGTCTAGAATAACCATAATTGACACTTAAATTAATATCGTAGTAGGAAATAATGTGGCAGAAAATCAGTGTGCCACGCCTACTCCCTCATGGGTCTCTCATACAAAGTCGAAGGAATTAAACTAAAACTTTTACGCTCCATAACTGACAAACTATTTACCGTAGGACAACGAGATTTAACGTATGGATTAGTATTGTACGAGCAACTAGCCTCACAGGAAATGGGCGCGCCATGCCCACTGTTTATTGTAGCCCCCATACAAAATGACTGAAATTCTTTTAAATTGAAACAGCCGTAACTTCGGCAATCTTCTGTCTGGAATAACCATAATTGACACTTAGATTAACATGGTAGTCAAAAATAATATGGCACAAAATCAGTGTGCCACGCCCACTCGTTCATGGGTCTCCCATACAAAGTCGAGGGAATTAAACTAAAATTTTACGCTCCATAACTGACAAACTATTTACCGTAGGACAACGAGATTTAACGTATGGATTAGTATTGTACGAGCAACTAGCCTCACTGGAAATGGGTGCACCACGCCCACTGGTTATCATAGCCCCCATACAAATTTTAAATTGAAACAGCTCTAACTTCGGCAATCTTCTGTCTAGAATAACTGTAATTGACACTTAAATTAACATCGTAGTCGGAAATAATGTGGCAGAAAATCAGTGTGCCACGCCTACTCCTTCATGGGTCTCTCATACAAAGTCGAAGGAATTAAACTAAAACTTTTACGCTCCATAACTGACAAACTATTTACCGTAGGACAACGAGATTTAACGTATGGATTAGTATTGTACGAGCAACTAGGCTCACAGGAAATGGACGCACCACGCCCACTGTTTATCGTAGCCCTCATACAAATTTTAAATTGAAACAGCCGTAACTACGGCAATCTTTTGTCTAGAATAACCATAATTGACACTTAAATTAATATCGTAGTCGGAAATAATCTGGCAGAAAATCAGCGTACCATGCTCACTTCTTATTGGGGCTCCCATACAAAGTCGAGGGAATTAAACTGAAACTTTTTCGCTCCATAACTGACAAACCGTTTAGCGTAGGACAACGAGATTTAACGTATGGATTAGTATTGTACGAGCAACTAGCCTCACAGGAAATGAGTGAACCACGCCCACTGGTTATCGTAGCCCCCATACAAATTTTAAATTGAAACAGCTGTAACTTCGGCAATCTTCTGTCTCGAATAACCATAATTGACACTTAAATTAATATCGTAGTCGGAAATAATCTGGCAGAAAATCAGTGTGCCACGCCTACTCCTTCATGGGTCTCTCATACAAAGTCGAAGGAATTAAACTAAAACTTTTACGCTCCATAACTGACAAACTATTTACCGTAGGACAACGAGATTTAACGTATGGATTAGTATTGTACGAGCAACTAGGCTCACAGGAAATGGACGCGCCATGCCCACTGTTTATTGTAGCCCCCATACAAAATGACTGAAATTCTTTTAAATTGAAACAGCCGTAACTTCGGCAATCTTCTGTCTGGAATAACCATAATTGACACTTAAATTAATATCGTAGTCGGAAATAATCTGGCAGAAAACCAGTGTGCCACGCCTACTCCTTCATGGGTCTCTCATACAAAGTCGAAGGAATTAAACTAAAACTTTTACGCTCCATAACTGACAAACTATTTACCGTAGGACAACGAGATTTAACGTATGGATTAGTATTGTACGAGCAACTAGCCTCACAGGAAATGAGTGAACCACGCCCACTGGTTATCGTAGCCCCCATACAAATTTTAAATTGAAACAGCTGTAACTTCGGCAATCTTCTGTCTCGAATAACCATAATTGACACTTAAATTAATATTGTAGTCGGAAATAATCTGGCAGAAAATCAGTGTGCCACGCCTACTCCTTCATGGGTCTCCCATACAAAGTCGAGGGAATTAAACTAAAACTTTTACGCTCCATAACTGACAAACTATTTACCGTAGGACAACGAGATTTAACGTATGGATTAGTATTGTACGAGCAACTAGCCTCACAGGAAATGAGTGAACCACGCCCACTGGTTATCGTAGCCCCCATACAAATTTTAAATTGAAACAGCTGTAACTTCGGCAATCTTCTGTCTAGAATAACCATAATTGACACTTAAATTAATATCGTAGTCGGAAATAATCTGGCAGAAAATCAGTGTGCCACGCCTACTCCTTCATGGGTCTCCCATACAAAGTCGAGGGAATTAAACTAAAACTTTTACGCTCCATAACTGACAAACTATTTACCGTAGGACAACGAGATTTAACGTATGGATTAGTATTGTACGAGCAACTAGCCTCACAGGAAATGAGTGAACCACGCCCACTGGTTATCGTAGCCCCCATACAAATTTTAAATTGAAACAGCTGTAACTTCGGCAATCTTCTGTCTCGAATAACCATAATTGACACTTAAATTAATATTGTAGTCGGAAATAATCTGGCAGAAAATCAGTGTGCCACGCCTACTCCTTCATGGGTCTCCCATACAAAGTCGAGGGAATTAAACTAAAACTTTTTCGCTCCATAACTGACAAACCGTTTACCGTAGGACAACGAGATTTAACGTATGGATTAGTATTGTACGAGCAACTAGCCTTACAGGAAATGGGCGCGCCATGCCCACTGTTTATTGTAGCCCCCATACAAAATGACTGAAATTCTTTTAAATTGAAACAGCCGTAACTTCGGCAATCTTCTGTCTGGAATAACCATAATTGACACTTAAATTAATATCGTAGTCGGAAATAATCTGGCAGAAAATCAGTGTGCCACGCCTACTCCTTCATGGGTCTCTCATACAAAGTCGAAGGAATTAAACTAAAACTTTTACGCTCCATAACTGACAAACTATTTACCGTAGGACAACGAGATTTAACGTATGGATTAGTATTGTACGAGCAACTAGCCTCACAGGAAATGGGCGCACCACGCCCACTGTTTATCGTAGCCCCCATACAAATTTTAAATTTAAACAGCTATAACCTCGGCAATTTTCTGTCTAGAATAACCACGTATGGATTAGTATTGTACGAGCAACTAGCCTCACTGGAAATGGGTGCACCACGCCCACTGGTTATCGTAGCCCCCATACAAATTTTAAATTGAAACAGCTGTAACTTCGGCAATCTTCTGTCTCGAATAACCATAATTGACACTTAAATTAATATTGTAGTCGGAAATAATCTGGCAGAAAATCAGTGTGCCACGCCTACTCCTTCATGGGTCTCCCATACAAAGTCGAGGGAATTAAACTAAAACTTTTTCGCTCCATAACTGACAAACCGTTTACCGTAGGACAACGAGATTTAACGTATGGATTAGTATTGTACGAGCAACTAGCCTTACAGGAAATGGGCGCGCCATGCCCACTGTTTATTGTAGCCCCCATACAAAATGACTGAAATTCTTTTAAATTGAAACAGCCGTAACTTCGGCAATCTTCTGTCTGGAATAACCATAATTGACACTTAAATTAATATCGTAGTCGGAAATAATCTGTCAGAAAATCAGTGTGCCACGCCTACTCCTTCATGGGTCTCTCATACAAAGTCGAAGGAATTAAACTAAAACTTTTACGCTCCATAACTGACAAACTATTTACCGTAGGACAACGAGATTTAACGTATGGATTAGTATTGTACGAGCAACTAGGCTCACAGGAAATGGACGCACCACGACCACTGTTTATCGTAGCCCCCATACAAATTTTAAATTGAAACAGCCGTAACTACGGCCATCTTTTGTCTAGAATAACCATAATTGACACTTAAATTAATATCGTAGTCGGAAATAATCTGGCAGAAAATCAGCGTACCATGCTCACTTCTTATTGGGGCTCCCATACAAAGTCGAGGGAATTAAACTAAAACTTTTACGCTCCATAACTGACAAACTATTTACCGTAGGGCAACGAGATTTAACGTATGGATTAGTATTGTACGAGCAACTAGCCTCGCAGGAAATGGGCGCGCCATGCCCACTGTTTATTGTAGCCCCCATACAAAATGACTGAAATTCTTTTAAATTGAAACAGCCGTAACTTCGGCAATCTTCTGTCTGGAATAACCATAATTGACACTTAGATTAACATGGTAGTCAAAAATAATATGGCACAAAATCAGTGTGCCACGCCCACTCCTTCATGGGTCTCCCATACAAAGTCGAGGGAATTAAACTAAAATTTTACGCTCCATAACTGACAAACTATTTACCGTAGGACAACGAGATTTAACGTATGGATTAGTATTCTACGAGCAACTCGGCTCACTGCAAATGGGCGCGCCATGCCCACTGTTTATCGTAGCCCCCATACAAATTTTAAATTGAAACAGCCGTAACTACGGCAATCTTTTGTCTAGAATAACCATAATTGACACTTAAATTAATATTGTAGTCGGAAATAATCTGGCAGAAAATCAGTGTGCCACGCCTACTCCTTCATGGGTCTCTCATACAAAGTCGAAGGAATTAAACTAAAACTTTTACGCTCCATAACTGACAAACTATTTACCGTAGGACAACGAGATTTAACGTATGGATTAGTATTGTACGAGCAACTAGCCTCACAGGAAATGGGCGCTCCATGCCCACTGTTTATTGTAGCCCCCATACAAAATGACTGAAATTCTTTTAAATTGAAACAGCCGTAACTTCGGCAATCTTCTGTCTGGAATAACCATAATTGACACTTAGATTAACATGGTAGTCAAAAATAATATGGCACAAAATCAGTGTGCCACGCCCACTCCTTCATGGGTCTCCCATACAAAGTCGAGGGAATTAAACTAAAATTTTACGCTCCATAACTGACAAACTATTTACCGTAGGACAACGAGATTTAACGAATGGATTAGTATTGTACGAACAACTAGGCTCACAGGAAATGGACGCACCACGCCCACTGTTTATCGTAGCCCCCATACAAATTTTAAATTGAAACAGCCGTAACTACGGCAATCTTTTGTCTAGAATAACCATAATTGACACTTAAATTAATATCGTAGTCGAAAATAATCTGGCAGAAAATCAGCGTACCACGCTCACTTCTTATTGGGGCTCCCATACAAAGTCGAGGGAATTAAACTAAAACTTTTACGCTCCATAACTGACAAACTATTTACCGTAGGACAACGAGATTTAACGTATGGATTAGTATTGTACGAGCAACTAGCCTCACTGGAAATGGGTGCACCACGCCCACTGGTTATCGTAGCCCCCATACAAATTTTAAATTGAAACAGCTCTAACTTCGGCAATCTTCTGTCTAGAATAACTGTAATTGACACTTAAATTAACATCGTAGTCGGAAATAATGTGGCAGAAAATCAGTGTGCCACGCCTACTCCTTCATGGGTCTCTCATACAAAGTCGAAGGAATTAAACTAAAACTTTTACGCTCCATAACTGACAAACTATTTACCGTAGGACAACGAGATTTAACGTATGGATTAGTATTGTACGAGCAACTAGGCTCACAGGAAATGGATGCACCACGCCCACTGTTTATCGTAGCCCTCATACAAATTTTAAATTGAAACAGCCGTAACTACGGCAATCTTTTGTCTAGAATAACCATAATTGACACTTAAATTAATATCGTAGTCGGAAATAATCTGGCAGAAAATCAGCGTACCATGCTCACTTCTTATTAGGGCTCCCATACAAAGTCGAGGGAATTAAACTAAAACTTTTACGCTCCATAACTGACAAACTATTTACCGTAGGGCAACGAGATTTAACGTATGGATTAGTATTGTACGAGCAACTAGCCTCGCAGGAAATGGGCGCGCCATGCCCACTGTTTATTGTAGCCCCCATACAAAATGACTGAAATTCTTTTAAATTTAAACAGCCGTAACTTCGGCAATCTTCTGTCTAGAATAACCATAATTGACACTTAGATTAACATGGTAGTCAAAAATAATATGGCACAAAATCAGTGTGCCACGCCCACTCCTTCATGGGTCTCCCATACAAAGTCGAGGGAATTAAACTAAAATTTTACGCTCCATAACTGACAAACTATTTACCGTAGGACAACGAGATTTAACGTATGGATTAGTATTGTACAAGCAATTAAACTCACAGGAAATGGGCGAACCACGCCAACTGTTTATCGTAGCCCCCATACAAATTTTAAATTGAAACAGCTGTAACTTCTGCATCCTTCTGTCTAGAACAATCATAATTAACACTTAGGTTAATATGGTAGTCGGAAATAATCTGGCAAAAAATCAGCGTACCACGCCCACTTCTTATTGGGGCTCCCATACAAAGTTGAGGAAATTAAACAAAAACTTTTACGCTCCATAACGAGATTTAAGATATGGATTAGAATTGTACGAGCAACTAGCCTCACAGGAAATTGGCGCACCACGCGCACTGTTTATCGTAGCCCCCATACAAATTTTAAATTGAAACAGCTGTAACTTCGGCAATCTTCTGTCTAGAATAACCATAATTGACACTTAAATTAATATCGTAGTCGGAAATAATCTGGCAGAAAATCATTGTGCCACGCCTACTCCTTCATGGGTCTCCCATACAAAGTCGAGGGAATTAAACTAAAACTTTTTCGCTCCATAACTGACAAACCGTTTAGCGTAGGACAACGAGATTTAACGTATGGATTAGTATTGTACGAGCAACTAGCCTCACAGGAAATGAGTGAACCACGCCCACTGGTTATCGTAGCCCCCACACAAATTTTAAATTGAAACAGCTGTAACTTCGGCAATCTTCTGTCTCGAATAACCATAATTGACACTTAAATTAATATTGTAGTCGGAAATAATCTGGCAGAAAATCAGTGTGCCACGCCTACTCCTTCATGGGTCTCCCATACAAAGTCGAGGGAATTAAACTAAAACTTTTTCGCTCCATAACTGACAAACCGTTTAGCGTAGGACAACGAGATTTAAGGTATGGATTAGTATTGTACGAGCAACTAGCCTCACAGGAAATGGGCGCACCACGCCCACTGTTTATCGTAGCCCCCATACAAATTTTAAATTGAAACAGCTATAACCTCGGCAATTTTCTGTCTAGAATAACCACGTATGGATTAGTATTGTACGAGCAACTAGCCTCACTGGAAATGGGTGCACCACGCCCACTGGTTATCGTAGCCCCCATACAAATTTTAAATTGAAACAGCTCTAACTTCGGCAATCTTCTGTCTAGAATAACCATAATTGACACTTAAATTAATATCGTAGTCGGAAATAATCTGGCAGAAAATCATTGTGCCACGCCTACTCCTTCATGGGTCTCCCATACAAAGTCGAGGGAATTAAACTAAAACTTTTTCGCTCCATAACTGACAAACCGTTTAGCGTAGGACAACGAGATTTAACGTATGGATTAGTATTGTACGAGCAACTAGCCTCACTGGAAATGGGTGCACCACGCCCACTGGTTATCGTAGCCCCCATACAAATTTTAAATTGAAACAGCTCTAACTTCGGCAATCTTCTGTCTAGAATAACTGTAATTGACACTTAAATTAACATCGTAGTCGGAAATAATGTGGCAGAAAATCAGTGTGCCACGCCTACTCCTTCATGGGTCTCTCATACAAAGTCGAAGGAATTAAACTAAAACTTTTACGCTCCATAACTGACAAACTATTTACCGTAGGACAACGAGATTTAACGTATGGATTAGTATTGTACGAGCAACTAGGCTCACAGGAAATGGATGCACCACGCCCACTGTTTATCGTAGCCCTCATACAAATTTTAAATTGAAACAGCCGTAACTACGGCAATCTTTTGTCTAGAATAACCATAATTGACACTTAAATTAATATCGTAGTCGGAAATAATCTGGCAGAAAATCAGCGTACCATGCTCACTTCTTATTAGGGCTCCCATACAAAGTCGAGGGAATTAAACTAAAACTTTTACGCTCCATAACTGACAAACTATTTACCGTAGGGCAACGAGATTTAACGTATGGATTAGTATTATACGAGCAACTAGCCTCGCAGGAAATGGGCGCGCCATGCCCACTGTTTATTGTAGCCCCCATACAAAATGACTGAAATTCTTTTAAATTTAAACAGCCGTAACTTCGGCAATCTTCTGTCTAGAATAACCATAATTGACACTTAGATTAACATGGTAGTCAAAAATAATATGGCACAAAATCAGTGTGCCACGCCCACTCCTTCATGGGTCTCCCATACAAAGTCGAGGGAATTAAACTAAAATTTTACGCTCCATAACTGACAAACTATTTACCGTAGGACAACGAGATTTAACGTATGGATTAGTATTGTACAAGCAATTAAACTCACAGGAAATGGGCGAACCACGCCAACTGTTTATCGTAGCCCCCATACAAATTTTAAATTGAAACAGCTGTAACTTCTGCATCCTTCTGTCTAGAACAATCATAATTAACACTTAGGTTAATATGGTAGTCGGAAATAATCTGGCAAAAAATAAGCGTACCACGCCCACTTCTTATTGGGGCTCCCATACAAAGTTGAGGAAATTAAACAAAAACTTTTACGCTCCATAACGAGATTTAAGATATGGATTAGAATTGTACGAGCAACTAGCCTCACAGGAAATTGGCGCACCACGCGCACTGTTTATCGTAGCCCCCATACAAATTTTAAATTGAAACAGCTGTAACTTCGGCAATCTTCTGTCTAGAATAACCATAATTGACACTTAAATTAATATCGTAGTCGGAAATAATCTGGCAGAAAATCATTGTGCCACGCCTACTCCTTCATGGGTCTCCCATACAAAGTCGAGGGAATTAAACTAAAACTTTTTCGCTCCATAACTGACAAACCGTTTAGCGTAGGACAACGAGATTTAACGTATGGATTAGTATTGTACGAGCAACTAGCCTCACAGGAAATGAGTGAACCACGCCCACTGGTTATCGTAGCCCCCACACAAATTTTAAATTGAAACAGCTGTAACTTCGGCAATCTTCTGTCTCGAATAACCATAATTGACACTTAAATTAATATTGTAGTCGGAAATAATCTGGCAGAAAATCAGTGTGCCACGCCTACTCCTTCATGGGTCTCCCATACAAAGTCGAGGGAATTAAACTAAAACTTTTTCGCTCCATAACTGACAAACCGTTTAGCGTAGGACAACGAGATTTAAGGTATGGATTAGTATTGTACGAGCAACTAGCCTCACAGGAAATGGGCGCACCACGCCCACTGTTTATCGTAGCCCCCATACAAATTTTAAATTGAAACAGCTATAACCTCGGCAATTTTCTGTCTAGAATAACCACGTATGGATTAGTATTGTACGAGCAACTAGCCTCACTGGAAATGGGTGCACCACGCCCACTGGTTATCGTAGCCCCCATACAAATTTTAAATTGAAACAGCTCTAACTTCGGCAATCTTCTGTCTAGAATAACCATAATTGACACTTAAATTAATATCGTAGTCGGAAATAATCTGGCAGAAAATCATTGTGCCACGCCTACTCCTTCATGGGTCTCCCATACAAAGTCGAGGGAATTAAACTAAAACTTTTTCGCTCCATAACTGACAAACCGTTTAGCGTAGGACAACGAGATTTAACGTATGGATTAGTATTGTACGAGCAACTAGCCTCACAGGAAATGAGTGAACCACGCCCACTGGTTATCGTAGCCCCCATACAAATTTTAAATTGAAACAGCTGTAACTTCGGCAATCTTCTGTCTCGAATAACCATAATTGACACTTAAATTAATATTGTAGTCGGAAATAATCTGGCAGAAAATCAGTGTGCCACGCCTACTCCTTCATGGGTCTCCCATACAAAGTCGAGGGAATTAAACTAAAACTTTTTCGCTCCATAACTGACAAACCGTTTAGCGTAGGACAACGAGATTTAAGGTATGGATTAGTATTGTACGAGCAACTAGCCTCACAGGAAATGGGCGCACCACGCCCACTGTTTATCGTAGCCCCCATACAAATTTTAAATTGAAACAGCTATAACCTCGGCAATTTTCTGTCTAGAATAACCACGTATGGATTAGTATTGTACGAGCAACTAGCCTCACTGGAAATGGGTGCACCACGCCCACTGGTTATCGTAGCCCGCATACAAATTTTAAATTGAAACAGCTCTAACTTCGGCAATCTTCTGTCTAGAATAACTGTAATTGACACTTAAATTAACATCGTAGTCGGAAATAATGTGGCAGAAAATCAGTGTGCCACGCCTACTCCTTCCTGGGTCTCCCATACAAAGTCGAGGGAATTAAACTAAAACTTTTTCGCTCCATAACTGACAAACCATTTAGCGTAGGTCAACGAGATTTAAGGTATGGATTAGTATTGTACGAACAACTAGGCCCACAGGAAATGGACGCACCACGCCCACTGTTTATCGTAGCCCCCATACAAATTTTAAATTGAAACAGCCGTAACTACGGCAATCTTTTGTCTAGAACAACCATAATTGACACTTAAATTAATATCGTAGTCGGAAATAATCTGGCAGAAAATCAGCGTACCACGCTTACTTCTTATTGGGGCTCCCATACAAAGTCGAAGGAATTAAACTAAAACTTTTACGCTCCATAACTGACAAACTATTTACCGTAGGGCAACGAGATTTAACGTATGGATTAGTATTGAACGAGCAACTAGCCTCGCAGGAAATGGGCGCGCCATGCCCACTGTTTATTGTAGCCCCCATACAAAATGACTGAAATTCTTTTAAATTGAAACAGCCGTAACTTCGGCAATCTTCTATCTAGAATAACCATAATTGACTCTTAGATTAACATGGTAGTCAAAAATAATATGGCACAAAATCAGTGTGCCACGCCCACTCCTTCATGGGTCTCCCATACAAAGTCGAGGGAATTAAACTAAAATTTTACGCTCCATAACTGACAAACTATTTACCGTAGGTCAACGAGATTTAACGTATGGATTAGTATTCTACGAGTAACTCGGCTCACTGCAAATGGGCGCGCCATGCCCACTGTTTATCGTAGCCCCCATACAAATTTTAAATTGAAATAGCTGTAACTTCGGCAATCTTCTGTCTAGAATAACCATAATTGACACTTAAATTAATATCGTAGTCGGAAATAATCTGGCAGAAAATCATTGTGCCACGCCTACTCCTTCATGGGTCTCCCATACAAAGTCGAGGGAATTAAACTAAAACTTTTACGCTCCATAATTGACAAACTATTTACCGTAGGACAACGAGATTTAACGTATGGATTAGTATTGTACGAGCCACCAGCCTCACAGGAAATGGGCGCGCCATGCCCACTGTTTATTGTAGCCCCCATACAAAATGACTGAAATTCTTTTAAATTGAAACAGCCGTAACTTCGGCAATCTTCTGTCTGGAATAACCATAATTGACACTTAGATTAACATGGTAGTCAAAAATAATATGGCACAAAATCAGTGTGCCACGCCCACTCCTTCATGGGTCTCCCATACAAAGTCGAGGGAATTAAACTAAAATTTTACGCTCCATAACTGACAAACTATTTACCGTAGGACAACGAGATTTAACGAATGGATTAGTATTGTACGAACAACTAGGCTCACAGGAAATGGACGCACCACGCCCACTGTTTATCGTAGCCCCCATACAAATTTTAAATTGAAACAGCCGTAACTACGGCAATCTTTTGTCTAGAATAACCATAATTGACACTTAAATTAATATCGTAGTCGAAAATAATCTGGCAGAAAATCAGCCTACCACGCTCACTTCTTATTGGGACTCCCATACAAAGTCGAGGGAATTAAACTAAAACTTTTACGCTCCATAACTGACAAACTATTTACCGTAGGACAACGAGATTTAACGTATGGATTAGTATTGTACGAACAACTAGGCTCACAGGAAATGGACGCACCACGCCCACTGTTTATCGTAGCCCCCATACAAATTTTAAATTGAAACAGCCGTAACTACGGCAATCTTTTGTCTAGAATAACCATAATTGACACTTAAATTAATATCGTAGTCGAAAATAATCTGGCAGAAAATCAGCGTACCACGCTCACTTCTTATTGGGACTCCCATACAAAGTCGAGGGAATTAAACTAAAACTTTTACGCTCCATAACTGACAAACTATTTACCGTAGGACAACGAGATTTAACGTATGGATTAGTATTGTACGAGCAACTAGCCTCACTGGAAATGGGTGCACCACGCCCACTGGTTATCGTAGCCCCCATACAAATTTTAAATTGAAACAGCTCTAACTTCAGCAATCTTCTGTCTAGAATAACTGTAATTGACACTTAAATTAATATTGTAGTCGGAAATAATCTGGCAGAAAATCAGTGTGCCACGCCTACTCCTTCATGGGTCTCCCATACAAAGTCGAGGGAATTAAACTAAAACTTTTTCGCTCCATAACTGACAAACCGTTTAGCCTAGGACAACGAGATTTAAGGTATGGATTAGTATTGTACGAGCAACTAGCCTCACAGGAAATGGGCGCACCACGCCCACTGTTTATCGTAGCCCCCATACAAATTTTAAATTTAAACAGCTATAACCTCGGCAATTTTCTGTCTAGAATAACCACGTATGGATTAGTATTGTACGAGCAACTAGCCTCACTGGAAATGGGTGCACCACGCCCACTGGTTATCGTAGCCCCCATACAAATTTTAAATTGAAACAGCCGTAACTACGGCAATCTTTTGTCTAGAATAACCATAATTGACACTTAAATTAATATCGTAGTCGGAAATAATCTGGCAGAAAATCATTGTGCCACGCCTACTCCTTCATGGGTCTCCCATACAAAGTCGAGGGAATTAAACTAAAATTTTACGCTCCATAACTGACAAACTATTTACCGTAGGTCAACGAGATTTAACGTATGGATTAGTATTCTACGAGTAACTCGGCTCACTGCAAATGGGCGCGCCATGCCCACTGTTTATCGTAGCCCCCATACAAATTTTAAATTGAAATAGCTGTAACTTCGGCAATCTTCTGTCTAGACAAACCATAATTGACACTTAAATTAATATCGTAGTCGGAAATAATCTGGCAGAAAATCATTGTGCCACGCCTACTCCTTCATGGGTCTCCCATACAAAGTCGAGGGAATTAAACTAAAACTTTTACGCTCCATAATTGACAAACTATTTACCGTAGGACAACGAGATTTAACGTATGGATTAGTATTGTACGAGCCACCAGCCTCACAGGAAATGGGCGCACCATGCCCACTGTTTATTGTAGCCCCCATACAAAATGACTGAAATTCTTTTAAATTGAAACAGCCGTAACTTCGGCAATCTTCTGTCTGGAATAACCATAATTGACACTTAGATTAACATGGTAGTCAAAAATAATATGGCACAAAATCAGTGTGCCACGCCCACTCCTTCATGGGTCTCCCATACAAAGTCGAGGGAATTAAACTAAAATTTTACGCTCCATAACTGACAAACTATTTACCGTAGGACAACGAGATTTAACGAATGGATTAGTATTGTACGAACAACTAGGCTCACAGGAAATGGACGCACCACGCCCACTGTTTATCGTAGCCCCCATACAAATTTTAAATTGAAACAGCCGTAACTACGGCAATCTTTTGTCTAGAATAACCATAATTGACACTTAAATTAATATCGTAGTCGAAAATAATCTGGCAGAAAATCAGCGTACCACGCTCACTTCTTATTGGGACTCCCATACAAAGTCGAGGGAATTAAACTAAAACTTTTACGCTCCATAACTGACAAACTATTTACCGTAGGACAACGAGATTTAACGTATGGATTAGTATTGTACGAGCAACTAGCCTCACTGGAAATGGGTGCACCACGCCCACTGGTTATCGTAGCCCCCATACAAATTTTAAATTGAAACAGCTCTAACTTCGGCAATCTTCTGTCTAGAATAACTGTAATTGACACTTAAATTAACATCGTAGTCGGAAATAATGTGGCAGAAAATCAGTGTGAAACGCCTACTCCTTCCTGGGTCTCCCATACAAAGTCGAGGGAATTAAACTAAAACTTTTACGCTCCATAACTGACAAACTATTTACCGTAGGACAACGAGATCTAACGTATGGATTAGTATTGTACGAACAACTAGGCTCACAGGAAATGGACGCACCACGCCCACTGTTTATCGTAGCCCCCATACAAATTTTAAATTGAAACAGCCGTAACTACGGCAATCTTTTGTCTAGAATAACCATAATTGACACTTAAATTAATATCGTAGTCGGAAATAATCTGGCAGAAAATCAGCGTACCACGCTTACTTCTTATTGGGGCTCCCATACAAAGTCGAGGGAATTAAACTAAAACTTTTACGCTCCATAACTGACAAACTATTTACCGTAGGGCAACGAGATTTAACGTATGGATTAGTATTGTACGAGCAACTAGCCTCACAGGAAATGAGTGAACCACGCCCACTGGTTATCGTAGCCCCCATACAAATTTTAAATTGAAACAGCTGTAACTTCGGCAATCTTCTGTCTCGAATAACCATAATTGACACTTAAATTAATATTGTAGTCGGAAATAATCTGGCAGAAAATCAGTGTGCCACGCCTACTCCTTCATGGGTCTCCCATACAAAGTCGAGGGAATTAAACTAAAACTTTTTCGCTCCATAACTGACAAACCGTTTAGCGTAGGACAACGAGATTTAAGGTATGGATTAGTATTGTACGAGCAACTAGCCTCACAGGAAATGGGCGCGCCATGCCCACTGTTTATTGTAGCCCCCATACAAAATGACTGAAATTCTTTTAAATTGAAACAGCCGTAACTTCGGCAATCTTCTGTCTGGAATAACCATAATTGACACTTAGATTAACATGGTAGTCAAAAATAATATGGCACAAAATCAGTGTGCCACGCCCACTCCTTCATGGGTCTCCCATACAAAGTCGAGGGAATTAAACTAAAATTTTACGCTCCAAAACTGACAAACTATTTACCGTAGGACAACGAGATTTAACGAATGGATTAGTATTGTACGAACAACTAGGCTCACAGGAAATGGACGCACCACGCCCACTGTTTATCGTAGCCCCCATACAAATTTTAAATTGAAACAGCCGTAACTACGGCAATCTTTTGTCTAGAATAACCATAATTGACACTTAAATTAATATCGTAGTCGAAAATAATCTGGCAGAAAATCAGCGTACCACGCTCACTTCTTATTGGGGCTCCCATACAAAGTCGAGGGAATTAAACTAAAACTTCTACGCTCCATAACTGACAAACTATTTACTGTAGGACAACGAGATTTAACGTATGGATTAGTATTGTACGAGCAACTAGCCTCACTGGAAATGGGTGCACCACGCCCACTGGTTATCGTAGCCCCCATACAAATTTTAAATTGAAACAGCTCTAACTTCGGCAATCTTCTCTCTAGAATAACTGTAATTGACACTTAAATTAACATCGTAGTCGGAAATAATGTGGCAGAAAATCAGTGTGCCACGCCTACTCCTTCATGGGTCTCTCATACAAAGTCGAAGGAATTAAACTAAAACTTTTACGCTCCATAACTGACAAACTATTTACCGTAGGACAACGAGATTTAACGTATGGATTAGTATTGTACGAGCAACTAGGCTCACAGGAAATGGATGCACCACGCCCACTGTTTATCGTAGCCCTCATACAAATTTTAAATTGAAACAGCCGTAACTTCGGCAATCTTCTGTCTAGAATAACTGTAATTGACACTTAAATTAACATCGTAGTCGGAAATAATGTGGCAGAAAATCAGTGTGCCACGCCTACTCCTTCCTGGATCTCCCATACAAAGTCGAGGGAATTAAACTAAAACTTTTTCGCTCCATAACTAACAAACCATTTAGCGTAGGTCAACGAGATTTAAGGTATGGATTAGAATTGTACGAGCAACTAGCCTCACAGGAAATGGGCGCACCACGCCCACTGGTTATCGTAGCCCCCATACAAATTTTAAATTGAAACAGCTGTAACTTCGGCAATCTTCTGTCTAGAATAACCATAATTGACACTTAAATTAATATCGTAGTCGGAAATAATCTGGCAGAAAATCAGTGTGCCACGCCCACTCCTTCATGGGTCTCCCATACAAAGTCGAGGGAATTAAACTAAAACTTTTACGCTCCATAACTGACAAACTATTTACCGTAGGACAACGAGATTTAACCTATGGATTAGTATTGTACGAGCAACTAGCCTCACAGGAAATGGGCGCACCACGCCCACTGGTTATCTGTAACTTCGGCAATCTTCTGTCTGGAATAACCATAATTGACACTTAAATTAATATCGTAGTCGGAAATAATCTGGCAGAAAATCAGTGTGCCACGCCCACTCCTTCATGGGTCTCCCATACAAAGTCGAGGGAATTAAACTAAAACTTTTTCGCTCCATAAGTGACAAACTATTTACCGTAGGACAACGAGATTTAACCTATGGATTAGTATTGTACGAGCAACTAGCCTCACAGGAAATGGGCGCACCACGCCCACTGGTTATCTGTAACTTCGGCAATCTTCTGTCTGGAATAACCATAATTGACACTTAAATTAATATCGTAGTCGGAAATAATCTGGCAGAAAATCAGTGTGCCACGCCCACTCCTTCATGGGTCTCCCATACAAAGTCGAGGGAATTAAACTAAAGGACAACGAGATTTAACGTATGGATTAGTATTGTACGAGCAACTAGCCTCGCAGGAAATGGGCACGCCATGCCCACTGTTTATTGTAGCCCCCATACAAAATGACTGAAATTCTTTTAAATTGAAACAGCCGTAACTTCGGCAATCTTCTGTCTGGAATAACCATAATTGACACTTAAATTAACATGGTAGTCAAAAATAATATGGCACAAAATCAGTGTGCCACGCCCACTCCTTCATGGGTCTCCCATACAAAGTCGAGGGAATTAAACTAAAACTTTTACGCTCCATAACTGACAAACTATTTACCGTAGGACAACGAGATTTAACGTATGGATTAGTATTGTACGAGCAACTAGCCTCACAGGAAATGGACGCACCACGCCCACTGTTTATCGTAGCCCCCATACAAATTTTAAATTGAAACAGCCGTAACTACGGCAATCTTTTGTCTAGAATAACCATAATTGACACTTAAATTAATATCGTAGTCGGAAATAATCTGGCAGAAAATCAGCGTACTACGCTTACTTCTTATTGGGGCTCCCATACAAAGTCGAGGGAATTAAACTAAAACTTTTACGCTCCATAACTGACAAACTATTTACCGTAGGACAACGAGATTTAACGTATGGATTAGTATTGTACGAGCAACTAGCCTCACAGGAAATGGGCGCGCCATGCCCACTGTTTATTGTAGCCCCCATACAAAATGACTGAAATTCTTTTAAATTGAAACAGCCGTAACTTCGGCAATCTTCTGTCTAGAATAACCATAATTGACACTTAGATTAACATGGTAGTCAAAAATAATATGGCACAAAATTAGTGTGCCACGCCCACTCCTTCTTGGGTCTCCCATACAAAGTTGCGGAAATTAAAAAAAATGTTACCGGCTATAACTTGCAAACTATGCAGCGTAGAATAACGAAATTTAACGTGTGGGTTGGTATTGTACGAGCAACTAGCCTCACAGGAAATGGGCACCACGCCCACTGTTTATCGTAGCCCCCATACAAATTTTAAATTGAAACAGCTGTAACTTCGGCAATCTTCTGTCTAGAATAACCACAATTGACACTTAAATTAATATCGTAGTCGGAAATATTCTGGCAGAAAATCAGTGTGCCACGCCCACTCCTTCATGGGTCTCCCATACAAAGTCGAGGGAATTAAACTAAAACTTTTACGCTCCATAACTGACAAACTATTTACCGTAGGCCAACGAGATTTAACGTATAGATTAGTATTGTACGAGCAACTAGCCTCACAGGAAATGGGTGAACCATGCCCACTGGTTATCGTAGCCCCCATACAAATTTTAAATTGAAACAGCCGTAACTTCGGCAATCTTCTGTCTAGAATAACCATAATTGACACTTAGATTAACATGGTAGTCAAAAATAATATGGCAGAAAATCAGTGTGCCACGCCTACTCCTTCACGGGTCTCCCATACAAAGTCGAGGGAATTAAACTAAAACTTTTACGCTCCATAACTGACAGACTATTTACCGTAGGACAACTAGATTTAACGTATGGATTAGTATTGTACGAGCAACTAGGCTCACAGGAAATGGACGCACCACGCCCACTGTTTATCGTAGCCCCCATACAAATTTTAAATTGAAACAGCCGTAACTACGGCAATCTTTTGTCTAGAATAACCATAATTGACACTTAAATTAATATCGTAGTCGGAAATAATCTGGCAGAAAATCAGCGTACCACGCTCACTTCTTATTGGGGCTCCCATACAAAGTCGAGGGAATTAAACTAAAACTTTTACGCTCCATAACTGACAAACCATTTAGCGTAGGACAACGAGATTTAAGATATGGATTAGAATTGTACGAGCAACAAGCCTCACAGGAAATGGGCGCACCACGCGCACTGTTTATCGTAGCCCCCATACAAATTTTAAATTGAAACAGCTGTAACTTCGGCAATCTTCTGTCTAGAATAACCATAATTGACATTTAAATTAATATCGTAGTCGGAAATAATGTGGCAGAAAATCATTGTGCCACGCCTACTCCTTCATGGGTCTCCCATACAAAGTCGAGGGAATTAAACTAAAACTTTTACGCTCCATAACTGACAAACTATTTACCGTAGGACAACGAGATTTAACGTATGGATTAGTATTGTACGAGCAACTAGCCTCACAGGAAATGAGTGAACCACGATCACTGGTTATCGTAGCCTCCATACAAATTTTAAATTGAAACAGCTGTAATTTCGGCAATCTTCTGTCTCGAATAACCATAATTGACACTTAAATTAATATTGTAGTCGGAAATAATCTGGCAGAAAATCAGTGTACCACGCCTACTCCTTCATGGGTCTCCCATACAAAGTCGAGGGAATTAAACTAAAACTTTTTCGCTCCATAACTGACAAACCGTTTAGCATAGGACAACGAGATTTAAGGTATGGATTAGTATTGTACGAGCAACTAGCCTCACAGGAAATGGGCGCACCACGCCCACTGTTTATCGTAGCCCCCATACAAATTTTAAATTGAAACAGCTATAACCTCGGCAATTTTCTGTATAGAATAACCATAATTGACACTTAAATTAACATCGTAGTCGGTAATAATCTGGCAGAAAATCAGTGTACCACGCCCACTCCTTCATGGGTCTCCCATACAAAGTCGAGGGAATTAAACTAAAACTTTTCGCTCCATAACTGACAAACTATTTACCGTAGGGCAACGAGATTTAACGTATGGATTAGTATTGTACGGGCAACTAGCCTCACTGGAAATGGGTGCACCACGCCCACTGGTTATCGTAGCCCCCATACAAATTTTAAATTGAAACAGCTCTAACTTCGGCAATCTTCTGTCTAGAATAACTGTAATTGACACTTAAATTAACATCGTAGTCGGAAATAATGTGGCAGAAAATCAGTGTGCCACGCCTACTCCTTCCTGGGTCTACCATACAAAGTCGAGGGAATTAAACTAAAACTTTTTCGCTCCATAACTGACAAACCATTTAGCGTAGGTCAACGAGATTTAAGGTATGGATTAGAATTGTACGAGCAACTAGCCTCACAGGAAATGGGCGCACCACGCCCACTGGTTATCGTAGCCCCCATACAAATTTTAAATTGAAACAGCTGTAACTTCGGCAATCTTCTGTCTAGAATAACAATAATTGACACTTAAATTAATATCGTAGTCGGAAATAATCTGGCAGAAAATCAGTGTGCCACGCCCACTCCTTCATGGGTCTCCCATAAAAAGTCGAGGGAATTAAACTAAAACTTTTACGCTCCATAACTGACAAACTATTTACCGTAGGACAACGAGATTTAACCTATGGATTAGTATTGTACGAGCAACTAGCCTCACAGGAAATGGGCGCACCACGCCCACTGGTTATCTGTAACTTCGGCAATCTTCTGTCTGGAATAACCATAATTGACACTTAAATTAATATCGTAGTCGGAAATAATCTGGCAGAAAATCAGTGTGCCACGCCCACTCCTTCATGGGTCTCCCATACAAAGTGAGGGAATTAAACTAAAACTTTTTCGCTCCATAACTGACAAACTATTTACCGTAGGACAACGAGATTTAACGTATGTATTAGTATTGTACGAGCAACTAGCCTCGCAGGAAATGGGCACGCCATGCCCACTGTTTATTGTAGCCCCCATACAAAATGACTGAAATTCTTTTAAATTGAAACAGCTGTAACTTCGGCAATCTGCTGTCTGGAATAACCATAATTGACACTTAAATTAACATGGTAGTCAAAAATAATATGGCACAAAATCAGTGTGCCACGCCCACTCCTTCATGGGTCTCCCATACAAAGTCGAGGGAATTAAACTAAAACTTTTACGCTCCATAACTGACAAACTATTTACCGTAGGACAACGAGATTTAACGTATGGATTAGTATTGTACGAGCAACTAGCCTCACAGGAAATGGGCGCACCACGCCCACTGGTTATCTGTAACTTCGGCAATCTTCTGTCTGGAATAACCATAATTGACACTTAAATTAATATCGTAGTCGGAAATAATCTGGCAGAAAATCAGTGTGCCACGCCCACTCCGTCATGGGTCTCCCATACAAAGTGAGGGAATTAAACTAAAACTTTTTCGCTCCATAACTGACAAACTATTTACCGTAGGACAACGAGATTTAACGTATGGATTAGTATTGTACGAGCAACTAGCCTCGCAGGAAATGGGCACGCCATGCCCACTGTTTATTGTAGCCCCCATACAAAATGACTGAAATTCTTTTAAATTGAAACAGCCGTAACTTCGGCAATCTTCTGTCTGGAATAACCATAATTGACACTTAAATTAACATGGTAGTCAAAAATAATATGGCACAAAATCAGTGTGCCACGCCCACTCCTTCATGGGTCTCCCATACAAAGTCGAGGGAATTAAACTAAAACTTTTACGCTCCATAACTGACAAACTATTTACCGTAGGACAACGAGATTTAACCTATGGATTAGTATTGTACGAGCAACTAGCCTCACAGGAAATGGGCGCACCACGCCCACTGGTTATCTGTAACTTCGGCAATCTTCTGTCTGGAATAACCATAATTGACACTTAAATTAATATCGTAGTCGGAAATAATCTGGCAGAAAATCAGTGTGCCACGCCCACTCCTTCATGGGTCTCCCATACAAAGTCGAGGGAATTAAACTAAAACTTTTACGCTCCATAACTGACAAACTATTTACCGTAGGACAACGAGATTTAACGTATGGATTAGTATTGTACGAGCAACTAGCCTCACAGGAAATGGGCGCACCACGCCCACTGTTTATCGTAGCCCCCATACAAATTTTAAATTGAAACAGCTGTAACTTCGGCAATCTTCTGTCTAGAATAACCACAATTGACACTTAAATTAATATCGTAGTCGGAAATATTCTGGCAGAAAATCAGTGTGCCACGCCCACTCCTTCATGGGTCTCCCATACAAAGTCGAGGGAATTAAACTAAAACTTGTACGCTCCATAACTGACAAACTATTTACCGTAGGCCAACGAGATTGAACGTATAGATTAGTATTGTACGAGCAACTAGCCTCACAGGAAATGGGTGAACCACGCCTACTGATTATCGTAGCCCCCATACAAATTTTAAATTGAAACAGCCGTAACTTCGGCAATCTTCTGTCTAGAATAACCATAATTGACACTTAGATTAACATGGTAGTCAAAAATAATATGGCAGAAAATCAGTGTGCCACGCCTACTCCTTCACGGGTCTCCCATACAAAGTCGAGGGAATTAAACTAAAATTTTTCGCTCCATAACTGACAAACCGTTTAGCGTAGGACAACGAGATTTAAGATATGGATTAGAATTGTACGAGCAACTAGCCTCACAGGAAATGGGCGCACCACGCCCACTGTTTATCGTAGCCCCCATACAAATTTTAAATTGAAACAGCCGTAACTACGGCAATATTTTGTCTAGAATAACCATAATTGACACTTAAATTAATATCGTAGTCGGAAATAATCTGGCAGAAAATCAGTGTGCTACTCCCACTCCTTCATGGGTCCCCCATACAAAGTCGAGGGAATTAAACTAAAACTTGTACGCTCCATAACTGACAAATTATTTACCGTAGGACAACGAGATTTAACGTATGGCGTAGTATTCTACGAGCAACTCGGCTCACTGCAAATGGGCGCGCCATGCCCACTGTTTATCGTAGCCCCCATACAAATTTTAAATTGAAATAGCTGTAACTTCGGCAATCTTCTGTCCAGAACAACCATAATTGACACTTAGATTAAGATGGTAGTCAAAAATAATATGGCACAAAATCAGTGTGCCACGCCTACTCCTTCATGGGTCTCCCATACAAAGTCGAGGGAATTAAACTAAAACTTTTACGCTCCATAACTGACAAACTATTTACCGTAGGACAACGAGATTTAACGTATGGATTAATATTGTACGAGCAACTAGGCCCACAGGAATATAGCCCCCATACAAATTTTAAATTGAAACAGCCGTAACTACGGCAATCTTTTGTCTAGAATAACCATAATTGACACTTAAATTAATATCGTAGTCGGAAATAATCTGGCAGAAAATCAGTGTGCCACGCCCACTCCTTCATGGGTCTCCCATACAAAGTCGAGGGAATTAAACTAAAACTTGTACGCTCCATAACTGACAAACTATTTACCGTAGGACAACGAGATTTAAGGTATGGATTAGATTGTACGAGCAACTAGCCTCACAGGAAATGGGCGCACCATGCCCACTGGTTATCGTAGCCCCCATACAAATTTTAAATTGAAACAGCTGTAACTTCGGCAATCTTCTGTCTAGAATAACCATAATTGACACTTAAATTAATATCGTAGTCGGAAATAATCTGGCAGAAAATCAGTGTGCCACGCCCACTCCTTCATGGGTCTCCCATACAAAGTCGAGGGAATTAAACTAAAACTTTTACGCTCCATAACTGACAAACTATTTACCATAGGACAACGAGATTTAACGTATGGATTAGTATTGTACGAGCAACTAGCCTCACAGGAAATGGGCGCGCCATGCCCACTGTTTATTGTAGCCCCCATACAAATTTTAAATTGAAACAGCTGTAACTTCGGCAATCTTCTGTCTAGAATAACCATAATTGACACTTAAATTAATATCGTAGTCGGAAATAATCTGGCAGAAAATCAGTGTGCCACGCCCACTCCTTCATGGGTCTCCCATACAAAGTCGAGGGAATTAAACTAAAATTTTTCGCTCCATAACTGACAAACCGTTTAGCGTAGGACAACGAGATTTAAGATATGGATTAGAATTGTACGAGCAACTAGCCTCACAGGAAATGGGCGCACCACGCCCACTGTTTATCGTAGCCCCCATACAAATTTTAAATTGAAACAGCCGTAACTACGGCAATATTTTGTCTAGAATAACCATAATTGACACTTAAATTAATATCGTAGTCGGAAATAATCTGGCAGAAAATCAGTGTGCTACTCCCACTCCTTCATGGGTCCCCCATACAAAGTCGAGGGAATTAAACTAAAACTTGTACGCTCCATAACTGACAAATTATTTACCGTAGGACAACGAGATTTAACGTATGGCGTAGTATTCTACGAGCAACT
Organism: Megamerina dolium; assembly: GCA_963854835.1. NCBI lineage: Eukaryota > Metazoa > Arthropoda > Insecta > Diptera > Megamerinidae > Megamerina > Megamerina dolium. The sequence goes on along the minus strand of OY978528.1, from coordinate 47,904,273 downwards.
CGGCTCACTGCAAATGGGCGCGCCATGCCCACTGTTTATCGTAGCCCCCATACAAATTTTAAATTGAAATAGCTGTAACTTCGGCAATCTTCTGTCCAGAACAACCATAATTGACACTTAGATTAACATGGTAGTCAAAAATAATATGGCACAAAATCAGTGTGCCACGCCTACTCCTTCATGGGTCTCCCATACAAAGTCGAGGGAATTAAACTAAAACTTGTACGCTCCATAACTGACAAACTATTTACCGTAGGACAACGAGATTTAAGGTATGGATTAGATTGTACGAGCAACTAGCCTCACAGGAAATGGTCGCACCATGCCCACTGGTTATCGTAGCCCCCATACAAATTTTAAATTGAAACAGCTGTAACTTCGGCAATCTTCTGTCTAGAATAACCATAATTGACACTTAAATTAATATCGTAGTCGGAAATAATCTGGCAGAAAATCAGTGTGCCACGCCCACTCCTTCATGGGTCTCCCATACAAAGTCGAGGGAATTAAACTAAAACTTTTACGCTCCATAACTGACAAACTATTTACCATAGGACAACGAGATTTAACGTATGGCGTAGTATTCTACGAGCAACTCGGCTCACTGCAAATGGGCGCGCCATGCCCACTGTTTATCGTAGCCCCCATACAAATTTTAAATTGAAATAGCTGTAACTTCGGCAATCTTCTGTCCAGAACAACCATAATTGACACTTAGATTAAGATGGTAGTCAAAAATAATATGGCACAAAATCAGTGTGCCACGCCTACTCCTTCATGGGTCTCCCATACAAAGTCGAGGGAATTAAACTAAAACTTTTACGCTCCATAACTGACAAACTATTTACCGTAGGACAACGAGATTTAACGTATGGATTAATATTGTACGAGCAACTAGGCCCACAGGAATATAGCCCCCATACAAATTTTAAATTGAAACAGCCGTAACTTCGGCAATCTTCTGTCTGGAATAACCATAATTGACACTTAAATTAATATCGTAGTCGGAAATAATCTGGCAGAAAATCAGCGTAACACGCTCACTTCTTATTGGGGCTCCCATACAAAGTTGAGGAAATTAAACAAAAATTTTAACCACCATAACTTACAAACTATTCAGCGTAGAACAACGAGATTTAAGGTGTGGATTAGTACTGTAAGAGCAAATATACCCACAAGATGGGCACGCCACGTTCATTGTTAATAGTGGCTCCCATACAGGATGACTGAATTTCTTTTAAATTGAGATAGCTGTAGCTTCTGCAATATTCTGTCTAGAACAATCATAATTAATACTTAGGTTAATATGGTAGTTGTACACAATCTGGCAAAAAATCAACATGCCACGCCCACTTCTTAATGGGGCTACCATACAAAGTTGAGAAAATTTTAAAAAATTTAAACCGCTATAACTTACGAGCTATTCAACTTAGGACAAATAAATTTAAGGTGTGGATTAATATTGAAAAATTAATTGGATTTACAAGAAAGAGGTAAGCCACGCCAACTTTTTATATAGCTCCCATACTAATTCTCGGAATTATCTTAAAAACCTCCTTTAAATTATTCCTTTTAGAACTCTCATAACATGCAAAGTACTTCGTCAAAGTCAACCATATTTCGGGTATAAATTAGAATTATATGCAATTGTTTCTCAAAAAATGGAAATAAAAGAAAAAGATGCATATTCCAGTAAACTTTATATATATATATATATATATATATATATATATATATATATATATATATATATATATATATATATATATATATATATATATATATATATATATATATATATATATATATATATATATATATATATATATATATATATATATATATATATATATATATATATATATATATATATATATATATATATATATATATATATATATATATATATATATATATATATATATATATATATATATATATATATATATATATATATATATATATATATATATATCTATATATGTAGGGTATTATTCGGTCGGCCCTAGCCGACTGTAAGGAGATTTTTGTTTTTACCAGGATGTTACTGTAATAAATAAATTATAAATACAAATTTGCGCGTGTAGTGGAGCACATGTGATAGAAGTAAAACTTCATAAAAAACCCAAATCAGCTAATAACACCACCTTGTATGAATTCACCTAACAAATATTTCGTAACTGGTTTAAGGGTACCCAAACCTGAAGAGTTTGTGCAAAGTTTCAGATCACTCACTTCAATTTATATACATATATTGGTCCTGTTTTAGACACAAAAACATTTGCATGAAATACACTTTGTTTGTGAGCGAGGGTCACACGGGAAGGAGGGAGGGGTTTTTGTTTCAGGTATATAAACACTTTGTCCTTACCATTAGTAATCAGTGCTCGAACTATTCTACAATTGTGGGAAATCTACCACTTTTTTCTCATTTCTACCGCAACTACTACAGTACGCTTGAAACTTGCCATTTTTAGCCATTTTATATACATATATTTTTCTTTTTTAATTGCATGATCTATTATGAATGTGCTAATCACATTTTAATAAAACATATATTTTGGATTTCTTGTATCCCATAAGCGTACATTAATTTGCAGCCGAGTAATAAGTTCTTCAGTGGTCTGCTCCACGAAAACACCATTTCTAAATAAAATAATAAATTTAAATTTATAGAGTTTCTTTGCTTAACGAGAAAATTCTCTCATCAGTACATACTCAGAATATAAAACAAACGCGAATAGCTTTCTTTAAAAGGAATTTATATAATTAACATTTAAAATATAATAATCCTTCGTAGTTGTCAACATAATAAACATGTACATAATAACATGTATGTAAGCAATAACCATAAAGGAATGTTGCTTTATTTAGAAATATTTTTTCTAACATTTTCTCTTTCTCTATATAAAATTGCATACTGGCAACACTGGTAAAATTTGTCTGATGGTGTCGAGGACAGCAATCAGAACTGATTGACATGCACATGTTCATTTTTCATTTCGTATTGAAACCAACAACAATTTTTTTGATTAGCGTTCAATTGATTGGTAATATAACCACGGCATTACGAAATATTTGTTAGGTGAATTCATACAAGGTGGTGTTATTAGCTGATTTGGGTTTTTTTAAGAAGTTTTACTTCTATCACGTGTACTCTGTTACACGAGAAATTGTTTTTGTTTTATGAACGTTTAATTCTACTCGAAACAACCTTGTTCGATCGCTGGATTCTGTCAATAATAACTGCCACACTTATTTTTTTAAAACTATATACAGCAACAATTTAATTAATCAACTCTATTTACAATAAACTATTTACAATAACTATTTAAGGTACTTGCAACGTTTGCCTCTGATACTGTGTCAATGTTTGCGCGATCACTTTCGGGATTCAATTGATTTCATTTGCCAATAACTGGCCCTATATATACTCTGTGGCAACACTCCAGAATCTTCCTTTATCGTAGTCGAGATTCTTTTCTTTCTTTCTCGTTGGCTTGTTCTAGTTATCGCCTATTTCTTTCTGTTGACATTCGTTTCGATGCTGCCAATATTCGTCTCACTCACAATCGTATTGTAACGAGTATCGATAGTTGATTACTCATCACTATTGTGACTGACTCTATTGGCAGCATCGAAACGAATGTCAACAAAAAGAAATAAGCGATAACCAGAACAAGCCAACGAGAAAGGAAGAGAAGAATCTCGATAAGGGAAGATTCTGGGGTGTTGCCAACAGAGTATAAATAGAGCCAGTGTTGAGAATTGACAATCAATCGAATTCCGAACGTGACTGCGAAAACATCTATACAGAGGCAAAAGTTGCTAGTACATTAAAGTTTTATTGTAAATTGTTGATTGTAAGCAGAGTTGATTGTAAATAGAGATTATTAAATAAATTGTTGCTGTATATAGTTGTATAAAATAAGTGTTGCAGTTATCATTAACAGAATCCAGTGATCGAACAAGGTAATTCAAATAGAATTAAACGCTCACAGAATAAAAACGTAACAATTGGTGTCAGAAGTGGGATTCTGTAAAGATGGTGAAAATTGAACAACTAAAAGTGGACCAGCTTAAAAAGCTGTTGGTAGAGATGAATCTATCGTCATCAGGTGCAAAGGCGGAACTGCTGGTGAGGCTGAGGCAAGCAAGTAGAAGAACATGAGTTCTTTGAGGAAGCCGATATACAAGCAGTTGTGCACGCTGAGGAAGAGATCAAAATAGATTCGAGTGGTCAACTCATGGAGTTCATGAAAACCATGACGCAACAGTTACAAGAAAGTTCGTCTCGACAAGAGGGCGTTATTAGTGAATTACGTACGGAAATTCAAGGAAATGCATCTCGCATTGACTCCAAGCTTCAAGAACATTCGGCTGAATTGCGTATGGAAATTCAAGTAGGTTCTTCTCGCCAAGAAAACTTCATTGGAGAATTCCAGAAGACAATTAACTACAAACTACAAGAAATTTCTGGGGCTATTAATGAGAAAGTTGCAGAACTAAAAGAACATGTAGATGAAATTTCCGGAGCCATTAATGAAAAAGTTACAGATCTGAAGGAACATGTAGATGATTTGGAAGATAAGTTCGAGAAATTACAACACGATCTCAACCAACTAAAAATAAATGGGCCAGCCACATCAGTGATTAGAGATTCAAGTACAATCAAACTGAAGCCACCAACATTTGACGGAAGCACGCCATTCAATATCTTCAAGCTTCAATTCGAGACAACCGCTTCGAAGAATCAATGGGATGATAGCGACAAGACTGCTGCTTTAATAGTCGCATTAAAAGGTAATGCTTCCGAGGTGTTACAGATGATTCCAGAGAAAGATCGTGGTAGCTATCAGTCACTGATGGACACACTCCAGCGAAAATATGGAAATGAATCAATTACATCGAGTGGAATTGAGATCGCGAGTGCAACGGAGTAATGAGAGCCTTCAGGAATTTGCTTCCGATATTGAGCGCTTATGTCATCTAGCGTTCTCCGGTAATTCGGAAGAGTTCGTCGAAAAAATAAAAATAGAGGCATTCATAGATGGCATACGTGATGGAGAGACAAAGCGTGCCCTAGTCATGTCACCAAGGAATACTTATGCTGAAACAGTCAGTAGTGCCTTGACGTTTGAAGCCGCCAGTTTGATGTGTCGACCAATGCCACGGGTACGCCAACTAGAAACAGAAACAGCAGATCTGGTTGAAGCAGTGTGTCAGGCATTCAAATCTGTAGCGCAGCCTGAAGGAAGAACAACAGGTCGACGCGAAAACAAATTTACTGGTAAGTGCTTCATTTGTGACAAACCAGGACACATGGCGCGTGACTGCCGTCTACGACGAAAGCGATCAAGATCGAGTTCTCCAGGAAGACAAAAGAAGGAGAATCAGGTGGATAGTGATCGCTCCACTAACACAAATCCATCGTTAAACTAAATCGAGTCAGTTCAGCGGGGCGTGAACTGACTCCAACAGTGGGTTGCCCCATCATTCACATTTCACAACTACAGCGTGTGCCAAGCAGCTTGACTATTGATGGAAAATTGGACAATATGGAATTCATGTTAACCCTGGACACTGGTGCATCACATTCTATAATCAAGAGCGACTTGGTAAAGAGGTTTGAGCCTTTAATGGGAATAAAATTGCGTACAGCAACGGGTGAGGATGCACCAATTCTGGGTAAGATAAAGAAACGAGTATCTATTGGAAATTACACGTGGGAACATGAATTCATTGTGGCTGACATCATCGATGACGTAATAATTGCTGTTGATTTTATGATTGACAACGGATTTACGTTAGATTTAAATCAACGGATACTGCGCTATGCAAATGTCGAACTACCATTGAACATCGGTTACAAGCGTAGTGGGAACATCAAACGAGTACTGGCATGTCAACGCCAAGAGGTTCCAGCAAAATCAGAAGCGGTGATATGGGCACAGATGAATGTGGATGATGGGACAGGCAAGTTGTGGCTGGAGGAAGCAGATAAAGAAATAACGAATAAAAACATCATACTTGGTAGGACGTTAGTAGAACCTAAAGAAAATGGAATAGTACCGGTGCGAATATTAAATCCAACTAATACATCTACAGTTGTGAAGAAAGGAATGGTGATTGGTCATTGCCAGGAAGTTACTGCCGTAGTAGACTGCGAAAAGGGTTCGTCGATAAAAAGTGGAAGATCAAGAACTGTCAGAGCGGAAATAAAAGCACAGATGGAAGAATGGGCAGGTGTGCTTACCAAACAGCAAAAAGAAAAGGCTTTACAAGTATTGGAGAAGTACAGTTCAATATTTTCTTCAAATGGAAAAACTGGAGGACGAACAACCATCGTGAAGCATCACATTGACACCGGTGATTCTAGACCAATTCGTCAAACACCACGACGAGTTCCATTGGCCAAAAGAGACGAAGCCATTAAGCTGATTTCCGATATGCAGAAACAAGGTGTTATTGAACCATCAGCGAGTCCATGGAGTTCACCAGTTGTGCTGGTAAAGAAGAAGGATGGAAGTACTCTATTCTGTGTGGATTACAGAAAGCTAAATGATATTACGAAAAAATACAGCTATCCACTGCCAAGAATCGATGACACTCTGGACACACTATCTGGTGCGAAGTGGTTCTCAACTCTTGATTTGCAAAGTGGCTACTGGCAAGTGGAACTTGGTAAGGAAGACAAAGAGAAAACAGCTTTCAGTATTGGCGATGGTCTATGGCAATTTACAGTCATGCCATTTGGTTTATGCAATGCGCCAGCTACTTTCGAACGCTTGATGGAGCGTGTACTCAGAGGACTACACTGGAAAACGTGCTTGGTGTACCTCGATGACATTATTGTGATGGGAAAAGATTTTAACGACCACCTGGAAAAGTTGAAAGAAGTATTTGAGCGTATACAATCAGCAGGGCTTAAACTGAATATGAAAAAGTGTTCACTCTTCAGGCAAGAAGTTAAATATCTTGGTCATAAAGTAACAACAGAAGGGGTACATACCGACGAGGAGAAAGTAGCAGCAGTTCAAGAATGGCCTATTCCTTCGAATCTTCACGAGTTAAGAAGCTTCCTAGGCTTATGCACCTACTATAGACGATTTGTTCCTGGATTTGCAAACATCGCCAGCAGTCTGCATGAGTTGACAAGAAAGAACAAACCATTTGTGTGGGGCGAGGAACAACAGAAAGCATTCGAACAACTGAAAGAAAGACTCTGTTCAGCACCACTATTATCGTATCCAGTACCTGGTCAAAAGTTTGTGTTGGATACAGATGCGAGTGGCTATGGAATAGGTGGTGTGCTCTCTCAGATCATAGGTGGGCAAGAAAAAGTAATAGCATACTACAGTAAAATCCTGTCGAAGCCAGAAAGAAACTACTGTGTCACTCGAAGAGAGTTACTCGCAATACTGGAATGTGTAAAGTATTTTCATAAATACTTGTACGGTCAGTCATTTCATCTGCGAACTGACCACACAGCGCTAAGGTGGTTATTGCAATTTAAAAACCCAGAAGGACAATTGGCGCGCTGGATTGAAAGGCTGCAGAGTTATGATTTTACCATCGAACATCGTAAAGGAGGACATCACGGCAACGCGGATGCTCTATCTCGTCGTCCTTGCAAAATGGAATGTAAACATTGTTCTCGAGTGGAAAGCAAGGAGCACATTGTCGACATACGACTTACGAATATATTGCCGGAGGAGTCATGGACCACCGAACGAGTGCAAGAAGATCAGCGGAACGACCCAGATCTCGTAAAGATTATGGAATACAAGGAGCAGGGCATACGTCCAGATTGGCAAGAAATGGCTAATGAGAGTCCAATAGCAAAGGCATACTGGGCGCAGTGGCAAAGCCTGCACTTACGAGACGGATGTTTATTCCGAACATGGGAAAGTGAAGATGGAAAAATCTCCTTACAGTCGGCTGGGGCCGACCAAACTATACCCTGCATATGTAGATTTATATATAAAAAGTTTACTCGAATATCCAACTTTTCTTTTATTTCCACTTTTCGAGAAACAATTTTTGCATATACTACTAATTTACACCCGAAATATGGTTGACTTTGACGAAGTAAAAGGATTTTAAGATAATTCCGAGGCTTAGTATGGGAGCTATATAAAAAGTGGGCGTGGCTTACCACTTTCTAGTAAATCCAATTAATTTTTCCACACCTTAAATTTGGTGTACTACGTTGAATAGTTTCTAAGTTATGGTGGTTAACATTTTTGTTTAATTTCCTCAACTTTGTATGGGAGCCCCAATAAGAAGTGGGCGTGGTACGCTGATTTTTTGCCAGATTATTTCCGACTACCATATTAACCTAAGTGTTAATTATGATTGTTCTAGACAGAAGGATGCAGAAGTTACAGCTGTTTCAATTTAAAATTTGTATGGGGGCTACGATAAACAGTTGGCGTGGTTCGCCCATTTCCTGTGAGTTTAATTGCTTGTACAATACTAATCCATACCTTAAATCTCGTTGTCCTAGGCTAAATGGTTTGTAAGCTATGGAGCTTACAATTTTAGTTTAATTCCCTCGACTTTGTATGGGAGACCCATGAAGGAGTAGGCCTGGCACACTGATTTTCTGCCAGATTATTTCCGAATACGATATTAATTTAAGTGTCAATTATAGTTATTCTAGACACAAGATTGCCGAAGATACAGCTGTTTCAATTTAAAAGAAGTACATACACTTTGTATGAGAGCTACGCTAAAAAGTAGGCGTGGCTCAACCACTTTTGGCGAGGTTATATAGTAGTATAATATAAGTCTATGTGCCAAATATTGTTGTCCCAAGTGGTATATTATGTGAGTTATAGCAAGTTAAAGATTTTGAAAATTTCGAGGTTAGTCGCTTTGAATGCTTGGTGTGGGCGTGGTTATTGACCGATCATGCCCAATATCAATCCCCTCCGTACCCTTGGATCATAGGTTACTTGTGCCAAATTTCATCGAAATAGCTCAATATTTACTCAAGTTATCGTGCGAACCAGCCAGGTGACAGACAGACGGACGGACGGACGGACGGACATCGTTAAATCGAAAATTTAATCGACGCTGATCACGAATATATATCTATGTCTATATCTCCGGAGATTCCTTCACGGACGGACGGATGGACGGACGGACATCGTTAAATCGAAAATTTAATCGACGCTGATCACGAATATATATCTATGTTTATATCTCCGGAGATTCCTTCAAGTGGACACAAACATCTGACCGAAATGAATATACCATGCATATTGCATTATGCAGGGTATAAAAATCACTTATGATCTGCTAGTGGTACCCAAGGCAAGAATAAATGAAGTGGAGGGCATTTGGGAATCACCAAAACCGTCGAGAAAATAAAGAAACGATTTTATTGGGTTGGATGCCATGACCATGTTGCTGATTGGATACGGAAGTGTAAGCAATGTGCAATGGCCAAAGGTCCCACTAAGAAAAGTCGTGGTAAGATGCACCAATACACCGTGGGTGCTCCATTTGAGCGAATTGCTATGGACATAGCTGGACCATTTCCAATAAGCAACGCAGGAAACAAGTATGTTCTGGTGGTTATAGATTACTTCAGTAAATGGCCTGAAGTATACCCCATTCCAAATCAAGAAGCTAGTACAGTTGCGGATGTATTCGTCAACCAATGGATTACTCGTTTGGTGTACCGATGGAATTACACTCAGACCAAGGTCGAAATTTCGAATCAGTTGTATTCCAAGAGATATGCCGTATGCTGGGTATATACAAAACTCGTACAACACCTTTGCATCCACAATCTGATGGCATGGTAGAACGATTTAACCGTACCTTGGAGGAATATTTGAGAAAAGTCGTAGATAAATACCAAAGAGACTGGGATGTACATATACCAATGTTCCTCATGGCATATCGATGCGCACAACATGATACGACGGCTACTACACCGGCAATGGCAATTTTTGGAAACGAGTTAAGACTGCCAGCTGATTTAAAATTTGGAGTTGTAACACCAACGTGATCAACCGAAGGAAATTATACTAGCGAAAAGCGGGAGCAGTTGGATGAAGTACATCAGTTCATCAGAGAGCGGTCGCAGATGATAAGCGATAAGATGAAGGCCAGGTATGACTTGAAAGCAAATTCAAAAGGGTTCTATGAAGGAGAGCTTGTAATGCTTCATAATCCACAACGAAAGAAAGGCCTGTCCCCTAAACTACAGACTCATTGGGAAGGACCATATGAGATTATAGCAAAGATAAATGACGTAGTGTATCGTATTCAACGTGCCTGGAATAAAAGAGCAAAGTTTAAAGTAGTGCACTTGGAGCGACTTGCGCCATATCGAGGGGAAGTATAAAAACTTGTTCGGGACGAACAAGGTTAAGAGGAGGGCAGTGTAACGAGTATCGATAGTTGATTACCCATCACTATTGTGACTGACTCTATTGGCAGCATCGAAACGAATGTCAACAAAAAGAAATAAGCGATAACCAGAACAAGCCAACGAGAAAGGAAGAGAAGAATCTCGATAAAGGAAGATTCTGGGGTGTTGCCAACAGAGTATAAATAGAGCCAGTGTTGAGAATTGACAATCAATCGAATTCCGAACGTGACTGCGAAAACATCTATACAGAGGCAAAAGTTGCTAGTACATTAAAGTTTTATTGTAAATTGTTGATTGTAAGCAGAGTTGATTGTAAATAGAGATTATTAAATAAATTGTTGCTGTATATAGTTGTATAAAATAAGTGTTGCAGTTATCATTAACAGAATCCAGTGATCGAACAAGGAAATTCAAATAGAATTAAACGCTCACAGAATAAAAACGTAACAGTATCATGAGTAAGTCGATGGAAGTTTAAAAGATGCACATTGATTTCGTGCATTTAAGCCAAAGGTAATGCGCATTTGAATGGGAATAATTCACGAGTTTCTTTATTCAGACAAAAACTTTTTTGGTTGTATATTCTGTTCTTTTGAGAATACCAGGAACATTTTGAGATTTTAGGTCCGGTCGCGTACTATCCATACGACTCAAGAGCGTAAGACAAATCATATCTAAAAATGAAAACAAAGTTAAAAAGACGTGAACGGAAAAATTGTAATATTTACTAGTAATTTCCAAAATATCTCAGTTCTGACACTTGCCAGTAAAAACAGCTGTTTTTTCTATGTTACGAATTTATACTAGTAGAAATATTACCAGTAAAAATTTGCCAGAATTATCACAGAGATAAAATAATTTGCTCTCTCTATTTCCACTCTTTTACAGGTTTTTGGTGTAAGCGAACGCATTTCCTGTAAGAAATAACTATACGTAAAAACTATTACGTACGCGAACGGACCTTTTATATTCTTCCCTTTTGCTTATTTTCCTATTTATGCAAAAATGAGAATTAAAATTAAGTACGACAGAAGTTTATTATACATAAATTTTAGTATACAGACATAGTTGCATAGTTGAAAAATGGAATGTTTAAATCAGAAATGTATTTTTGATTAACGGAAAAAATACAAGACAATATAACCAAAATAGTATTAAATAATGAATTGCGTATTAAATATTTAATTATTCTGTATGAGTGTTCAATTAGACTATATGTACAGAACATTGGCGGCATTGAAATCATACTGTGTTGTTTTTGCTTATATATAATTGTATTTCTTCTAATTTGTTATACCCTGCATAATGCAATATGCATTGTAAAGGGTTAACCATTTTGCGGTTTCAAAAGTAAATGTAAATAAAACACATATAGAATATTTTTTATCATAATATTTCTTTTTTATTGTAAAGTTTGAACGTTGACATTATGTGTGAAATACTACATCATTTAAATGACCACCACGCGAATTGTTGCAAGCATCGATTCTTTTGAGGTAATTTTCGACCACTTTTTGACACATATTGGGCGGTATCTCAGCCATAATGTGACGAATGTTGGTTTTTAGGTGCTCAAGAGTTAAAGGTTTATCTGCATAAACACGGTCTTTCTTGGTAGCCACTTGATATCGCCACGACGAGAAATTACGCTGCCAGAAAATTTCTCTTGCAATAAAGCCATATTCGCTCGAGTTGTGTGGCATGTGGCACCGTCTTTTTGAAACCACATATTCTCTAAGTCGTATTCTTCAATAGGCAAAAAAAGTCGGTTATCATATGACCATAACACTCCGAATTGACGGTGACAGTCGTTGCATCGTCGTTTTCGAAGAAGTAAGGTCCAATCACACCTCCGGACCAAAGAGCGCACCAAGCAGTGACTTTTTGTGGATGTAGTGGCCTCTCTTCAATTACTTGAGGATTCTCAGAACCCCAAATACGACAATTTTGTTTGTTAACATACCCACCGATTGAGAAATGTGCTTCGTCGCTGAAGAAAATTTTGTTCGAAAAATCGCCTTCCACCGCCTGTTGTTCAAGCACCCATTCGACGTATCTACGACGTTGTGAATGGTCAGCTGGCTTCAGTTGTTGTGTGAGCTGGATTTTATATGGATGTAGGTGTAGATCCAAATGCAAAATACGCCATAATGTGCCGTAAGACAGTCCTAATTCCTGAGAACGACGAGGAATCGACACATTCGGGTCTTCGGCAACACTCACTTACAGCAGCGATATTTTCGGTGGTACGAGCGAAACGATGATGCACAGGCCTTACAATATCTGTAACCGATCCAGTCTCTTCATATTTCTTCACAATTTTGCCAATTGCTTGCGTAGTTGGACGATTATGTAAACCATAATCTCCTCTTAAAGCACGATATGTGGCTGTGGCAGAATCATCATTTTTGAAGTAGGTTTTTACAATTTTAATGCGTTGTGCGATAGTTAAGCGATCCATTTTCGCAAATGTCAGACTTTGAACTGAAAAAGAAAGAAATTGTTTTAACAACTCAGTTTGACAGATGTCGAATTCTATTCCTATACTTTTGAAACCGCGAAATGGATAACCCTTTATATTCATTCGGTCAGATGTTTGTGTCCACTTGAAGGAATCTCCGGAGATATAGACATAGATATATATTCGTGATCAGCGTCGATTAAATTTTCGATTTAACGATGTCCGTCCGTCCGTCCGTCCGTCTGTCTGTCACCTGGCTGGTTCGCACGATAACTTGAGTAAATATTGAGCTATTTCGACGAAATTTGGCACAAATAACCTATGATCCAAGGGTACAGAGGGTATTGATATTGGGCATGATCGGTCAATAGCCACGCCCACACCAAGCATTCAAAGCGACTAACGGAATTTTCAAAATCCTTAACTTGCTATAACTCACATAATATACCACTTGGGACAACAATATTTGGTACATAGCGTTATATTATACTACTATACCACCTCGCCAAAAGTGGGTGAGCCACGCCTACTTTCTAGCGTAGCTCCCATACAAAGTGTCTGTACTTCTTTTAAATGGGTGGGTGCCGTAGCTCAGTGGTTAGTGTGTTCGCCTTCTGATCTGTAGGTCGTGGTTCAATACCCGGCTGATGCATAACAAATTTTATATCGAAAAGATTTTTCTTTCGAATGGTACCCACCTGTCGGCAAGCAATTGGCAATTCTTCAGACAGTAACAACTTGCCATGAAAAAGCTTCTAAAAAGAACTCTGTGACAAAGCTCAGAAAAAGTGATGTCACAAGTGTTCTGCCGTTCGGAACCGGCTAAAATAACTAGGTCCATTCTAATACTGTCCAAAATTTAAGACGCACAACAGTAATAGAAGAGAAGCTCGGCCAATGAACCCTTTGGGGCTTTAAGTGCCACATATTTATTTTATTTTTTTACTTCTTTTAAATTGAAGCTGCTGTAACTTCTACAATCTTCTGTCCAGAATAACCATAATTGACACTAAGATTAACATGGTAGTCGGAAATAATATAGCAGAAAATCAATGTGCCACGCCCACTCCTTTTTGGGTCTGCCATACAAAGTTGCGGAAATTAAAAAAAATGTTACCGGTTATAACTAACCGGTTGAGATTTAAGGTATGGATTATTATTGTACGAGCAACTAGGCTCACAGGAAATGGGCGCACCACGCCCACTGTTTATCGTAACCCCCATACAAATTTTAAATTGAAACAGCTGTAACTTCGGTAATCTTCTGTCTAGAATAACCATAATTGACACTTAAATTAATATCGTAGTCGGTAATAATCTGGCAGAAAATCAGTGTGCCACGCCCACTCCTTTTTGGGTCTGCCATACAAAGTTGCGGAAATTAAAAAAAATGTTACCGGTTATAACTTACAAACTATTCAGCGTAGAATAACGAGATTTAAGGTGTGGATTAGTATTGTACGAGCCACTAGGCTTACAGGAAATGGGCGAACCACGCCCACTGTTTATCGTAGCCCCTGTACAAAATGAGTGAAATACTTTTAAATAGAAATAGCTGTAACTTCTGCATACTTCTGTCTAGAACAATTATAATTAATACTTCGGGCTTGCATACAAAATTTGGAAAATTAAAAAAAATTTAAACCGCTATAACTTACGAACTATTCAGCGCAGGACAACCAAATTTAAGGAGTGGATTGATATTGAAAAATTAATTAGATATACAAGAAAGAGGTAAGCCACGCCCACTTTTTATATAGCTTCCGTACAAAATCTCGGATTTATCTTAAACATTAAAACTCCCATAACTTACTAAATAATACGCCTAGGTCAACCCATTGCAACCTAGGTAGTTTAGTATTATAGGCAGAAATTATTCCTCAAAAATTGGTGAGGTAGCCTGGTTCTTAATGTAGCTCCTATACAAAATAGTGGAAGAAAAGGATGGATATACGAGCAAACTTTTTATATATACCTCTACATATGCAGGGTATAATTTGGTAGGCACCAGCCGACTGTAAGGCCATTTTTTAAATTACCTTGTGTGTCACCAATACTCGTCATGCTATTCAATTCCGAAATCACAGTTTTTCACATGAATGCTTGAGATTAATAGTTTTTTTTTGCCATTGTTTGTTGTTGTTTTTTTAATTTTACCCATATAGAATTTAATTTAATTGTATATTTCTTATTTGGCAATTTTATTTTATAATACACACCTAATAAGTATAAGTAAGTAGGTAATTCTGACCAATAATATATATCATCGGTACATACGAAAAAGGACGCGTGCTCTAAATTGAGCGCAAAAAAATGTTTTATCGTTTTTCTTCGCTGTCAACTATGTATATATATACATATATATATATATATATATATATATATATATATATATATATATATATATATATATATATATATATATATGTATATATATATATATATATATATATATATATGTATATATATATATATATATGTATATATATATATATATATATATGTATATATATATATGTATATATATGTATATATATATATGTATATATATACATACACACACACACACACACACACACACATATATATATATATATATATATATATATATATATATATGGCAGTTATAAGTCCCGAAGGGCTGTTTGGTCGATCTTTTTTTCCATTACTGTTGTGCGTGTTAAATTTTGGACAGTATTAGAAGGTATATACTTATTTTAGCCGGTTCCGAACGACAGAACTCTTGCGACATCACATTTTCTGAGCTTTGTCACAGAGTTCTTTTAGAAGCTTTTTTATGACAAACTGTTATTGCCGGAAGAATTGCTAATTGCTTGCTGACAGGTGGGTACCGTTCGAAAGGAAAATCTTTTCGATATTAAAATTGTTTTGCTTTAGCCGGGGATTGAACCCACGACCTACAGATCAGAAGGCCAACACATTAGCCGCAGCTACGGCACCCACCCCATAGATATACAAGGTGAGACAATTATGTATTAAGACTCGAACCATATCTCAGCAACCAAGCGCGCCATTTATGTGTAAACATGCGTTTTAAAGCTTCAACCTTCCTCTACTAACTGTCAAAATTTTATGGCATTTGGTTGACATTTTATGCTTATTGACATTCATTTTACAAAACACGTGTTCGTTTGATGTTGAAATTTTAACATGGAGCAAAGAGCGGTCATTAAATTCCACGCAGAAATTGGTAAAAGTGCATCAGAAATATTCGGAGTGCAGCAATCGTATGGCGATGCTTGTTTATCAACATCAAATGTTTTTATATGACATAAACGGTTTGTGGATGGCAGAGAGTCGCTGGAAGATGAAATAGAAGAAGGAAGGCCAATTTCAGTGCGGACGCCGGAAGCGATCCAGAAGGTTTATGATTTTATTACAGAAGAACGCAATGCTTTAGTGAAAATGATGGAAAAGGCCTTAAACATCAACAGAGAAACTATCCGACTCTTCCTTCACGAGGATTTGGGCAAAACAAAGGTCTGCGCGAGATTTGTTCCACACACATTGACCGAGGACCAAAAATTAATGAGAGTCAGTCATTCTAGAGACATGGTTACAGTTACAGAAATTGATCTAGACTTCCTAACAACAATTATTACGGGTGATGAAATATGGTGTTTCCAATACTATCCAGAAACCAAGCGTCAAAGTGCGGAATGGTAATCAAAACACTCACCACAAGCCAAAAAAACACGAAAAGTTCCATCAAAAATCAAAACAATGCTCATCACATTCTTTAATAGCAAAGGAATTATCCACAAAGAATTTGTTCCAACTGGTCAAACAGTTACTTCTGCATGGTACCTCGAAATTTTAAAGCGTTTGATGTCCAGAATCCGTCGTGTTCGACCAGAATACCGCGATCCAAAAACTTGGTCTCTGTTGCACGATAATGCACCGAGTCACACAGCACTCATTGTTCGTCAATTTTTGGCTCTGAATCCGGTCTGTGTGTTGAATTACCCGCTGTATCCACCTGATTTGGCACCGTGCGACTTCTTTTTGTTCCCACAACTAAAATTGAAGTTGAAAGGATAATTTTTTGCTGACATTTAGACCATACAACGGGCTTCGACGAGGGCACTAGATTCAAATCCAAAAAATGAGCTGGAACACGCGTTTGAATCACTATTAAATCGATGTAACAAGTGTATTGAATCAGGAGGAGAATATTTCGAATAAATATACCGAAAAATTAGCAGATATCGTGTTTTAATTTTGTTTTCTAGAGGCAGTCTTAATACATAATTGTCGCACCTTGTATATATTGTCTACGCCAGAAAATAACGTCGCGCGCACTGTCTTATGGTTTCGCCTTTATAGAAGGCGAATGCAACTCTGACTTGATCAGTCAGCTCGTTGGTTCTTGTTCTTCTTTTTTCTTACTTAAATATAATTTTTCCCGACACGAACAGTGCGCGCCTTTTTTTCTTTTCTTCTTTTTTCTTTCGTAAAAGGCGCGCACTGTTCGTGTCGGGAAAAATTATATATAAGTAAGAAAAATATAATAGAAATAGAATATATATATATATATATATATATATATATATATATATATATATATATATATATATATATATATATATATATATATATATATATATGTATATATATGTATATATATATATATATATATATATATATGTATATATATATGTATATATATATATATATATATATATATATATATATATATATATATATATATATATATATACAGTGGCTCCCAGCTTATTTCGTACAGTGACAGTTTAAAAATTGCTGCAGTCGTAATTCCTAATATAGCAAAAATTTGAACAAAATATAAATGCCATTTTAGAAAGGAAGGTTTGTTTTTTATTTTCCAAAATTTACTTTTTCAAAATTTTAGTGTTTGACACTATAAAAAAATAAAATAAGAAAAAAATAGGAAAATTCATGTCACAGCTTATTTCGTACAGTCTCTTTAAGTTCAAACTAAAAACAAAGTAAGTTGATTTTAATATTTAGTTGACATCCCTTAGCGTTAATGACAGCCTGGAGTCTATTTGGCATTGAATCCACCAATTTTTGAGTGATGTCTGGTGTGATTTTTTTCCATTCTTCCATCAGTACCTTCTTTAGGTCTTGCTTATTAGAAATCTTGTGTGTTCTTATTTTATTGTCCAAAATAGACCAAAGATTTTCAATCACATTCATGTCAGGTGACTGTGGTGGTGGAGACATCAAGTGTGGGCAGTTCCAAATAAGCCAAGATTGCACAATCCCAGATTTATGTTTTGGGTCATTATCTTGGTAGTACCGAAATTCTTCCCGCAAACCCAGTTTGTCTGCACTTTGAAGTAAATTGTTTTTCAGAATCTCGAGGTTCACCTACTCCGGCTGCTGACATACAGGCCCAAACCATCACGCTACCGCCACCATGCTTCACTGTGGGCTTAAGGTTCTCCTTGTTTAGCTCGGTATTCGCTTTACGCCAAACATATGACATTCCGTCCGAGCCAAAAATATTAAACTTAGACTCATCCGCGAAAATAACGGTATTCCAGAACGCAGGAGTATTAATAATATGCTCTTTGGCGAAGTCAAGTCGGCGTTGTATATTCATTTTCGAAATGAATGGTTTCTTTCGGGCTACTCGACCGTTCAAGTCATGATTGCGCAGCACACGTCGGACAGTTTCAGCACTGGATGATTTTCCTATTTCACGCTGAACCTCTGCAGCCAACTTCGGAGCGGATAACTTTGGATTTTTCTTAATTTTTCGTACAATATAACGCTCGTCTGAAGCGTTGAAAATCTTATTAGGTGCTTCTCTGCCCTTGTTCTCCAACCGATTTTCGCGAACGAAGCGTTGAATGATGTATTGGACAGTTGAGGCACTTAAATTTGTCATTTCAGCAATTTTTCGCACACTCTGACCTTTCCTAAAATGGTTAATTACCAGTTTACGCTGTTCCATCGTTGTACGACGACCCATAACGCTAAATGTTTAATTTACAGCACTTTAACTATTTAAAATAATAATAATAAAAATTGTTATAATAGTTAAAAAGGTCCAAAAACTCATACAATTCAAAAAAACTTTGTAACTGCGCGGCAGAATGAAACTTACTTACATTGAAATTTGTGTACGAAATAAGATGTGAGCTGAAAATCAGCTGATCAATAGTTTTTCTCTCTTGCATGACAAAAAGAACAATTTTTGGGGTTCCCCGTTTTCTTATTAGGTTTACTAAACACATACATAGACATCTACATTCAAAACTTATTGATAAGTTTTTTAGTTTCGATGTTACAGCCATGTACATAAAAATATATACACTGTACGAAATAAGCTGTGAGCCACTGTATATACTTACTTACTTATGTGGCCATAACAACCGAATATCGATTTAGGCCGAAAATAACATGCTTCGACAGCCATCTCTGTTCTTCGTTAGCTGGCGCCAGTTAGAAATTCCAAGTGCCGTCAGGTTCTCCAGTACTTGGTCTTTACACCGGCGGTTAGGTCTTCCTCTTCTGCGTCGTCCTCCAGCGGGTTCCGAATATAACACCTTCTTAGCTGGAGCGTGTTCTTCCATCTGGTCGATGGTGGATTTACCAGGTCTGAAGCCACACTGATAAGGTCCAATCAGGTTGCTGAGCATAGGCTTCAACCTTTCACACAGTACGCTCGATAGAACCTTGTATGTGATGCTCAGGAGACTTATTCCACGGTAGTTGGCGCAAATTGTGGGGTCTCCTTTTTTATGTACAGGACAGAGAACACTGAGCCTCCAATCATCAGGCATGCTTTCATCCGACCACATTCTGCTTATGAGCTGGTGCATGCGGGTGAGCAGGTCATCGCCTCTGGTCTTAAACAACTCGGCAGGCAGGCCATCAGCACCTGCAGCTTTGTTGTTCTTCAGCCTTAAAATGGCCGTTTTAACCTCGTCATAGTCGGGTGGTGGAACATCAACACCATCATCTGTAATTGGGGTTATCGGGCAATCTCCTCCACTGGCGGAATTATTCGTAGCATCGCCATTCAGTAACGTGGAGAAGTGTTCCCTCCATAGGCTCAGTACACTCTGGACATCCGTAACCAGATTCCCATTTCCATCACGACAAGAAGAGGCTCCGGGATTTAAACCTCCACTTAGGCGCTTGATCTTTTTGAAGAATTTTCGAGTCTCATTCTTGTCGGTACACATCTCTATCTCCTCACACTTACGTCTTTCCAACTCCCTCTTCTTGCGCCTGAAAAGACGTCTCTCTGCACTCATTTTCTCTCTGTACCGCTCCTTAACAGCTCGCGTTGCGCCTGCACGCAGGGTTCTTCTGTAGGTGGCGTCTTTCTCTGAGGTAGCGTCGCGACACTCCTGATCATACCACTCATTCCTCAGAGGCCGGTAGTAACCGATTACCTCCTCGGCAGCAGTAGTCATGGAGTGGGATATATGTGTCCACCGTGCGCATGTATCATCAAGTGGGGGAGTGTTCTGCATAAGCAGATCCGATAGTCGAGTGGAAAATTCATCTGCTGTCTCTGGTGATTGCAGCTTACTGACGTCGAGCTTTCTCTGTGTGGGACTTCTCTTATTATTTGCGACACATAAGCGTGTGCGCCACTTAGCTGCAACAAGGTAGTGATCCGAGTCGATGTTGGCACCACGGATCGATTTCACGTCCATCACACTGGAAGCATGCCTTCCGTCAATCACCACATGATCAATTTGGTTTCTTGTACGATGATCTGGAGACAGCCATGTCGCTTTGTGGATGTCGAGATGCTGGAATCTGATACCACCAATTACCATGTTTCGTGCTGCGGCGAAGTCGATCAGCCTCATTCCGTTATCGGAGGTGTTCTGGTGGAGGCTGAATTTTCCGACAGTTGGACCAAAGGTACCTTCCTTGCCCACCCTGGCATTAAAGTCGCCAAGCACGATTTTGATATCGTGGCGGGGGCAGCGGTCATAAGCTTCTTCGAGGCTCTGAAAGAAGCTCTCCTTGGTCACATTGTCCTTCTCATCCGTCGGAGCGTGGGCACATATAACGCTGATGTTGAAAAATTTTGCCTTGATGCGGATTGTGGTCGTTCACAGGCGTTCACAGGCGTGAACTGTGAGACAAGATGTCGTAGTCTCTTGCTGACCAAAAATCCACATCCTAATTCGTGCCTTTCAGCATGGCAACTGTAGTAGATGTCACAGGACGCTCTTTTGGAGCAGCCCTGTCCTGTCAGCTCTGTATTTTTAGAGGACATCAACCAGCTGGATAGAGGCACCCTCCCTATAAAGGGACCGGACATTCCAGGTGCATATCCGTAAATCATTGTCCTTTTTTCGTTTGCGGGGGTCATCAACAAAAGCGGTAGTCCTTATCCGAGGCATATTTGTTTTTTTCATTGGGGGGGTTTTTTTATGTGGCGGGTCCCAAACCCAACGCACAACCTTTAACGGAGGAGATTTTCGCCACTCACTTCAGCCGCCTCCCAGCGGGTGCCAGGAAGACGTTTCCCGGTGGTCGCCACATGGAGGGCCCCCATTAATAATAATGAAAGCGCCATCACATAGTAAGCAGAGCAAACTATATGACTACCCCTCATTAACAAATAAAGGTATCATCACATAGCGCTCAGATCAAACTACATGACAGCCAGTGAGTTGACTTGCGATGAGTTCAACAAGGATTGCGCTAGCCCCACCCGGTTGAGGCAGTTAGACACGTTACCTTGCGAAAACACCACCAGACCACCATATATATATATATATATATATATATATATATATATATATATATATATATATATATATATATATATATGTTTATATATATGTTTATATATATGTTTATGGATGTGTGTGTATGTATGCATGCGTATATGTGGTTTTTTTAATCATATGTTATGAAAACAGTGACAGCTCTTTCCCACTGGAAATCTTGAGAGAAACTCAGTGTCATATCTCCGCGGAACGAAATGAGTCGCCTTACGCTTGAACAACGTTGGCAAATAATTTCCAAAGTAAATGTCACAATCGACCTTTTGCTGGAAAAGTTCGGTAATCGTGTTATCATCCAACCCGGTGATGTCAATTGGCCACCTCGGAGATAGAGCCAGAAAGCGTCACCCAGGTCTTGGAAAAACGCTGCGAAGCCAGCCGAGACAGCCATATAAATGAATTTGTGCTCCATAAATAATGGGAACGTTTGCTCTTTCGAATAAACCAATACTATACCGAAAAAAATTTAGTTTTGTTCATTTATGTCTTTTTTTAATTTTAAACAAGGATCTTTTATATGTACCGCACTGTACATGTTTGTATTTATGTATAGGTAAAGTAAGCGCTTCAGAATCCCTCGGGCACCGCTGCTCAATCAGTAACGAGCGCTTCCTCCTTCCTTGTAAGCTTCCTTATTTTACCATTGCATGTCATTGGAGCGAAGCGCTCCATTAGTGGTCTTCTTAAAGCCCTCCATAAACAGTTAATTTATAATAAAAATGAAGAGCTCCCTTTGCACTTCTTCTAAAGCTTTCGAAGAGCACTTTCATTATATCCAAAATTTATCACATATTATACTTTTTCGATTACACTACTCGACAAGTTTATTCTCTTTTTGTGAGTACCTCAAAAAAGGTAAGTTTTCTAGATTAACCTTGAATTTCTGGAAAAGAAAAACTTACATACCAAGCTTCAGTTCGATAGCTTTATCTTTGGACACAAACGAGTTTATGTCTAAAATATAATTTGCCTATCATCACTTAATGCTTAGTAGCTTCTACATTTCTTGTCTGATTTCAGCAATTTTATGCTTAAAATTTTCACCATAAATTGTCTTTCATTTACAATATGGGAAATAATTTTTTTTATGTCAATTGAATGACTGAAAATGAGTAATTTTCAAAAAAGTTCAAAAATTTCCCTTTTTTCGAAATTCATGGTATTAAAAAAGTGGAGAATTTTTGACAATTTTCAAGAATGACATTTAATTCATTTAAATTTACTTTAATTAGAAATTTATTCAATATTATATTTATTATATAAAAATGAATTAAATTCCTTTCCTTTAGAAAAAATTAAAAAATTCAGTCTATTCCACTCTGCCTTCGGTGTTCTTCTGCCTCGTGTCATTCATGCTGCCGTCGCTTGATCGAATTACTGTTCGTCGAATTACTGCTCCCCTTTTCACTTTTTGACCAATCAGCATTCACCACGCATACCAATTGTTACGTTGGACTTACGTCAACTGCGCTGCAGATCGTTCGTAACACTCCCCCCTGGTATATGCTGTCGATCAGGATGTACCGAGCTCTTCAGATCCAGAACGGCTATCTTGGCAGCGGGTCTCTCATAGATGCCACAAGTTGTCTTGAGTATAGCGCTTCTAACTCTTCCATCGGCACTCTTTCGTACGTCGATCACCTTGCCTTAAGGCCAGCAGTTTCTTGGGTTATTGGGATCAACTATGTATGCAATATCACCGACTTCTATGGGTTTGACACCCGCAAACCATTTTGTTCTCCTGGTGATAGTAGGCAGATACTCGGCGACCCAACGTTTCCAGAAGGCGTCTGCGAGTTGCTGCGATGTTCGCCAGTTACGACGCCAATTGGTTGCAGCAGAAGTGAAGGTTTTCGTTAGAAGATTTTTATCTAGGAGAGAAAATGCTGACTTCAACTCCCTCTCAGCGCCTTTCAAGTTTGTGCCGTTGTCACTCAATATCTCCAACGGACTGCCTCTGCGCGCCATAAAATTGCGAACGGCGAGAATACAGGAGTCTGTGGTGAGCGAGATTTCGAGATGCACCGCTCTGGTTGTTAAGCAAGTGAACAAAACCCCGTATCTTCTTTCTGTGCTTCTTTTAACCGTGACCATAAGTGGACCAAAGTAGTCGACGCCTACGTAGGAAAATGGACGACATATTGCAGAGGTGCAGACAGAAGGCATGCAGGCCATCCTAGGTGGTTGAGGTTGAACTCTTCTGTTTTTACAAATCTGGCAATTACGTCGAATTTTATTGGCCACCATGGGAAGTTTTATAATCCAATAAGACTGCCGGATTTCATTGACGACTGTCTCCAAGCTACCGTGATGATATTTTACGTGGAAGTGGTTTATAATTAGGTGCGTAATGTGGTGGTTGTGTGGTAATAATACTTGGTCCGGTCGGCCTAATATTTTAACTCTGCCATCAATTCGCAAAATGCCACAGTCATCTATATAGGGTGATAGTTTGAAAATTTTGCTGAATTTGTCAACAACACCTCCAGCTGCCAAAGATGATATAGAGTCTTTGAAGTCGTCGTATTGGGCTTTCCTCCAAAGAAAGCATTCTGCTTTACGAAAATCTTCAGTACCCGGAACATTACCTAATAATTGATTTTCTCGAATTACGGTTAACCAAATCCGAGCGCAGTACAAAGCCATAGCGGTTGCTCGAAGAAGACGATTCCAAGTTGAAAATCTCTCAGGTTCGGGCACTACAAGAAGCTGTTCTGAAGTCAAGTGATGAGCACCAATAAACTGTGGACTGTACCGGCGGTGATCGGCATGCAGCCAGGCTAATACTGTTCGTTAGTCTGACCAGAATACGCGAGGCGAGCTCCCAAAAGTGCCGCTTTCAGTTCCAGACGAGGTTATGATATTAACTTGAGTGGGGCTACTCTTGTTTTGCTGGTGATCATCGTACAGTTAATTGCGCCATCGTGTGAGTATCGAAGGTAGCACACTGCGGCATAGCTACTTTCACTTGCGTCAACAAATGTGTGCAATTCTATTTGAGGGTTTCCGCCGAAACCGGTTCCCATATAGCAGCGTGGAATTCTCAGCTTTTCTATTTTCGGAATAAGTTTAAGCCATCTCAGCCACTTGGAAAATTGATCATCTGGAATTGGGTCGTCCCAGTCACACCCACTTCTCCATATCTCTTGCAAGATAACTTTAGCGTACACCACGTAGAAACCGATTAGCCCAATAGGGTCGTATATGGTCATAACTAAGCTCAATACTTCACGTTTAGTCGGTCGCCGCTGGCAGAGGAACATATCAGAATTCCTATACTTGGCGGATACACGAAATGCGAAATGGTCACTGGCGGTAATCCACCACATGCCTAACACTTTCTTCGTAGGTAACTCTTTTTCAAGATCGAGACATAGTGCATTAGTTGAATTTCCATGTAGGGTGGCTAATACTCGGCTCGAATTTGACAAAAAGTTTCTTATATGAAAGCCTCCCATTGCATGAACGTGACGCACATCTTCTGCTAACTTAATAGCCTCTTCTTCCGTATCCATACTCACCAGCATATCATCAACATAATGATTTTCGATAATACACTGTGAAGCACAAGGGAATTCCTCACGAAACTCTGCTGCATTTTTATTTTTGATATATTGAGCGCAGCTGGGTGAACATGTGGCCCCAAAGGTCATTACTGTCATCACAAATGTAGTAGGCTCATTGGCGTTTGGTTCATATCAAAGGAAACGTAAAAATTTTTGGTCTTCTTGCCGAATTCGAACCTGGTGAAACATTTCAGCAATATCGGCCGTGATGGCAAATCGTCTCTGTCGAAATTTAAATAGCACCGAAAGCAGAGGAGTCGTTAGGTCTGGACCTTTGAGCAACATGCTGTTCAAAGACACACCATTAACTTTCGCGGCTGCATCCCAGACTATTCGAACCTTCCCTGGTTTGTTGGGGTGAGTGGTGATAAGCGTCGGGCGAACCCCTTTTGAACATAATCATCAATTTTTTGTTGAAGTATTTCAGCCAAGTTATGGTCACGTTGCATCTTCCTTCGAAGACATTGCGCCCGAAATAAGGCCAGTGGAAGGCTATCGGGGAGCTGAATATCAGGATGTTTCCATAATAGGCTGGTCTCGAAACGATTACCGACTCGTACGGTGTGTTGTTGAAGCTGCTCCAAAGCGATCTCATCCTCTTTAGACATTAAAGCAGCTGGTTTGGCTGGCATGCCGCGCACTGGCACCCGATTTGAGCTTTTTTGACGCGTTCACAGCATCAGTACCAACTAACTCTGGGTTGTGTAATAAAGGATGATGAGTGCGAATGCAACCATTAACGTTGCATGTTGCGGTCGATTTACAGCAATTTGTCGAGTGCTTCATCAAGCATCGGTGGCAAAATTTTAGTTTGCGGACTATCTGCCACTTCTGACTACGCGGCATTACCTTAATGGAGGTACAATTAGAGATATCACTGCAATTTGCTTCGCAAACGATACATCTTACCGAATCAAAGTGATGATTAATAGCGCCTCGTTTGCGGACCCGTGGCGACTCCTTTGGCACGATAACGCAATTCGCACCTTGTGCTAGCTGGAAAAGCCAATAGCTGAAATGTTGTAAATTACAGGCCGCCAAGCTTCGTTTATGCATTCCCCAATATGCTGGTGGAAGCCCAGGCAATTTCGAAACCAGCCTCTGTTCGAATTTGCGATTGTTCAAATGGCTACTCAGGCCTGACACCGACATCGTTGCACAGATGTTTTGCGCTTCTACGGCAAAGTCCACAATTGATTCTAGCTGGCTCTCTGACGGTGACGGCAGCTCACAAATTTGTCGCTGTAGAACGCTGATGATCAATTCAGGTCGTCCAAATCGCATTTGAAGGGTAGAAATAATTTGGTGCACGCATGAAGAGTGCAGCAATAGATTTTTAACTGCATTGCGCGCTGTACCTTCCAATGCTTGCCGTAGTCTTAGCAATTCTCTTCGTCAGACAATCCACAAACCTCTGTCGATTGGATATAAGCAGCATAAAACAACGGCCACTCGCTTGGCTGACCGTCATATTTGAGCAATTCTTTAGCAAGGCTGTTGCGAGAAGCAACCTGATCTCTAGTCAGTCGACGATAAGCCGAAGCACCAAAGGATAAGCTATTAACGTGGCCGGCTGTGGGCAAAGTTGTTCGCGCTGGTTGCGATTCTGGCGGAGGACATTCTCTACTGAGGGTCGAGTGAAGTTGTAATTGCTGCTCGAGTGACTGTATTCTGTCCAATAAGGATTGAAGAACAGGTGCTGACAGATCACTCACTGGTTGTTCCACAATTGATGTTCTCAACGGAGCCGTATCTTGTGGAGGAGACTGCCGAACAACAGATACGTTTACACTGGAAGGAGCTATATTGAATGGTGCAACAGAATTCGGAGGTAGCTGCCTTGTCTGCGTTGTATGTGTCGCTGAATCTTGCATCGATATTGAAAGTCTAGGCATAGTATATTGCCTTTCATCTGGTTCATCATCGAATCCAATTGCATCGATGCGTTCCACAAAGCTGTACTGTTGTCTTAGTATAGCCTCTCTCTGCCTTAAGACTTCACTCTGCTCCTGTAACAGTTCGGCCCGGCGGCGAAGCCCTTGCGAGGTGGCAGAGCTTATTGAGTAAGCGGGGCTGGCTGGCTGGTTGTCCTGGAGCAGTATGTGATTGGCGGATATAGAATGCAATCCGTTAGCATCGAAAGGAGCTACAGATATGTCAGCATCCAAGTTGCTGGGCAGCATTATAGGAACACGTTGATGTGCAACTCCATCATTAATGTCATGCTCTCCCTGTTCCCCTGGCAAGTTTGTCGTAGCGAGAGTATTACTTGCCATTTAATAGCTTGTCGAGGCAGCAGAATTAGAGGCAGTGGTGATACTAGGCACCACAGCGAAATTAGTTATCACAGCAGACGTCTCAAGTATATTAATATTATCCCGTGACATTGCAATTGGCAATGGTTTAATTTAATACAAGAAGTGAAGATAGAATGAATTTTTTAAGATATTAAAAAAGTCGAGAATTTTTGACAATTTTCAAGAATGACATTTAATTCATTTAAATTTACTTTAATTAGAAATTTATTCAATATTATATTTATTATATTTATTATATAAAAATGAATTAAATTCCTTTCCTTTAGAACAAATTAAAAAATTCAGTCTATTCCACTCTGCCTTCGGTGTTCTTCTGCCTCGTGTCATTCATGCTGCCGTCGCTTGATCGAATTACTATTCTTCGAATTACTGCTCCCCTTTTCACTTTTTGACCAATCAGCCTTCACCACGCATACCAATTGTTACGTTGGACTTACGTCAACTGCGCTGCCAGATCGTTCGTAACACATGGTATAAGTCAAAGTATAAGGTATAAGGATAACTCTTGCTAACAGGTGTTACTTTGGGCTGAGTAAGCAATTGAGAAGTCGAGCCCTCTCTCGAAGAACGAAAACTACACTCTACAAGTCTCTAATCATGCCTGTCCTAACATATGGCGCTGAATCCTGGACAATTTCCACCTCGGATGAGCGAATGCTTGGAGTTTTCGAGAGAAAAGTCCTACGCAAGATCTTTGGACCTATTTGCGTTGGTGGCGAGTACCGAATAAGGTACAACCATGAGCTGTACGAGCTGTATGCCGATATTGACATAGTAAAGCGCATTAAAATTCAGCGGCTGCGCTGGCTAGGTCATGTCGAGCGAATGGAAGAACACGCTCCGGCTAAGAAGGTGTTATATTCGGAACCCGCTGGAGGACGACGCAGAAGAGGAAGACCAAACCTCCGGTGGAAAGACCAAGTACTGGAGAACCTGACGGCGCTTGGAATTTCTAACTGGCTAACTGTTATTTTCGGCCTAAATCGATATTCGGTTGTTATGGCCACATAAGTAAGTAAGTAAGTAAGTATAAGTCAAACGAGACACTGTAAGAAACAAGAAGACCAGATTTTTGCCATTAACTAAAAAAGGTATAAAAATCATGTTTTTCGCGAGTATTTCGGAAACGCTTCTTTGGAAAAATAAATGAATGTCATTTTCTTGTTTATCGGTCCAAGCTTAAGCTAGAAAAGCTTTTGAGGTACTTTTTTTCTGTCGAGTAGTGTTACGATAATCTAATACTGTCTAATACAGTTTTCTAAATGTGAACTAATAATAATAAATTTCATTAATTATATTTCTATATATTATCATGTATTCGAACAGAAAATTATTTTTCAAATAAAAAAACTATATTTTTTTTAAATTTATACTTTCAAGCATACTATATATACTATACTCTAAGGCTGATGACAGAGTGAGCGCTACAGGCGTTGCTATGCTTGAAGCTACAGCCGCTATTGCTATATCAATCTTTGACGTGTCAGAGTAAGCGCTATATTGTGTGGTTTTTGAGAGAGAGAGAAATAAAAAGCAATGCGAAAAACCGTTTAAAAAACAACGCACGCATGCACCCACACATTGTCCATATCAAATTTTTTATTTGAACTCTCTCTCTGTTTTTACTCTCTCTCACTTCAATATGTCGCTGCTATAAATCATTTCACTACTAGCTTTATAGCGGCGAAGCACTGAAACTATTTTGTAGCTCTGCTCTCACTCTGAAAACATTTGAGCGAGCACAAGCAGAGTTTTGTAGCAAGTTGTAGCGACATATCATAGCAAAGCTTGTAGCGCTCACTCTGTCATCAGCCTAAGCGAAATCATCGTATGTTCCAAAATCCAAGTATGTATTACAGGTGAGCGGTTTTCTAGTTTTCTCTGCTTTAGCTTACAATATCAAAACCAAATTTTTCATATGCTTAGATAATTAATTAATACAACTAAACTCAAACAAATTTTGTTTGGAACAGTTTTAATTTTCCGAAAAAAACTATTTGTTGGTTCATACGATAAAGATGACATTCACTATAACATTAAAACCAGTTTAAATTGTAAATAAGTTGAATCAAAATTATTTGTGACCTTAAATATTTGTGAAGTTGCATGAAAAAATGTATTTAATTTAATTTATTTATTTATTTAAGTGGTACAGAGTAACACTAAACAAAAGTAATGCGTAACAAAAGATTTTCAATTTCAAATATAAGTAAATATAAGGAATTTAATATTTGTCGTCGTTTCCACTTAACGAGTTGCTTCAGCACGCACCTTATTCGTCAGATTTAGCACCTTCGGATTATTTTCTATTTCAAAATTTGAAAAAATGGCTTGGAGGTGGAACATTTGCAAACAATGATGAGGTGGAGTCTGCGGTAGATGGCTAGGGTATCGAAGGCAAAGAATGTCGCTGGGAAAAGTATATAATTTTTAGTTTATAGTTTATAATTTTTAGATGAGATACATAAATGCTTGTGGTATAACATTTCTAGTTTAAAAGTAAAATTAAAGTTGTTCATAGTTTTTTTTTTTTTGCTGGAACTATCAGAGCATCCACAGTTGAGTTAAATAGATCTTGTTTTTTTTTCAAATGAAGATACGCGAAGTTTGTTTAAATTTAGTTTAATTTTGTTCGGTAGTCAAAAATCTGCAAAGCCTGTGTTGTATCCCGATGGTTTAGTTGGCGCATTGCGAATAATTGTTAGCCATATACTTGGCGCCCACATGGTACAATTTCGTACAAAAGATTCAATTGAGCTAAGCACAGAATGAACTGGCGTAATTGTATGACTGGGAAGTAAAAATTTAATTTAATTTTTTTCATTGAAGTTTGAAACAATTTTTTAACGTGCCAGCATAGCTGATATGGCATTGTTGTGGTTTTGATAAATATATATATATATATATATATATATATATATATATATATATATATATATATCTTCAGCCTACCCATTCCCTCCATTGGCATCTACGCCTCCTTTACACTGCTATATAGCAGTGACAGGATGCCCCTGTGCCCCCTCTCTATGCCGAATCCATACCAATTATTGGTTTTCTTCAGATGTAATGCTGTTAATGCCGCTGACTTCATAATATGCAAGTCCAACGGCAGCAGCCCGAGAAAGACTTCCAATGCTTCTACTGGGGTCGTCCGGATAGCACCGGTAATCCCAATACAAGCCATTCTTTGTACCCTATCTAACTTGCTTTTCGCGGTCTTTTGGGTGACCTTAGGTCACCAGACCACAGCAGCATATGTTATTAAGGGTCTGACCATCGTTGTATAGATCCAGTGCGCTGCTCTGGGAGTGATTCCCCACACGAGACCGAACACTCTCTTACACTGATGCAATACCCGCTTGCCCTTCTGGATACTTTACTTCCATGGATACGTTGATGTTCGATCCAAAAAGCCTAAGAGGGTCTATTGTTAGTCCAGTCCTCCTTTTAGTAAAGAGTACTGTTTCCGACTTACTAGCATTTACAGAGAGACCTTGTTCCGTGCACCATCCTTCAACCATTTTGAGTGCACCTCTCATGGTATGATAAATAGTGTCCAGGAACTTACCGCTCACCGTTACCGCTATGTCATCTGCATACCCGACGGTGTGTATGCCTTTTGAGTCCAGAAGCTGAAGTAGGGAATCGACCGTGATGTTCCAAAGGATGGGCGATAATACTCCCCCCTGTGGACACCCTTTGAATACCCTACCTCTGAGTCTGTAACTCCCATTTTGAAAGTTTATTGCCCTTTTCCTCAGCATGCTGTCCACCCACCTTATAATGGTTGGGCTGACTTCACGAGTAGCAAGGGCCATCCTTAGCTTATCGAAACCAATCTTATCGAAGGCACCTTCTATATCCTTAAAAGTAGACATAGATATCCCTCCACAAGACAGTTCCCTCTCCGCTATGCGAACGAGTTCGTGCAGGGCCGTTTCAGTGAATTTGCAAGCTCTGTACGCGTGCTGACACCTGCTCAGTGGTTTTGTCAGAAGCGTTGTCCTTTCCATGTAGTCCGCCAGTACTCCTTCCATACATTTAAGCAGAAAGGAGGTCAAGCTAACCGGCCGGAAAGATTTAGCCTCTGAGTAGTCCCTTTTTCCCGGCTTTGGAAGAAAGACAACCTTAGTCTCTCTCCATTGAGTCGCAATATATCCTGTAGCCAGGGAAGTAGTAAATATTCACAGAAGCCTGTCTACCAGAGCTTCTGCCCCCCACTGAAGTAGGGCAGGAAATATCCCGTCTGTACCCGCTGTTTTGAATGGAGAGAAACGCTTAATGGCGTTTATCACTCCATCTCTGGTGACTATCCGTTCAGCTTCCAATCTTTCATTCCTGTTTGCACCATTGCGGGTGGCTTCCCAAGGATCTTCCGATCTAAAGCTTCCTGGAAAATTCACCTCCATCAGGTATTTCAGTGACTTTCCGATTGTCTCTGTAAAGGATCCATTCGTTTTGAGAATTAATCCCAACTTTGACACAGGGTCCTTTGATATGATCCTCTGTAATCTACATACATCGGTCATATCTTGCATATTTGAGCAGAATTCCCTCCACGTTTTCCTTTTACGGTTGCGTAGAGTCTTCTTCAGCTCCCTTTTCTTTGACTTGTAGTCGTCCCATGCGTTGGGGTCCACTCTCATGTGACGATTAAAAGCCTTCCTTGTCTCCTTTTTCATGAATTCCAGTTCCCCATTCCACCATGGAGTGGGATCTCCTTCGTCCACTACCGTCAGAGGACATGAAGCTTCAAATGCTTTGATCATGGCTGAGCTGATAGCCCTCACCTGATACTCAACATCTGCGGTTGTTCTAGGTCTCTTAAACCTCCTTGGCAATAATTCCTCAAGAACTTCGCAGTACCTTGTACAATCCATTCGTTTCGGTATCCTTACCATTCTACAGTCGTTCCTATGTCTTTTATCGGACGTAATCCCAAACAATCTATCCACAACCCTCCAATCCAAAATCCTATCCAACATTTTGACATTCGTCAGAGTAACATCAACAACCTCGCAATGACGTGCGTCGACAAAGGTCGATTCTGTTCCCCTATTGGCAACTTGTAGACCAAATCTTTCTATAAATTCGAGTAGACACTCTCCTCTATAGTTTTCATTGCTGCTGCCCCACACAGAACTGCGCGCATTGGCATCGCAGCCTAAGATCAGACCAACCCCCTTACCATCACAGAATCTCACTAGAGCTTCCACCTCTCTCGAAGGTGGTTCGTCTGGAGAATCGTATGGAAGATATGCTGATGCGATCATAAATGATCCCGCACCGTCACCTATTCTCACTATTGTGAGATCCGGTGAGCACAAGTTAGACATTAGAATCGCACGTATCCCATGTCTAACTAAAATGCATGTACTCAACTTCCCCTCTGTTTGTGGATAAAACAAAGTGGTCTTTTGTGCAAATAGGCCTTTGATCCTTCCATGAAGGATCCAGGACTCCTGAACTAGTGCAATGTCAAGCTCATCCTCATCGAAGCTCCGCACCATCATAGCTGATGCTGCTTTGCTGTGGTGAATATTGAGTTGACACACATTTAGTGGTTCCTGTTTTGTGTAACATATTACTGTCAAACATGTTCAGTTTGGTCTATAATTTAACCATGAATCAACGTACAAACGAACTACGCTACCAGATTATTGAATTTTGTGGATTACGGGGCCGGTGGCATCATTGGACCGTACTTTTTTAAAGACGACGAAGGCAGGAACGTTACCTTGAATGACGAGCGCTACCGTGTGATGATTACAAACTTATTTTTTGCCCAAAATGGAAGAGCTGGCCTTGGCTGGCATGTGGTTTTAACAAGACGGTGCCACATGCCACACAGCACGCGAAACAATGGCCCACTTGAGAGGCGAGCTCGGTGAACAGTTTATTTCACGTTCACGTGGGGCTGGTCAATTGGCCGCCTAGATCGTGCTATTTAACGTCTTTAGACTATTTTTTTTTTGCTATGTTAAGGCTAATGTCGTGGGGCTGGTCAATTGGCCGCCTAGATCGTATTATTTACCGTCTTTAGACTATTTTTTGTGGAGCTATCTTAAGGCTAATGTCTATAGCGACAAGCCCGCAACGGTTGACGCACTGGAAGCCAATATTGAAGAATTTATTCTATCTTACGAATAAATTCTTCAATATTGCCGATATGTTAGAGAGAGTATGCCAATGTTGGACCCAGCGTATGAACCATTTGTGGCGCAGCCCCGGTCAACGTTTACATGAAATCATCTTTAAACATTGAATTATATAGATCGTTCTATCGACTCAAATAAAGATTTAATACATTTCTCTAAATTTTATGTTTTTTCAAATCATATACGAAGATTCATAAAAAAGCACCCTGTAGTAGAACGCGTCAATTAATGCATGGGAGGAAAAACTTGGCAAATCGTTTAGCTAAATTTTAAATTACCTATGAATCTAAGCATGTTTGACCAACGAACTATGTTTTTGTTGTAAACATTTGATCTCTTGAATTTTGACTTTCGATTTTTTAGGAATGTTTTTGTATGAGTATGTAAAGCTATAAATATAACCCTGTTCTGTTTAGCTTTAAGTTTATTACCCTGTGAACACATTTTTTTTTATAGAAATAAAAGGAATTTACCAATTTACTGGATTGCCACCAAACACAACGCACGCGTTTGGTCACAAAGTTTTATTTAGCGACCAGCTAAATCAACTGAATTATCCAAAAAAAAATCCCATTCAACAAGTAAGTATTTATTTAGAGTCACGGTTTCTTATGTAAATATACAGCGTCTTTCAACGAGAGCTGTCATTTTAAATTAAAAAAAAAAAGAAAACGCAATATGTTTGTGTAAACAGCTGATAATTTTATTTTAATCCAAAGTTCAAAATCTAAGATTAGTAATGGAATACAATATCTGCCAAATGTCCGCTCCGACTCTTCTTGCATATGGCCATTCTTTTGATGAAATTTTTCATCACATTTTCTTATGCTTGAATGTAAACTAAACCAAATAATAATAAACGAAAACAATAGTGTAGGCCAATATCAAAAAGCCAAATTACAGAAGTTTTCAAAGTGATGTTAAATAAATATTCGATTCAAAATTTCTACCCAAACTTATGTGAAAAGGGTAATGAAATAGCATTGAGAAAGATTAGACATATATACATAACACCACTATAGGAACAACATCTCGAATTAAAACTGAGCTTTTATATTACATTTGCAGTTGATTGGCTGATGATTGATTTAAAACATTTTAATTGCATGCCTGAATGTATTTAAATACTCGTACATACTGAATATCAGCCGTGGAGTTAGATAAAAGTGTAAATTATGATGATGTTAATATAAATAGCTGCAAGTGAAACACATATCATTGAAATTCACCCCAAGGAAGTGTTCATCGTACATACATTATTTTAAACGAGTAGTTGCACATACATATACTGAATGGATTACAGTCAAAAATCACTTAAATCTATTTACTCTACTATAGGATGGCAGAATATATTCATATAGTACGTATAAAATATTTTTGTGCACATTTAATCAAATTTCCAACGTTCTCCAACTCAATGTTGTATGCAAGTGTCTCTTATCTCACAGGATACAGGATATGCAACAATCGAAAAAGGAATAACACTGACTTCCTATGACGAAACTTTTGAAAGCATACTAAAAATGGAAGTTTTAAATCAATTTGCCGCAGTTTTCTCTAATTCAATTCTGTTAATTTTGTTGTTGCTGCTTCTGTTACTGTTGTTGCTGATTAAGTTGGGAAGCAGTAAAATTTTATAAATTTATATATTCATTTTTCAATGCCTACAGCGTTTCAACATTTTCATCATGTAAAAAAATACAAATATAGTATGTACAACAAACAAAATTCCCAATCGTTAATTTTGATGCGCAATAAGTGAATAGGAAGCGCTTCTCTTTGTATCTAAAGGGCTGATTTAAATGCGCATCTTAGAATATATGAATAGGAAGCGCTTCTCTTTCATATCTAAAGAGCTGATTTTGATGCGCTAATTTGGTGCGTTTCGACTATGCATGAGTATGAGTATGTATGAGAGAAATTTAGATCGCACAATTCCCTCACTGCACTATAACATACGGAAAAGGAAGCGCTTCCTCGCAATGACATGCCTATTTTAAATTTAGCGCTATTTGAAGGGAGAGCGATGCGCATCAGTGCTATTTTAGAGCGCTTCAGAAGCGGTATTGATGCGCTCCATTTCCGATTGGGTTAGTACAACCATTACTGTGATACGCTGTTTCACAGTTTTGTTGATTACGATTACATTAATTGTGATCGTAATATTTTTTGTAATACAATCAAAGTATTCGTAATCGGCATTTTATTGATTATGATTACTGCAATTGTTGCGATCCTTAAATTTTTAGGATTACGATTGTTGTTGATGTTTTTTTTTTTAATTTCGCTTATAGTAGTTTGGAGCTTAAATAAACTTACGCTCATTTGTGCCACTTCCTTTAATTAAAGTTATGATGGTAGTGATATCAAAAAAGAATATAAATAAAAAAAACCTTTTTTAACGTAGTAACTTGCTTTTATTATGCTCATGAAATGAAACTTATGCTATAGCTCAATAAAAGTGTTCAAAGCCATTTTATATTAATCATATTTTTTCGCTATTTTGATACTTTTCATTTGCAAATCTTTAACAATTTCATTAAATGACATACTGATAACTTTATATTAAATTCAGCATTAAAAAGTTTTCGTGTTATTTTATTGAGGAAAATGTATTTAGCGATTTAGTGTGGTTACGATTTTAATTGAATTTTTAAAATCTTTTTCCTTGCAAAAATAACGTAGCACAAAATGTTATTACCATTGACATGTTTCTTGGCATCCACCATCGTCCGCAGAATGCAAAACCTTTTTCGTTAGATTCTATTCCTTTGATTCATCCATATAATTGAGTGCGTGTTGGAGCTATGGTGTTCGTCAATATCTTATGTGCACATGTTTTTCTTTTTTGTTTTCTTTTCAAAATATAACAGACAAAAAAAGTAGTGTAAATATCAAGAATTTTGCACAAAAACCAAAACTTTTCAACTCTTGAAGGGTATTATTTACAAAATCCTTTTTTCGTGTTTATCATTCTAACACCTTTGATTTCCGGCTAATACTCGTATGCTGAGCAACATTTGAGGTGGTTACAACAGCTTCTTTTATAGGTATTGTTGTTATTAGATTGTTTAGATTAATCAACACTTCAATAAGTAAACTTATAAAAATACGGAAAAACATAATTCCATAATATATTGTAGTTCTACTTGTTTGTAAAACATTATTATACTAGTAAGTATATAATTTAAAAGTAAGACTTAAAATAACAAAATTGAAATCTATTCAATTTTTCTTATTAGTGTTTTAGTTAATATAATGCTGATTGTTTGCATCCCTTGAACAATTTCGATTAAGTGTTAAATTGTTAAACGTGAAGGAAATAGAGAGTGATTTGGCTTCTATTAAGTTCCCTATATATATACATACATATATAGGGTTTTCCATTTGGAGTGCACCGACTTTAAAAAATGTATGGGAATACATACGTTGAACTCATGACACTTTCACACAAATCGGCTCGAATATCAGCAATGGTTCGTTCAATATTGTCAGTCAACGTGTACAAAGTTGCTGGCCTTATGCTGCAATTAGCCACGAACGTAAAAACGTAGAACGTGTCAGCTGACACGAGCTATCTTATAGCCTAGACAGACGGCAGCCTAATTCCGGATTACCGGCGCACTTAATCCAAATAAAATATTAACCTGGCAGACGGCAGTATTGCGGATTAACTAAACGGCTGATTGCTGTTTTATTAGGTCTGCTCACTTACATTACTATCACTATCAATTTCTGTCATCTGTCACTCTCGATATGAGAAAATCTACAAGAAGTACGTGAACTGAAAACTATCAGAAACTTGTAAATTGACATTTGACAGTTCGTAATTGACAGCTGGATTTATTTGTTTGCCAACGCTTTTTATGTTGAAAACTATTAACAATTGTTGAAAGTTTTTTGTTAGTGAACACACCTAATATTTTGTAAAATGGATCGAGAAAAATTCACATTAGACATATTTCAGCAGTGTTCCCATCGCAAATTGCCCTAATCCTCTTTTATTTTGAGAATTAACTCATAGAGTTAATGCGGATTAGCTGCAGTTAACGCCCGAGTTAATTCGAATTAACTCGGTAATCCGGAATTAGGCTGCCGTCTGTCTAGGCTGTTATGGGAATGTCGTGTTAACGAAAACTCACCACCGTATGACGGTGAAGTAGCCGTTGCTCGTAGCGGAGAGAATCAAATGCAATTTTGTATGTTCTTACGTACGGCAAGTACGTACGGGCGCTACGTCGGTGGCTAGTTGAACCATTAACATAGTCCCAGAGAAACAAATCTAAAGATGTTTGATCTTACTATGGAGGTGGTCAGTTAACAGGACTGTTTCTAGAGATAACTCTCTCATCAAATTTGTAAACGCTTCCATGGAGGACATTTATATGATGTTACGTTCCATAACTAGTGGTATTAATTCAGATAAAATAAAGATAGTTTTGAATTTCTAAAAAATTCCTTTTTTTAAGTTGGTGCGTGCAAATGTGTAAATGGAAAACCCTATACATATTCACTATACCATAGTACACTAATGCTTTAATTCCTAAGTTCTATTGTGTAAAGATTTTCATTTAAGTTGTTTGCTGGAATTAGAAAGCAACTAACTTCAAGTTTTCTGTTACATATACGATACATGCATACGTGCTTGAGAAAACTTTTTAATATTTGTCTGCTTGTCTAAAATTAATACGTATTTTAGAACTAGTTGAGGTTTCTAGGTATAGAGAACTAACTAAAGATTACTTTTAGTTACATTTAGGTTTGTTTGATATTTATATTATTGATGTTATGGATTCAAACCAAAGCGCGTGCTTAACATGAAGTTGATATCTTTAAGAAAATAAAAGTAATTAACAAGCAATTTTTCAATAGTCAAAAATGTAGGGGAAATGGTAAAACATGTTTTGTTTTTGTGGTATCACATTATACTGCGTGATAGTTAATTTCAATTATGAAAAGAATGGGTTATCCATTTTGCGGTTTCAAAAGTAAATGTAAATAAAACACATATAAAATATTTTTTATCATGATATTTCTTTTTTATTATAAAGTTTGAACGTTGACATTATGTGTGAAATACTACATCATTTAAATGACCATCACGCGAATTGTTGCAAGCATCGATTCTTTTGAGGTAATTTTCGACCACTTTTTGACACATATTGGGCGGTATCTCAGCCATAACATGACGAATGTTGGTTTTTAGGTGCTCAAGAGTTAAAGGTTTATCTGCATAAACACGGTCTTTTGCGTAGCCCCACAAAAAAAAGTCAAGCGGTGTCAAATCGCATGATCTTGGTGGCCACTTGATATCGCCACGACGAGAAATTACGCTGCCAGATAATTTCTCTTGCAATAAAGCCATATTCGCTCGAGTTGTGTGGCATGTGGCACGGTCTTGTTGAAACCACATATTCTCTAAGTCGTATTCTTCAATAGCAGGCAAAAAAAGTCGGTTATCATATGACCATAACGCTCCGAATTGACGGTGACAGTCGTTCCATCGTCGTTTTCGAAGAAGTAAGGTCCAATCACACCTCCGGACCAAAGAGCGCACCAAGCAGTGACTTTTTGTGGATGTAGTGGCCTCTCTTCAATTACTTGAGGATTCTCAGAACCCCAAATACGACAATTTTGTTTGTTAACATACCCACCGAGTGAGAAATGTGCTTCGTCGCTGAAGAAAATTTTGTTCGAAAAATCGCCGTCCACCGCCTGTTGTTGAAGCACCCATTCGACGTATCTACGACGTTGTGAATGGTCAGCTGGTTGTTGTGTGAGCTGGATTTTATATGGATGTAGGTGTAGATCCAAATGCAAAATACGCCATAATGTTCCGTAAGACAGTCCTAATTCCTGAGAACGACGAGGAATCGACACATTCGGGTCTTCGGCAACACTTTCACT
Organism: Megamerina dolium; assembly: GCA_963854835.1. Taxonomy (NCBI): domain Eukaryota; kingdom Metazoa; phylum Arthropoda; class Insecta; order Diptera; family Megamerinidae; genus Megamerina; species Megamerina dolium. The sequence continues at coordinate 47,864,696 of OY978528.1, read as the reverse complement.
TACAGCAGCGATATTTTCGGTGGTACGAGCGAAACGTTGATGCACAGGCCTTACAATATCTGTAACCGATCCAGTCTCTTCATATTTCTTCACAATTTTGCCAATTGCTTGCGTAGTTGGACGATTATGTAAACCATAATCTCCTCTTATAGCACGATATGTGGCTGTGGCAGAATCACCATTTTTGTAGTAGGTTTTTACAATTTTAATGCGTTGTGCGATAGTTAAGCGATTCATTTTCGCAAATGTCAAACTTTGAACTGAAAAAGAAAGAAATTGTTTTAACGACTCAGTTTGACAGATGTTAAATTCTAGCCCTATACTTTTGAAACCGCGAAATGGATGACCCTTTATTATATATCATTAGAAAATAAGAAATAATCTTATGTAGGAGAAAAATGCTTTCTTATGAGGTATAAATTATTTGCTCTTAAATATTGCATATATGTGTTTACGGAAATGTTTCATATGGGCGTGTACCATACATGTATTAAAATAAAATAAATAAATATGTGGCTTTTAAAGCCCCAAAGGGCTCATTGGCCGAGCTTCTCTTTCATTACTGCTGTGCGTCTTAAATTTTTGACAATATTAGAAGGGACCTACTTATTTTAGCGGGTTCCGAACGGCAGAACACTTGTGACATCACTTTTTCTGAGCTTTGTCACAGAGTTCTTTAAGAAGCTTTTTCATAGCAAGTTGTTACTGTCGGAAGAATTGCCAATTGCTTGCCCACAGGTGAGTACCATTCGAAAGAAAAATCTTATGCATCAGCCGGGGATTGAACCACGACCTACAGATCAGAAGGCGAACACACTAACCACTGAGCTACGGCACCCACATGTATTAGACTTGGTAAAATTGCTTGCCCATGAATTAAAAAAAAATAAATATGTGCACTTAGATCACCGTAGGGTTCTTTGTTAAATTTTTGGAAAGTGTTAAATTTTGGATAGTATTAGAAGGGACCTACTTATTTTAGCCGGTTCCGAACGGCAGAACCCTTGCGACATCACTTTTTCTGAGCTTTATCATAGAGTTCTTTTAGAAGCTTTTTCCATTGCAAGTGGTTACTGCCGGAAGAATTGCCAATTGGTTGCCGACAGGTGGGTACCGTTCGAAAGAAAAATCTTTTCGATATTAAATTTGTTATGTTTCAGCCGGGGATTGAAGGACAACACACTAACCACTGAGCTACGGCACCCACGACTCATAAATAGTACAGCAAAAAATAATAAAAATAAATAAAATAAAATAAAATAAAAAAATCTCCTTAGAGTCGGCTGGGGCCGATCAAACTATACCCTGCATATGTAGATTTATATATAAAAAGTTTACTCGAGATGGATATCTTTTCTTTTATTTCCACTTTTCGAGAAACAATTTTAGCATATACTACTAATTTACATCCGAAATATGGTTGACTTTAACGAAGTACTTTGTATGTTATGAGGGTTGTAAAAGGGATAATTTAAAGGATTTTAAGATAATTCCGAGGCTTAGTATGGGAGCTATAAAAAAAGTGGCGTGGCTTACCTCTTTCTTGTAAATCCAATTAATTTTTCAATGTTAATCCACACCTTAAATTTGGTTGTCCTAGTTTGTAAGTTACGGCGGTTAACATTTTTGTTTAAATTTCCTCAACTTTGTATGGGTGCCCCAATAAGAAGAGGGCGTGGTACGCTTATTTTTTGCCAAATTATTTACGACTACCATATTAACCTAAGTGTTAATTATAATTGTTCTAGACAGAAGGATGCAGAAGTTACAGCTATTTCAATTTAAAAGAAATTCGCCCATTTCTGGCAAGGTTATGTAGTAGTATAATGTGACTCTATTGTTGTCCCAGGTGGTATATTAAGTGAGTTATACCAAGTTAAAGATTTTAAAAATTCCGAGGTTAGTTGCTTTGAATGCTTGGTGTGTGCGTGGGTATTGACCGATCATGCCCAATATCAAGCCCCTCCTTACCCTTGGTTAAAGGTTACTTATGCCAAATTTCGTCAAAATAGCTCAATATTTGCTCAAGTTATCGTGCGAACCAGCAATGTGACAGACAGACGGAAAGACGGACGGACGGACGGATATCGTTAAATCGAAAATTTAAGCGACGCTGGTCACGAATATCTATATCTATATCTCCGAAGAATCCTTCAAGTGGTCACAAACATCTGACCGAAAAGAATATACCCTACATATTGCATTATGCAGGGTATAAAAATACAAACTACCGATAATTCTAAGTATATTTGTTCAGAAATCCATGGTTCTAAAACCAAATTTCATCCTCTCTATTTTGAGAATTAACCCATAAATGCAAAAAAAATTAAAAAAAAATTTTCCTCTATTTATAATAGCAACACTTTCTTATTAAAAATCGGTTGAATTGAAATTCTCTCTTTTTTACTATTTTATTTATCACAATGTCTTTTTAAGACATTCAAAATGTATGATATATATATATATATATATATATATATAGATATATATATATATATATATATATATATATATATATATATATATATATATGAGATATATATATATATATATATATATATATATGTATATATATATATGTATATATATATATATATATATATATATATATATATATATGTACGATATATATATATATTTTTTTCTTTTTCTTTTTTTTATTATGTATATATCTATATCTATATCTATATCTATATCTATATCTATATCTATATCTATATCTATATCTATATATATATATATATATATATATATATATATATATATATATATATATATATATATATATATATATATATTACAAGATCCTTTGACTATAATCATAAGGGCTGGATCTATGAAGGGTCTATTAAATCACCTCGATATCAATATCAATATTATTTCACAATCTCGCACCTGTTTTATTTTATTTATTTTTTCATTCAGCAATACATAATTACTTAAAGTAAAAATAAACATAAGAATATTAATCACGTATGGACTACACCCAGTGGTGTAGCCATTTGTTATTCTTCACCCATAATGTGATTGATCTTCTGCCGTGTAAATTTAATAGAATTGGAATTTAGATCCGATATTAGTGGGTTAGGGTGGGTTTGAGGTCTTTGATTGTGTGATATGGCATGCTTTTTGATTACTTCAGCAACCGTTGGGACTTTCAAATCACGATGGATTTGGTTGTTTGTGACATAATATGGGGCGTTTGTAATCATACGTATGCTTTTCTATTGAAATCTTCGAATTTCGACATTGGAGTTTGCCGCAGTACCCTAAAGCTGTATGCCATATGTCGATACAGGTTTTAGGACAGCTCAGCAGAGTAAGAGTTTACTCTCGAGTGAGCCTTGGGAGTTTCGATTTAGCAACCAGTGCAAATTTCTGAGTTTGAAGCATAGCGCCTTACGTTTGGTGAAGATATGTGTTCTCCAAGTTAGTTTGCTATCGAGGTGCATGTTAAGTTTTTTTATTTCTTCTTTGACTTCTCCTTTCGAAAACTTTTTAATGGGTGGGTCCATCTGTTAGATGTGTTCCAGGGTTTCTCTCACTCGTTGGGCAGAGCTGGGTGAGGGTTCGATTTCATGAGGAGTGAAAACTGTGTTTAGATGTTGAGCAAATGTGCAAGCTTTTTCGAGGTCACTTTTAGTCCATTCAGTATTTTCTTTTCTGATAGCAGATTATGCCAGAGTTGGCCTCTTTAAATGTTTAGTTGATATCCAAATGGAGTAGTCAGAGGCATTGATAGACATCCGCATAACGTGGTTCTTCCACTCTTTTCGTCGCTTTCGGCTCCATTTGATGACGTCCAGCACTTCGCATTTCTGATCTTCTCATAGCGCATATGATCCCATCATGTGTAGCGTGCTATAGAGTGCAGCGTATACATTTCAACTTCTGATGCAATGCGCTTTCTGTTTCTCTTGTCGGCCCTTGTTTCTGTTGCATATGTTAAGATAGGTCTTACGCATGTTTTATAAATACGTACTTTTGATTTTATGGTCATATGTTTATTTCTCCAGACGACATCCCTTAAGCAGCCAGATATGCATTATGCTTTCATACTTTGTTCCTCGGCTTCGGATTTGAGTCATTTTTGCGATGTTATTTTTGTTTCAAGGTAGTTAAATTCCATTACTTGCTCAATGCTTTCGCCGTAAACAGCCAGTTTGCATCGCAAAGGATTTTTTGATATTGTTAAGAATTTTGCTTTTGATGCAGATATTTGCATATTGTACTTCTTCGCAGATTTCTTGAAGGCGTACCATAGGCCTTGTAGGTCATCCTCTTTATCCCAGATTAAAGCTACATCAACATAAACAATTTTGATTTCTTCTCCTAACTTATATCCTCGTCCCGCTCCTTTTACCTCAGATATAATTTCATTGAAGAGAATAGGGCTTAAACTGTCACCTTCACTTCTGCAACTGGAAGTTCCGATGATATTTCATTTTTTACCTTGATCTTATTATTTGTGTTGAGGTCCTTTATTACTTTTATGATTTCACTGCTGATTCCTCGTTTGCGAAGTATAGCGATTACGTCTTCCAACATAACTCTATCAAATGCCTTCGTTAAGTCGTCGAATCAAAAGAATGCGGGTTTATTAAATTCAATTGCCTTCTCTGCAATTTGTCGTATTATAAATATTTCATCTACGGTTGATCTGTTTTGTCTGAATCTATGTTGTTCCTCGGCAATGTCGGTGTCAGATATGTGTCCAGTCAGAATTTTAGTGAATAATTTAAGTACAGAGCTGAGGATGGTTAAGCCTCTATAGTTGTCAGGACCATTTCTATCATTTTTTTTTAATATAGCTATGGTTATACTTTTTCTCCAATCTGATGGTACCGTTCTACTTTGAAGATTTTTATTAAAAAGGACTGCAATTTCTTTGAACAGTGGTTCACCGCCATACTTTATCATTTCGTTTCGCTGTAGTGAACTCTACATCGTCATAGAAAATTGTAAAGGTTTGTTCTTCACAGCTAGGTGTATGGCTGCTTGTATGTCTATTCTGTTCTGGTGCTTCGTTGTGGTTATATAACTGCTGAAATTATGTTTCCCGTTCTCCTATGTACATGGTTGAGTAAGAGGTATACTCGATTATTGGCTTTTTCAGATTTCTAAGCATATTACATATTTTTTTCTGAGCTCCATACAAATCATGTTCCATCTCAGTCGATAAGATTTCCCAGCTTTGTTTTTTGATGTTGAATAGTGCACTGTTTACCCTATTTATAACATCTGACTTCTGTAATTTAAGTATGCTATCCTTTTTTCCGTTGTCAAGCTCTTCACTTCGTCACAAAGCCACGGCTTGTATCCCATTGTTTTCGTGCTCGATTTAATCGCCCCCTTTCCAAGAGATTCCTCTGCTGCTTTCAGAATATTCGTTTCTAACTTTTCCCATGCGCGGTCAATGTTATCATTTTGGTTTATGCTGTTAGTTTCCAACTTTTCGTTTAGTCGTCTCTGGTATAACAATTTTGTAGAATGATTGTTAAATGATTCTGTATTAAATTTTTCTTTTTGAGCCGCCGGTTTATTGGCATTTTTATTGTGGAATTCTACGCATGTAGTTATTTTCATGAGGACAAGACTGTGATCAGTGCCGATATTTGCTGAGTTTAGCACTCTGACATCCACTACCCTGGTGTGATGTATCTTATCATTTGTTACTATATAATCGATTATAGATTTTTGTCCTCTTGTGTTTACAAAGGTATATTTATGATGAGGTTTGTGGTCGTAAAACGTGTTATTTATCCTCAAGTTATTCTGCAGACATAGGCCTATTAATTGCTGAACGAGCTCATTGAGAACTTCCTCGTTGAATCGATTTTTTACTCCAGCCACTATTTTATTACCAATACGTGCGAGTAGAATGACTTGGTCTGTGGATGGTATACCATCGAGGGTTTGCTGTAGTTCGTTATAAAACTTGTCCTTCGCTTCCAGCGATTTCGTTATATCGCTGGCGTAGTCACTTATTAAGTGCATTTATGCTTTTCTATTAAAACATATTATCGTATGTAGTATGCGGTCATTTATATAGAATGTTTCCAGTATTTTGTCTTTGAATTTTTCATGGATTAAAATTCCTACACCAGAAGACACATGCTTTTCTTTTCCTTTGTCATAGTATATAAGTATATAGTTGTTAGAAATGTTGTTTCCTTTTCCTTTCTTCTTTGTTTCTGAGAGGGCGCATATATAAATTTTGTGTTTTTCCTTTTCAATAATTAGCAACAAGCAATCCTTATGGTGTTTATTCTCATGTATCATTTCCAATTTCGTTTATTCCTTTTCCATTCCGGGTTTTCGTCATTGTTGTCTGTTATAGTATCCGAGGCTTTTGTTGTTCTGTGAGCTAATGGTATACATCCGATTAGACAGCTAATCGGATGGCCAAGCGGTTGGCCAATACGTTGGAGAACCTGAGGAGGTCATCAGAAGATTTAATTTTGTTATAGTAACAAAGAGTTGGCGGCTATTAGAAGTAGTGAAACGGCATCTCCCATACTTGTGTTTTGTATTGTAATCTCCTCCAGCTAAAAACCTGTTTCCGAGAATTGAGAAAAACTTTTCATTTTCCTCTGACTTAATTGCATGCTTGGGTGGGCTATATACTGCCGAGATTGTAAGAGGGCCTTTCCAATCTTCGACAACTATGTTTGTGGCTTGAATAGCTTCTGTGTAATAATACTTAATATTAAAGTGTTTAATATTATTTTTTACTAAAATAGCTGAGTCAGCATGTGCTTTCTTATCGGGAAGCATTGTGTGATAAAGCTTATAATTCGGGATTTGAAAGAGTTCTTATCGGTAAAATGAGCTTCAGATATTAAGATTATATCTATGTCGTGGGTCTTCAGTAATGCTTTAATCTCCGGTATGTGTTTTAGCAGCCCATTTGCGTTCCATAAGAGGAACGCAAACGGGATTGAAGAGTTCAAATTTTTCGTCATGACTGTGACCTGTTTTATGAGATCAAGGCGTATTTCATTGTAATCCTTACGGCCGGACAGAGGTGATTCAGCACCAAATTCGATGGTATCACAAATGGTTTAGAAAATTGAATCTGATTGAAAATACTAACACCCCGACATTCTCTTTCATAGATTACTAATAATGAATTCGAATCAAATCAATTCCTACACAAATTAACTTATGCGACTTTGTGAAAACGAATATACGAGCGCATACAAATTTTGATACGTTTTATGCTCTTCAACTACAAGTTCAATTCATTAAGCGCTATTCTGTATACTTTATCTCTCTACACCTTTCTTGTCCTTGAAATGCCTCAAAAGATTATAAGCGTCACTGGTAATTTTAAATGTTTTTTTATTTAATACTGGTTAAAAATCAAAATAATATAATAATCAAAGACTAAATAGTTACATTGATAATAATAAAGGCCGTCAGTCGCTCCGAAAGGGGCTCAAGGCCCAAGCCTAACACGGGTAGAGTAGCTCTGGGAACGACGGGACAGGGAAATCCGACGTCGGGGGGTGATGAGCGGGGTGGACAATCTGGAAGGATTGTTAACCCAGCGAACTCACAGTCCTCGCATGCGGCATCTGGGCCGAGCGGTCTTGGCAGAGCGCCTAAACATCGGGCTGAACAGGCAAAGGGCGAGCCCACCAGGGCGAGGAAGACTTACGCTCAAGTAGCGGAAGCTGACCTCGTTATGGGAGTCATGGACTTGTCACTAGAGGGGCGTCTGGAGGATACTCATCTGAGTACCTTCAAGGTATCTTTGTTGGATGCCATTGGATTTGTCGGCAGGGCAAGGGTGGAGAGCAGATTGATTGTACTAAGGTGCAAACATCAGCTATCCAAGCAATGGCTGTGCAAGACAGTGGAGCACCTAACCGGTTTGTGGGAGGGTGCGAGGCTCAAATGTGGCAGCCTAACTGCCTTGTCGACAAAGAGGAAGATGGTGATTGTTGCTCATGGCAATGCTGTGGCCAGCGACATCATCCTCAGAAGGCTGCAGCGCCAGAACGTCTGTGTGAAGGACACTTCCAAATGGAGTGTTATCCGCACAGAAGGGTTGGGCTAGGCAGAAAGGGCAGGTGTCGTACTCACCGTGCTGTGTCCTAAGGAGGACGCGGAATGCCGTCAGGATCGCAGGGGGGAGACTCAACTGCGGTCTTGAACAGGCCGTCGTTAAATTCCAGAAAGATGCAGTATGAGGGATGCGACGCGGCTCCTGGCGTGGGGCTTGTGGCAGATAAGCCATTAGGGTGGGAGGTGGGCCCGCACCAGGAACCACTAAATGTGTGTCAACTCAATATTCACCACAGCAAAGCAGCATCAGCAATGATGGTGCGGAGCTTCGGTGAGGATGAGCTTGACATTGCACTAGTTCAGAAGCCCTGGATCCTTCATGGAAGGATCAAAGGCCTATCTGCACAAAAGACCACTTTGTTTTATCCACAAACAGAGGGGAAGTTGAGGACATGCATTTTAGTTAGACATGGGATACGTGCGATTCTAATGTCTAACTTGTGTTCACCGGATCTAACAGTAGTGAGAATAGGTGACGGTGCGGGATCATTTATGATCGCATCAGCATACCTTCCATACGATTCTCCAGATGAACCACCTTCGAGAGAGGTGGAAGCTCTAGTGAGATTCTGTGATGGTAAGGGGGTTGGTCTGATCTTAGGCTGCGATGCCAATGCGCACAGTTCTGTGCGGGGCAGCAGCAATGAAAACTATAGAGGAGAGTGTCTACTCGAATTTATAGAAAGATTTGGTCTACAAGTTGCCAATAGGGGAACAGAACCGACCTTTGTCGACGCACGTCATTGCGAGGTTATTGATGTTACTCTGACGAATGTCAAAATGTTGGATAGGATTTTGGATTGGAGGGTTGTGGATAGACTAACCATGTCGGACCACAGGGCCATTCAGTTTGGGATTACGTCCGATAAAAGACTTAGGAACGACTGTAGAATGGTAAGGATACCGAAACGAACGGATTGTACAAGGTACTGCGAAGTTCTGGAGGAATGGGGAACTGGAATCCATGAAAAAGGAGACAAGCAAGGCTTTTAATCGTCACATGAGAGGGGACCCCAACGCATGGGACGACTACAAGTCAAAGAAAAGGGAGCTGAAGAAGACTCTACGCAACCGTAAAAGGAAAACGTGGAGGGAATTTTGCTCAAATATGCAAGATATGACCGATGTATGTAGATTACAGAGGATCATATCAAAGGACCCGGTGTCAAAGTTGGTATTAATTCGCAAAACGAATGGATCCTTTACAGAGACAATCGGAGAGTCACTGAAATACCTGATGGAGGTGAATTTTCCAGGAAGCTTTAGATCGGAAGATCCTTGGGAAGCCACCCGCAAGGGTGCAAACAGGAATGAAAGATTGGAAGCTGAAAGGATAGTCACCAGAGATGGAGTGATAAACTCCATTAAGCGTTTCTCTCCATTCAAAACAGCGGGTATAGACGGGATATTTCCAGCCCTACTTCAGTGGGGTGCAGAAGCTCTGGTAGACAGGCTTCTGGGAATATTTATTACTTGCCTGGCTACAGGATATATTCCGACTCAATGGAGAGAGACTAAGGTTGTCTTTCTTCCAAAGCCGGGAAAAAGGACTACTCAGAGGCTAAATCTTTCCGGCCGGTTAGCTTGACCTCCTTTCTGCTTAAATGTATGGAAGGAGTACTGGCGGACTACAGGGAAAGGACAACGCTTCTGACAAAACCACTGTGCAGGTGTCAGCACGCGTACAGAGCTGGCAAATCCACTGAAACCGCCCTGCACGAACTCGTTCGCGTAGCGGAGAGGGAACTGTCTTGTGGAGGGATATCTATGTCTACTTTTATGGATATAGACTCAAAGGTAGGGTAGTCAAAGGGTGTCCACAGGGGGGAGTATTATCGCCCATCCTTTGGAACATCACGGTCGATTCCCTACTTCAGCTTCTGGACTCAAAAGGCATACACACCGTCGGGTATGCAGATGACATAGCGGTAATGGTGAGCGGTAAGTTCCTGGACACTATTTATGATACCATGAGAGGTGCACTCAAAATGGTTGAAGGATGGTGCACGGAACAAGCACTCGATAACCAGGCGGTGGTCAGGCGGCTGCAACAACCTACGGTATCTTCTAAGTTGGCGCTCGAATGTGTTTAGAAACTTAATGGGTGTGCTCGTAGTAATGCGATTACTCTTATGTGGGTGAAGGGACACATTGGTATAGAACAGAATGAAGCTGCAGACTCCTTGGCTACACAAGGATCTGAAGCTGAATTTTAAGGACCGGAACCAGTAGTTGCTCTTAGCAGCGGTACGGTGAAGGCAAAGGTCGAAGAGTGGATAAAGAAACTTCATCTCACGAGATGGGAGAACTTATCTACTTGTAGACAGGCAAAGGCTTCGTTGAGGCTATCAAAGGGCAGTGAATCGGGGAGGGCTCTCAGTCTAGGACGAATGACTCTAAGCTGGTTGACTGCATTAATAACTGGGCATGGCAATTTCAGGTACCACCTCAGCAAGATGGGTCTTGTTGATGGGGAGGATGCTGATATTTGCAGATTATGCATAGTGATTTTTTTGTTTTGATTGTGTTTAATACTTGTGGTATCCAGCTCGTATATTAGCATTTGATTTATCTTTTCCCCCTTATAAAGCTTATTCAAATTGTTTGTTATTCTTGGCGGCTGCATGTGCTTAATAAAAAAATATCTTAAAATAATATATGTTTGTGTGTATATTAATGCGATTTAAATGTTCGAGAAGTAAGTGCTTTATAGTATTTTGGGAACACGTAGAAGATCATGGGTGATGGATTTTGATGAATATCATGAGTATCATTTTAAAGGAAATTGTCAAACTAAATAAAATCAGAAAAAAGTGGCAAAAAATTTCACCATGGGCGTGGCACAGCTAGTCAAAGTCGAACTTTCATAAAAATAAAAATGAGTGATTATCATTTTAACGCATGAGAAAGGAAATATCACTATAATTCTATCTTGCTGTTTGCTGCTATAGAACAGGATTATATTACAAATTTTTTCGAGTTTATAATAATTAACACAGCAGTTACAACTTTAAACTGAGAGTGTTTTAAGATTACTACTTTAAACTTATTAATACAGGGTGAGTTTTAAGAGCCATAGGATTTGATTAAAAAAAAAATTTAGAGAGAAGTCTGTACTTGAGTCGATAGTACGATCTATATAATTCAATGTTTAAAGATGATTTCATGTAAATGTTGACCGCGGTTGCGCCTCAAACGGTTCATACGCTGGGTCCAATTTTGGCATCCTCGAACATATCGGCCGGTATCTCACGAATAAATCGATCATTGACGATCATGAACTACACTGGCGGATACAGCTGCGATATGCGTGTTGGTGGTTTAATTCCAATAATGTAAATTTGGTGCGAAATTTAATCACAAGATTCCGAATAGTCTCAGAAGGTCGCCCAAACTGACCATAAAACGGAAGAAGTGCACGATGCACTTTCTCAACCATTGCAAGCGTTGTTCGTTTGCAAATCGAATCATGGTTAAATTATAGATCAAACACGAAAACCGCTGAAATGTCAAAAACAGTGTTGCCAAAAAGAAAGTTGCTAAAAAATCACCATGTATATAAAGTTTCATTGAAATTCAACCACTTCTTCGATTTTCGTCCACTCGCTGTATGGGATCAACGCACTGTACGGCGGTTCGCTCTACAGTTACCCATGGCAAGTTGGCAAGTGGTGGCAAGTTATGGGACCATTTGTCAAGTTGATAGTGAGGACATTCTAACGGATGGAAAATTAGGGTGGTCAGTTATATATTTCTCTAAGGGATACTATTAGGAAACTGTGGTGTAATTTACGGATTTTCTTCCTATTTTTGAACTTTGATTTCAATGCGGGTTCGAGCTTCTCACAAATCTCACAAAATATTAATAATCATCATTTATCGCTATTCCGCATTTTATGTGAAAATACATGAAGATGTAAGTAAAGATTTTATTAAATAATTGTATGTATTAAATTGTAAATTTGATACTGTTTCCAAGGACTTTAATATTAATTTCAAACGACGAAATTTGTATTGTAATTTGATTAACTTATTTGCTAAATTAAAATTCGTAAACTTAATACAAAAAAAAAACTATAGAAATACGAAAAAAGTACCAATGACATAAATAACTGTTGTTTAGTTGCTTTGTGTCAGCAAGTTCTATGATAATTTGCATGACCGAATCACATTTTTTGAAAATTGTACTATATGATAATTTCGATGGTTAGTTTTTTGTATGCTTCATCTATAGGTATGTATCAAACAGGTCAAACTTATTGTTTCAACACCACAGTAACATTGTAATTATTCTCAATATTAGTTATGCTTATTTGTGTGTGTAGATAAATATTATTGAGTGTCTGTATGTCGTGGGTCCGTAGCTCAGTGGTTAGTGTGTTCGCCTTCTGATCTGTAGGTCGTGGCTCAATCCCCGGCTGATGCATAACAAATTTAATATCGATAAGATTTTTCTTTCGAACGGTACCCACCTGTCAGCAAGCAATTGGCAATTCTTTCGACAGTAACAACTTGCCATAAAAAAGCTTCTAAAAGACAAAGCTCAGAAAAAGTGATGTCACAAGTGTTCTGCCGTTCGGAACCGGCTAAAATAAGTAGGTCCCTTCTAATATTGTCCAAAAATTTAAGACGCACAACAGTAATGGAAGAGAAGCTCGGCCAATGAGCCCTTTGGGGCTTTAAGTGCCACATATTTATTTATTTTTATCTGTATGTCGTAAGTTACGAAATAAAACAAAGTTATACAAAAGATGAGAAATATGCTTTATGTGATAGTAATGAGCAAAAATTATATCTATGAAATGAAAGAGTATTAAGATGCTTTTTACGCTTATTTTGAACAAAATGTTGTAAATCTCAAAATCCATTAATAAAAAGTGTTTGCAGATTTTTTTATTCTTACAGTGGACTTAATATACGAGTAAAGCAAAGAAAATATACGTTCATTTTTATATTTCTTTGGATAATTCTACTCAAAGTTATGAGTGATATTCATAAGAAATTTTGATTTAAATGATATCGCCTTTTTCCGTATTAGAAAGGTAATATGGGAGGTAATATTTTTACGATATAACAATAAATAAATACAAAATTAATCCAAACTTAAATTTTTATTATCGATTTCAAATCAAACAGTTCAAGACAATAAAACTCCAGGATATATGTACAATAAAATAAAACAAAATTTGTCCTAAATAAATACATATAACAAAATATAAAACACAAAACAAAATGAAATTAAAATACAGATTGTTACCAAATTGTTTGTGATTCTATGCATACATACGAGTATGCATATGTACATACGTACATATTTATATTTTTAGGTTTTTTGTTTAAATTTACATTTCGCTTTTGTTTTCAACCAATTAAATTGTTATTCTATGGGGCGAAAAGAAAAATAAACAAAACAGTGCCAATTGAATAAAAAATATGAGAATGTCGTTAACAAGCAACAATATTGTAGCAAATAAAATTGATAGTAAGTAAAATTTTATGGTGTATGCAGTGTCTAACAATAAAAATTGATTGATATCAATATAGCAAATATATATTCTGGTATGAACACGCATATTACTTTTTTCCAAAAGTGAATTACATGAAAATTTAAAATTGATGACGAAAATTAGTAAAAAACGAACAAAAATTACTTTATATTCTCTCTAGGTCGACTAATTAAAACCTTGCAGAAATGGAGTGTGTGGGGGTTTAAAAGATACTCTTGTATATGTATATAAAATAGTATCCGTGGATCTCCCATTTTACACTAAAATTTTTATCAGCAAACTAAAAATAGATGTTTAAATCGCTTTTAATAGGAAACAGCTACATCACTGTGCTGAACACAGCAGTAGTTCTTCCATTTTTTATACTGAAGCTCGGAAGAAATGGACCAATATAGCAAATATAGGGTGTTTAATTAAGACGTGTGGTATTTTGATTTTAAATAAAACGCAAACAGTTCGGAATTTTTCCAAATATTTTATTTCGTTCGATTAGGAACAATAGGATTATGTGTCGAATATCACTCTTTCGGCCATATTCTTGATGACATTTTGCAGTAAGACCTCCGGAATCACCGATGTAATATGGCTTTTCAAGTCTGGAATCGTCTTCGGATCATTCACATAGACATTAGTCTTCGTGTAACCCCACAGAAAAAGGTCTAACAGCATCAAATCGCATGATCTGGGTGGCCAATTCACATCACCGCAACGAGAAATTACGGTTCGAGAATATGCGACGCAAAAAGTCCAAAGTGATGCGAGTTATGTGTGGTGTAGCGCCGTCCTGTTGAAACCACATACCGCCCAGACCCTGAGCTTCAACTTCCGGCACAAAATAGTGTTCCAACATAGTGTGGTACCGCTCAGAATTGACATTTTCGGTGTTTCCGTCTTTATCTTAAAAAGATACGGCGCGATGTTGCCTCCGACCTATAAACCGCACCAAACAGTGACTCGCGGTGGATGCATTGCAGGGCCAAATCTGCTAATGTACGGAGTTGTTCATGGTCACGAGGCAACAGCTGCTGCATCAGTTGGACTTTACATGGGTGTAACTTAAATCCAAACGCAAAATTCGATGCATGGAGATTGCGGAAATAGCCAATTGTTGCGAACGATGGCGAATAGACATTCCGGGGGATTCCGACAGCAATATTCTCAGCACTGTGTGCATTCTGCACTCTGGTTGGATTCGGAACATCAAGTATGGAGTGTTTCCGATAGGGATAAAATGGTATAGCAGCTTCAAACCTGGTAACCCAAAAGTCATTTGTACTCAGTATGCAACAATGCTTGCTAATATTGAAATATTTTTACGAAAATCGGGGTTCTTTCATCCAAACTCAAAGATCGCTATAGCCGTTTTGTGGTCGACATAGTGTGCCAAACAACAACAGACAACTTATTCGTCGAACTGTTTAAAGCTTTGAGCTCACAAACCCCCACTCAATCATCCATCCATCCATCAAGACGAAGAACAGTGCGTACGGAACCCCCTGTAGAGGAGGACCCCAATGAGTTAATTGGGCACACCATCCACTTTACAGAAATTTTTGCGTAAGGATGTTAGTTTACGTCCCTATAAGATCCAATTAGTGTAAAAATTGAAGCCGCAAGCCTTGTTTGTCTGGTCAATAGGCTGAAAATCAACTGGAAATTGACTCATTGTGTTATCGCAAAATTTTATTCAGTGATGAGGCGCATTTTTGACTCAGCGAGTATGTGAACAAGGAAAATTGTCGGAGTGAAGACAATCCACAAGAAATTCTTCAGTCGCTATTACACTCACAAAACCTTACTATTAGGAGCGGTTTATGGAAACATTAGTGGAATCATTGGTCCATACTTCTTTAAAAACGCGGCAGTCAACAAGTTAACCGTGAATGGCGAATGGCGGCTATAGTGCCGTGATAACTATTTGATTCCTACACGGGGCTACACGTCATACATCGAACATAACAATCGATTTTTGGTTGGTTCATTTGGCGACAACATAATCTCTCAAAATGGACCTGTGAACTATCTTGCAAGATCTTGCGATTTAACGTTTCTGGGCTATTTTTTGTGGGGTTATGTTAAAGGGGTAGTTTATGCTGATAAGCCAACAACTTTTGATGAAATGCAAGCTAGCATTGAGCTAACTATTGTCGAGATTAGGTCTAAATTGCTTTAAAAAGTAGCCGAAAATAGCGTTTCTAGATTACTCCACGTTCGAGGCTGCCGCGGCGGCCATATGCCTGAAATCATATTCAAACAATAAAATATCCTTCTTATAAAACCAATTTGTACTTCAGAATATTATATTTTGTATTCATGTTTACAAATTTGATAGCGCTTCACTTAAAATAAACACTCCGTATTAGTGGCTTTGTATGTATGACAACTACCTAGTCATGTCATAAATATTGGTACACGGAAAAATCGACACCAAATGAAAACGAATCAATATATTTCAAAACTATTTCTTTCTTTTAATTGGGTTATTCAATGGCTACAAATCTTAGAAAAGCTTATGCGAAATGACTTCCATTTGCCTTCCAGCATGACTATAGACGATCGCGAGACGCACAAGGGCCTGCTTCAACGACTCAATAGAGAAAGACTCGAGTAGAGAAAGCCATGCCCCCTAATGCGGACCACAACTTGTAATCCAACAGGTTGAGGTCTGGACTACCATATGTCCAAGCATCCGTTGACATGAAGTCCGGAATGTTGTTTTTTAGCCACAGTTGAGTCGTTTTTGCTTTGTGACGAGGGATGGTGGGATGCTTCTCTAGACAGGGATGAGTTGGGATGCTTCTCTGGATGATCGAGCATACTACGATCGTTCTGTTTATTGAACGATTCTTCTACGGTGAAGATTTTCTCGTCAGAAACAGAATTTGTGTGTGAGCGTACCGGCTGCGAAACGCTTTCGATTTTCTATTGCGTTTTCCCTTCAATGCGGCCGTGAGCAGGTGTCCAGTGTGTCGCTTGTACGCACTGAGTCCCAAATCTTCATGGAAATGGATTTTTGGGAAATTTGCATTTCCCAAAAATCCAGATATCGCCTTTTCCCATGTTGCGTTTTAGTAGGCCAGCTACAACAATACGATTTTCGATGTCGCCCCATTCCATGGTTGTAAACAATGGATGCCTAAAACTTTTTACGTGGCAATGAAGCATAAATGTCAATTGTCAAATCGTAGTCAAGATGCGCCCAAAATTGCATTCGTATTGAATGCGTTTAGTTGTGTACCAATATTTATGACATAACTAGTTGCTTTAAATAAAGAGCGTGGCTCACAGATCTATTGCACTACTATTATTTTCTACAACATTTATGTATATCAAATATTGTTGTGTAAGTTAGTTATGACGGTTAAAAATTTTAATTAACTGGGATTTTTTATGGAAGCTCCTTTAAATAGTGGGCATAGCTCGATGATTTATAGCGAGATTATACCCATTAAAATGTTAATTTATACATCAAATATTGTTGTTCTAGATGGAAGAAAAAGAAAGTCATGACTGTTTAAATTTTTATATAGTACCGAGACTTTGTACGGGAGCTACATTAAATACTGATGATAGCTTAACTAGATTATTACCACTATCCCTATTAAATTACTTTTTGAATATTGTGGTCGTCGATTCCTATTAAGTATGTTATATGGGTTTAAGGTTTCAAAAAATTCCGATATTAGGTTCCGTGTGGGCTTTGCAGTCTACCGATCATAACAATTTTCAGTAGAATCCGTAACTTTGAATTGTGGGTATCTCATTTCAAATTAACTGGGCAATCACCGAGACTTACTAAAAAAAAAAATTAATTAAATAAATATTAAATTTAATAAGTTGAGTGTATGACGATTATAAATGCATATGTCATCAAAATCCTGCCGATATATTTGTGGCATGTATGTGAAAAAAAATCTTACTAGCAACAATAATTTTTTTGTTTTTTGGTTTTTTGTTGAATAAAATTGAAATTAAATTTCAATTAATCAGACCTTGTTATATACGAGTACACACGTAGTATCAGCATAAAAGATAGGAGTAAAAAATATGATCATAATAAAAATTGTTTTAGAGTGAGTATGGAGACTCAAACATCATGCATGTCATAGCATATTGACAATAGTGACAACAATTGCTTGAACATTTTAACATTTTTTGGATGTATGTACAACAAATTAAGGTATGGTATCTATACTTAAATCTCTTTCCCGCAATTTCGCAAAGTGTATAATAAATCAACTGCATCACTCAATACTAGAGTCTAGCGCGATTAAGTAAAAATGTACTCATGTAAGCATCGCCGAGGGCCGGAGCAGTAGTTGTGCTTAGTAACGGTACGGTGAAAGCAAAGGTCGAAGATTGGATAAGGAAACTCCATCTCTGGAGATGGGAGAGGTTGTCTACTTATAGACAGGCAAAGGCCACGTTGAGGCTACCAAGGGACAATGAATCGGGGAGGGTTCTCAGACTGGGAAGGTTAACTCTGAGCTGGTTGACTGCATTAATAATTGGACATGGCAACTTCAGGTGCCAACTAAGCAAGATGGGTCTTGTTGAAGGGGAGGATGCTGATATTTGTAGAATATGCATGGAAGAGACAGATACATCGGCGCACATAGTATGCCAGTGTCCCGCATTGGCAAGCAGGAGGATTTCCACACTAGGTCGACAATTTATTGACGAACTCGAAATGTGGAATATATCTCACAAAGATATGCTTGAAATAACTCGTGATGTTATTATGAGGAGGGAAGTAGAAGAATTCTGCAACCAAACAAATACATAACACACGATGTGAGGGATGAAAAGGGACCCAGACAATAGTGGTCTCATTCGACAAATCTCTAAAAATATAAAGAAGCATCACCGTGAGTAGTAGTCACGATGCAACGATAATTACTCATAAATGCATGAACGAATAAAGGAGTTTTTTAAATATATCGTGACTTCGTAAAGATGCGTATACGTACTCCACTCGTATGATACAGTAAATAGTCGTGCTGGACTCTACTACATACACAATGAGGAGGAAGAAAACAGCAATACAAAAAAATATATATTTCGCAGTAAATCATTTATTGGCGCATATGTGTTTGACAAGTGAACATGAGCAACTTTGTTGCAACATTACACAGTTTATAAGCTTGTATCCAGTTGTAGATGTCCATATTTATATTTTCGCCTTCTGTGACTATTTGAAAAAACCAAGGAAACTTTGTTAAATTTCTGTGAGTTCATGTCAAAACGAAATTAATAGTAGAATATAAAATAAGAAAAAAAAAAAAAAAGAAATACAAAACTATTGCTGTCACACCAGAAAGGTGTAAATTTAATCAAATCAATTGGGCCGTTCTACAATAGAATAAACAATAAAGTGTCATTAATGTAAGTTGGTCTTTTGCTGACTTTTGTTCGAATTTAACACACTCAACCAGATTCCACAAGGAGACACCGGAGGATAGTACAAAGTTGAATATACTTGAGCGTAGATCAATAATTACATGCATATCTACAAAACACTAGCAAAGGGTGTTAATTTTGAATATTTGGCAACACCCAATTTGTGGATATTACAATACCTCTAATATATTTAAATTTCTAAAAGCGATATTTTCAACATACCATACAAACCATCAATACCAATAAATATTATTGTATATATAAGCACTCGTATAGAACAATACAACTTTGTTATGATTTGCTGCTTTTACAAATTAACACATTCGATATGCAAATGCAAAAAGTAATTAATACACACGGTTCACAATACATAAATATTTATGCATTGTTTATTTGATTTATGAATTATTATGAAAGCAATAATAACAAAAACCATTCCAAGATAAGATTACTAGGACGATAAGACAAACCGAAATGGCGCATAATCATAATTTTAATTAAAAATTTTATGTTGCCACTTCATTTGTCATTTCACTGTGAAATGGTTGCAAAGAAAATGCCCCTTTCTTTTAAAATTAAAAATACCCTACTGTCTTTTGCATATAATTCTGAATGAATACGAATAGCTACAAGTATAAAATTTCACAACTACGTATAAGCAATCAAAAAGGGATTCTAATTAGAAAATATCTTTGCTATCATATTTACACCCAATCCACCTTCTTCACAGTCCTCATTACCAAAATTAACTTCTCAACCTTGCTCAATAACGCTCAAAATTAAAAAAAAGGACATATTCAAAGCAATTTATAAAGATTTAAACCCAAAAAAATCACCTGGTCCAGATAAAATTACCGGTAAAATGATAAAAGAGCTACCTCCGGCTTCAGTAATTCATCTGATGCACATTTTCAATGCTATCCTTCGTATTAAACACTATCCCAAATGCTGGAAAACTTCAAAAATTATTATGATAGCAAAACCAGGAAAAGACCCTACAAAAGTTGCATCGTACAGACCTATCAGCCTCCTGCCTCTACTTTCTAAAGTATTCGAAAAGCTACTTGTCATGAATATAACTCCATTTATTAATCTCAACCAACTGATTCCTCAACATCAGTTTGGATTTAGAAAACAGCACGGCACAATAGAACAAGTCCACCGCATTGTAACTCTGATAAGGAACACTTTTGAAGAAAAAAAGTATTGCTCAGCTGTCTTTCTTGATATCACTCAAGCTTTCGATAAAGTATGGCACGATGGCCTTATTTACAAACTCAAACTATTACTGCCTGCAAATGTCTCCTCATTGCTTAGTAGCTACCTCACGAAAAGACAATTTCTCGTACATCACAAGGATTACACAACAAATCCATTGGATATTCACGCTGGCGTTCCTCAAGGAAGCGTTTTGGGTCCCTTACTGTATCTCTTATACACTTCAGATATGCCCAACAATAACTATACATTCATATCGACCTTTGCTGATGATACGGCAATATTGTGCTCTCGCTCTAACCCCATAGAAGCTACTAAACTCCTGCAGACTCATGTCGATTCTCTCGAAATCTGGCTAGCAAAATGGCGTATAAAAGTCAATGAATCAAAGAGCGTACATGTAACCTTCACGCTAAGGCTAGATACATGTCCCCCACTTAAAATTAATGGCCAATCAGTTCCACAATGTTCCTCAACAAAGTACTTGGGTATTCACCTCGACAGAAGGCTGACATGGAAAAATCACATAGAGGCAAAGAAAACTCAGATCAAGCTTAAAATGAATCAGTTATGGTGGCTGTTACACAAAAGATCAAAGTTGAATCTTGAATACAAAGTGCTATTATATAAAGCAATCCTGAAACCAATCTGGACTTATGGTATTCAGTTTTGGGGCACCGCATCTCCCTCTAATATCGAAAAATTGCAGCGAATACAATCCAAGTGTCTGCGAATTATTGTAAACGCGCCTTGGTATATGAGGAACGTTAACATCCATCGAGATTTAAATGTATCCACAATTTCTGAGGAAGTTGCAATGTACTGCAGAAGCTACATTCAAAAATTACACAATCATCCGAATCCTCTTGCTAGGCAATTGTTGCTGAGCAAGGGGCATCGTCGATTAAAAAGAAAAGACACACTGAATATGCTGTAAAATTGCTACATCTCGCGACTCACCAAATTGTGATGGAACGTAGGGGATATCACATAGTTTTATTTAGTTTGTAAGATTTGAATACTTATTGTTAGTTTCTAAGTATTTAAGAAAGATTCAATAAAAAAAAAATAAGCTAACAAAAAAAAAAAAAAAAAAAAAAAAATATTTACCGCACGAAATTTAATTATGCTTTATTGAAATTTTCATCCTTAGCATGAAAGCACGCAACAAAGTATTGGATTACTTTTATTTAGGGTTGTTATCGGTACTATTTTTTCGGACTTAGATAATTTTTTACGACCTACAAGGACGTCCAAGAGACCTCCCTGTTATCTTATGATCAAATTAATTTCGGAGAATAGTACTAGGACTTCCCAATATTTTATTCTTTACCATTACTTTATCATACTCTTAAAAATATAATATGTGCCCCGCTGTTGAGTAGCACTACATCCAGCATCATGAACCCTAGATGTAAAATATCTGCCTTTCGATTTTAAAATGTATGCATAACAACCCTATTTAAAGCAAAAAGTTACAAATATAGATTCATTAACATTATCATTCCTGATATTTATGTTTATTTATTTATTTAAACTTTGCTTATTTAATTAAATCCTATAAAAAAATAGAACAACTACTAATGAAAGCAAGATCGTCTATACCTAGCATGGAAATAATACTGTGTCATATAGAAACATATAAGTAGTAAGAAGGCGACATTTTAATAAAGATAATGAACAACTTTTAAATGCTTTCAATTGCTGTACCTTTTTGGGTTGCAATTGAACTGAAGTCGTATATTTATTTGTATGTATAATATGTATAATATGCGTATAGTATGCATACTGTTGAAACTTATGTTATACTTAACTTGTATACATATAACAACTTTACCCAAATACACAATGCACACTCATAAACATTATATCGTAGTATGTAATGACTGTATTTCTATATTTTGAATATTCTGTTTCAATAAAACTGACTTGCCTTCAATCATTAAAACCTACAGGTTATGGGTCAGCTCATGTTTTGAAAAAAAATTTTTTTATTTATTCATTTTGTTTTAAAGTCAGAAAAATTAAAAATTTTTCGAATAGATATTGCAAAATAAGCTTTGCTGAAATAAAAATCGAATCGCTTGGAAAAGAAAACTTCGATACTTGGAAGATCCAGGTGGAGGCGCTTCTTGTAAAAAACAATTCTTGGAAATATGTTAACGGAAAATGCTTAAAGCCAGAAAATCCCGCACAAGATGTGGCAGATTGGGAAGCGGAAGATGCTAAAGCAAAGATCAAAACGAAAGGACCAGCACGAAAAGCCACGCTGTTTAAATCTTTGATCCTACTGAAAATGCAAAATGGAGAAGATATACGTGACCATATTCAACGTTTTTATGAGATAGTGGACAAGCTACAAGAAATGGACATGAAGATATTGAATGACCTTCTTACAGTATTACTGTTGTACAGCATCGCAGATGAGTATGAGTCATTTCGCATAGCCATAGAAACGCAGGATAAACTGCCAGAACCAGAAGTGTTAAAGATAAAATTTCTGGAGAAATATGAGGCAAGAAAGCGAAATGGAAAGGATTCAGTTCCTGGAGCTATGCTTGTTAATAAGAATGGAGGAAAAGGAAATGCTAAGGGTGAACGTTTCAAGTTTGCATGTCATTCATGTGGAAAAATCGGCCATAAAGCTAAGGAATGTCGAACAAAAACTTACAATAAAAACAAATCGAAGCCACAGGAACAAAAGCAACAAGCTGACACGACTAGAACCGCGGAAATAGCATTTAATACAATGGAGGAATCTAATTAGTGGTGTTTAGATTCCGGTGCGTCATCACATATGTGCGCTCAAAAAGATAAATTTTGCGAACTTGGTACATCTAAAGTGAAATTTTTGAATCTTGCGAATAATGATTTTACAAAGATTAAAGGCAGTGGAATCGTAAAAATGCAAACAAACCAAAATAAGGTGGTTCGACTACAGGACACTCTTTTTGTTCCTGATCTACGCTCTAACCTCTTATCCGTGGCAAAAATAACTGAGCGTGGGTTTAAAGTTACATTCAACAAGAATGAAGCCGTTGTATAACGACCTGACACAGGTGAAACTGTATTGGTTGCTTATAAGAGAGGCCTATATTTTGTTTGATGAAACAGCGAGGCACGAGCGTTTTGGACACCGGAACTTCAAGGATTTGAAGAATATCATTCGCCAAAAGAAAGTTGATGTTATCAATATAGAAGCTGAAGGTGAACCTGATGTATGCGAGGAATGTTTGAGGGGAAACAACATCACACTGACGTTTGCGGTCCCATGCGAATGAACTCCATTGGTTGTTCGCGATATTTTGACACTTTTATTGACAATAAATCAAAATGGTGTGAGGTATATTTTCTCAAAAAGAAGATCGAGGTTGTGGCAAAATTTAAAGAATACAAGGTAATGGTAGAGAAACAAACCGGAAAACAGATAAAGACTGTACGATCAGATATTGGTACCGAATATACCTGTCGCGAACTCGCAAGCTATCTAAAAGAAGAAGGCATAAAACACGAATATTCAGCAGAATATACGCCACAGCAGAATGGTGTTGCTGAACGTAAAAATCGAACACTTGATGAAATGGCGCGCTGTATGATGATTCAGTCTGGATTATCTATTGGGTTTTGGGTAGAAGCAATATTGACATCAAATCACATTCGTAATTGCTGGCCTTCGCGAAGTTTTGATGGCGAAACACCGCACAAATTGTGGACGGGGCGAACACCAGATTTGAAATACTTCCAATAATTTGGCCGTGTCGCTTATATGCTAGATAAAGTTGGTGGTAAAGGCAAGTTTCAAACTAGGTCCACGAAATGTATATTTATTGGGTACTCACAAGGATCAAAAGCATATAGACTTTGGGATCCTCGTGCGAGAAAAATTTATAGAAGCCGAGATGTCACATTTACTGAGTTATACCAAAATCGAGATAATTTTGAAGACTTCATCGCTGATGAATTTTTAAAAGATAAAAATACCGTGGATATCATTTTTATGAATCCGATTAAAACAGCAAACAAAAATTCGAATGACCTCGAGACACCGAATTGTTCAGTATACAACCAGGGAAATGAAATAAATGCAGAACATGATACTCAGCATGATAATCGAAACAAAGAAAGCAGTGACACAGAAGAAGAATTTCGAACTCCAAGTACATTTCAAAAAGGTCCTGGTAATTTGGTACCCTCACGTCACTACGACACTGAAGATGAAGGCAATGAGCATCACTGTGAAGGAAGCTCTATCAAGTCCAGAATCCACTAAATGGAAAGAAGCTATGCGTAAAGAATTCGATGTATTGGTAAGGAATGGAACATGGACTGTCATTGATCGCCCGGTAGGAAAAAAGGTAGTCAAATCGAAATGGGTTCTCAAAACAAAATTTAATGCTGATGGATCAGTCGAAAAGAAAAAAGCGCGTTTAGTCGCTAAAGGGTTTACACAAAAAGAAGGTATAGATTTTAATGAAACGTTTTCTCCCGTAGTTAGAATTGGATCCATTCGTATGATAATGGCTTTTGCTGTTGAGCTTGGTCTTCATCTTCATCAGCTTGATTTCGTGAGCGCATATCTAAATGGTGATATAGAAGAAGAAATACTAATGGAAGTATCAGATGAATTATGTGCAATCCTTAGTAAAGAAGAGATTATGGCATATTCAGGAAATAAGGTATGCAAAATCAAAAAGGCATTATATGGATTAAAACAATCTGGTAGGCAATGGTATAAGAAGCTCGACGAAAAACTTAAACAGTTGAATATGAAACCATTGCAAGCTAACTCTTGTATTTATATTCGAAAAAAGGGAAGCAATATATTGATCATTGCCATTTACGTAGATGACTTAATTTTGGCATCAAATGATTTGGGTGAGTTAAATGAAATAAAATCTGATCTTGGTAAATCGTTTGAAATGAAAGATTTGGGAAAGTTGAATTTTTGCTTGGGGATAGAATTTAAACAAGATATAAATAATAATAGCATATCTATGGCACAGTCAAAGTATTTGAAAAACATATTAACCCGTTTGAACATGGAAGATTGCAAATCAGTGTCAACACCAATGAATTCCAACGAAAAATTATCAAAGGACATTAGTCCGAAAAATGACATTGAAGAGAAGAAGATAGAACAGCTGCCATACCAAAATCTTATCGGCTGTCTGATATACTTAGCAATATCTACACGCCCTGATATTGCTCATGCTGTAAGCGTACTTAGCCAGTTCCACTCAAACTACAGTAAGTATCATTGGGTGGCAGCGAAAAGAGTCCTGCGATATCTTAAGGAAACGCAAAATGTGGGACTACAATTTAAAAATAACAACAAAAAACTAATGGGTTACACGTATGCTGATTGAGGTGCAAATCCTGATGACAGAAGATCCTATACAGGGTTTATTTTTCATTTTTGAAATGCAGTTGTCAGTTGGGAGTCGCGAAAACAAAGAACTGTAGCGTTGTCAAACACAGAAACAGAAGCATATGGCTATTTCTGAAACGGCAAAGGAAGCAATTCATCTCCGTCGATTTTTATCTGAAATAGTGGGTCCGCAAGACACAACGATACCCTTCAACGATAACCAAAGTGCTGGTCGTTTATATACAAATCCAGTGTTTCATAATAAAGGGTTATCCATTTTGCGGTTTCAAAAGTAAATGTAAATAAAACACATATAAAATATTTTTTATCATGATATTTCTTTTTTATTATAAAGTTTGAACGTTGACATTATGTGTGAAATACTACATCATTTAAATGACCACCACGCGAATTGTTGCAAGCATCGATTCTTTTGAGGTAATTTTCGACCACTTTTTGACACATATTGGGCGGTATCTCAGCCATAACGTGACGAATGTTGGTTTTTAGGTGCTCAAGAGTTAAAGGTTTATCTGCATAAACACGGTCTTTCGAGTAGCGGTGTCAAATCGCATGATCTTGGTGGCCACTTGATATCGCCACGACGAGAAATTACGTGGCCAGAAAAGTTCTCTTGCAATAAAGCCATATTCGCTCGAGTTGTGTGGCATGTGGCACCGTCTAGTTGAAACCACATATTCTCTAAGTCGTATTCTTCAATAGCAGGCAAAAAAAAGTCGGTTATCATATGACCATAACGCTCCAAATTGACGGTGTTAGTCGTTCCATCGTCGTTTTCGAAGAAGTAAGGTCCAATCACACCTCCGGACCAAAGAGCGCACCAAGCAGTGACTTTTTGTGGATGTAGGGGCCTCTCTTCAATTACTTGAGGATGCTCAGAACCCCAAATACGACAATTTTGTTTGTTAACATACCCACCGAGTGAGAAATGTGCTTCGTCGCTGAAGAAAATTTTGTTCGAAAAATCGCCGTCCACCGCCTGTTGTTGAAGCACCCGTTCGACGTATCTACGACGTTGTGAATGGTCAGCTGGCTTCAATTGTTGTGTGAGCTGGATTTTATATGGATGTAGGTGTAGATCCAAATGCAAAATACGCCATAATGTGCCGTAAGACAGTCCTAATTCCTGAGAACGACGAGGAATCGACACATTCGGGTCTTCGGCAACACAGCAGCGATATTTTCGGTGGTACTAGCGAAACGATGATGCACAGGCCTTACAATATCTGTAACCGATCCAGTCTCTTCATATTTCTTCACAATTTTGCCAATTGCTTGCGTAGTTGGACGATTATGTAAACCATAATCTCCTCTTAAAGCACGATATGTGGCTGTGGCAGAATCACCATTTTTGTAGTAGGTTTTTACAATTTTAATGCGTTGTGCGATAGTTAAGCGATCCATTTTCGCAAATGTCAGACTTTGAACTGAAAAAGAAAGAAATTGTTTTAACAACTCAGTTTGACAGATGTCGAATTCTAGCCCTATACTTTTGAAACCGCGAAATGGATAACCCTTTAGAACAAAACATATAGACATCCGTCACCATTACATACGTGAATCAATTGAAAAAGGCGATATCCGCATGAAATATTTGGAAACTAGCAACATGCCAACAGATGTTTTGGGAAAAAACAAAAACATCATAACTGTATCAATTTTATGGGTTTAAAAGAAATTTAATTCTTGTTATTTTGTATTCAATGTTTCTATACTTTGAATATTCTGTTTCAATAAAACTGACTTGCCTTCAATCATTAAAACCTATACATACTTATTATATTTCTTAATAGGAGCCATTTTATTTTTGTATGTGTTATAAATAAAATTACTTCTAAGTATGTGTTTGAATATCTTGGACGAGGTTCTGATTTCATAAGGTTGATATGAAATTTGATATGTTTTTTTTAACCAGCATGTATTCATGATATTGCCATCATAATCATTGTCATTGTGTCTTCAATACACTTTGCAAAGTTTGTTTTGAGTATTTCGTCGCCTTCATTGTGTTTCAAGGACATAACAGTATAATCGTATATAAATTTGATATGTGATTGCTTTTTTGATCAGATTTTTATACAAATATGATTATCTCGATTTTTCTCTCAAAATTTGGCAATTTTCTTATTAAGTCCGCTAAAACATTATGAAGAAACATCGCCCTTACAGATGACAGCAAAATAGAAAACTCATTGAGTAATTTAATTTTACCATTGAATTTTATATATACAAATGTTTTTTTTTTCAAGGTTGAGTCATAATGAATATAGATATCCACTATTGTAAATAGCTTAGAGTAATGTTTATTTACAATTAACAAAATAGCATTTGACAATAGTTTCACAAGCTTTTGACAAGCTTAAGATTATCGTACTATATTAGCTTATTGTAATTACAATTTTTTTTTCAATAATTCAATTAATAATAATTAATATTTATTCTCTAAGGAAATAATACTATAAACATGCATATAAATAGCATATCCACATATATAGAATTGGAGAATTATAGATCTACGGAATATCACTTCGTTCGACTACTGCGTATTTGTGTATACTCGTAACTCTATTTGATTTGATTCTCTTTGATTCTTTGTCGTTGTCTAAATCCCTTTAGACAAGTCATATGTTTGGTCCCTGAAAAGAAGGAAAATATAAGTCAAGTTAAATAAACACTTACTTTTTATTAACGTAGCTGAATTTCATACATATCATATGGCCACCTTGACTCTCCGCATAAATTCCTTTTATGCTGTATATTCGCCTCTCGTGCGACGATCGACCGATCAATTCGAATTCGGTCCTTAACTACAACCATCGTGCCATTCCGCACATATTATATTTTTATAAGCAAATCTTAAACGTGACATGTTGTAAATATTAGATAGAGTAAACATACGTATATATTGTGACTTCAACTAATAATTAAAGTCAAAATAATTTTATACACATATATATACTCGTATCGTATAGTTAATAAAAACTAATGCGTTTTATTCAGTCGTTTACTTCGTGTACGACATAGCTTCTTATTTATTTTTTTTTTTTTTTGCTATATATTGTGAAGTCGTAGTTTCCACATGCAAGAAACAATAACAAAAACGAAGATAAAACCAACGAATTTCGTCACTATGTAAGCTTACTCAAAGCGTTTTTGCGGAATGCTTAGTCGATTGTTTATTGGGTACTCTCATGAATGTGCAAATAAAAGTTCATATGCCATTACATCCAAAATTACTATATTTGGGATTTGTTGAATAATATGTCGCACCTTTAATAATGAAATTCTTTACATTTCAAAATTTAAGATTTGTGGGAAAATGCCATTAAAGCTTATTTATTATTTTATATTATTCATTAAAAAGTGATTCCGAGTTATCTATCTCTGCCATTTTTGTCACATTGGGGTTTCAGTTTGAATGAAGGAAATCTTTTCACTTAGTTTCTTAATTTTATGATAAAATCTCAAAAAATTCAGATTTTGAATTACACCTCTTTATTATGATATTCAAGTTGCGATGTGTACAATACCTTCCTATATATGACCAAAATTTAATATAAAAAAGAAATAAAGTACTTTACTATAGGGTAACTGAACTAAAATATTTGTGGATACTGAGCTAAGATAACATTTACAAGAATATGTTACTAAAGATTTTATTACTGTAATAAATGCATACTGGGTGCTATAATTCAATTGGTTAGTGCATTGGTATTCTTTGCCTATTCCATTATTCTAATAATTCATTGTCAGTAGTAGAATTGAAAATTACAACTAAACAAATCTTTTGAATTACTAAAGAATTGTTGTCCGGTCATAAATCTTCTGGAGAATTAAAAAAAAAAATCCTTTGAGAGACACTCTTTGTTTGAATTACAACATAGCGAGGAGAATGAAATAACAAACAATGTATGTGCTGAAATAAGATGCAACAATATATGCGAATATTGAAAATGTAATACAATAAGGTATAATAGTAGTGGCAAATAGCCAGCAAATATAAAATGAGGAGAGTTGGCCAGCGTCAATGGAAGAGTAATGAAGAGACAAAATATGAAAAGCAGATGAAGAATAAATTAAACTGAGACTCTCTTAATAAATTAATGTAAATATGTGGTGTACAATGTAAGCACTGTCAAGTTATTATTGTGATGTTATTGCTCTGTTGCTGTGTAATCAAAGAGGAATACTACATAGTAGTAAATATGTATAAAGTCTAGATATGAAAGTTGAAAAATGAATATTGTTAAATACAATAAATAATTTTTAGATATTTGTAGAATTTATTTAGTTCAATGGACTGTGTTTCAATTATACAGTAATACGATTATCAATATACATAAGTAGCAATATTGGTCTACCTACAATATGCCTTCTTTTGAAGTACGACTTTATATCAATGTGGTTAAAATTCCATTTACTTCAAGTACATAGCATTTAATCATATTTAATATTAAATAAAATGTAATAAAACGTAATATGATCATTTAAATTACAGTCATATGGTTTTTTTTATCATTGCAAATCTTCCTCAGTGAATTAAAATTCCTCATTGATGAAAATAGTTTAGTAGAGTTTCCACCAATAGCAACGAAACTTATACGTGAATAGAATTATGAATTTTCCTTTAAATTCCATTAATACCTATAAAACAAAACGTTGGATATTCTACCCAAATCGTGCTATTGTAACAATGACAAATAAAGCGAATACATATGTAAAATAAATACAATACATGAAATAAATGGTTACTCATACGATCGGCATATTTGTGTTTAAGGAAGTAAGTAAATATGTATAAAATTTCAAATTTATTCAATTCTATAAATTTTATGAGTTATACACAAATCATATTTTAAGACTTTACTGTTTAAAATCGAATCGTGATGCAAGTACATGCTTGATGAACTCTAAAAGGAACGACGAAAAGAAATAAATTAATTACGTTTAATTCTATTTGAAGCAACCTTGTTCAATCACTGGATTCTGTCAATAATAATTGTCAATAATAATTGTACAACTATATACAGCAACAATTTACTTAATCAACTTTGTTTACAATCAACTGTTTACTATATACTTTAATGTACTTGCGACTTTTGCCTCTGATGCTGTAGCATGTAACGATGGTATGATGAATATGTGCGAGGAAGCTGATGCACACGATATTTATCCAGTTCTAGCTCGTCGCAATCGGAGTGGATGGTTGCATCCCCTCACATATTACGTTATATATTTATTTAAAAAAAAAGTAATTCGCGTGCAGCGGATTAAAAGTGATAAAGAGAGAGAGAGAGATAGAGAGAGAGAGAAGAAAATATATACAATGAGAACTAGAGAAAGTGAGACGGAGAGGAAAATGTATATAGACAAAGTAAGAGGTCAGTGCGAAGTGCGTATCAACGTGTGTTGCGCAAGTTTGTTGCAAGATATTGGTGCAACGCGTATGCCCACCCTACCATGATCCGCAAATTCCAAAAAAAAAAAAAATAAATAAATAAAATAAATAATAAATATTATTATTTTATGTATGTATATAGCCATCCGCCGATGAAAGTACTTTCTCCGGGTTATGCCGAAAATTTAACTAAATGAATATATATAAAATTGAAAATCTTCCTTAAAGTTTGCACTTTAGTACTAAAACATTCAAGCATTACACTAAATTTAATTTAAAGACAACGTATAATTTTTATAAAGACTATTAATAAAACACTGACACTTATTTCCTAATTACACTATTTAGATTATGTAACATTCTCATTTGTTTTTCTTCATTACAAACGGGACCCACTGGTTGCGGTTTTCACTACCGTTACCGACCTATGATTATTGTTGCCGATTCCAATATGGTAACTGTGCATTCTTTCACTGGATTCCCGTTTCTGATTAGAATTAGGTCTATGAATATTATAATTTGTCTCTTTTACGTTTAGACGTTTAATTTTGCATGGCTTTTATCTGATTCTCTTGTTTTTTTTTTGTCTTTTGGCATACCATAATTTTATCAATAAACACATGTCTTTTATGCGTACCAACCCTTTCTGTCCATTATAATATTACGGTGATTTTTTTTTTATTTAATATAGGTACTTTAACGAAAAAAAAGGAGTCTCTTACTAAGACATGTCTTTTGTTTCCACGTACTTAGACACAACTTTACTTTTATTATTGACAATCGAATAAAAAAAATATTAACTTTATATGTTGATTAACCAAAGTCTTTCATTTGTGCGTATTTTCCTTTTCAATGTTAACGCATCGATGAAATATGTGTTTTTCTTTTTTGTTTGTTTTTAACTTTTTAGTAGTTTTATCCTGGCCACCACAATTTTATAATTTTCTTGCTTTAACGGTAAAGCCCTTTAACAGTACTGGTCTCTTAATACCGTATGACCTTTCTCTTAATCAACGTTTATACTATACTCTAGCTTATTTATTTGGCAACTTTTCGTATGCCTAGATGTCCACTTGACTCTCTATTTTTTCTGTATGTCAAAGTCCCAACAAAAAAAAAAATTAACATTAAATTTCCAATATATCACTATCTACTGTTATTAGTCAAATGGTCTAATGAGAGTTTAAGTACAGCGGTTAATATATTTACCGTATGATCAGTATGATTTTGAACTGTGCACCTCTAGATGGCGTATTGAGAAATTAATAGAACCAAGTATATTAACGCGAGCAAGAAAAATATATATCAAGCGCCACTACAATGCTGTACCAATGTTTGCACAATCACGCTCGGAATTCAATTGATTTCATTTGTCAACAACTGGCTCTAATTATACTTTGTGGCAACACTCCAGAATCTTCCTTTATCAAGATTCTTCTTTTTCTATCTCGTTGGCTTGTTCTGGTTATCGCCTATTGCTATTTTGTTGAGATTCGTTTCGATGATGCCAATATTCGTAACACTCACAATAGTGTCATTCACAATAGTGATAAGTAACCACCCATCGATACTCGTTACAATATGTATAAGATTTTCTGAAGTACATAAATTGTAAAATGTATTCCAAATTCCAAATTTTTCTTGTTCCTGAAAGTAATTGACTTTCTGAAAGATTTAAATAAATAATATTTTTAAATAGTGAAATGATCGAATGAAAATATTAATGAGTTTCAAACTTATATTTCAAGGTATAAGGGATAACATTTTTTAACGGAGGTAGTAAAAAATTTACAACTTATGCTGTTCAGGATTCTGATCGAATGGTTTGTTGATATTAACCAAAATCAAAGTCAAAATTGATTGATCAGAAGTTAGTCGCACAAGGATCTATAAGTATAAAATATCCTTTTGGTCCGAGGACCGTTTTATTGAACATGTTTCTATAAAATAACATTATTCTTATGATTTTTGCCATGTTTCACTTATTGTTGTTGTTTTATTTGATCAAAATATGATAATTTTAGTAATACAAAAATTTAACTAGTTTCAAATTGCTTGATTTGTAGTATTCTTTTGGCATATTTCGACCCGAATCGCTTTTTAATCAATTTAATCAATACTTCAAAATGTGCGCCAATATAATCTGACGTCGTTTGCCGCCACAAGTCAAACTCATAAAGGTATATTTTGACATTTTATCATTAGTTTTCATAATGTGCAGTTGAACACGTTTCTATCATAATTACTGATGTAAAAACGTAATCTAATCCATCAAAATGGCAAAAACCAAGTTGATATCAAAAGATATCAAATTGTTATTTTGCAAAAATTCAGCCATTCAATGAGTATAATTGCATAAATTGTGAATGTTTTATTGAAAAGCGTTCGCACGACCTTGACAAGATACGTTAAAACGAACTCGTTTTATGACAGAACACGCTCTGGTAGACCCAGAAAAAAAAATCAAACAGGATGATCGTCTTAAAAAATGACCAGCAAACGTTCGCGGTTTATAATTATATAGTAGATTCGCTGTCACACCATTATTGTGTCCTATAAACGTTATGCCGTAGAAATTTACGAACGATATCAATCTGAATGTTTTAAGCCTACAGTCAAGATTGGAGCTAGCAGTGTGTTGGTCTGAGCTTGTTTTTACTATGATCGTGTAAGCGATTTGGTGAAAATCGATGGAATAATGCGGAGGGAGCAGTATCACCGAATACTTCAGAACAACGTCATTCCATCTGGTGACGGTTTGATAGGTGAGGGGTTCGTGTTTCAGCAATGTAATGACCCTGAACACACATCCAAACATTGCGCAAACTACTACAACACATCGGTAGAAGACAGCGGCACTCTTCAATTCATGGAACTACCACCCCAATCGCCGACGAGAATTCCATTGAAATTTTATAGAAAAACTCCAAAAATTCTGTGAATGAATGCCCAAAGTTTGTGCGGCATTATCAAATCGTAAGGCAACCATATGGACGAGAAACGTCTCATTTGATATATTTAAATTTTTTACTAAAAAAAACCTGTACAACTTGAACTTTTTTAGTTTTAAGCGGTTGAGATAATTTGGTCACATTATATTACCACAATTGTCTCTATCGAAATCGATCGATGTCTCTTTTCTTCTTAAGAATATTAATGTAATCTATATGTCCATATTTCCGAATTAATACAGTCTGTGTCATCCTACAATCTCACCACTTTCCATAATCTTGTTATATTAGATCTCTATCGTTCTTTCTTTCCCTAACTTTATTTTTTTTCCCTATTTTTCACCTATTCATATAAAATCTTACCGTAGGTCACGCGCCAAATATCAACAACTAATAATGTTGAAAAAATGTAGTTATAATTTGTTTTAATATCGCTTTTAGATTTAGGCCGAATATAGCATGCTTCGCCAGCCAGCCCTTTCCCTCGCTAGTTGCCGCCAGTTAGAAATTCGAAGCGCTGACAAGTTCTCCAGTACTTGATCTTTCCACCTGAGGTTAGGTATTCCTCTTCTGCATCGTCCACCAGCGGGTTCCGAATATAACATCTCCTTAGCCGGAGCGGTTCTTCCGTTCACTTGACATGACCTAGCCAGCGCAGCCGGTGAATTTTAATGTGCTTTACTATGTCTGTGTCGGCATACGTGAGAGCAACTAGAATCACAAGAAATTGGCCAGTCACGCCCACTGTTTATATTGGCTCCCATACAAAATGACTGAATTTTAAATTGAAACAGCAGTAACTTCGCAATCTTCTGTCTAGAACAACCATAATTGACACTTAGATTAATATGTTAGACGGAAATAATCTGGCATAAAATCAGAATGCCACGCCCCCTTCTTAATGGGTCTGCCATACAAAGCTGCGGAAATTTAAAAAGAGGTTTATCCGCCCTGCTTACGAACGTACGAACTTACGATTCATCGTAAGACAACCATATTTAAGTTATGAATTAGTACTGCAAAGATACTTAGATTTGCAAGAAAGAGACAAGCCACGCCCACTTTTTTATATAGCTCCCATACAAAGTTCCGGAAGTTGTTTTATGTTTATAACTTCAGCAGTTTTCAGCTTAAAACAACAATTTTTAGCATGAAGTTTAATATTATCGTTTGTAACAAACTTGTGAGAAACCAGCGCACCATACTTACTAGTTAATGTAGCTGCCGTACAAAGTCAAGGAATTACCTTAAATATTAAAACTCCCATAACTTATAAAATACTTCGCCTAAGATAATCATATTTTAGGTGTAGATTAGTATTTGGCAGAAATTATTCCTCCCATACAAAAAAAAAATGATAAATATATATGTGGGATTTATAAAGCACCGGAGACCTATTTCGTCGTGCTTCTCTTCCATCAACTTTATGCGTGTTAAATTTTGGACAGTATTAGAAAAGACCTACTTATTTTAGCCGGTTCCGGACAGCAGAACTCTTGCCACATCACTTTTTCTGAGCTTTGTCGCAGAGTTCTTTCAGAAGCTTTTCCATTACATATTGTTGCTGCCGGAAGAATTACCAATTGCTTGCCGACAGGTACGTACCGTTCAATAGAAAAATCTTTTCGATGTTAAATTTGTTATGCTTCAGCCGGGGATTGAACCCACCACCTACAGATCATGAGGCCAACACACTAACCACTGAGCTTCGACACCCACATTCATCCATGTAAGCATTCATTTAAATATTTTTTTAATGCTTTTGATTATACTAAAGAATCATGCTTCTTCTATAATATTATTGTGATTTGATGCAAATTCATACGTACACTGATACCATGTACTTACCCTGCAGAACAACTTAAGCGGTTACTCAATTACTTTCTCAAATGTTTCATTGGTTACATTTTTTTAAGGCTTGTCATTAGACCATCTCTTGCCGCATTATATAATCTGTTTTAAGTGTCGTTTCGACACATTTACAGAGGAAATAGTACATATATAAGGCTTGAAGGAGTGCATGTATGAAGTAATATTTTCGAATCAGTTCACTAAGAAATTATTGAAATACAATATATTCAGATTTATATTTTTAAGTAACTCCATCGGCATTACTTAAATATTAATTTTGCTATTGTAACTCACTCTAGAATGAACTGCAATGAGCAAATGATTTACGCTCGTACTACGTGGACCAAAGTTCTGGATACATACGCATATAACGATGGCTCATAAAGCAAACATGATATAGTTCAGGTGCTTCACAAGTTACATTATGAAATTATTTCAGGGTCCTTGTCTGGGGATGCGATCATTTCAACTCTGGTGAAAAACCTATACCATATATTTAGTAAAACCTCCAACATTTTTGAATTGTTGCATATTTCAAAGGGACATATTTCTTTTTAATTGTCTGTGGACTTTTAAGTTTAAACTTTTAAGTAAGTAGCGACCTCTTAAATGCCATTTTATTCAGACTTTCCAAAGAAAGGGCCAAAAGGGTTGAAATATTCTACAAAGTAATTTCTCGTTAAATTTTAATATATGTATCCAACTACATATTTCGCTCCGGTATGAATTTTAACCATTTTTTCTGGTTAATCTAATAACACTCAAGAAAAAATTGCAAATTTGATATGGCCATTGAAAAAAATTTTACCTTAGAATATTAGGAGATTTTACTACATTGATGTAGATCTTTCATCCTGAGTTGGAATCATTCCGGCCCCAAAGATGCTGCTTCACAGTGTTATTTCATTAGAGAAAAAATGCACAACTTTTATCAATGCATACTTATTTGATTCAAATTATTTTTCAATTTTTTTTATTAACAAATAGTAAAATATAGTACTTGAAGGTACTGAAAATGAAAATAAAATGAATAAAAAATGAATGCAAGAATTATCTAAAAATTTGACTTTGCTGATTGGAAATAATTGATGCTGTAGAAATAAGTTGTGCAATAATGATCAATAACATTGAATTTTAATTGGTTGATTATAAAACGAAAGCATATACAAAGTAAGTGGATGCAAAGGATTATTGTGATACCGAACTTACCACAAGCAGACTATAAATTGAATTTTTCATACATTTCGCAATTATCCAAGCAAGATATGCAAGTAAGCATTATGAATATTTTAATTTGAAAATAATTAAGACTTAATATCTTTCTCAATTGTTACTCAAATTACTCTCTTCTGATTAAAAATTTTCTACAATTTATCATTTGGTATTCAGTACACAATAAAATTAACAATGCTCTTCAACTTATATATACTGAGTTTACCTTGTATAATTTACCATTATGTTACGCCAACAATTCTATATAATTTTAACGCCTCATAAAATCCGTATATATAGCACCTGCAGAATTATGTAGTTAATATATATAGGAGAATATATCGTACATATATGAACAAGACTTTTATATGTCACGTTACACTCATACGCATATTTTGTACAATACGTCGAAAAAAACATGAAAGCCTTTTAATTTTATGATTACATACTACGAAGATTTCCAATGTTTTCATTTCGTACACACAAAGTTGTTTTGTATCTGTCATGGATTTGGAGCTATAGCAGTTTAAACACATATGTCACGTTACACATTTTGCGAACTGATTCTATATTGTTGGACATTTAAAAAAAGATATGTACATTTACCGACCGATTGTATTTCTTTTTCAGTATGTATAGTTGAAGGATTAAGCAGTCTCTTCTTTCAGTCAATGTTTAAAAAGAAAATATATTTTTCTAAGGTCTTATGGACTAATGGACGATCTGTCAAGTTACACCTGTGAAAATTGACAACAAAGAAAATAAAACAGAGGACATGAATGGTACTAAAACAACAATGATAAAGAAATTATAAAAATGCGCTTTCTTTTAAGACCGCCTTGGAGAATATATTATTGTTACGTTTTTATTTGGGTGCCGAAGCTCAGTGGTTATTGCGTTGGCTTTCTGATCTGTAGGTCGTGGGTTCAATCCCCGGCTGAAGCATAACAAAATATAATATCGAAAATATTTTCTTTCGACCGGTACCCACCTGCCGGCAAGAATTGGCAATTTTTCCGGAAGTAACAATTTGCCAAAAATGCTTCTTAAAAGAGCTCTGTGACAAAACTAAGTTAAAGTGATGTCACAAGGGTTCAGCCGTTCGGAACCGGCTAATATAAGTAGGTCCCTTCTAATTCTGTCCAAATGTAACACGCACAGGAGTATTGGAAGATAAGCTCGGTGGTATCACAATTGGCCTTTCTGGCCTTAGTATGTCCTCTCAGAGAGAGGACAGCCCCATAACCTAACCTAACCTACGAGTTTCTTTTTGTGAACGTTTAATTCTATTCGAATCAACCTTGTTCGATCACTGGATTCTGCCAATAATAATTGCAACACTTATTTTGTACAACTATATAGAGCAACAATTTATTTAATCAACTCTATTTACAATAAATCTTTATTGTACGTGCAACTTTTGCGTCTGATAAAGTACAAATGTTTGTGCGATCACTTTCGGAATCCAGAATCTTCCTCATTCGTAGTCGAGATTCTTCTCTTTCTTGCTCTTTGGCTTGTTCTGGTTATTGCATATTTGACGTTATGACGTTCGTGTCACTCACAATAGTGTCATTCACAATACTGATGAGTAACCAACCATCGATATTCGTTACACCGCCCTCCTCTTAACCTTGTTTGCACCGAAGAAGTTTTTATACTTCCCCTGATATGGCGCAAGTCGCTCCAAGTCCACTACTTTAAACTTTGATATTTTATTCCAGGCACGTTGAATACGATACACTACGTCATTTATCTTCGTCATTTATCTGTTCCCGCTTTTCGCTAGTGTAGTTACCTTCGGTTGATCTCGTTGGTGTTGCGACTCCAAATTTTAAATCAGCTGGCAGTCTTAAGTCGTTCCCAAACATTGCCATTGCAGGTGTAGTAGCCGTCGTGTCATGTTGTGCGCATGGATATGTCATGAGGAATATTGTTATATGCACATCCGAGTCTCTTTGGTATTTATCTACGACTTTTCTCAAATATTCCTCCAAGATACGGTTAAATCGTTCTACCATTCCATCAGATTGTGGATGCAAAGGTGTTGTACTAGTTTTGTATATATATCAACATACGGCACATCTCTTGCAATACAACTGATTCGATATTTCGACCTTGGTCTGAGTGTAACTCCATTGGTACACCAAAACGAGTAATCCATTGGTTGACGAATACATCCGCAACTGTACTATCTCTTGATTTGGAATGGGGTATACTTCAGGCCTTTTACTGATGTAATCTATAACCACCAGTACATACTTTTTCCCTGCGTTGCTTGTTGGATATGGTTCAGCTATGTCCATAGCAATTCCCTAAAATGGAGCACCTACGATGTATTTGTGCATCTTACCTCGACTTTTCTTCATGGGACCTTTGGCAATTGCACATTTCCTGCACTTTCGAATCCAATCAGCGACATCCAACCCAATAAAATCGTTTCCTTATTTTCTCGACGGTTTTGGTGATGCCCAAATGCTCTCCACTGGCAGCATTATGATACTCAGCTATCATTTCATTTATTCTTGCCTTGGGTACCACTAGAAGATCATTAGTGATTCTTCCATCTTCACTTTCCCATGCTCGGAATAAACATCCGTCTCGTAAGTGCAGGCTTTGCCACTGCGCCCAGTATGCCTTTGCAATTGGACTCTCATTAGCCATTTCTTGCTAATCTGGACGTACACCATGCTCCTTGTATTCCATAATCTTTACGAGATCTAGTTCGTTCCGCTGATCTTCTTGCACTCGTTCAGTGGTTCATGACTCCTCCGGCAAGATATTCTTAAGTCGTATGTCGACATTGTGCTCCTTGCTTTCCGCTTGAGAAAAATGTTTACATTCCATTTTGCATGGACGACGAGATAGAGCATCCGCGTTGCCCTGATGTGATCCTTTACGATGCTCGATTGTAAAATCATAACTCTGCAGACTTTCAATCCAGCGCGCCAATTGTCCTTCTGGGTTTTTAAATTGTAATAACTACTTTAGCACTGCGTGTTCAGTTCGTAGATGAAATGACTGACAGTACAAGTATTTATAGAAATACTTTACATATTCCAGTATTGCCAGCAACTCTCTTCAAGTGACACAGTAGTTTCTTTCTGGTTTCGCCATGAGTTTACTGTAGTATGCTATTACTTTTTCTTGCCTATCTATAATCTGAGAGAGCATACCACCTATTCCATAGCCACTCGCATCTGTGTCCAACACAAACTTTTGACCAGGTACTAAAAAAAATAAATAAATATGTGGCACTTAAAGCCTTAAAGGGCTTATTAGCCGAGCTTCTCTTCCATTACTGTTGTGCGTCTTAAATTTTGGACAATATTAGAAGGGACCTACTTATTTTAGCCGGTTCCGAACGGCAGAACACTTGTGACATCACTTTTTCTGAGTTTTGTCACAGAATTCTTTTAGAAGCTTTTTCATGGGAAGTTGTTACTGTCGGAAGAATTGCCAACTGCTTGCCGACAGGTGGGTACCGTTCGAAAGAAAAATCTTATCGATATTAAATTTGTTATGCATCAGCCGGGGATTGAACCACGACCTACAGATCAGAAGGCGAACACACTAACCACTGAGCTACGGCACCCACCAGGTGCTGGATATGCTAATACTGGTGCTGAACATAGTCTTTCTTTCAGCTATTCGAAGGAACCTTTCAACATAATCTTTCAAACCAGGGGTGAAGTTTTGATGCTTTTTCGTGATCCACCATAAGAACATTAGAACAGATTTGATTTGTTGATTTCATATAGCAAAAAGGAAACTACATTTAATTTTGAGAATTAAACCATAGAAAATCTATGGTTTTGGTTTTGTATGAATATCATTACTCGTTTGTCGAAATATAGTGGGTTAAACCTGGAAATAATATTTAGAATTATTGGTAACCAAATTTTTTATTATTCGATTTATCATATTGTTTCACCCTACTAATCACACATCTTAATGTAAATATATGCCAAGTTCACTTCTACTGGTCCAGATAAAATTACCGGTAAAATGATAAAGGAGCTATCTCCAGCTTCAGTAATTTATCTCATGCACATTTTCAATGCTATCCTTCGTATTAAACACTATCCCAAATGCTGGAAAACTTCAATAATTATTATGATAGCAAAACCAGGAAAGACCCTACAAAAGTTGCATCGTACAGACCTATCAGCCTCCTGCCTCTG
This sequence comes from Megamerina dolium, assembly GCA_963854835.1. Taxonomy (NCBI): domain Eukaryota; kingdom Metazoa; phylum Arthropoda; class Insecta; order Diptera; family Megamerinidae; genus Megamerina; species Megamerina dolium. Next base: position 47,823,513 of record OY978528.1, on the reverse strand, counting down.
TTCGGAAAGCTACTTGTCATAAATATAACTCCATTTGTTAATCTCAACCAACTGATTCCCCAACATCAGTTTGGATTTAGAAAACAGCACGGCACAATAGAGCAAGTCCACCTCATTGTAACTCTGATAAGGAACACTTTTGAAGAAAAAAAGTATTGCTCAGCTGTCCTTCTTGATATCACTCAAACTTTCGATAAAGTATAGCACGATGGCCTTATTTACAAACTCAAACTATTACTGCCTGCAAATGTCTCATTGCTTAGTAGCTACCTCACGAAAAGACAATTTCTCGTACATCACAAGGATTACACAACAAATCCATTGGATATTCACGCTGGCGTTCCTCAAGGAAGCGTTTTGGGCCCCTTACTGTATCTCTTATACACTTCAGATATGCCCAACAAAAACTACACATTCATATCGACCTTTGCTGATGATACGGCAATATTGTGCTCTCGCTCTAACCCCATAGAAGCTACTAAACTCCTGCAGACTCATGTCGATTCTCTCGAAATCTGGCTAGCAAAATGGCGTATAAAAGTTAATGAATCAAAGAGCGTACATGTACCCTTCATGCTAAGGCTAGATACATGTCCCCTACTTAAAATTAGTGGTCAATCAGTTCCACAATGTTCCTCAACAAAGTACTTGGGTATTCACCTCAACAGAAGGCTGACCTGGAAAAATCACATAGAGGCAAAGAAAACTCAGATCAAGCTTAAAATTAATAAGTTATGGTGTCTGCTACACAAAAGCTCAAAATTGATCTCGAATACAAAGAGCTATTATATAAAGCAATCCTGAAGCCAATCTGGACATATGGTATTCAGTTATGGTGCACCGCATCTCCCTCAAATATCGAAAAATTGCAGCGAATACAATCCAAGTGCTTGCGAATTATTGTAAACGTGCCTTGGTATATGAGGAACGTTAACATCCATCGAGATTTGAATGTACCCACAATTTCTGAGGAAGTAGCAAAGTCCTGCAGAAGCTACATTCAAAAATTACACAACCGTCCGAATCCCCTTGCTAGGCAATTGTTGCTGAGCACAGGGCATCGACGATTAAAAAGGAAAGACGCACTGAATATGCTGTGAAATAGCTAAACCTCGCGACTCAACAAATTGTGATGGAACGTAGGGAATATCACATAATTTTAGTTAGTTTGTAAGATTTGAATACTTATTGTTAGTTTCTACGTATATTAGAAAGATTCAATAAATTCTTAGTATCAGAAAAAAAAACTTCTACTTATTTACGTAGAAAAGTAGATATGCTTACATTAACCAAAGATTTTACATCAACTTACAAAGGAATTTAATGTAATAAGTAAAATTTTTTATTTTTTTAAGTAAAATTGAAATGTGATGACAAATGCGTATAACTGGAAAAACGATCACGGCATAGTTAATTCTTTAAATTTCGTGAATTAAATACATGAAATATATGAAGATGATGAAAAATATTTTGTTGCATCAGAGAAGCCATATACTACAAAAGTATTGTATCATGTGAATGTTATAACTACTAATATGGAAAACTTTAAAAACAATTGTGTACTCTGTGGCTCACCCACTCGCATATTTGCTTGGAACAAATTGCGATTAGTTCATGGTTCATTAAACATTTCGATCCATAGTTGCGGGATTGGCATTTCCTCTATAAAATAATGTAAGTATTTAATACCTTAAAAATAATAATAATGCACAGGTCTGATATATACGGAATCATACTTGTATAAAAATATAATGCTATTTTTTTTTTTCTTAGAACCAAGTTTTAGAATATATTTTCAATATTATTATTTATGCTTACCTCATAAGAACTAAGAATTTATTAATTGTTGTGTATGCATCTACCATTGTCAACGGTCTTTATACAGAGTGGTTTATTAAGAGCCTTCGGATTTGATTTAAACAAAAAAAAAACACATAAAATTTAGAGAAACGTAAAACTAGCCCCACGCGGCTCCTGGCGTGGGGCTAGTGGCAGATTCTGCAAGGAAGAAGCCATTAGGGCGGGAGGTGGACCCGCGCCAGGAACCACTAAATGTGTGTCAACTCAATATTCAACACAGCAAAGCATCATCAGCTATGATGGTGCGGAGCTTCGATGAGGATGAACTTGACATTGCACTAGTTCAGGAGTCCTGGATCCTTAATGGAAGGATCAAAGGCCTATTTGCACAAAAGACCACTTTGTTTTATCCACAAACAGAGGGGAAGTTGAGAACATGCATTTTAGTTAGACATGGGATACGTGCGATTCTAATGTCTAACTTGTGCTCACCGGATCTCACAGTAGTGAGAATAGGTGACGGTGCGGGATCATTTATGATCGCATCAGCATACCTTCCATACGATTCTCCAGACGAACCACCTTCGAGAGAGGTGGAAACTCTAGTGAGATTCTGTGATGGTAAGGGGGTTGGTCTGATCTTAGGCTGCGATGCCAATGCGCACAGGTATTGCATTAGCCCATGGTTCTATAAACAAGGAAACCCATGCACCAAGAAACAGTTTTTCAGCATCGTTTCTTCAATCATCCACAAGAAACAATGACGATATAAACGAGGCCGTTGTTATGACTACTCTGTTTTGCTGAATTTGTGATAAGGCTATATGTAAAGATACACATGCTGACATTATTTGCATGAAACGCATGATGTTTCCATAAAAAAATTTGCTCGTTCAGCACAGTACTCGTGATAGAAGTAAAACTTCTTAAAAAATCCAAATCAGCTATTAATACCACCTTGTATGAATTTGCCTTGGATTTAGTCAAAAATATTGCGAAGTCGTTCCTATTCTCATTTAAAACAGTTTTAGTAATTCAAAACGAAAGCATTGAGTTTACTCAGCATGAAAATAGCAAAATTACAAAAACAGAGACGAAAGCGAATAAAAGTAACAATTGTTCCTTCTCTTATGCCCATCTTCACGCTGATACTGCCGCTATCGAAATAAACGTAGCAATGCTACGTCCATTTAAAAAATTTAACAATCTTTCAACGCAAATAATTTGTAAGTGGTTTAAGGATAGCTAAATCTGAAATGTTTGTGCAAAGTTTCAGATCACGCACTTTAATTTAATATATATTGGTCCTGTTTTAGACACAAAAACATTTTCATTGTATACATTTTATTTGTGAACGAAGGACACACGGAGAAGATATAAGGGTTTTTGTTTCACGTATATGAAACACGCTTTTTCGTTATCAGTGTTCGGACTATCCTAAAATTGTGGCAAATCTACCACTTTTTTTTTACAAATATTTCATTTCTACCATAACTACTACAGTAAGCTAACATTTTTGGCGCTTTTTTATATTGTAACATTTTTATTTTGTGAACGTTTAATTCTACTTAAATCAACCCTGTTCGATCATTGGATTCTGTCAATAATAATTGCAACACTTATTTTGCCCAATACAATGTGCTAACTGTCAAGAGTATTGGCACACAAAATCTTACTGCACTATACGAAGTGTATGCGTTATATGTGGTGACTTTCATTCCACCTCCAAATGTATTGTTAACAAAGAAGATTCTTCTGTTAAAAAATGTAGTAACTGCGGTGGAAATCACACTGCAAACTATAGAGGTTGTCCAGTTTATACTGAGCTCAAACTCAAACTTAAAAGTACTTCCCAAGTAAGACCTCGCAACCCATCAATGGTTAATGCTCCTCAAATAGAGCATGTATCTGCTCTTCCTCCACAAAATGTTACAAATACTACTCATGTTATGCCAACATCTTCTGCAAACATTTTAAAGGGGACTACTCTTCCAGTTCAAGTTAATCAAAATAGTGTTCCAAACACTCTTGAAAATTCTGTAAATAATCTGGTCCAGTTAATGACACACTTTATGAATTCAATGCAAGGCATGATGCAAGAGCTAATGAAAAATCAGTCCATGCTCCTTCAAGCAATTCTGTCAAAACAATGAACGAACTGAAGTTATGTTTTAGGAATGCAAATGGGTTAAGCCAACATAAAAATGAACTGGAAGTATTTCTCCATAAAAATCAAGTTATTTCAGAAACTCACTTCACAAAATTTAATAATTTTTCAATAAATGGGTTTACGCTTTATGATACCAAACACCCTGAAAATAAGGCAAGAGGAGGGACAGCTCATCAAAAATAGAATAAAACATTATGCTTTAGAAGAATTTTGCAAAGAATATATTCATTCCACCTCTATTTGTATAGAAACAAGTACCCAAAAATTAACAATATCTTCTGTTTACTGTCCTCCTAGACATAATATTACAGAATCACAATTTTCTGAATTTTTTGCAACTTTAGGGCATACGTTTATCGCGGCGGGGGACTATAACGCCAAGCACACTTATTGGGGTTCCAGGCTTATATCTCCAAAAGGTAGACGTCTTTTCTCGACAATATCAAGCAACGTATATGATGCCATATCTACCGGCCAACCTACTTACTGGCCTTCGGATCCTAGAAAAGTACCGGATCTTATTGACTTTGCAGTAACTAAAAGTCTAAAAAGAACCCATTTAAAGGCATGGCCATCCTTTGAACTTTCATCTGATCATTCTCCATCGTTCATTTTACTAAATGTTTTAGTTAGTTTCAGTGAATCAAGCCAGTATCTTACAAACAAATTCACTAATTGGCTAGATTATAAAAAATATATTAGTTCTCACATTGGCCTTAGAATACCTCTTAAGACAGTAAAGCAAATCGACAGTGCAGTTGAAAATTTCACCAAGTTGGCAAATGAAGCTGCAAAAATTGCAACACCTCAAAATAAATTCCAAGATTATAAAAAGCATACAAATGCCGATATTGAGGAATTAATTAAAATTAAAAGGAAAGCCAGGTTAGAATGGCAGCAGCATAGATCACCAAACCTAAAACAAAAATTGGCAGACTGCACTAAAACACTTAAAAGAATCTTAAAAGAAGCCGAAGAGAGACGTTTAAATGTATATATTAGTAATCTTGCTGCAACAAAAGATACAGATTATTCTCTGTGGAAAGTAGTCAAAGGTGTAAAGTGTCCGATAATAAGAGTGGCTCCAATACGAATGCCAGATAGATCATGGGCAAGAAGCGATCAAGATAAAGCAGAAGCATTTGCAAATCACTTAGAAGGCGTTTTCAAACCAAATGAATCTACAAGGGATGGAGGATTACCAATCATGACCAATAATACCTCTACTACCTTACTGAGATTTTCTTTAAAGGAACTTAACAAAATCATAAATGAGCTAAACGTCAAAAAAGCTGCAGGTTATGATAAAATAAGTGCCAAAATAATCGCCGAGCTACCTCAAATTGCAGTAAAACAGCTGTTACACATAATGAATGCAATACCACGCCTTTGTTATTTCCCCTCAGTATGGAAAATTTCCCAAATAATTATGATTGCAAAACCTGAAAAAGATTCAACTAATGTATCGTCGTACAGGCCTATTTGCCTGCTGCCTATTATATCCAAAGTGTTTGAAAAACTATTAATGTTGAAGATACAGTCAATTGTTGAAGCAAATAACATTATACCGTTGCATCAATTTGGGTTCAGAGCAAAACATGGTACAGTAGAACAAGTTCACAGAATAGTATCTAATATTACAAAAGCGTTCGAAGCAAAGCAGTACTGCTCAGCAGTATTTCTGGACGTCGCACAAGCTTTTGATAAGGTTTGGCATGATGGCCTACTTCACAAAATCGGTTGTCTCTCTCCTGATAACATTTGCAAAATATTAAAGAACTATCTGTTGAATAGGAAATTTATGGTTAAACAAAGATCGTATCTAACTCAAACACGTTCGATAATGGCTGGGGTCCCGCAAGGAAGCGTCTTAGGTCCCTTTTTATATCTAATCTACACTTCAGATATACCAACAAATGGCAATCTTTTCACATCAACTTTTCCAGACGATACAGCAATCTTGAGCGTCGATGATAATCCCAGTAAAGCGTCAGAAAAACTGCAAAGTCATTTAAAAAGAGTACAAAACTGGCTGGAGACATAGCGTATTAGAATCAAGGAATCAAAATGCGTCCATATGACTTTCACGTTGAATAGAAAAACATGCCCTCAACTACAAATTAATGGTCAAAAAATACCACAAAAAAACGAAGTGACCTATCTAGGCTTTCATCTCGATAGAAGGCTAACCTGGAAGAAGCACATTGAAACAAAGCAATCGCATGCTAAATTAAAAGCAGCCAAACTTCATTGGTTGATTGGAAACGCCTCGAAATTGTCACTTCATAATAAAATGCTTATATTCAAGTCCACCATTAAACCAATTTGGAGCTACGGCATTCAGCTTTGGGGCACTTCTTCAAACTCTAATATTGAGAAAATTCAGCGTGTTTAATCTAAAATCCTTAGACGTCTTTGCCGAGCTCCTTGGTACATCAGTAACACAAATATACACAAGGACCTACAGATTGACACTATTAAAATAGACATAGGGAAACATTGCCAACGTTACTCTGAACGACTAAGTAATCATCCTAATACTCTAGCGAGAGAGCTCCTTAAGCTTAAATATATTAAAAGACTAAAAAGGAAAAATGTTTTAAATATATCTTTCACATAATCTCTCATTACTATTATATATGTCCTTCATGAAATCACATGTTATATTTGTTTGCTTTAAGTTATTTGAATGATGTACACATTGGTGTAGAATCAACAAAATGTATTTTTTAGTATATAAGATTTGTATAATTATTGTTAGTTTCGTAAGAAAGATACAATAAATAGAAAAAAATGAAAAAAAAAAACTTATTTTGTACAATTATATACAGCAACAATTTATTTAAACAACTCTGTTTACAATCAACTTTTGCCTGTATCGATGTTTGCGCAATCACGTTCGGGATTTAATTGACTTGTATTAGTCAACACTGGCTATATTTATACTCTGTGACAACACTCCAGAATCTTCCTTTATCGTAGTCGAGACTCATCTCTTTCTTTCTCGTTGGCGTGTTGTGGTTATCGCCTATTTCTTTTTGTTGACATTCGTTTCGATGCTGCCAATATTCGTGTCATTCACAATAGTATCAGTCACAATAGTGATGAGTAACCAACCATCGACATTCGTTACAATATATATTTTTTTTATTTCTTTTTTAATTGAATGATCTATTGTGAATAATAAAAAACGACTTTTTACGATCGTTTACTTCATTAAAATCTACCACTAAATTTTAGAATCGACAATTTTTAGTCACACATACCTTTAAAAAAATTGTTTACAATCCGAACACTGTTCGCAATGTCCAACAATAATAAAACATACAAATGAGTTCATATGTCACCGAGAAGCATCAAAAGTGAATTGAAAATGTTTTTGTGTTTAAATGCGGACTAAAACAAAAGCAAAAACATTATCATACGCCGCATAAGCAAACGGCAATCATCCATATCATAGTCCGAAAGCAACTAATAATGTTTTAGCTTTTGTGCTTTTGCATACTCGTAATATGCGCATTAATCGTTATTATTCGTTGGTTTCTCTCTCTCAAAGCACATACTCTGTCCAGTGTTGCCGCTAGAAAAATATTTTGTTTACCAAATCCTGTCGAAAAAGTAACCAAAATCGAGAAAAAGTAACCATAATAAAAAAAAACACTATATAATATAAAAAAATCGTATATACGTCAACATTTTTACTTTAGCTTCAAAAAAGTAAACTTTTAAAGAATACGAGAACAAAAACATTTCATAACAGCAAAAACTTAAATTAAAATGGTTACATGAACACATATTTGATGTAATGATTAAAATTCATTTTGTTATACATTTGATGTAAAGCACAATAAACCATGTCACCTGCTTTCGTCGCTTTCGCTATCAAATTCCATTTGCTCAGCACGCTTTCTGATCAGAAATCTATAGAAAACATGTTAAAATAAGAATGTCTCACTTATTAATCCAAATTACCCTCTTTTCCATGTTCGCCTTTATGTTTGTAGTCTTTAAATTAAAAAATAAAGGCTTCCAAAAGACCGCTCTTCCCAAAAACCCGCTTTTTATTTGTAAGCAAACTAGAGATGATAATATGACAATAACATGATGTTTCGATTAATCGTTCTGCCACTATTAATCTCAGTGACAGAAGTTATGCCAACATGCCACTTCTTGCACAAAAATAAAAGAATGTATGAAAAAAAAAATTGTAGTTATAAGACGTATAAAAGATATATTTTAGTTAATACTTGATCCGAGTTAAAAGTAACCAAAAATAATTAAAATTTACCTCGTAACCAAACGCAAAAAAAGTTACCAATTTTGGTAAAAAGTAACCAAAACGGCAACACTGACTCTATCGCTTTGATTCGTTGTGCGTAATGCTGCAACTAGCCACCGACGTAGCGTACGTACGTACCGCCCGTACGTAAGAACTTACAAAATTGCATTGATTTTCTCCGCTCCGAGCAACGTCTACGTCACCGTCATACGGTGGTGAGTTTTCGTTAACACGACATTCCCATAAGATAGGTCGTGTCAGCTGACACGTTCTACGTTTTTACGTCGGTGGCTAGTTGCAGCATAAGTCGCTTTCTTTTTCATTTATTTTGAAGAGAAAACAAAAACAGATAACAACGAATTAAATATATGGAATATTTTTTGTACAAAAAACGAAGGGAGTATTGTATTTGCCTCACAGAATTCATTAACTAAGGTAGCACCCATTTTTTACCGCTAATCGGTTCTCAGTAAATTTGACAGTTTATGACAATAGTAGTTCCAAGTTGCATTATTCATTCATTAAAGTGGACCTCCAATGCACGCAGAAAACACACAATCTTATTGGATGAACTCCATAGGTACGCACGTAATAGTATTTGAACGCATAAAAGTTGAACTTTTTCTTCTTTCATGCGTAAAATGACAACTGCCATTTGTGTGAATAAATACTAATACGATAAAGCTGTAAATCAAAATGATACATAGTAATGATAGTAAATCGAAATGATGAAATGATGACAGAAATGAATTGAAATGTGATAATGAAATAAAAAGACAATATTTATTTGATGTTACGTGGCATTGCACTCTTTATTTAAGGGTTTCGCGAAAATAAAAAAACATCAATGTAAGGTACAGCCTACCTCTTCCAGAATTGCTGGCCGCTTGGAAGGCTTTTACAACTTTGTGAGCCTGAATAATGCATCAATGACTTTATTTCATGCGAGTTACGATGCGAAATTGTTCAGGATCACACTGTTTTAATTTTTAGGACGTTATGGCAAAGAAACCACTAACATCAGGGCCCAAATACATTTCTTGCATTCGCTTCCTTCTTGTTGTCATTAGTGTAATGCACTTCAATTACACTATAATTACACTGTCAATCACCATCAAAATATATATAAAATCTTCGTCCATACTTATTAATATGCTTTTATTTTTAAAAATGATATTAAAACATAATTTCCAAAAGCATAGAACGTATACTACGTTACCATATCTCTTCGCATGAAAATGCATAGAAAGGGAGAAAGCATTCGTACGCACGCGGATGTTATGGAGGTCCACTTTTATTCCGCATTGTTTACATTTTGCTTTTTCCATTTGCTCGCCATTTTACAATTTTCTTTCACTGAACTGCTATTAGGTCGCAATCTTCGTTTCGTAATATTTTACTCTCTTAATTGTTATTATCAATTTTTTCCTTTTTGGTAATTTGGTAATTTTTCTTCTGTTTGGCAATTTTCGCTGCCTTAAAGCCAATACACATCTTTTTATTCTTTGTAATCTGAAGAAATTGTAATGCGGAACGTTATAACTACAGTTTTATTATATTACAATAAGCAAAGCGTCGCCAAAGTTCATTGAAATTGTCTTTTTGAAGCTACCAATTAAGATTAATCCGGCAAGCATTCAATAGTTTGTCAGCTCCGATCCATCAAAACTCAAAATTGTCAAAACAATGGAGCGATTTTTGTTTTAGATTTTATATACATTTTTGTTTCCGGCCACCTATATGTGCATATGGTACAATTTGCGAACTAATGTATTCGCATTTTCAAAATACTCTATTGATATCAGAATAGAATCTCTCATTCATTCTCTCTAAGCAAATACGAATTAGAATGAATATAATAGAAATAGAATGGAATGGAGTGTATGTTTCGTTTTCATAGAATGATTATAATCTCAACATTTCCAAATGGAAATAAAGCATATGAGAGTACTCTAAACCAGGGGTCGGCAAAATCATTTTTGAGTGTGTATTGGTGAGCGCGAGAGAGAATTGCGCTGCACAGTGCTTATAAGAACAAAAAAAACGTATCAAATATGTCTGGCGTATAAAGTTGTGTTTTATTTTGTTTTTTTTATCAACAAAAAGAATAAAAAAAAGGAGGCTTATTAATTAATATTATTATCAATATCAATATTCTTGGAACAGTTTCTTGCTAAAAGAATATTTTTAATATGGCTCCTGTTTAATTTATTTCTGTGGTTGGAGGTAATGAATTTTAAGTCAGAAAAAATTTGTTCACAAAAATATGTTGAAGGGAGAAGTGATAAATACTTTAAAGAAATTTCTTTGAGTTGAGGATACAAAGAGTCGTCTAAATTTCTCCAAAACTCAATAATGTTTGATTCACTACATATATTAAAGCTCATTTCGCTACGCAAGATTACAAGTTCTACTTGAATTTTAAATTCATACTTGCATATATCACAGGTAAATGGATTTTTAAAGAGATCAATTACATTCTGAACTTTTTTTAAAGTTTTGAATCTCTCCTCAAAATTAAAAAAAAGGGTTTCCAAAATGTTGACATGGTCATTTTTTTTTTGTAAGACCTTTTGTGTTAGCAATAATAGCAGCAGTTCTTGGGAAATTTGAATAATCACCCGACCGAACCTCTGCTAAGAGTAAATATAAAGTGGTTTGAAAACTTATAACTTTTTCAAACAGATCGGGTAAGGTTTTTTCTTTTCCTTGTAGTTTCAAATTTAATTCATTTAAATAATGAGTTAAGTTTGAAAGAAATGCTAAATCAAAAATAAAGTCATCATCCAATAAAACCTGTACTAAATTTTCTTAAAACATAAAGAATTGTGGCAAAGGAGACATTGCATTGCATTGAAAGCATTCGGAATCATAAAATATTTTCTTGCAGCCATATTATCATACATGTCCACTGTAACAAGAAAAAATAAGAAAATTATTAACACACCCATGCACGTGTTGCTTCGTTGCTGTCTCAACAACGATTGAATTGAAAGAGCGTGAGAATGCGTGTGATGTGGGAGAGCTCATATGAGCAGCTTTTGCCGATGCCTGCTCTAAACATTTGTTTTGCTTTTCTATGTTACATTACAATACATACAAGCAAAAAATGCAGTAGATAAGACAACATGAGCGGCAAGATGCACTAATCCAAATCATTAGTGCCTGTCATGAAAAGCAACAATAATTATAACGTACAGCGTACTCGTAGTACTCTCAAACTCTCGTAGTAATCTCAAATATTCGTTTATTTGAAGAGAAAAAACGAATGTATGGAATATTTCTTGTACAAGAAATGAGTGGAGTATTCTATTTGCCTAATATTTTACCCTCACGCATTCTCATTCTATTTATATGTATATGCTTTGCAAATATTGTACATGCTTTGAGAGTAAAGAGAATAATTCGAAAATTAAATACATTCTCGCAGCTCTTTAGTTTATACCCTACATTCATTTAAAATTCAAAGTTTTTCTATTAATTGCTGAGCTACTATAATATTTCACTGTAAAAAACCACGGCAAAGTGGTGTCGCCCCATACATTTTTTAGAAATATTAGAAGAAGTTGGCGTAGGGTTTAAATTTTTTGTATGTACATTTTATGGTCATAAATCAAAATCATAAAATTAAAAGTATATGTAATCTATCCAATGAATGTAGAACGAACTAAATCGTTCCAGTAGAACCCAAGATATTGCGATTTAAGTAACACAGAAATTGACAAAACTTTGTTATTTGTTCATATTTGGAAATTTG